>OX451740.1:1094706288-1095906288 GCA_948472305.1 Vicia faba | reverse complement strand
ATCCCTTTCATTCTTATCCAATTTCTCTTGTTCTTGTCCTAATTCCCATTCTAATCTCTATTATACCCTCACTCCAATTGTCCTATATAACATCCCCCATTCCTTTCAATTTCACACACGAATACACCAACATCCACCCAATAGTATTCACCCAACAATCACAACAATATACCAGAGTTACACAGAGAAATTAGCAGGAAAATCCTCAAAATTTCTCTCACTGGACACGATTCAACACCACAAAAATCACAAAAAACTTAGAACTAACCTCATTCAGAACCATTCTTCAGCTCTTTGAAGAATCACCAAAAGCTTCCACCAAAATTTCTCCCTACTATCACTCTTCCATAATTTTTTTTCTTCATATTCATCAATCTCTTAACCGCATCACCATAGTTATTTCATTGCAGCAACTACAATCTTCATCTTCATCAACGTTATGTTATCATCACAGTGTATCAACACGCAATAATAACAACCGCGGTATCAATGCAACAAGAGCAGAAATTCTTTTTTAAGAAAATGAAGTACTGATAAAATATGAGTTCAAAGGGAAAAAGTATCGGTACCTGATTTTACAAAGAGTTCTATCTGGTTTTCTCACCGTGTTCGTCACTTTGAAGAGCCCCCCCCCCCCCCCCCCCCCCCGGGAGCTTCTCCGGGAGCTAATCTCGAATCTCCATTTGTGATTTTGTTTGTGTGCCTCTGAACTACATCGTTTACGCATTTTAGCATATTTTGATTTTTGTTGTTGTTACAACTGGGGGTTTGAGACTGTAGAAAACGGATTTTTAAAAAAATGGCACAAAGGAAAACTATCGGGACGAGTCGCATACTAGGTCGCTTTCTTTAAGACATTTCGTCGTACTGCCAATATTAATGCAAAGCAGTCGAGTTTCGATAATGCCTCCAGGATAAAACAGCCCGTTCAAAGTACGACAATTACTTGCACTATAATTAGTCGTTCGTAAAATGACACCTTCGGATGGTAGTTAACCAGTCTTAGTATCTGGATATGAAGTGATCCAGTCGAAAATAAGAGAGAAGAAAAATATAGATGAAGGGAGTAGTGAGAGAGAGAAGAGAGAATTGTAGTAGTGAATTCTAGAACTGCCCAAATGAACCGAAACAAATCAATTTATAAGTAAAAAGGTCAAATTGAATGGAACAGGTCTAGTGGGAGAGAATCGTGGGAGAGGTGGAATTGGCCCAGTCAAAGGTGGCCGTTATTTTACTTGGTCAGCAAGTCTCACGGACTCTTGGAGGGAAAGCAAAACCAGTCAATAATTAGGTTAAGACTTGGTCTTTTGTGCAGGACACATCACCATCTATTAATTAATTAATAATATTAATATTAATTAATTTCCACTAATTCGATTCAAAAAGATTAATTCATCTAGACCGGACCGGACCGAACCGAGCCGAGTCGGCCGGTCGGACGGACGGCGGCGGCGGCGTGCGCGCGTGTGTCTAGATGACTTATGGGTGTGTCCTCACTCCTTTACAAAATTGGGGTGCCCCTTGGGGCCCAACCCAATTGGTCAAGTTGGAATATATATACACTACTAGTATTTATAATCCCTCCTATATGGGACTAAAATGAATCTTTTCAAATTCACTTCCATACTAGTTCTTACTTGTGCTCATTTATTGTCCATTTAATGTCAATAAAGTATTCCAACTCCCACTCCAAGTTTACATCATACCAAGATTTCCAACAATTCCCCACTTGAATTTAAAAGGTGATTTTTAGAGGTACGTCAAACGTTTCTAAGATTGTGCATAAGCAAAGGTGTCTACGCCTTGAACCTTTGCGTAGCAAGTAGGATTCTGATTCAACAAGAGTGACACTATTATCTTGAACTCTATCTCAGACATCAGACCCGCACACAACCTTTTCTTAAGGTGTATTCTAATAGCATGTGCTTTAATGGCCCTGCACGTATATCCCGGTTTAGTGAAGGCTCTAGGAATCCTGCCTCGTAATTCCATAGGAACCGCCTAAGTTCCACAATCACATAGGTGAGTCTATCAAGAGTACTCCTGTAGCCTAGGTACTCCCTCATACAGAGTATAGATCTCATTAAGAGTTTCTATTATCTCATCCTCTTATTACTTCAGGATTCATGCTTTACTTGCATGATCATCTCATATTACTCATAACTTGTTATTACCCATTGAACCTATTTCTTGGGATCTCCAGTCATCTAGGTCGGGTTACCATTATGAGCAACTCATTTCTTTATAGGCATTAGTCCCATCCTTTTGGATGTATTATGGAATTTCTCTCTAGCTAATCCTTTCGTCAAAGGATCTGCTAAATTTTCATCAGTGCGTATATGATCCACTCTTACAGCTCCTTTAGAGATACAGTCTCTAACAGTGTTGTGCTTCCTTCTTATTTGATGTCTTTTACCATTATAATAACGGTTCTCAATTTTTGCAATAGTCGCGGTACTATCGCAGTGGATCAACACAGCTGGCATAGGTTTTTCCCATAAAGGGATCTCAGCTAGCAAGCATCTCAACCAACTTGCTTCTTCACTAGCTGTGGCTAGCGCTATCATCTCAGATTCCATTGTGGACTGAGCTAGAATAGTTTGTTTCTTTGATTTCCAAGATACAGCTCCTCCAGCTATGCTAAATATATAGCCACTAGTAGCTTTGGAATCATCTGACAAAGTATTCCAATCTGCATCACTGTACCCTTCTAGTACAGCGGGAAACTTCTAATAATGTAGGCCGAGATCCATGGTCCTTTTGAGGTACCTCATGACTCGTTCAATAGTTTTCCAGTGCTCTTTACTCGGTCTACTCGTAAACCTGCATAACAATCCTACGACATATGCAATGTCGGGTCTAGTACAATCAGTGGTATACCTAAGACTGCCAATGATGCTCGCATATTCTGATTGTTTGACACTTTCTCCAGTGTTCTTAAATAGTTTCACACTTGGATCATATGGTGTGCATGCAGGTTTACATTCAAAGTAATTATATTTCTTTAAGATCTTCTCCACATAATGTGATTGATCCAAAGAAATTCCTTGTTCGGATCTCGTGATCTTGATGCCAAGGATCACATCTGCTTCTCCGAGATCTTTCATATCAAAGTTGTTGCACAACAATGATTTCACATCATTGATGGTCTGAATGTTAGATCCAAATATGAGTAGATCATCAACATAAATACATATGATAGTGCATATGCGATTCTCAGATTTATAGTAAATGCATTTGTCACTTTCATTCACTTTGTACCCACTTGATATCATTAAGTTATCAAATTTTTCATGCCATAGCTTAGGAGCTTGTTTTAGTCCATACAACGACTTATTTAACTTACAGACCTTGTTTTCTTATCCATAGATTACAAACCCTTTCGGTTGTTCCATATAGATTTCTTCTTCTAAGTCACCATTTAAAAAAGTTGTTTTTACATCCATTTGGTGTACTATTAAGTTATAAATAGCAGCTATTGAAATAAGTACCCTAATGGATGTAATTCTAGTGACAGGAGAAAAGGTGTCGAAGAAATCTATATTTTCTCTTTGTCTAAAACCCTTGGCAACAAGGCGAGCCTTGTATTTATCAATAGTTCCATCAGGTTTTAGTTTCCTTTTCAAAACCCATTTACAACCAATTGGTTTGCAACTAGGAGGCAAGTCTACTAAGTTCCAGGTCTTATTGGATTCTAGAGATTCTATCTCATCATTGATAGCCTCTTGCCATAAATCAGCATCCAGAGAAGACAAGGCTTCTTAAAGATTCATAAGATCTTCTTCTACATTATAAGCCGCATAGTCAGGCCCATAGTATTTAGTGACTCTTACTCGTTTACTTCGCCGAAGTTCTATTTCTATATTGTCGTTGCATTCTGTGCTTCTTATCACAGGAGTCTGACTCGATTGTGTGCCCCCACTATTTCTCAACTTGAAGGGAAATTTGTCTTCATAGAATTCAGCATCATTTGATTCTATGATCACTTTTTCTATTAGGTCATAAAACCTATATGCTTTACTGTTTGCTGCATATCCAATGAAAACACATTCATATGCTCTACTAGCGAGTTTAACTCGTTTCGGATCCGGAATTCTGACATAAGCCAGAGAGCCCCAAGTTCTCAAATAAGACAAGTTTGGTTGTCTTTTATTTAATATCTCGTAAGGAGAGATCTTAAATTTTGACTTTGGGATTCTATTCAGGACATAGCAAACAGTCAATAAAATTTTCCCCCACCAGTGAGGTGCAGCACCATAATTCATCATAATTGCAACAACAAGTTCAGTAAGAGTTCTATTCTTTCTTTCTGCTTTACCATTCATTTCAGGAGAATATGGAGCATTCGTTTCATGTATAATTCCATGTTCTTTATAAAAGTCATTAAATAGACCAGAGTCATATTCAGTTCTCCTATCACTACGAAGTCTCTTGATCTTCTTACTAAGTTGATTCTCAATTTCGGTTACATACAACTTAAACATATCAAGTGCTTCACTTTTATTCTTCATTAAGTATACATAAGTATAATCAGAACAATCATCAATAAAGATGATAAAATAACGTTTATTGTTCCTAGTCAAAGTTCCATCTAATTCACATATATCAGAGTGTATAAGATCTAGGGGATCATATTCTCTTAGAATTGATCTATGTGATGTCTTAATTATCTTAGCTTGAGTACAATATTCACATTTATTTGAATCATTGACATTTAGTTTAGGGATCAGGCCTAAGTTGCTTGCATTATACATAATTCGCTTATTAACGTGACAAAGTCTAGCATGCCAAATATTAAAATCACGCAGAAAATAAACAGAAGGACAAATTTTATTCAAATCAACATTTAACTTAAACATGCCATCAGTGGCGTACCCTTTCCCAACAAAAATACCATTCTTAGTGATGGTGTACAAATCTGCCCCTATAGTTTGACTAAACCCAGCCTTATTTAAAAGGAAACCAGAAACAAGATTCTTCCTAATTTCAGGAACGTGCATGACGTCCTTCAAGATCAAGGTCTTTTCTGAAGTGAACTTCAGCTCAACATCTCCAATTCCAGCAACATTAGTGGTGTGGGCATCTCCCAACAACACTTTCTTATCTTCAGTATTCATGTATGTATTAAACATAGCACGGTCATACAAACATGACGAGAGGCGCCAGTGTCTATCCACCAACCATCACTTCCATCAACCATGTTGACTTCAGTGAACATAGCAATGAATTGCTCATCAGTCAGGTTAACCTGTGCAATTTGGGCCAGTAGCAGACTTAGGCCTGCTCTTACATTTCTTAGCCATATGACCCGGTTTCCCACAATTGTAGCAAGTGAAAACCGGAACATCATTTCTCTGGGATGGTGGTTGCTGCCTATTAATTGGAGTATATGGGGCCCTAGAGGGATTCCCATTCTTAATTCGGTTCACAGTATTATGGTTCTGATTCTTTAAAGGTTTGCCCGTAGGCTTCAGAACCGCACCGAATTTCTTTTTATTGTTTGAAACAACTAAGACTTCATCTTTCTGATCTTGTCTTCGAGCTTCCTCTTCAATTCGAAGGCGGGTAATCAAACTCTCGATTGAAAATTCTTTAGTTTTATGTCGGAGTAAGTTTTTAAAATCTTTCCAACCAGGAGGCAGCTTGTCAATTATAACAACAATCTGAAAGTGTTCATTGAGGGGCATTCCTTCAGTTATGATTTCATGAGCAATCTTCTGTATCTCGTGGCTTTGAGCTTCCACAGACCTTTCATCCACCATTTTGTAATTCAAGTAGTGACTGACAGCATATGTTTTTTGCACCTGCTTCTTCAGTATCATATTTCTTCTGCAGAGCCTCCCATACCTGTTTAGCAGTCTTGTAATTACTGTAGTAATCATAGAGATCATCAGTAAGACTGTTCAGAATGTGATTTTTGCAGAGGTAGTCACTTTCTTGCCATAGGGCGATTTCTTTTCGGAGCTGTAAGTTATCTGCCACAGCTTTAGCAGCAGAGTCTAAGTCAGACGTTTTAGAAGTTTCGTCTGATTCCACGGTTGACTTACCATTACTTAGTTCGTTTGATCCAGATGGAGCAACAGGGATATCCTCAGTCAGAACGTGGGCAACCTTCTTTAAAGTTAAGAAAAATTTCATCTTATCTTGCCAACGTTTGAAATTGGAACCCTCAAACTTAAATGGTTTGTCAGAGACAGAAGCGGCAGCGCTAGTACCGATAATTTCCTCAGTAGCCATGGCAGTTATGAAAACGTCTTAAAATTGTAGAAACCGGATTTTAAAAAAAATGGCACAAAGGAAAACTATCGGGATGAGTCGCGTACTAGGTCGCTTTCTTTAAGACGTTTCGTCGTACTGCCAATATTAATGCAAAGCAGTCGAGTTTCGACGACGCCTCCAGGATAAAACAGCTCGTTCAAAGTACGACAATTGCTTGCACTATAATTAGTCGTTCGTAAAATGACACCTTCGGATGGTAGTTAACCAGTCTTAGTATCTGGACATGAAGTGATCCAGTCGAAAATAAGAGAGAAGAAAAATATAGATGAAGGGAGTAGTGAGAGAGAAGAGAGAATTGTAGTAGTGAATTCTAGAACTGCCCAAATGAACTGAAACAAATCAATTTATAAGTAAAAAGGTCCAATTGAATGGAACAGGTCTAGTGGGAGAGAATCGTGGGAGAGGTGGAATTGGCCCAGTCAAAGGTGGCCGTTATTTTACTTGGTCAGCAAGTCTCACGGACTCTTGGAGGGCAAGCAAAACCAGTCAATAATTAGGTTAAGACTTGGTCTTTTGTGCATGACACATCACAATCTATTAATTAATTAATAATATTAATATTAATTAATTTCCACTAATTCGGTTCAAAAAGATTAATTCATCTAGACCGGACCAAACCAAACTGAGCCGGCTGGTCGGACAGACGGACGGTGGCAGCGGCGCGCGCGTGTGTCTAGATGACTTATGGGTGTGTCCTCACTCCTTTACAAAATTGAGGTGCCCCTTGGGGCCCAACCCAATTGGCCAAGTTGGAATATATATACACTACTAGTATTTATAATCCCTCCTATATGGGACTAAAATGAATCTTTTCAAATTCACTTCCATACTAGTTCTTACTTGTGCTCATTTATTGCCCATTTAATGTCAATAAAGTATTCCAACTCCCACTCCAAGTTTACATCATACCAAGATTTCCAACGGAGACTGATCCCAAGCGAAGAAGACGGCACAGTGAAGTATATGAAAACGGTGGACGAAACTGATTCGAAATCGCAAATGGCGGAGTCAGTGTTAAAGATGACTGAATCATCTAGCGGAAGTCAAACAGAGCAAGATGTTGAGACAGAGAGTTCGAACGAAGAAGACGAAATCATAGAAGTAGGGGAAAGACGGAGACAAGTTATCATGGAGAGGATGCGAGGCGAAGGGAAACCGGAGAGATAAACGACATAGGAAGTTGATTCGTCGCCGCGTCTAAAGTTTGAAGAGGGAGGGAGTTTTTGTTTTGCATTCAGAAGAAGAAGAAGGTAGACTGGAACCCTAATTCATCTTTTACTTTTCAATTCAACTTTTTTTTAATTTAAAAAAAAAGTTTAAATCAATAATAAAACAAAAAGTCCATCCTTTTTGTGTTGTTGTTCGGCCGAAACCCTTCCCTTAGCCCATCCTTTTTTTTTCATTTCTTTTACAAACAATAAAGATCTTTGGGCTTTGCAGTCCAGACTTAGTACCAGAGCCCCTTTATTTGGCTTATACCCCTGGATTTCAATTTCATACCCCCTCCCCTCTATTTTGAGTTTTAGACTTTTCCTTAATTTCCTCTTCATTAATTTTGATAATAAATTTAGAGTTTAAATAGAGATAAAAAGATAATAAAAAATAGTAGAGTTTTAGATTTTGTTTTTGGAACTTTTAATTGGGATTTCTCCTTTTTGAAGTTTAATTTTGTAAATAATTGTGAATATTCCTTTTGTTTGCAATTCATAACAAATATTAATTGAGATATTTTTATGGTTAATGTTTGTTGATTGTCTTGATGCCATGTTCTCTTAAGGATGTTATGAAACGATTAAATTCTATTTAATCATTTTGTGATAGACATTAGGCTCTTATCCATGCATGCTAACTCAGGTAAAATTTTCCCCTTTCAAAATTCAACCTTATGGTCATCATTGTATGATAACATTAGGGCTAGAAACTAGGTTAGTCTCCCTTATACTTTTTCATTCTCCCCTTTTACATTCTTAAAACTAAAACTTCTTTTTCTTTATCAACTTCTCATAAAACACTCTAACATTACAAAACCCTTTTTCAAGGTAAAAAACACAAACCAATTCAAAACTCTTTTGTCACTTGGTTTTTCTTTTGAAAATTCTTTTCATAAAGAGAATTTGTTTTAGCCATTCCAACACGAAGCAAACTGAACGACTTAAGCCTCTTCAATGAGCTCTCATTCTCAATGTTCCGATGTTTGGAATGTTTAACGCATCATTCTCATTAAAAAAACACACAAACAAAGATCTTTTCTAGAAAGAACAACGAGTGCCCTGATCCCCCACTGCACGAGTGGTGGTACGTAGGCACTAAATATTCGCAACCGCGATGGACACAACTAATAAAAACTGATCTTACCGGATCAGAATTGGACCATCACAGCTGACTCGAACTGGATTTGAATGAGATGGGGGGTACCTGCAAGACACTCCGATGATAAAATGAGAGACGGAATGGGCAGGAAAATAGTATGTAGGTGCGTAATGAATGAATACCTGACCCTCTTGGAACAGAGGGTATTTATAGCTCCCAGCGCTGGGCCAAGTTCCCTTTATTGGGCCGACCAGAGCTGGCCCAACAAAGGGACTGCCAGGTTCTACGTGTAGTAGGGACCCGCACGTGGTCCCCTTCCTGGATGGTGCTCTGCGAAGAATGAGGAAGAACGAAGACGCGGTCTTCTTGGAGCTCTAAGGATTCCGCAGCATTTGGAGGGGGTTGAGTCTGCCCTACGGGGAGGATGCTCGAGCAAGGCTCGAGTTGGAGTACCCTCGGTCAGGGACGTTGCTCGCTGCAGGTAGCGGCGGGCATAACCGTTGTGGCCTGTAACTGGGTATGCTCGGGGTGGTCTGATTCCGAGCATAGCTCGAGGAACTGCTTGGATCTGGGCCTTTAGTTGTGTTTTGGGCTAAGGCAGGCCCAGTCCAGAACAGGAGCCCCCCCTAAGTCATTGTTCCTGGCACAGGAGTTATGACTTGATCTCAGTTTGCTCTTTTCGCGGGGACCTCGTTCCCGACTCAGGGCTTTCCCTTTCGAGGCGTACTCGAGGATCGCTCGCGGGGATGTGTCAGCTACGTCCGTCGGACACGTGGCGTAGTCCTTGGAAATCACAATGCTGCCCTAGTAAATAAGGCCATTATTGTCTAGGTGAGTAGGTATCGAGGACGGGGGCGGTTCGTGGCTCCCCGGTGCGACGTTTCATATTCCACGTCATCTCTATAAATAGGATCCCTGGGCCCATAGTCTGTTTCACCTCTTCACGCTCCTCCTGCTTTCTCTATTTTTACAGTCGTTGGTTCCCGTAACGCTGTTGAGACCGTCGCACCGTTCACCGTCCGATTACTCCCACCACCGTTGTTTCTACGCATCTTCTTCCAAGTAAGTATCCTTTCTTCCTGCTTCCCTGTGTTGTAGATAGTTTTGATGATGTTTTGATAATAGAAACCTGTATCCGGAAGTTATGCCCGGTAGATTTAAGCGCGCTATGCGCCTGATTCATAGTTGTGCTCGAGATGCTCATAAGTTTAGGCATATGATTTATGATCTTGCCCGCGATACTCATGTGTTTGGTCGGTAGAGTCATGAGATTGACCGGGATATTCATCCTTTAGGTAGTATGTATGGTAGTCTCCTCGCAGTGTTCTAGCATCGAGTAAGCGAAATTATGAACTAGGTCGCGTGATTCAAGTTTCGCCCGTGGCGCTCATGTTACGCTCGTGCCATTCATGATTGATGCGTGGTTGGCTCTAGGGTGTCGGTGTTTGGTTGAGATCCACTTATTTCTCGTTTCCCTCGCGAATGGCTTGAGTTTCGATCTGAGCGTTGCGTACTTCTCCCTGTCTTTGTGGCGAGCACGCGGATTTGCTGTCGAATTCACCGATTTCCTGTACTTTGCAGGTAAATGGCCGACAACCCAGAGTCCTCGGGACGTAATGATGTCAAGGAAGCAAGCACAATAGAAGAGAATGTTACCCTGGTCGACACTGTCGACGACCCCACACTGGACTGGGTGGGCGCTGAGCCTCGGGGAATTGCTTTAGTGTACATCCATCACAGCAGACGAGCTTATACTGTCGTTGAATACGGCGGTACTCAAGAAGGATTCCAACGGAATTTTAAAATAATGAGGCCGACGAGTGATGCTCGCATATGCTCGGAGTTCACTGAAGATGTGTTCCCCATGTATGAGATTGTATTCAAGGATCTTGGTCTTTGGTTGCCTTTTAACGACTTCCAGGTCGGGGTGTTCAATCACCTGAACCTGGCCCCCTCGCAGCTCCACCTCAATGCGATCACCTTTCTCCGAGCGTTCGAGCTAACTTGCTGTTTACTGAGAATTGGGGCGACAATTCCCCTATTCTTTAGGGTTTTCCATTTGCAACGCCAGTCTCGAGGAGACAAACACAACTGGGTATCTCTTAAGCAGTCGAAGAGACTGTTTAGGATGTATATGGACTCAGCGAGGGATTTTAAAGAGAAATGGTACATACTGCAGCCGGCCACCCAGACGGCCCTAGAGTCTTTGTTCGAGCCGGCCACCGTGGTCGACGAGGACGGGGAGCCCATTTTGGATGTTGAGGGTAGTCCCGCAATCGGGAGGGTTTCCAGGTTCCCTATTCATTAGTGCTCGGGTTATTGTGACCATGGTCCCGGGCACTATCATACCCCTGCGGGGAGCATGAGCGCCGAGGATGAGGACGCTTATGCCGTCCTTTGTAAGTTTGTTGATGGGTTTTTCCCCGCTCGGTGGGTCACGAGGGAAGGGGACGACATTATCGATGAGGATGGCTACCCGACGTTCGAGACGCACCCTATCAATACCAAGGCGCTCGTTGAATGCCAATCCTACGGGCAGGCTGTAGATCTCCTAGGTTTCCTGCTCTTGCCCTTATTATTATTCTACTTTAATTGCCTTTAATCGTTTGTAGCTAACCCTGGTTTTCTCTTCTTGCAGGTCACATGGCGGAACATCGAGAGAGGTTGCTGAAGTTGACCTAGGATAAAAAGATAAGTAAGAGACTGGTGAGACCGCAACAGGCCACGCGGATGGGCCTGCCCGCTGATTCGGGCAAAGACGGATCCAACGGGTCCTCGGGTTCTCCCGATGCCGAGCGACAGACTGGGCTGGTTAGCAGGAAGAGGAGTCGACCTGAGGGCGGAGCAGAAACTGGTGATGAGACTGTAGCTGCCAGGGCTTTTAGCCTACCGCCTTGCTTTGTGGAGAAGGATTTCTTCGAGGGGTTTCCCCTGACTGTGTCTGATAATGAGGCCGACATCATTAAGCGGCTCGACAAGGAAGGTCTGAGGAAACACCTCGCCGCTAGCATGGTCGGTGTGGTGAAAATGATCGAGATGGATGTGGTCCTTGCAGGGGAAGGATCAGATTCTTCGGACCGGGTTAGGGAGCTGGAATCGGAGAAGGCGACCTTTGCGGCCAAATCTCGCAAGTTAAAGGCGGCCCTCGAGCGGTCCGAGGAGATGTTTCGTGAACAGGCCGACTTATTGTCAGGGGAGAAGGAGAAGGCGGAAAAGGCCTTTGAGAAGAGGGATTGCCTCCAACTCGACAAGGAACGGCTGGAGAGCGACAACCAGCGGTTGTCTAGGGAGATCGAGGAGTTGAAAGCTGCTATGCTTCCTGCTGATGACGAGCCTGAAGAGATAGCCTCTTTGCATACATGCTCAGATTTGGTCGCTCGCATCCACCTCCTCGAGTCAGATTGCGTTGGTGCCTTAGCCGACAGGTTCGAGGCTGTGGTGAGTCAGCTGCCCGTTCTAAATCCGGGCCTGAACACCAGGGAGTCGGATTTCTGTCTCAGATTATTGACGACCAGGTTGTGCCTCCTCCCGATTCTCCTGATGTGGACACCAGTAATCCGGGGAATGCTTAACATCTAGTTATTGTTTGGGTCTGCGAGCTCGTGTATTGATTTTTGGGGCCTGCGTGCCCGTTTTTATTCTTGATTTCTTTTGGCCATCGTGCCATGGATTGTAAATTTGAACATCGCCAGCCTTCTTGGTCAGTTCACCATTAATCCGTTTTATGCATGTTTTTTCGATGGATGTTTGTCTTGCAATTATCTGCTCGTATCTAGGTGTATGCTCGACTGTTATTTTCGTAATGAACAATTTGATAAGGTTTTGTGCTCGAACAAAGATATCCTCTCGACCCCTTTGATGGTTCGACACACTTCAGAATGCGTGGATTGTGCAGAGTGGATCCCGCGCGTCAGACGTATGATCCAGATCGGGATCCTACACTCGCGGTGTGAACTGCCCATCGCGAGCTGGGTGTTTTGCCATGTGGGTACTTCGACAGTGGAGCTCGATCGAGGTGTCCCTGCCGGGCATTGTCGTTCGGCTTATTGGGTGAACGGCGGTATGCCACTCGGTGGTTGGTAGGTCGGGTCTGTACCTCGACTCGCCTACGTGGTCGAGACTTTTCCCTTTGTTGGCTAAGGGTGGATGTTCGACGGCAAAAGTCCACAGTGGTTGAGGGCTTTAGCTATAGTACTGTTTTAGCTTAGCAGCATTCCAGGGTCGTGGTAACGGTTCTCCGTTTAATTGCTCGAGGTAATATGCTCCGGTGCCTGTGGCGCCTTGAACGTGGTAGGGTCCTCCCCAGTTTGCGGCCCATTTCCCTTCGCGGGAGTCCTTCTGGTTTCTTCGCAAGACTAGGCCGTCGATCTGGAACTCGCGTCTGATGACCTTGTCATCATGACGCAGGGCTACTCATTGTTTCAAAGTGGCCTCGCGTAGGGCTTCCCCTGATCGAATTTCTTCGACCAGGTCGAGTTCGTCCCTAAGGGCTTCGTCATTCATTTCTTCGTCAAGAGGCATCTCTGTCCTCCTGGAGGGTTCCCTGATCTCTATGGGGATGATGGCCTCGGTTCCGTATGTTAGTCGAAAAGGGGTCTCGCTTGTCGTCGAATGGGGTGTAGTGCGGTAAGCCCATAAGACGCTATGTAGTTCCTCGATCCACCCTCTTTTTGCTTCGCCTAGTCGGCGCTTGGGTCCTCGCAGGATGACCCTGTTGGTGGCCTCGGCTTGCCCGTTGGTTTGGGGATGCTCGACCGAGGTGAAATATTGTTTGGTCCCGAGTTTGGCGACGAAGCTCCGAAAGCCTTTGTCGGTGAATTGGGTACCGTTGTCTGTGATCAGCGCCCGCGGGATTCCAAATCGGACGAGGACGTTTCGTTTGTAGAAGCGGAGGATGTTGTGGGAGGTGATTTTTGCAAGGGCCTCGGCCTCTATCCATTTCGTAAAGTAATTCACTGCCACAATAAGGAATTTGTTTTGGTACGTCCCTTGTACGAATGGTCCGAGGATATCCATCCCCCACCAGGCAAATGGCCACAGGGATGAGAGTATGTTCAGCTCGTGCGGGGGAGCGAGATGCATGTCGGCGTGTTTCTGGCACTTGTCGCATTTCTTGACGTGGTCTTTGGCGTCCTGTTGCATCGTCGGCCAGTAGTACCCTACTCGCAGAGCCTTCCTTGCTAGGGACATGCCGCCCATGTGCTAGGCGTTAATACCCTCGTGAATTTCCCGTAGTACCTCGGGGGCTGTGGATTCGTCGATGCACTTTAGGAGTGGGATGGAAAATCCCCTATGATACAGTATATGCTCGATCACCACGTAGGAGCATGCTCATCGTTTGGTCGCGGTCGCCTCTGTTCGGTCTGAAGGGAGCTCACCCTTCGTCAGGAAGTTGAACACCGGGGTCATCCAGCACGAAGCATCCCCGATGGTATTCACCTCGAGAGGGATCGAGGATTTTTCGATGCTTGGGCGGGATAGGGATTCTTGTATGACGGATTTGTTCCCGCCCTTTTTTCCGGTGCTTGCGAGTTTTGAAAGTATATCGGCCCTTGTGTTTTGCTCGCGCGGGACGTGCGATATTTCTGCTCGGTCGAACTTCTTGATGTATTCTCTGACTAGGTTCAAGTATTCAATGAGGCTGTTGTTTTTAGCCTGGTAACTTCCTTGGACTTGGGAAGCAACGAGTTGAGAGTCGGTGAAAATTTGTACTTCACGTGCCCGTAGGTCCTCGGCTAGCCTCAGTCCTGTGAGCAGGGCCTCGTATTCTTCTTGGTTGTTTGAAGTTGGGAAAGAGAGGGTGAGCGAGTGCTCGATCACCACACCTTCCTCATTTTCTAGGAGGATCCCCATGCCGCTTCCGGATGAGCTGGACGCTCCGTCGACGAAGATGGTCCACTTGTGCTCTTTCCCTGCGGGGGGGTTGTGAGCGGTCATTTCTGCAACAAAATTGGCCAGAGCTTGTGCCTTTAGGGCTTTCCTACTCTCGTATTGAATGTCAAACTCAGAGAGTTCCAAGGACCACTTCAACATTCGGCCTGCCATGTCTGGTCGACCTAAGAGCTGTTTCACTGGCTGGTCAGTTCGTACTATGATCGTGTGCGCGAGGAAATAGTGTCTGAGTCTCCTCGCCGCGTTGAAGAGGGCTAGAGCTACTTTCTGTATTTGTTGGTATCTGACCTCGGGCCCTTGCAGCACTTTGCTCGTGAAATAGATGGGCTTTTGTCCGTCGGACGTCTTGCGAATGAGAGCCACGCTGATGGCTTCGATCGAGATGGCCAAGTACAAGAACAAAGGTTCCCCGTCGATGGGTCGTGATAGCACGGGAGGTTGGGATAGACTTTGTTTGAGATGGAGCAACGCCTGCTCATATTCCTCGGTCCATTTGAAGGTTGCTTCTTTGCGAAGGAGTTTGAAGAAGGGGAGGGCGTGTTTAGCGGATCTCGCAACGAAACGGGATAACGAGGTGAGCATGTCGTTCATGACTTGTATGGATTTTTTCGATGTGGGTGTGAGGAGATCGGAGAAAGCCTGACATTTGTCGGGGTTGGCTTCAATTCCTCGTTCTGTCAGGTAGAAGCCGAGGAATTTTCCCGCCTTGACCCCGAACGTGCACTTCTCGGGGTTAAATCTCATCTTGCATCGTCTTGCTTGAGCGAACACTTCTTTGAGGTGAGCGGCATGGTCGGTATCTTCTCGGGATTTAACGATCATGTCGTCCATATACACCTCGAGCATGTCCCCGATTTGGTTGTGGAACACTTTGTTCATCATAGGTTGGTATGTTGCTCCTGATTTTTTAGACCAAAGGGAATCACGTTGTAGTAATAGTTGCCCGAGCTGGTCATGAAAGCAGTGCAATGCTTGTCGCTTACAGCCATTGGGATTTGGTTATAGCCTAAATAGGCATCCATAAATGACAGTATTTTATAATCGGCCGAGTTGTCGACCAGCATATCTATGTTGGGTAGAGGAAATGCATCTTTCGGGCATGCCCGATTGAGATCAGTATAATCAACACACATTCACCACTTTCCATTATTCTTTTTGACTAGTACAACATTTGACAGCCAGGTTGAATACCGGGCTTCGAAAATATAATTTGCCTCTAGGAGGTCTTTTACAGCTTTTTCAGCAGCCTCCATTTTCTCCGGAGACTGCCTACGCCTACGTTGTACTACTACCCTAGCGGCTGGATCTATGGCGAGGCGGTGACAGGCGACCTCGGGGTCGAGTCCGGGCATCTCTGCGGCGTTCCATGCAAATAAGTCCGCATTCTCGTGCAAGCAGGCTTTGATTTGCTTCCTCGCCAAGTCGGGGAGGCCAATACTGATCTTCACTCCTTTTCTCGCGTCCTCGCCAAGAGGGACGAGTTCGAAGTCTCCGTCCGGAATTGGTTGAAGGGGGACTTGCTCACCGCTGGGAGGCTCATCCTGGTCGAAGCGGGTGTCCAGGGCCATCGAGTCGACCATTGGGGGAGCTCTCTGCTCTTCTACCTTGACAGGCTCTGTCTTCTGAGGCTCTGGTTGTGTCGTTGCAGCTCTCTTGGTAGGCCTGGTACCGGTGTCGACCGTATCGCGTCCCTTAGATGCCGCGTTGAAACACCTTTGGGCAGCTTCCATGTCCCCTTGGATGGTGGCGACCCGTGCCCTCTTGGTGTAAAACTTCATCTTCAAGTGAACGGTAGAGGGTACCGCGGTCAGTTCTGCCAATGTCGGCCTTCCCAGAATGCAGTTGTAGAGGGAAGGGCAGTCGATGACGAGGAAGCGCACCTTGACCTGCCTCGTTGTTGTATCCTCGCCAAAGGTAACCATGAGCTCGACGTATCCCCAAGGTTTAGAAGTCAAGCCGTTAAAGCCCTGCAGGTCTGACCCCACATAAGGTGAGAGGTGTGAGTCGTCGAGCTGCAGGGTTCGAAATAGTTGGTTGTACATTACATCGACTGAACTTCCTTCATCGACAAGGACGCGATGTACGTCAAACTTGGCCATTCTCACTCTTATCAGCAGAGGAATGACCGTGTTGGGGGCCCCTCCGGGGAGCTCTTCGAGGTAAAAGGTGATAGGCTCTGATCTACCCTTCACCCTTTCAAAGGCCACCGTCTGAGGAGGTGCAGTATCGACCAATTCATCCAGCTTCCTCTTGGCTGAATTTATGGTCAGGTCGTTGAACCCTCCACCATTGATAACCATGGCGGAGGGAAAGTGCTCCCATCTGCTGTGCATCGACAACAACTCGTGTAAGTGTTCGGGGACGTAAAAGTCCTCGGGTCTGGTGACGGAGAAGGCGGTCTGGAAGGGGACCGACTCGTCAGATGGTCGGGCATCCTCCTCTGCTTCTCTTGTCTCACAGGCGTCACGATGAGGAGCATCGTTTCACCGGTATTGGGCGAGTCTCCCCCCTTTTATGAGGGTCTCGATGGCGTCTTTGAGGTGGACGCAGTCTTCAGTCAGATGGACATGACTCTTATGGTACTGACAGTATTTACTCCTGTCCACCCCGGGCTTGGCAGGAACTGGTCGGGGGAGCTTGACGCCGCCATCTTTGATATCTATATTGGCACACTCCGCCAAGATGCGTTTGCGGGAAGCCATGAGCAGAGTGTACTCTGTGAAACGCCCCGAGGATCCTCTCTGTTCTCGGACATCCCGGGGTTTGTCGTCTTTTCTTTTCTCCTCGGTTCGTCGAGGAGGAATGGATTCTTGGCGCGGGTTGCTGCTGGATCCGTGAGTCCTGGGGTCACGGGCTCTGTTGGCCGCTTCTCTTTCCTCGTAGTCCATGTAGGCCCTGGCCTTCTCTAGGAGAGCATCGAACGTTCGGGGTGGTTCGATGCCCACTGCTTTCCTGAACTCTGTGCCGGGGAGGAGCCCCCTCTCCAGCAGGTATCTTTTCATGTGGTCCGTACAGGGGACCTGGATGGCTTCACGATTGAAGCAGTTGATGAATTCTCTCAAGGTCTCATCCTGCCTCTGGACGATGGCCTCGAGTGCTGCTTCGGTCTTTGGATGTCGCCGTGACGCGGTGAACGAGCTTATGAATTGGTTTTTCAAGTTTCGCCACGAGGTGATTGACCCCGGGGCAAGACCCTTGTACCAATTCATTGCCACTTTCCTGAGGGTTGTGGGGAACAACCGGCATTTGATGGGTCCCCCGATGTTATGGTAGTGCAGCATAGCCTCGAACCGGTTTATGTGATCGACCAGGTCAGAGACTCCATCGTATTCTTTTAGATGAGGAGGCTTCTCCATGCCCGAGGGAATGGGTGCCTCCATGATGGCTTGTGATAGGGGACCACGGGGGTCGTCCTCATCACTTCGCTCTGGGGAGAGGGACGGGGACCTGAGGTATTGTCAGACACGATGGCCCTGATCGTGCTGGGCGTTCCTCGAGCGGTGCGCCCGTTGGCACGTCCCTCCGTTCCCGTCTCCAGGATGCCTTCGTTCTTGTCGTGAAAGGCCATGGTCACGCCCTCCGGCTTCAATGATTGGCTTTCTCTCCAAGGCGGGTCGCCTCCTCGGTGGTCGGAGTGACGGGCTTTGGGAGATGCCTTTGTCTTGTCTCCGCGGGGGAGATAGGAGACGTTACTTCGTTCTTCGAGGAGGTGGGGATTGAGGCCTCTTGTGTCTCCTCGGGGGCCTTCTTTCCTCCTCCAGTGCTCTCAGTCTTTCCCCTTGGGCAAAGATGAGGTAGTTGGTTTGGTTGATTGCCACGAACAGTGCCCTGGTCGTGGCGTCCGCTCCGGCGGGGACAAGAACTTCATGGAACTGAGCGGCTTGATGGTTCGGGGGAACCGGATTATCTTCTTGGAGTCGAAGGGGGATTGATGAAGAAGAAGCAGTGGCTCCATCCCGGTAGTTGGAGATTCCGAGGATGTTGCCACCTGGAGCAGTAACATGCGTTGTGACGCTGGCGTCATTATCGGCGTGGTTATTGCAGGCCTCGACAACACGATCATTCTGATTGTCTTGAATCTGGTCAGCCATGACGGTGGAAGATGGTTTTAGCTTTTGGTCTTTGAAGGTTTGTAAGACGGGGAAGCTTTGTTTCCCACAGACGGCGCCACTAATCTTACCGGATCAGAATTGGACCGTCACAGCTGGCTCGAACTGGATTTGAATGAGATGGGGGGGGGTACCTGCAAGACACTCCAATTATAAAATGAGAGACAGAATGGGCAGGCAAATAGTATGTAGGTGCGTAACGAATGAATACTTGACCCTCTTGGAACAGAGGGTATTTATAGCCCCCAGCGTTGGGCTAAGGTCCCTTTATTGGGCCGACCAGAGCTGGCTCAACAAAGGGACTGCCAGGTTCTACGTGTGTAGTGGGGACCCGCACGTGGTCCCCTTCCTGGATGGTGCTCTGCGAAGAATGAGGAAGAACGAAGACGCGGTCTTCTCGGAGCTCTAAGGATTCCGCAGCATTCAGAGGGGGTTGAGTCTGCCCTACGAGGAGGATGCTCGAGCAAGACTCGAGTTGGAGTACCCTCGGTCGGGGATGCTGCTCGCTGCGGGTAGCGGCGGGCATAACCGTTGTGGCCTGTAATTGGGTATGCTCGGGGTGGTCTGATTCTGAGCATAGCTCGAGGAACTGCCTGTATATACTTTGAATTGCATACATTCCCTTGTAGCATTAAGCTTTATACTTAGATTTTTACACCCTTAGATAAGAACAAACTTGAGTGAATCCGTAGAGTACCACGGACAAGAGGGGTGTTAATTCCTTCCTCTTACATAATCGGCTCCCTTACCATTTTCTCTTGGTCGTAATACTATGCTTCTTTCCTCTCCTTTAGGTTTATTCAGTGTTTCCTTTCCCTCTCTTTGAAATAAATAACATTGATGGAGACTCTTCTGTGTTCTTCCTATCGTTCGCGCTTCAATTGAAAAAATCCCATACGCGATATATAACACAACAAAATATAAAAATCGTCATAGAATACTTTCACCATAAACTCATCATTAACAGCCACCTGTATGAATTTTCAGCCAAATCCATATGAGAAAATAGAAAATGAAAAACAGAGGAAGATTTACAAACCTCCGTGAACACCGTCGAAACATGCACGATTCTCCATCCGACGAAATCATCGACAATCGCGAAACAATCCGAACAAAATCGCACCACCCTTGAAAGCTACCTAATCATACTTTTGATCTACCATTCCCGACCAACAACCGCAGTTAATCGATTTCCGCCGATGCAACACTCCGCCAACGACGCCCTTCACGGCCACACGACTCTTCTTCAACGCGCAAGACCATGCCAACTGCCTGCGGCAGCTCTCGCTCTCTGACGTCTATGAATCAGAGTCCTATAAGACAGCCACCACAGCTCCCTACCACCGGTTTTGTCCACTGCTCCGACAATCAAAACCAACCCTCGCTCGTTCCCGTCGGTGCCGCATCTGGACCACCGCGACGAAGTACCCTTGTCACTTCCAATCGCGGCTTCAAATAAGTTATTCTCCTTTATTTTCGAATAAGATACTTGATCCAGATCTATGTCGAGTTATTTTATTGTTGTGATTTGAGAAGGATACAAGAATAATGAGAATAGAAAAGTGCAAAGAGGGGAAATTTATTGTAAAAAGAGAAGAAGTGAATTGAGAGAGAAATCGTAAACTTGATCTTTAATTATACATGACATTTAGTTGGCTGAACATGAAGGCCCGTGGCTTGAGAAAAGGACTTAAAAATCTTTATCAGACTGCTAACAGAAGGGATGTCTCCTCTAGCAAATAAGATAAGATCATCAACAAAACTAATGTTTGTTATGCAGAGTTTCTTGCAGTGGGGATGAAATCTGAAATTCTGCATATAGGCAAGGTGAGTTAGGGCTCTGTGAAGGTATTCCATGACAATAACGAACAACAATGGAGAAATTGGGTCTCCCTGCCTCAGCCCTCTTCCTGCTTTCAAAACATCAGTCAACTGGCCATTAATAGAGAATCTATACGAAACTGTGCTGACACATTTCATAATCCAATCCACAAATTTTCTAGGGAAGTTCATCTCCCTTAAAATTGTGGTTAATGCAATCCACTCCACCGTATCATAAGCTTTACGAATATCCATTTGTATTGCGCGCCTGGAGGAAATATGTTTACGACTGTACCCCCTCAAGAGCTCATATTCCATTAGTATGTTGTCATGAATCACTCTTCCAGGTAAAAACGCAGATTGACTAATATCAATAACTTCATTGATTATCTTGCTGAGCCGATTTGTAAGAACTTTGGACAGAATCTTATACACAGTGGTACAACAAGCAATGGGGCGAAGATCCTTCATACAATCTTCCCCAGGGATTTTAGGAATGAGTGTCACAACTGCACAATTGATCGCAACATAGATATGGTTGTGATGATAAAAATCATGAATTGCTGAACACATATCTCCTTTTACAATAGACCAAGTGTTTACCTTGGGTTTTGGTAAACAACCGCTGATCCTCCAAATGGTTACTTATTTGGTTACTCGCAGGATCGATCAGATTGATCCTAGGACATAGGTTGATTTTGAAGTTTGATTAAATTGGATAAGGCTTTAAATGAAAGGTTTCAAGTAAATTGCAAGAAGGAAAAACTTGGTAAAATAAACAAGGCTTAAAGTAAAAGGTTCGACAAGAATGTAAAGGAGAAATCAAGTAAATTTCTGGAAAAGTAAATGACTTTAATTGATAAAATTGGTGTTTCACACATACATTTCTCAACAATTCTTTCTCACACGCTGGGTACTCGAATCTATATGAGTGACTTTGTATAGAATTGTGAACACACGCGAGAAACTACATGTCTACTCCTATTTATACTAAAACATCCCAAGTAACCGTCGGGCAGTTACACTGCTTCGAGATCAATCCACTTGGCACGTTCTCCATGCTCGACGCTCCAGATCCTTGCACGTTTGCACGTGGTAACTGCTGGAAACCGTTTTCCCTCCAAAAGCTTGAATTTCAAACTGCTCCACTCTGAACCATCGAACACTTTCGTCAAGAGACATCTTCGACGAGATACTCCTTCGACGTCGAAGGCAACCAGCCTTCTTCCCTGGAAGAAATCTTCTAAGTATTTTGCCATCTTTCGACGGGCACTTCGACAGACTTAGCCAGTCGAAAGCATCTTTCAGCTTTTAATGGTTGACATTAATAAAACAAGAGTGTCGAATTTAGGAGCCAACAAATTGCCCCCCAAGAATGCCTTATTTCGACTCTGACAGAAAAAGGCATTCTTTGAAAACGCCATTCGACACTTGTCTCTTTATGCTTAGTCACAAATTAACTTGTGCACTTTTTGTTGTTTTCTACCAACTATTGGCAATCCCAAGAAAACCATCATTGATTTGATCCTAGGACGTCACTTTCAGTACGGCGTGCAGTACCAAACGTCATTTCAGAATTTGTCATAATGACAATTCCCAAAAACGAGGACGCACGCTGCGTCTCTCTATTTCTGCAGAAACGGCCAAAACAACAGGAGGCTGCCACGCGTCCCACTAACTCCTGCAGCATTAAATGGCATTTAATGTCCTCGTTATTGGGGATTTTTCCCACTACTATAAATAGTAGTAAGTACCCCATTGTGGGACTTTTTACGCCATCTAGCCTTCAAACTTCCCTGTTTTCATACAAGTTTGCTATCTTTGCAGAAACTCTTCCTCTTTCACTTCATCTCCAACCTCACTTCAAACTCAACACCAAACCATGGCCTCTGGTTCTACTGCTCCCAGTGCTAACGCACCAACTGAACATGTTAAACCCAAGGTTTTCGTCACTGCTCCGGTAGTAAATTCTACAGGCAAACGAAGGGTTCCTGAACCTTCTGACATCGCCGTTCGCGATGCTTACTCGCGCCACTTGATGATCCCGGTTGGATACTCCAACCAGATCTTTGCAATGTCTGGCCCCATGAATCCAAGTATCTCTGAAGCTCTGAAGATCAAGAGCTATTTCCCAATAGTCGAGAAACTCAAACCAGTCGCATGCGCCAAGAAAGACGCAGAAGACAATGAAGACCCTGCACGTGAAAAAATCGACCTCCGCTTCTTCAACAGAGGTGTTAGGGTCTTCAGGTCTTGCCCTAACCTTACCTCCGATTATGTTGCTTGGCTAACAAAGTTGGAGAAGCACCAAACTTCGATCTGGAAGGATATGGGAATCTTCGACCTAGTGATGCTGTCGAAGACGGGTTTGAACTACTCCCCGGAGATGCTGATAGCTTCACTGTTGTTCTGGGACTATTCCCACTTTACTTTTCATCTTCCATGTGGGATGCTAACCCCCACACTCTTCGATGTGGCCGCTATTACTGGCCTTCGACCCACCGGGGATTACTTCGATCCGGAGGAGATGTCGGAGGACCAAATTGGCTTCTCTGAGACCAAACCAACATACACCACTTTCATCAACCATTATCACGACAGGTCGACAGATGCTGTGTCGGATGTCGAACACATAGCGTTTCTAGCCTTATGGCTAACTCGCTTTGTGTTTTGCTCGAAGTCTCTACAGGTGACCAAAAAGATGGTCACTCTTGCTACTCAACTGCATCACCGCCAAAACATCTGTTTGGTAGAACTGATTCTGGCCAGCCTCTATGATTCGATCAGCAATGGGGCAACTCTTCTGAAACATATCGAGGACAGGGCCAGTTTGCTACTCGCTGGGCCTTTTTGGCTACTCCAACTGTGGCTCAATGCCACTTTCGAATCTTTCTTGCCCAAGAAGGTTCAGATAAATGAACAGGCTCCAGCGATAGCGAATAGACGCATCGAAGGAATCAGGCTGGCTCTGCTGACACCTACGGACGATGGACTGGAGTTTCAACAAACCTTCACCAACTTCGTTCTAATGTTTGCTCGAAGGAAGGAGTTTGTTTCAAATATGGCTCCATTTGCTCGACGGCAGGTAGGCCCAGCATGGTTCACAAGGCCACACCCAAAGGCGTCGAGTGGTCCTAATGTCGATGAGCATACAATACTGTGGGAGGCGTTCCTTACACCAAGGATCATGCCTCTTCGATTCAAGAGTTCTAAGACTCATTTGAGTCTGATTGCCTACCAACCAAATCTGGTATCTCGCCAGTTTGGTATTATCCAAACCCTACCTTCTCCGATTTTTCAAAGAGAGAAGTCCATGCTGTACTTCTGCAATGATTACACAGAAGAAGCGGCCATTAAACATATCGGAAGATATGCTGGTCGAACAATCCTCTCGCTGTTTGACTACCAGCTCAATTTCCTTTGCTCACCATCCTTCAAGGAGTGGTGGAGAAGCTATTATGCTGAGTACTTCTTCGACGAGAAGGACTTCATGGATGAGTTGCAGAAGTCTTTTGTCCTTGTGTTGGACAAAATAAAGAAATGTAAGTCCATTCTCTCACATTACTTTTTTTTGTCTTTCTCTTCGACTGCTAGCCTGTTAACTTTTTCATTTGCTTTCAGTTGTTCGAAAGCCTGTAGCCAAGAAGGCTACAGAAGGCCAACAGGGAGGAGCCCCTTCAACAAAACCTCCACCGCCGGCGAAGACTACAGCGTCGGCGAAGACCACAAGCCACCAACAGGGGGAAGGCTCTTCGAAGAGGCCTTCTATATCGGTAACCAGATTTTCTTCATTTTTCTTCTGGCTTTCGATTTTTGATTTTCGATGCAATTATTCAATCGAATTCCTATTGGTTTTCTAGGCACCTTCGCCCAAGAAACGGCCAGGACTGGTGGTCGAATCTGGGAGTGATGAAGAAAGTGATTCCCCTTCTGCCCCCTTAAAAAGGCGAAAGTTGACGAAGGATGCTTCTGTTCCTGCTCCTGCTCCTGAAGGTCGAACTGTCAGAATAAAGGTTGCTGTGAGAAAGCCTAGGCCACCTCCAATGATCATCGAGGAGCCAACTGAGGAGGAACTAAACATTCTTCTTAACAAGCCTGTCGAAAGTGACAATTCCAGCCCTGGGGCTGAAGTTAATCCACAGGTAATCTCCTAGACCTTTTTTTATAATTTAGGCATAGATACCCATATTCGATTGTGTCTCTTTCGACATCTGAAAATTTGTCTTCTTTCCCTTTTCAGGACACTACTGAGAGTTCTCCGCCAAGGACCTCAGAAACGCTGGAATCTGCTGAACTTAGCAGGCCTCAGGAAAAAGGCTTGGGCAATGACGAAGCCCATACTGAGAATGAGGCCAATGCTGAAACAGTAGAAAAACCAGCGGAGGAGCCTCAAACGGAGGAACCACATCCAGAAGCGATTCAGGTGGTGGATTTGTCAGAAGAGAATCATGAAGAAAGGGACCAAGGCAATGATGGCGAAGAAAATCAAAATGCTGCCGACGAAGAGAACCAAGGTGGTACTGGCGAAGGACACCAGGGTGACGCTAGCGAAGAGCCACAAAATGATGCTGGCGAATGACCCCAGGGTGATGCTAACAAAGAACCACGAGTCGACGCTGGTACTGCCCCAGTCCGAGTCGAAGAGCAACCAGTCGAGGCACCTAACACTCAAGAACCTCAAACCCAAGACAATACTGTTGCAAGGGTTACCTCAACGAAGCACAGGTCGAAAGAGGACTTGGAACTCTTGAAAGAAACTGACCCTGTTAGCTACCTCAATGCCATCATCGAGAACAAGAGTTCGTCTGACGCGAGTCAGGAAGTTCCTACCCTGTCGGGGAAGTCTACTGAAACTTCTCCCCTTGATGATGCTTTGGCGAAGGTTAAGGCCCAGTTCTTCAAGAGGGACTTAATGAAGGCTTTAGAGGGGGACCCCACTGCTCCATCATGCTTGAAAGAGGTCTTGAATGCTGTCGACTTTGAAGCTGTAGCCCCAGAAATCTCAGACTTGATCATGGAGTTACACTCTATGATTGATCAAGTCTCAGCGGATTACAGGCGCCAAAGAGGGTTTAACAGTCAGCTTGAGGTGTTGTATGGCAAAAGCTCCTCTGCGTGTGTGATACGGTGGGAGAACTGACTTGAGGTTTGCGTTTGTATTCGCAAATGTTGCGGTTAGCAAGAGTCGCCACCGACTTTTTATTTTATCCTAAGGAAAGGTTAAAAAGCACAGCAAAAACCTTTTGAGATGTTTTCTTGGGTTCGGGGAGTAGATTATAGAAAGGGAAGGTATTAGCACCCTTTCTATCCATGGTTATCCATGGGCTCTTAGTTACTTGCTTAGATCACTTGCCTTTTGTTTTCAATTGTTTTAAATGGTGCTTGAGTGTGTGGGTTTTGAAAATGTTTTGAAAAGAGGCCAATGTGGTGGCAACCTTTGCAATGATCCATGTGGGGATGTATACAAAGATGTATGTCTTTTGAAAAGGTTTTCATTTGTTTTTTGAAAGTTTTTGTTTTGAAAGTGTTGTAATGTGTGATTTTGAAATTAGGCAAGTGTTTTGTTTTACAAGTTGTTTCAAGTAACTAAGAGGTTATCTACTCCTAAGTTTCTCAAAAGATTATTGCTATACTTTAACCCTTTTAACAAGTTTGCACCACCATTGTATTTGGTGGGCAACCTTGTGTTAGGATGTGAAAGGGACAGGCGCGGGTCATCGTTTAGACCATAATTGTAACGACGTTAAATGTCTTTGGGCAATTTCTCTAAGGGACTTGATCATTTGTTTTGTTTGTTTTGAAAAGTTTTATCGAGGGACTATGATCATTCAAACTGTTTGCTTTGCCCAAAGATGTTCAACATACAATATGGCCCATTTATTTGAAGGCAACAAGTGGAATACCCTAGGGGGTGCAAGTGTGATTTGTGTGTCCATTTTCATGCTTGTTTATCTTGTATTAGGTCAAACTATTTTTTATCGTTTTTTCGCATACAAACCCTAATTCTAGCATGTTATTATTTAGAAAGCAATAAAGTGCGAAATTAAAATTACTAAGCTATTACACAACCAAATATGGGAAGGGGGGTACAAATGTTCAAATGGGGATATTGACAAGAATTTAAATCTAAATTATTACAACAATTGGATATTTGCATGGTAAATAAATTGCATAATTTAAATGTAAATAAAATAAATATGTGAAATGTAAAAAAAGAAAGTTTTTATGTGTATGAGAAAATATTTATGTAAAAGGAAAAAGAAAAATAAAAATGTATTTATTTTTTTAGTATTTTTGAACTTAGGGTAAAAACCCTAATTTTTAAATAAAAGATATTATTATCTAATTTAATTCTACTATTTATTTATTATTTATAAAAAATAAAATAAAATGAAGTGTATTGTGAAAAAGGTATTTTTTTTTGTATCAAATGTTAATAAAAAAAAAGATCAAGTAT
Organism: Vicia faba; assembly: GCA_948472305.1. Taxonomy (NCBI): domain Eukaryota; kingdom Viridiplantae; phylum Streptophyta; class Magnoliopsida; order Fabales; family Fabaceae; genus Vicia; species Vicia faba. Next base: position 1,095,879,420 of record OX451740.1, on the reverse strand, counting down.
TTTTATATCTTTTTCTTAAATACATTAATAATCAAATATATATATATATAACCCTAAATATGTATTTTTCTAAAATAAATATTTAAATATTTTAATAAAAATAAAAAGTAAAGTATATTTTTTTGTGTAAAATATTTTCATAAAGTAAATAAAATAATAAAAATGTATCTACACTATTTTCTATTTATTTCAATAATAGTTTATATATATATATTTGTATATAACAAAAGAAATAAACAAATAAATATGCCATTAATACAAAAAGTGGTGGAAAAAATATTTTAAAAATTTTAATGGTATGAGAAAAAATAAACAAAGTCAATCCAAAAAGAAAAAGTCAAAAATGTCAAAAAATGAGCAAATGGGCTCAGGGGGGTGTAAACCAAAAAATGGGGTGTGAAAAGGAAACAAATCCAGGCCCAGCCCAGATCACTTCTTCTTCAACCTCTGTACAGCTTTCTTCACACAAAACACGCGTTTTCTAACTCTGGATTCCTGGACTTTCAAGCAAAACTCATAACATGAAAAGTGTAGAGCATTAAGAGACGGTTTCAACCATATAAAGAACATGACCTATCTCTCCCAGATGAGAGAGAATTTCTCTCCCCCTCTTTTCTGACCTAGTTTTTCTACCATTTTCAGAGCTCAAATTCTCTTCACTCAGACAAAAGAAATGAAAAGTAAAGCTATGTACATGTTCAGGGCTATGAGTAGGACTTTGTTTCTTCACAAACTTAAGACTAAAGATGCCTAATAAGAGAGATACGAATTCAAACTTTTACCTGTGCAGTTGAACTTCTATGTGGAGAATGAGAGACTTTCAGTGCAATGTAATGATTGGGAAAGCTTCCTTGAAGTCCAGGGATGCTTTTCCAATGCTCACTTTGTCTTGAAACTTCTTGTATCAAGCTATAGAACTTCACCTGCAAGTCAAAGATGTGAAAATGGTGGAAGTGGTTAGAGCAACTACAGATCGTGCCTTAGCTTCTGGATAGCTTGCATATGTTGTAAGGAAGGTAGAGGAACAGGTTTGGACAGAAATGCTTGAAGGGATTGAGAGATTGCACTCAAACTGCAGGGGCACCCCTGTTTGTGCAGTTTGAGGATGATTCTGAGATGGAGGGTGTTTGAAAGGGAAATGGCTCGTGCAAAAGCTTCAATGTGGTCTATGGAATGTGTTTGATATCTTTTGTGCTGTGTTCTTTTGCTGATATGAGAGATAGCATATGTTATGGACCTTTCTTCACATTTAAGCTACCAAAAGCAAATTGGTGTTCTAGGTCAGTATAGGACCCCCTAATGTGCTGCATCAACTCCTCTTGATCAGTGTGTTATGCCCATAATCTTGTGCTAAGCAGATCTTCTATGTACTTGTTTGATTTACCAATTGACATAAAGCTAAACTTTTCAAAAATGGAAATTCCACTTTATCTAGTTTAGGATTAAACCATTATGCAATGTTAGAACACAAAGAACATGACCTTAACACATTGAATATGCATTAAATTATTGAGTATGAAATGGTTCAAGGACCTGTAATCAAGCATAAAGCAAACTGATTTCAAATTGGCAAGGTTATGAACATGTCTTGATGAAGAACAAAAGTGAATTTTTGCCAACTTGTGAAATTCGAATCTCCCAAGTTATGAGGTTGTTTGATGAGTTCTTGGACATTTTGGAAAGCTTGGAATGTGTACTACAATCCATCTTTGAAATGCAAATCAAAATTCCAATTGGAAGGGCATGAAAAGTGGCCTTGAAGTAGGGTAGAAAACCTTGTCAAAATAGGTCAAATTTCACTAAGTTAAAAGATGGTTTAGTGCCCTTATTCAAAAAATCATAACTTGAGATACAAGCTTCAAATGAGAAAACTTTGTGAATCAAAGTTGTAGATTTTGCAACAAGCTACAACTTTCATGTTTTGACTTTTGTTTGAATCCCAATGGATCATGGTGAAAAGATGGGGCAAAGTTGGGAAAAAATTAGGGTTTTTCATAACTTAGAAAAATTCTAAGTTATGAAAAATTCCATTTTCAAACCCTAATTTGCATTTTGTGATTTCTTGGTGAACAAGTTTCATAATTTGGCATGTTTTGATGAAAAATGAATCTTGACTCTTGATTTTGACCAAAAAGTCAAAGTTTGACTTTTCAGCATACAGTCAAAATTGATCAATTGACTGGGAAATTCAACTATCAATCTTGTATACTTGGGATCTTTTGAGCTTGATGAACATGTCAAGATAATTCCATGGGGTCCTTGAGTCCATAGGTGAACTTGGTTTGCCATTGGCTAGGTCAAACAGTCAAAAATTGCCTTAGTGCAGTCAAAACCCTAAAAATGACCATTTTGCCCTTTTGGTGATCTGATCAAATTTCTTGTGGAATTGTGATCCAAACTTGATCAAATGGTTCATATGAATTCAAAATGTTGATGTGGATCAAATTTCATGAGGTTTGACTGTCAATTGGCCACAGTTGACTTTTTCCCCAATACAGCTGATTTCTAGGTCAACTGTCCAATTGACCGGGAAAAACTTGGAATCAAGACTTGAAACTTGGTATGGGTAAACTTGGGAGTCCAATATGAAGCATGAAAGTCATCTTAGGTATTTTAGGTCAAAACATCTTTAGGCAAACACAAACCCTAATTTGAGTCCACAGTGCAAGGAGAAGTCTTGAGCAGAGGAAACCCTAATTGTATCTTGATCTTTAAATGTCTTGTGATGAGAAAAAATGTTGAGGAAATGGGAGGGCAAATTTTGGGGTACAACAGTTGCCCCTGTTCAATCTTCTTGGACCTGAAGAGTTAGATTGGCAAGTTTGCCTTTCGTGACTCGAGGGTAAAAGGAGATTGGACACTAGAGTGCCCGGAAATTTGCACTCGCATGCTGGAGTCTCAACAATGTGGTGTCGGGAATGGGCTTATAGATGCCATTTGGAGAGATGGTCGCATAAGAGATTCCTTAGCGAGAACTTGTGTGTTTAAGAAAGACAGATGTTTTCCTGGCTTGTTACAGGTGTTTGATCTTCAGTCTCCTTATGCAGATATGCCCTGGCTGGATACAGGTATCGAATCTACGATCGGTTGCTCACAGATGTGCCCTGGCTGGATACAGGAGTCGAATCTGGAAATAGTCGTCAATAGCTATGCCCTGGCTGGATACAGGAGTCGAATCTTTGAACTCTGCAGACGTGCCCTGGCTAGATACAGGAATCGAGTCTGGAAATGTGGTCAACAGATATGCCCTGGCTGGATACAGGAATCGAATCTGGAAATGTTGTAGTTGATAGATGTGCCCTGGCTGGATACAGGAGTCGAATCTTTGAACTCTGCAGACGTGCCCTGGCTGGATACAGGAATCGAGCCTGGAAACTGATCACTCTCAGATGTGCCCTGGCTAGATACAGGTATCGAATCTGGAATTGTGACAGTTGAAGGTAATCGTTTTTTTTTATTGTCTTTTTCCTGAAAAGGCAAAGACGTAAGCTGTATGCAATGTCATGATGTATGATATGCATGATGTCATGATGTTCAACATTTGATGTTGCATGTGTTTCATCATGTATGTAAGCAAGATGTATGAAAATGTGAAATGTTTATGAGTGTAATTTCATCTTAGGAAAATAAATCCTTGACGAATGGCCGGGAAGCTGCTTTGCGGAAGAGATACTTGGCCGAAGCTCTGATGAGAGGCCTGCTGAGGACCTTAACAATGGATTCCGCTGAGGATAATGATGATAAACTCCGCTGGGGAACCCCAAAGATAAACTCTGCTTGGGAAAACCAAAGATAGACTTCGCTGGGGATTGAAGGAACTTTCGCCGAGAACGGTCTTCCGTGGCTTAGCTGAGGATAACCCAGTTATAAGTCCTTGTGAGGAAATAACTCTAAATAAAACTTGGGCGTGACGCTCGTGCTTCGCCGGGGATAAGCTCGCAGAATCTACTGGGGATGAGCTTTTAAGATTTGCCGGGGAACGTTGTGCCTTTTTTCAGGATCGACGGGGAATCGACTCCCGCCTGGGGAAAGTGCTGCTGAACCTGTTTTATTCTGCGGGGAGCTAAGATGATTCGACCAATATTTTCAGTTGAACCTACCTTGGTGCCTTGGTGGACAAAGCAACTAGACCGCTTTAGACAACTACACATTGCCCCTGTCTTTGATGTCACTTGCAATTAATCTCTTTTTTCATATGCAAACATTTAGGGATCAGCAATTTAATGTCAAATGCATATATCAAAAATGAACATTGGACGTTCTTCGCAAGACAAAACAGCAAAAGAAAAACAATGGCAATTTGTATGGACAAGTGAATTTGTATTGATTTAAACTTTGCCTGTGAATAGGCGTTTTTTTGTACAAGAGGCTAACATCCTAGTAAGAGGACGCCGCCAAATAACATAGAGTTTACAATTTGAAAAACAAAACAGCTATGTGAACCAACCCACTGGGTTCCAACTCTGCTATTGCCTTTATGTCTTCGAACGTCTCATCGCTTTGCTGCCTGGTCGAAGATGAAGTTGATTGGTCGATGCCGTAATCTGAGCCAGATGGTTGATGCCGAATTCCGGGTGCGAAGTGATCCAATGAGACATAGTGTTACGCTCTTATCCCTAACTTTTGCCTGGACCGCCCTTTCGGGTTTTCAGTCCAACGGGATACCCTTTTTTGCCCAAGCCGCCCTTTCAGGTTTTCGACTTGCCGGGTGTACAGATTTTTATTTATTTCATCCCTTATTTTTGCCCGAACCCTTTTGGTTCGCCGGGAAGCCCTAATTTTTGCCCAGGTATGTCAACCTAGCGGGTCTTTTATTTATGCGTAGTATTTTTTCACTATGTCTGCATTGGCGGGGTGAGGAAGGTCGTCACCGTCCATGGTGGTTAGGATCATGGCTCCTCCAGAGAACACACGCTTAACCACAAATGGCCCTTCGTACGTAGGGGTCCATTTGCCCCGGGGATCACTTTGAGGAAGGATGATGCGTTTGATTACCAGGTCCCCAACTTGATACTCTTGCGGTCTGACTTTCTTGTTAAATGCCCTGATCATCCGTTTCTGATACGTTTGACCGTGACAGATAGCAGTGAGCCTCTTTTCGTCAATCAGATTTAGTTGATCAAGTCGAGTCTGGATCCAATCATCTTCATTCAAGTCTGCATCCTTCATTATCCGGAGAGAGGGTATCTGGATTTCGATCGGCAAGACTGCCTCCATGCCATAGACTAGGGAGAAGGGAGTTGCCCCGGTTGACGTCCTTGCTGAGGTGCGGTACCCATGAAGAGCGAACGGTAACATCTCGTGCCAATCTTTATAGGTCACTGTCATCTTCTGCACAATTTTCTTGATATTTTTATTGGCTGCCTCTACAGCCCCATTCATCTTCGGCCGATAGGGGGAAGAATTGTGGTGCTGTATCTTGAATTGTTCACAGAGTTCAGTGATCATTTTGTTATTGAGATTGGTACCATTGTCCGTAATGATTCTTTCTGGGACTCCGTACCGACAAATCAGATTATGCCGGATGAATCGTGCCACGACGCTCTTGGTTACTGTGGCATAGGAAGCTGCCTCGACCCATTTCGTGAAGTAATCGATTGCCACCAAGATGAAGCGGTGTCCATTGGATGCCGTCGGTCGGATTTCACCGATCATATCGATGCCCCACATTGCGAAAGGCCAAGGTGCCGTTAGGACATTCAAAGGAACCGGAGGGATATGCACCTTGTCAGCATAGATCTGGCACTTATGACAAGTCCGGGAGTGTTGGTAACAATCGGCTTCCATCGTGGACCAGAAATATCCTGCCCGAAGGATTTTCTTAGCCATGGTGTGTCCACTGGAATGGGTTCCAAATGTTCCTTCATGCAGTTCCATCATAATTTTCTCTGCTTCAGCCTTATCCACACAACGTAACAGGGTTGAATCATGATTCCGTTTGTAGAGAACGCCGTTGCTGAGGAAGAATTTTGCAGCAAATCTCCTCATGAACTTCTTGTCGTTGACAGATGCACCTTCAGGGTATTCCTGAGCTTCCAAGTACCTCTTCACCTCATGATACCAGGGTTTTTCAGTCACCTTCTCGGCCTCGAGCTCGCAGCAGTAAGCCGGTTCATCCAACTTCCAGATTGTGATTTGAGGAGCCTCATTATCCCATTTAACTTTGAACATCGAAGACATCGTGGCTAGTGCGTCCGCTAGCTGATTCTCCTCTCTAGGGAAGTGCTCAAAAGTTATCTCTTCAAAGTGAGGGAGCAAGGTCGACACATACTCCTTGTAAGGAATGAGATTCGGGTGTTTCGTATCCCACTCGCCTTTGATCTGATTGATCACGAGAGCGGAATCTCCGAAGACACTTAGAAACTTGATCCTCAAATCGATCGCAGCTTGCAAACCCATGATACATGCCTCATATTCTGCCATGTTGTTGGTGCAGCTGAAACATAATCGGGCGGTGAGTGGAGTATGAGTCCCCTTGGGAGATATGATTACAGCACCGACGCCGTTACCCAAAGCATTGGAGGCTCCGTCAAAATGCATAGACCATCGGGATCCTTCCTCAGGTCCTTCATCCGGTCCAGGTACTTCACAGTCAGTTACCACCATGATGTCTTCGTCCGGAAAATCAAAGTTCAATGATTGATAATCGTCCACAGGTTGGTGTGCCAAATGATCAGCCAGTACACTTCCCTTAATTGCTTTCTGAGTTGTATACTGGATATCATATTCTGTTAAGATCATTTGCCATCTCGCTATTCTCCCAGACAGAGCGGGCTTTTCAAATATGTACTTGATGGGATCCATCTTTGAAATCAATAAAGTAGTGTGAGTCAGCATATACTGTCTCAGCCGGCGAGCAGCCCATACAAGAGCGCAGCAAGTTTTCTCAAGCAGTGAGTAACGAGACTCACAGTCGGTAAACTTTTTGCTCAAGTAATAAATAGCGTGCTCTTTTCGGCCAGACTCGTCATGCTGCCCCAGCACACACCCCATTGAATTATCAAGCACTGTCAAGTATAGTATCAGAGGTCTTCCTTCCACTGGTGGCATAAGAATGGGTGGCTCTTGGAGGTATTCCTTTATTCTTTCAAAGGCGGCCTGACATTCATCATTCCAGCGTACCACTTGATCTTTCTTCAGTAATTTGAAGATTGGCTCACAAGTAGCAGTCAGATGTGATATGAATCGGGCAATGTAATTCAATCGTCCTAGGAAACCTCTGACTTCTTTCTCTGTTTTTGGGGTCGGCATCTCTTGAATAGCTTTAACCTTGGCAGGGTCCACCTGGATACCTTTATCACTTACAATGAAACCTAGCAATTTTCCGGACCTCACCCCGAAGGTGCATTTGTTGGGATTCAATCTCAGCTTGTACAACTTGAGTCGGTCAAACAACTTCCTCAGATGATCAAGGTGCTCCTCCTCAGTTTGAGACCTTGCAATCATGTCATCAACGTATACTTCAATCTCATGATGGATCATATCATGAAATAAAGCAACCATGGCACGCTGATAGGTTGCCCCAGCATTTTTCAATCCGAATGGCATGACCTTATAACAGAAGGTGCCCCACTGGGTCACAAAGGTAGTCTTCTCCATATCTTCTGGAGCCATCTTGATCTGATTATACCCTGAAAAACCATCCATGAAGGAGAACACCTTGTGTTGAGCTGTATTGTCAACAAGGACATCAATGTGAGGTAGGGGGAAGTCATCCTTGGGGCTGGCCCTGTTCAGATCCCTGTAGTCGACACACATTCTGACCTTACCGTCCTTCTTCGGCACTGGCACAACATTGGCAATCCACTGAGGGTAAGAAGTTACTGCAAGGAAACCTGCATCAAACTGTTTCATCACCTCAGCTTTAATCTTCTCAGACATCTCTGGACGCATTCGTCGAACTTTTTGCTTTACTGGAGGGCAATCTTCCTTGGTTGGCAAATGGTGAACTACAATGTCGGCATCCAAACCAGGCATATCTTCATAAGACCAGGCAAAGATCTCCATGTAGTCTTGTAGCATCTGGATCAATCGTTGCTTCACGCTGAGCTCTAGATTGGCACCAATTTTGACCTCTTTCCTATCTGTCTCAGTACCCAGGTTAATTGTCTCCACAGGCTCTTCATGTGGTTGAATAGCCCTCTCTTCCTGTAGTAGCAGTCTTGCGAGTTCACCAGGCACTTCGCAATCATCTTCACCTTCGTCTTCGGCCAAGTTGATCGGATTTTCGAAGTCATAACTGGCGGTAGCAGAGCTGTTGCCAGTGAGATCCAGAGTGGATTGAAACCTGTATAAGTGAGTGTGTGTAAATATAGCTGTTTTGCAATATGTATAACACAGAAAGAAAAGGAGCACAAGATTTGAAATGCAACAAACGTCCAATGTTTTGATTGATGATATATGAAAATGTCATACAAAAAGCCCTCACAAATGGAGCTACGATGCCCCGGGCAGGACACCGAGCCAACAGAGTTTTAACATATTGTTTGTTACAAATTTGGAAATCAAAAGAAATCAATTACTGCGTGACAAATGTGATAGGGGTAAAATCCTTTGCTGTCCAGTTGCTTGGTCCGTCGCTGGCAGTCGGGTAGATCCAATTATCAAACTCAGCTTCCTCCACATCCTCCTCGATAGCATTCACCCTTGAGCTGGAAATAAACACCGGAGCCTTTCCAATCTTCTCTTTGCGCACCGCCTTCTGAGCCTCTGCAGTAAAGCCTAGCCCAAACTTGTCGTTCTTCTGAGTGAAGTCAGGAAGCTGACCCCAGTGTGCACCATTGCCTTTCTGAACCACAGCCCGGGCATCCCTTAGGGAAACCATCTTCAAGGAATCATTCTCTTCGGCCATTGTCTCCGCAGCTGCTGAAATTGGATGTACCTCCTCGAAATGTTGGAAGGGAGTTTCAATAAATTCTCCGTCCATCTCGATGTACCTGAAGGAATTCAAATGGCTCACCATATACTCCTCTTCTCCTTGCACAGTGACAATTTTCCCCCTGACGGGATACTTCAGTTTTTGGTGTAAGGTGGAGGTCACTGCCCCAGCTTTGTGGATCCAAGGTCTACCCAACAGACAGGAGTACGATGGACGTATATCCATCACGTAAAAGGTAGAGTCAAACACTTGAGATCCCACACGAATAGGGATGTTAACCTCTCCATGAACCATCCTCTTGGAACCGTCAAAGGCTCTGACGATGATATTGCTGGGTTTCAACTCCAGGCCTTCATAATCCAGACGATCCAAAGCCTTTTTCGGAAGAACATTCAAAGAAGAACCAGTGTCCACCAATACATGTGCCAGAGTAGTGCCCCTGCATTCAATAGAGACATGCAGGGCATCATTGTGGTCTCTCCCTTTTGCGGTCAGGTCAGCATCTGAAAAGCCCAAGCCGTTGTCCGCCGTCAGATTTGCTATGCAGTCAGTGAACTGAACTGCAGACGTCTCCTGCGGCACATGGGCCGTCTTGAGAAATGAGATTAATGCCTTAGCGTGAGCCTCGGAACATAGCAATAGGGAGAGCAGGGAGATCTTGGAGGGTGTATGCCCTAACTGCTCAACAACATTAAAATCACTTTTCTTTATTATCTTCAGAATCTCCTCCATTTCTTGTCGGGAGGCCTCAGCATTCACGGGTATTGGTGCCTCCATCCGGGCAGGCTCTTCTTCAATCCCTTTGCCCCGAGCATTTGATGACTCGGCAGCAGGGGACACAATTTGATCAGCAACAGGACTTGATAAACTTGCAGGTTTTATGAGGAGGGGTTTTCGAATAGCGGGAGGCGCAATGTCAGGCGAGAAGAGCCTGCCACTGCGGGTGACTTTAGCCGGACCGGTGATATCGCAAATACTGGCACTAGCATCAAATTCTTGCTTGATTCCATTTACATATACGTCTGCCCCATAATGCCAGGGGACAGCTTTATCAGACACGTAGGAGAGGGGTCCTGGAACAGTAATGATCACAGGCGCAACTGTCAAGATTTGAATAGGCTTCTTTGGGGGAGCCTTGATTGGATTTTTGAAGATGGTAATCACGGAAACTTCTTTCATTGGAACCAATTGAACAGCAGTCTTTTTGAATAAAATCTCCTTGCTATCCATTAGGCCTTGGATGCCTAACTTTAGCAAGGGACAATCGGATAGGGAAATAGCACAGAATGGGCAACCTTCGCCGCAACCCGGAAATAAACTGGCCCGCAGTAGGTTCTTCTTAACAGTCTTCAAAGGGGTAACAACTTCATCTATCGAAACAGCATACACTTCTTCCTCAATGGCATTCACCCTATGCTGGGGCATAGGAGCCGTTACAACATTCGGTCTTTCCGGCGCTTCAAACTGAATTTCTTTTGCGTCAATTAGATCTTGCACTTTGTTTCTCAAGGCCCAACAATCATCAGTAGTGTGCCCGGGACTATCAGAATGATAAGCACACCGGGCATTCGGGTTGTATTTAGGGGACGCAGTGTTGACGACCTTAGGAGCTTCTTTGAGGGTCACCAGGTTGGTGGATAACAGTTGGGGTAAAATTTGAGATAATGTCATACTCAATCGGGTATACTGCCTCTTGGGCCTTTCACTTCTTTGCTGATTGTACTGCTGAGGAGCAGCAACAGGTTTAGAGATGACCAAAGCATTAACGGCTTGGCGACTTTCGGGCTTGACTTGTCTTCTAGGGCCATAGACGGCGCTTGCTTCTTTCTTAAATGGCCTCTTCTCAGCACTTGTAGAGGCAGCCTTCTGTATCTTGCCTGACCTGATGCCAGCTTCAATTCTCTCTCCCGTTAATATCAAATCTGTGAACCCAGCGGAGGAGTTACCAACCAAATGATTAAAAAACGGACCAGACAACGTTCCCAGAAACATATCAACCAGCTCTCGATCAGTTAATGGAGGCTGCACCCTGCCAGCCAAATCTCTCCATTTTTGAGCGTACTCTTTGAATCCTTCACCCGTTCCTAGAGACATACCCTGAAGTTGGGTACGCGTAGGAGCGAGATCAGAATTATATTGGTATTGTCTGTAGAAAGCAGTCGCCAAGTCCTCCCAGTGCCGGATGCTAGCTCCGTCTAATTGGTAGAACCATTCAAGCTGAGACCCCGAGAGGCTGTCTTGGAAGAAGTGAATCCAGAGGTTTTTATCCGCCGTGTAAGGTTGGATTTTCCTTACATACGACCTCAGATGCAGCTTTGGGCAGGAGACCCCATCATACTTGGCGAAGGCAGGCGCCTTAAACTTGTGTGGAATTACTACTCCGGAAGATAATCCCAAATCCCCGAAATCCAGTCCCGGCACGTTCTGAATTTCCATAGCGCTCAAGCGGTCCTCCAATTGTTTGTATCTGTCAGCAACAGGTGGGTATTGTTCCTCGTTATAGTCCGTCTCGTTGTCGGAGACTGCGGGACTAGGAGCTCCTCCCCCTTGGGGACTGTTTTTCTCAGCAGAAGAAGTGGTTGGATCAGCTTCATTGTGGAGTGTGTTCCCAAATCTGCGTCCGGTGTTGAACATTGCCGTCCTCTTTTTCTTCTTCTTCTTCAGGAGTAGAGTCTTCAACTCTTGCTGACCCTGGGCTAGGCTTAGGACCATCTCTTGAAACTGTGCACTTTGGGCCTGAAGGGCCTTGATTGCTTGTTCACTGGATGACTCCGAATTCATGATGACTGTGCACATAAACAGCGAAGAAAATTAAGCAACCTGTGAAATAGGGTACCTGCTATGCATATGGTGTAATGGAATGCGTATGTTTTATGTTTTCAAAGACAAATAAGATTCAACTTTGTAGACAAAAAGGGAAACACACTTCATTAGATTAAAATTTTTCAATTGTTCAACAATTTGCCCTTAGGCATTACAGGAATGAAAAATACGGAAAAGGAAATAAAACTACAAAAGGGAATAATCAAAGCTCATCAATGCTCCCATGGCCTCCTCCTCTCAGTGCTGATGTAGTTGTTCAGGACACGTTCTTCCTCCAATTGCTTAGTCAGCCTTTGGACCTTCCTTTCCTGCTCGTTGAACTTCTCCCGATAGAAATCCCGTTCTTCCTTTAGCTGTGCCCAAGATCTCTTCATGGTGTCAAAATCAGTAGGTATCTGAGGAGGGAGGACAGTTGGAGGAACCCCATCTTCATTGGGAGTTTCAAGGATGATTGGTCTGACAGCTTCGTATGGAATACCTAACTTCTGAGCACGGATGCGGACCCATTTGCAATAGGGCTCCAATGGTAAAGAAGTCTTTGGTCCTAACTCATGTGGGTCAGCTTTGTGGATTCTGTCCCAAGCTCTAATGAATCCCTGGCGTAGTTTGTCACTGCCTGCCTGAAACTCAAAATGGAAGTGAGGAACCAGCATTTCATGGGGCCCATCTCCTCTGGCTCTTCCAAACTGACGGAGAGCTAAACATGGATTGTAAGAGATTCCTCCTTGGATACCAATCAACGGGACATTAGGGTATTCTCCGCAACGGTCGATAACAGCTATCTCATCCAAGCCTCTGAGAGTCCAAGTGATATCCTTATCTGTGAGAGACATTAACCTCCGAGCCCAACCTTTTCCTTCTTCATTCTTCAGCACGGACTTAGGAAGGTGCGAAATAAACCACCTTACCAGCAAAGGAGCACAACACCACGGAGTTCCCCGTTTTCGAGCAGTACGAGCATAGAGTTGTTGTAGAATGTCACCCAAGAGAGTGGGTACCGGATTCCGAGACATGAAGATTCTTATGACATGGATACTGATGAAGGTGTCAGGGTTGGGAAACAATACCAGACCATAGATCAAAAGAGCCAGAATATCCTCATATGCTTTGAAGTCCAAGTCATTCCAGAAATCATTAGCCTTGCCAACCAGAAATTTGACCAAAAAGCCCTTGATCCCATTTCTAGTTTCCCAGTTGGACAATACCTCTTCTTTGGTCAAGGGGAGAATTGCAGCAATCTCTTCAGGCCTAGGAGTCTTTTCCAAACCAGTGAAAGGAGTTTGTTCCAAGACAGGAATCCCAAGCAAGTAAGAGAACTCTTCCAGGGTAGGAACCAGCTGGAAGTCTTGAAAGGTGAAACAATGATGCAGAGGGTCATAAAACTGGGTCAGAACACTTATCAGTTGTTGGTCCCATTTTGCAGTGATCAAGCCAAGGAGGGAACCATGTTTGTTGATGAAGGAGGTAGTGTTTGGAATTCTTTCAACCAGATCTTTGAGTAAAACTGGTGGTTGAACAAAGTTGAGCCGGACAGTATTTCTACGCACGGGCATCATGATGTCCTGTAAAACAGAGCAAAGATGAAACCTTTTTGTCTTTGAAATGGGTTAGCTTTGCATGCAATGGTATGATGGCATGATGCTATGATGAAGCACATCACAAGTATTCACATAGGCAGATAAAGCACACAAGTCACACAAGACACCCTTAGGTTTCAGGCCAGCATGAGTTTCAGGTATTACCCTCTTTTGGTTTTGTTGGTTAAAACCTGTCCTATCAAAAGTAACCGGGTTCTAGAGGATCTCAAATCATTGGCTACCCTCAATCGGTCATAACTCCAGCATCGCAATCTTTTCTCGCGGCCAGAACCATCTCGAGAGTTTAGCCTCAATGAGTGTAGCATACTGCTACTGTCCTAATAGCCAAGTTGGTCAATTTAGGGTTCTAAGGTTGGTTGGTGTTTAATGACCCCTTAGAAGACCTATATTCTCCCCGTTACAACACAAGGGATATAGGTACAGACTAAGATGCCACACCAACGTAGCCACTGCTTCACCCATGTCGGTCTACGCCGGACAGGTCCCTCACAGATTATGCTACCTAAAAAGGGTATTTCCCAGATCCGGGTTAGGATCTATGAAACTCCAATGCAAAGCCCACAAACATAAAAGCAAACAAAGCAAACAATTGAAAACACAGGTGATCTAAAACCCTAAGGTTACTCCACTTTTAAGTACTCCCCAGCAGAGTCGCCAGTTCTGTGATACGGTGGGAGAACTGACTTGAGGTTTGCGTTTGTATTCGCAAATGTTGCGGTTAGCAAGAGTCGCCACCGACTTTTTATTTTATCCTAAGGAAAGGTTAAAAAGCACAGCAAAAACCTTTTGAGATGTTTTCTTGGGTTCGGGGAGTAGATTATAGAAAGGGAAGGTATTAGCACCCTTTCTATCCATGGTTATCCATGGGCTCTTAGTTACTTGCTTAGATCACTTGCCTTTTGTTTTCAATTGTTTTAAATGGTGCTTGAGTGTGTGGGTTTTGAAAATGTTTTGAAAAGAGGCCAATGTGGTGGCAACCTTTGCAATGATCCATGTGGGGATGTATACAAAGATGTATGTCTTTTGAAAAGGTTTTCATTTGTTTTTTGAAAGTTTTTGTTTTGAAAGTGTTGTAATGTGTGATTTTGAAATTAGGCAAGTGTTTTGTTTTACAAGTTGTTTCAAGTAACTAAGAGGTTATCTACTCCTAAGTTTCTCAAAAGATTATTGCTATACTTTAACCCTTTTAACAAGTTTGCACCACCATTGTATTTGGTGGGCAACCTTGTGTTAGGATGTGAAAGGGACAGGCGCGGGTCATCGTTTAGACCATAATTGTAACGACGTTAAATGTCTTTGGGCAATTTCTCTAAGGGACTTGATCATTTGTTTTGTTTGTTTTGAAAAGTTTTATCGAGGGACTATGATCATTCAAACTGTTTGCTTTGCCCAAAGATGTTCAACATACAATATGGCCCATTTATTTGAAGGCAACAAGTGGAATACCCTAGGGGGTGCAAGTGTGATTTGTGTGTCCATTTTCATGCTTGTTTATCTTGTATTAGGTCAAACTATTTTTTATCGTTTTTTCGCATACAAACCCTAATTCTAGCATGTTATTATTTAGAAAGCAATAAAGTGCGAAATTAAAATTACTAAGCTATTACACAACCAAATATGGGAAGGGGGGTACAAATGTTCAAATGGGGATATTGACAAGAATTTAAATCTAAATTATTACAACAATTGGATATTTGCATGGTAAATAAATTGCATAATTTAAATGTAAATAAAATAAATATGTGAAATGTAAAAAAAGAAAGTTTTTATGTGTATGAGAAAATATTTATGTAAAAGGAAAAAGAAAAATAAAAATGTATTTATTTTTTTAGTATTTTTGAACTTAGGGTAAAAACCCTAATTTTTAAATAAAAGATATTATTATCTAATTTAATTCTACTATTTATTTATTATTTATAAAAAATAAAATAAAATGAAGTGTATTGTGAAAAAGGTATTTTTTTTTGTATCAAATGTTAATAAAAAAAAAGATCAAGTATTTTTATATCTTTTTCTTAAATACATTAATAATCAAATATATATATATATAACCCTAAATATGTATTTTTCTAAAATAAATATTTAAATATTTTAATAAAAATAAAAAGTAAAGTATATTTTTTTGTGTAAAATATTTTCATAAAGTAAATAAAATAATAAAAATGTATCTACACTATTTTCTATTTATTTCAATAATAGTTTATATATATATATTTGTATATAACAAAAGAAATAAACAAATAAATATGCCATTAATACAAAAAGTGGTGGAAAAAATATTTTAAAAATTTTAATGGTATGAGAAAAAATAAACAAAGTCAATCCAAAAAGAAAAAGTCAAAAATGTCAAAAAATGAGCAAATGGGCTCAGGGGGGTGTAAACCAAAAAATGGGGTGTGAAAAGGAAACAAATCCAGGCCCAGCCCAGATCACTTCTTCTTCAACCTCTGTACAGCTTTCTTCACACAAAACACGCGTTTTCTAACTCTGGATTCCTGGACTTTCAAGCAAAACTCATAACATGAAAAGTGTAGAGCATTAAGAGACGGTTTCAACCATATAAAGAACATGACCTATCTCTCCCAGATGAGAGAGAATTTCTCTCCCCCTCTTTTCTGACCTAGTTTTTCTACCATTTTCAGAGCTCAAATTCTCTTCACTCAGACAAAAGAAATGAAAAGTAAAGCTATGTACATGTTCAGGGCTATGAGTAGGACTTTGTTTCTTCACAAACTTAAGACTAAAGATGCCTAATAAGAGAGATACGAATTCAAACTTTTACCTGTGCAGTTGAACTTCTATGTGGAGAATGAGAGACTTTCAGTGCAATGTAATGATTGGGAAAGCTTCCTTGAAGTCCAGGGATGCTTTTCCAATGCTCACTTTGTCTTGAAACTTCTTGTATCAAGCTATAGAACTTCACCTGCAAGTCAAAGATGTGAAAATGGTGGAAGTGGTTAGAGCAACTACAGATCGTGCCTTAGCTTCTGGATAGCTTGCATATGTTGTAAGGAAGGTAGAGGAACAGGTTTGGACAGAAATGCTTGAAGGGATTGAGAGATTGCACTCAAACTGCAGGGGCACCCCTGTTTGTGCAGTTTGAGGATGATTCTGAGATGGAGGGTGTTTGAAAGGGAAATGGCTCGTGCAAAAGCTTCAATGTGGTCTATGGAATGTGTTTGATATCTTTTGTGCTGTGTTCTTTTGCTGATATGAGAGATAGCATATGTTATGGACCTTTCTTCACATTTAAGCTACCAAAAGCAAATTGGTGTTCTAGGTCAGTATAGGACCCCCTAATGTGCTGCATCAACTCCTCTTGATCAGTGTGTTATGCCCATAATCTTGTGCTAAGCAGATCTTCTATGTACTTGTTTGATTTACCAATTGACATAAAGCTAAACTTTTCAAAAATGGAAATTCCACTTTATCTAGTTTAGGATTAAACCATTATGCAATGTTAGAACACAAAGAACATGACCTTAACACATTGAATATGCATTAAATTATTGAGTATGAAATGGTTCAAGGACCTGTAATCAAGCATAAAGCAAACTGATTTCAAATTGGCAAGGTTATGAACATGTCTTGATGAAGAACAAAAGTGAATTTTTGCCAACTTGTGAAATTCGAATCTCCCAAGTTATGAGGTTGTTTGATGAGTTCTTGGACATTTTGGAAAGCTTGGAATGTGTACTACAATCCATCTTTGAAATGCAAATCAAAATTCCAATTGGAAGGGCATGAAAAGTGGCCTTGAAGTAGGGTAGAAAACCTTGTCAAAATAGGTCAAATTTCACTAAGTTAAAAGATGGTTTAGTGCCCTTATTCAAAAAATCATAACTTGAGATACAAGCTTCAAATGAGAAAACTTTGTGAATCAAAGTTGTAGATTTTGCAACAAGCTACAACTTTCATGTTTTGACTTTTGTTTGAATCCCAATGGATCATGGTGAAAAGATGGGGCAAAGTTGGGAAAAAATTAGGGTTTTTCATAACTTAGAAAAATTCTAAGTTATGAAAAATTCCATTTTCAAACCCTAATTTGCATTTTGTGATTTCTTGGTGAACAAGTTTCATAATTTGGCATGTTTTGATGAAAAATGAATCTTGACTCTTGATTTTGACCAAAAAGTCAAAGTTTGACTTTTCAGCATACAGTCAAAATTGATCAATTGACTGGGAAATTCAACTATCAATCTTGTATACTTGGGATCTTTTGAGCTTGATGAACATGTCAAGATAATTCCATGGGGTCCTTGAGTCCATAGGTGAACTTGGTTTGCCATTGGCTAGGTCAAACAGTCAAAAATTGCCTTAGTGCAGTCAAAACCCTAAAAATGACCATTTTGCCCTTTTGGTGATCTGATCAAATTTCTTGTGGAATTGTGATCCAAACTTGATCAAATGGTTCATATGAATTCAAAATGTTGACGTGGATCAAATTTCATGAGGTTTGACTGTCAATTGGCCACAGTTGACTTTTTCCCCAATACAGCTGATTTCTAGGTCAACTGTCCAATTGACCGGGAAAAACTTGGAATCAAGACTTGAAACTTGGTATGGGTAAACTTGGGAGTCCAATATGAAGCATGAAAGTCATCTTAGGTATTTTAGGTCAAAACATCTTTAGGCAAACACAAACCCTAATTTGAGTCCACAGTGCAAGGAGAAGTCTTGAGCAGAGGAAACCCTAATTGTATCTTGATCTTTAAATGTCTTGTGATGAGAAAAAATGTTGAGGAAATGGGAGGGCAAATTTTGGGGTACAACAGCGTGGACTGCTGTCTCAGATTCGACTTCTCGAATTGCTGAGTTGTCGAAACAAAAAGCGTCTGCGCAGGAAAGAGTCGACGCCATTGATCGAGAGAATGCTTCCTTCCGGGCGCAAATCGCAGAAATAGAGGCGAAGATAAACGCCAACACTGTACTCAAGGAGGAACTTCTTTCGACCATCTCAGACACCGAGAGCCAGACTGAGATCAAACAAGGCCTGGAATTTGTTGAGAG
Source organism: Vicia faba (assembly GCA_948472305.1). Taxonomy (NCBI): domain Eukaryota; kingdom Viridiplantae; phylum Streptophyta; class Magnoliopsida; order Fabales; family Fabaceae; genus Vicia; species Vicia faba. Next base: position 1,095,861,111 of record OX451740.1, on the reverse strand, counting down.
GGCCCAAAGCCTCGACGCTCAAATTACCAAACTAGTGCAGGAAAACTCCTGGTGCAAGAAGAGGTTGGAGCTGCAGCAAGCCAAGTATCTTCGACTCAGGAACTCTCTTACCTTTTGATTGATTCTCTTTGTAACCATATTCTGTAATCGTTATTCGACAACAATTGCCATCTTGGCTGAAATTTATAAAATTTCTATTTTGGCATTTTTATGGTTAATTTAGACTTGTTCTTTTATTATTTTATTTTTATCTCTTGAAGTATAGGTTTGTATTTTTTCAAATATTTACCATTTACTCTCAAGAGCCTTTTATCTCCACCTGACTCCTCGACTTCATAGGCTCCACCAGAAAAAGTTTGGATAACTCTGAAGGGTCCTTCCCATTTGGGTGACCATTTCCCCATGCTTCGATCCCTTCGATCCATGGGAAGAATTACCTTCCAAACTAGTTCTTCAGGCAAAAATACCTTAGGTTTTACCTTTCTATTATAAGAGTCTTCTACTCTTTTCTTCTGAAGCCTGAGTAGGTCGAGAGCGCGTAATCTCTCTTCGTCTAAATCCACCAGTTCATCTAACATCATGTTCCAATAAACTTCAGAAGGAATATCATAATGCCTCTGAACCCTTGCAGATTGAAGACAAATTTCTGCTGGTAACACTGCATCATGGCCAAAAGTTAGCCTATACGGTGTTGTACCAGTGGCTTCTTTTGGGGACGTTCGACAAGCCCATAAAATCTGGTCTAACGTCTTATGCCAATTCTTTGGTTTCTTCCCAACATGTTTCTTTATCAAACCAATCACCACTTTGTTAGCTGCTTCGACTTGACCATTCGCCTGTGCATAATAAGGCGTGGATGTTAGGAGTTTGAAACCTGTTTCCTGAGAAAATTCCTGCATCTTTCGACCAGTGAAAACTGACCCTTGATCAGTTATTATTGTCTCAGGAATTCCATATCTAAAGATAATGTTCTTTTGAATAAATTCAATGACATTTTCTTGGTCCATATTGACTAAAGGGACAGCTTCGATCCACTTAGTAAAATAATCAATGCCTACCAATATGTATTTCTGACTCTTTGATGATGCTGGTCGAATCTCTCCAATGAGGTCCAACGCCCATCCTCTAAAAGGCCAAGGCTTCACTATCGAGTGAAGTTCGCTTGCTGGTACATGTTGGATGCCTGTATGGACTTGGCACTCTTGACAACCCTTGGCGAACTCAACACAATCTTTCAGCATAGTGGGCCAATATAGTCCTTGTCGAAACAACAACCATTTCATCTTATGGCCTGCTTGGTGAGCCCCACATGCCCCAGCATGCGTCGTCGAAAGGGCTATGTATGCTTCAGTTTCACTTAAACATTTCAGCAACACCCCTTCAGGCGTCTTCTTGAATAACTCATTACCCATGAGTACAAAACTCAACGCCCTGTATTTTGTTTTTCGTTCTGTCGAAGCTCCTGGATTTTGAAGATAGTCCACAATGGGTTTCCTCCAATCTTGCTCTGACAAATTATCAATGAACGAAATCTCGAAGTTACTGTGATCAGCATATCCTAGTCTCGTCGATTCCAAGTCTGTTGGTGATAGACAAGTTGCTTTTATCTTCTCTCGAACTTCGATTGCTCTTTGTAATCTCGTTTTTGAAATCTTATACCCAGATGCAATTTGTGCCAAGTCATTGGCTATTTGATTTTCGACTCTGGGTATGTGTCGAATATTGATATTTTCAAATTTTTTCAATAAACGATTTGCTATCACAAAGTACATAATGAGATTTTCTCTTATGCATTTATATTCCTTTGTGACTTGCTTAATGACTAACTCTGAGTCTCCCATTATTTCGACTCGAGTTGCCCCCAATTCCAACAATATCTCAAGGCCAGTAATTAGAGCTTCATACTCAGCCTCATTGTTCGAACAAGAACCTGATATTTTGTACTTGAATGTTGTTGGAATTTTATCTGGAGAAATAATCAAGACTCCTACCCCTGTTCCATCTTTATGGCTAGAACCATCGAAGTAGAATTTCCAAGGTTCTATCTCCACATAATTAATATCCTCGACTTGAATTGAGTGGTCGACTATGAAATCTGCAACCACTTGTCTTTTTACTGCCTTAAGAGGCATAAAGGTCAAGGAGTATTCAGTTAATGCTAATGCCCATTTGCCAATTCGACTATGCAAGATAGGTTTCGACAACATATATTTGAAAACATCAAAATGAGACGAAACATAAACATCAACTGGTTTTATATATTGCTTGAGTTTTGTACAAGAAAAATACAGACATAGACACAATTTTTCAACTTCGCTATATCTAGTTTCTGCATCATTCAAAACTCGACTGAGATAGTAAATGGGTCTTTCGACTCCATTCTCATCCTCTTGGGCTAACATACTTCCCAGAGTTTTGTCAGATGCAGCTATGTACAATCTCATACTCCTATTGCTACAAGGAGGCACCAAAATAGGTGGCTTAGTGAGGTACCCTTTGATTTTGTCGAAGGCTTCTTGTTGCTCCTGCCCCCATTCGAACCCCTCTTTATTCAGTCGAAGTAAGGGTGAAAAGGCCTGAGCTTTCCCACTTAGATTAGATATAAACCTCCTTAAGAAATTTATCTTGCCTAAGAGAGATTGCAATTCCTTCTTATTCGATGGCGCTTTCGCTTCCAGAATTGCCTTCGTCTTGTTCTGGTTGATTTCGATTCCTTTCTTGTGGACAACGAAGCCCAAGAAATCTCCAGCTTTCACACAGAACGCACACTTCAAAGGGTTCATCTTCAGACCATGTTCTCTCATTCTTTCGAATGATTGTCGAAGGTGGTCAATATGGTTCTTCCTGGAAACAGATTTTATAACAATATCATCAATATATACTTGCATAAAAGTGTTAATAAAATCATGGAAGATAGTATTCATTGCTCGCTGGTACGTTGCCCCAGCGTTTTTTAGGCCAAAAGGCATCACTACCCATTCGTAAGTGCCTAAGGCCCCAGGGCATCGAAAAGCTGTTTTCGACACATCCTCTTCAGCAATGAATATTTGATTATATCCTGAATAACCATCGAGCATACTCAGGTATTCATAACCAGCGGCAGAATCGACTAGCATTTCCGCCACAGGCATAGGATATTCATCTTTGGGGGTGGCAGCATTCAAATCTCTGAAATCTATGCACACCCTTAACGTACCATTTTTCTTAATTACTGGTACAATATTTGCAATCCATTCGACATACCTTGTAACACGGATGAATTTGCATTTCAGAAGTCTTTCGACCTCCGTTTTGATCTTCGACAGTATTTCAGGAGCGAAGCGCCTTAGATTTTGCTTGATTGGCTTCTTCCCAGGTTTGATTGGCAACTGAAGTTCTACCAATCCTCTGTCGAGACCAGGCATTTCGTCATAATCCCATGCAAAACAGTCTTTAAACTCTTTCAGCAATTGGATTACTTCCAACCTAAGTTCTGGATCGATTTTGGCGCTGATGTAAGTTGGCCTTTTCTCTGATCCTTCGCCTAAGTTGATTTCTTCTAAAGGATCTTGTGCTAACATTTTAATGTTGTTCGACAAGGGGTCCTTTTCGAAGCCCAAAGGCTCATCGTCATAGATGGCGTCGAGCCTCTGTTCCTGCATTTCTTCTGGCATGATATCAGGGGGTTTTGGATCGAAATCCTTTCCTGGGCCAACAGCAGATAATTGTTGATCATTGGCCTGTGTGGCCATGTACTTTACTTCGGCTTCGAGAGCCGTTATCATCTTGGTTTCGGCCACATAAGCCGAAATTCGCTTCAAAGATAGTGACTCAGTCATTATCACTGAATTCACTTCCCCAACCAGTTGGTTGGATATCAGTTAACCCACTGAAGTCTATGTGGGACAAGTCTTCTCTGTCCCATTGGAAACCATGCTCAGGATGCAGGTATAGGGAACAAAAGGTGTTTGGCGCTGGCGCCATGTCGAAGTCAGGTGTTGGACATGGCCCTATGTGAGCCAAGTTTTTGTCGAAATCTGCCACACCCAAGTGATTCACTTCTCCAAGGTAGTAGCTTTGATCTGCCTCTATGTTTTCGACCATCCCATCTGGACGCCATAGCAGCAGCCTTTGGTGCATTGATGAAGGCACAGCGCCAACACCATGAATCCATTCACGGCCTAACAAAAGGTTGTAGTTAGGTTTGGCCGATATGACCATGAACATCGTTGGTCGAAGGATAGACCCAACTTTAATATCTAGCTGGATCACTCCCATAGTGGTCCCTATGCCGCCCTCATAGTTCGACAGGACCATGTTGTGAGGCTTAATTTCCTCATCCCTTTTGCCAATTTTCCTTAGCATAGAGTGAGGGATAATATTGATGGTTGCCCCACAATCGACCAATATTTTATTCACAGTAGTTTCTTCGAGCTTAGCCCTTATGAACAAAGGCTTGAGGTGATTCTTCATCGCCTCTGTAGGTGGCTCGAAGAAGCCATTTTGTTCCTCAGTAGTGCCATTGTCCATGACAAAATAGCACACTGGCCTATGTTTGGCCATTTCTTGCTCCACCTCCCAGTCACTTGCTTCGACTTCTACCTGTCGATTGAATTCCCTGGGCAGCACTGAAACAATATTCACCATTATATCCAAAGTATCGTCAGACTCAGCATCATCTTCGTCTTCGACTTCACTTTGGTTAGGCCAAACTAGCCTGTTGGTAACTGGCTCTCTCTCTAGAGGCTTCCTTTGCTTCCTTTGAGGAACATTCGAACTAGTTTCTGCCTTAGGTTCGTTGGCAGCCTCCCTTTCAGCTTTTCGTCTCCTTTGATATCTCCTCCATTGAGATCGAGACATAGGATTTTTACCCTTGTAGTTGCTGGACACTTGTGTAACCTTAGGTGCAGCAACTTGAGGCTCTTTCTTTTGAGTCAAAGAGGAACCTCTTGGCACATCGAAAGAATGCCATTTCTCCTCACTTGGCCTTTTCCGGCCAGAGGTTTTGTACCAAGTGTCTACTGGCACATTTGTTGGAGGCCTAAAAGTCAATGGCCTCCTGTCTTGATTAGAACCCCTTCTGGGATCATGTCGAAGGTCAGCATTCTCCCTTCTCTTATTCGCTGCTCTCACGCCTTGAATGTGCTCAGCAGCTTTTTTATCAAAGATCGAACTGCATCTTGGACACAGCATCACCTCTGATTTCTTCTTCTGGCATCTTTGTAAAAAATCTGCCAAGTTTTCGTTTTCCCGAGGGAAAGCCGTCTTATTAGCCTGCTCTTGCCTTATGGCCTCTTCTGATGCTTTTCGGTCAGAAAGTTCAACCATGTTGATATTTATTGTATCTTTGCTAGCAAGAGTTAACTGCTTCATTTGTATTTCCAGATTCTCCGTCTGGCCCTGAACAATGGCCAAGTGGGAACTGGATTTTGATCCAGTTTTTTGTGCTTCAGCAGTCTCCGACTTCGGGTTCTCGACCGCTTTCTGGACAGCTTCAATCGTCTTCCTGGATAAATTTCCAGAAAAACTGCCAAAGATTGGCATGTTGATGTGATCCTTTGAGACTTCGACCATGGTAATTCCTGGCTTCTTCGACTGGATCCTGGTTGCCTCTATCATGTTCACCTCAGAGGGTTCAGCGTAGTGGGCTTCAGCCTTCAGTGGATTGGAGTCGATAGCCATGGGGGATTTGTCTGCAAACTTTAATCTCCCTTCCTCAATAGCGTCTTGCACAAGATTCCTGAAAAGAAAACATTGAGAAGTTTTATGGCCCAAAAAATTATGATATTTGCAAAAACCTCTCTTCTTTCTTTGATCAAGAGGAGGCACTTTTACTCCAGGGGGTACTATCATTTGGCCATCTTTAACTAGCAAGTCGAATATCTCATCACATTTTGTGATGTCAAAACTATAAGTCTTTTTTGGGAACCTATCGTTGGTCCTTTCTGGACCAATGGGATTTTTCCCATTTGAGGGGACTAACAGTTTACAAGAGTATGGTGGCCCTTGTTTTAGTTCTGCTAAATCGACTTCCCCTTCTTCGACAGCTAAAGTATCGTCGAAGGATTCTAGATCTTCGTCGTCCATCTCAACGTACGCTATTCTCTCTCTCTTGTGAGTTTTCGTTGCCTTAGCTTTTTCAGCTTTGAGGCGTTCGACCTGTCGAACTCTATCGGCCAGTTGGGCCATGTCTCTTAGGTACTGGGTGTCTAGCTTCTTCCTAATGGAATAATCTAAACCGCCTGCGGCTATTTCGACCAACTCATGTTCTGGCACTTGTGTAAAACATCTCGCCTTGAGCAACCTAAACCTATTTAGATATTCGTCTATAGGTTCAGTGAAACGTCTCTTCACACTGGCCAGTTCTTTCAGGCTTATCTTGGTTTGCCCCATGTAGAATTGTTCATGGAACAATCTTTCCAACTGGGTCCAATGATGGATCGAATTGGGGGGGAGAGTTGTAAACCAAGTAAAAGCGTTCTTGGTTAAAGAACTTGGGAAGTACTTGATCCTTAGGTTTTCGTTATTCGAAATGTCTCCTGCTTTGATCAAGTATCTCGCCACATGCTCGACAGTAGATTCTGTCGTGTCCCCAGAGAACTTAGTAAATTTTGGGACTTTGCATCTAGGAGGTAAGTCTGTTTGTAACACGTATTCTGACAATGGAGATGTAAAGTTGGGCCTTCGAAAGCCCATGTTCATCCCATTCTGAGTCATGATCCTTTCAATCATGGTTGCCAGATTATTTTCCAAGCCCATGTTTTGGTATTGGATATGCTGAACCACTTCGTCAGCATTTTGGTTTCTGTTAACTAACCTTACCTCTGGGGTTATTACCCTAGGTTCCTCGACGGGTTGTTCCAATCGTGCCCTAAGGTTTTCTTCGACAGGCTGTTGAGCCTGGTTAATGGTGGTTTCTTCCTCTACAAATATCCCCTGATTTCCCCTTATTTGCGCCCTTTGGGGCTGTCGAATAGGTGGGGGTACTCCAAAAGTCAGCCAAACGCGTCATTTGCGCTGTAACTTGCTGATTCGATTGAGTAGTGTTTTGTATTAGAGGGTTTAGCACTGTACTCAAAGTTTGTGCCAACATTTGCACCATATCATGGTTGCTTTCGTCCATCTGTTGCCTCAAGACTGCTGTCGAGGCATTTGTAAGGCCATGGGCTACTTGGGACGTTCCTCCTAAGAGTTGGGTCCTATTTCTATTCGCCATGCCTACTCCAGAGCCTTGGAGTGGCGAAGAGGCACTCACGAAAGGGTCTGAAAAAGTGGACGCAACATTCGTCAGGCTTGCCACTTCAGAAGTTGGCATACCATAGAGTGGAATGAATCCTGGGGGAACGAAAGGCCTTGTGCCTAAATTTCCCCTTGGTGTGGGAGTTCCCAAAGGCATCCTGGGGCCTGTTAACGAAGTTATTGGCCCCGTGGTTGTGACCGACACTGCTGGTGTCGAACCAACATTTGTCGCTTCACTTACGGTCATATTAACCGTTGCTCCCACACTCGTTTGTGGGATTTCGTTAGTGTTTGGCGGATTCGCCATCTCTTCCCTTCTTCTGGCAGTATTGTTATCGTTAGTGTATATTCTACCACTTCTCAATAACATACAACTCGAAAAGATGAGATTATTTTCAACAATCAACACACAGTCCCACCAGGTGTGCCAATTTGTTTACCTTGGGTTTTGGTAAACAACCGCTGATCCTCCAAATGGTTACTTATTTGGTTACTCGCAGGATCGATCAGATTGATCCTAGGACATAGGTTGATTTTGAAGTTTGATTAAATTGGATAAGGCTTTAAATGAAAGGTTTCAAGTAAATTGCAAGAAGGAAAAACTTGGTAAAATAAACAAGGCTTAAAGTAAAAGGTTCGACAAGAATGTAAAGGAGAAAGCAAGTAAATTTCTGGAAAAGTAAATGACTTTAATTGATAAAATTGGTGTTTCACACATACATTTCTCAACAATTCTTTCTCACACGCTGGGTACTCGAATCTATATGAGTGACTTTGTATAGAATTGTGAACACACGCGAGAAACTACATGTCTACTCCTATTTATACTAAAACATCCCAAGTAACCGTCGGGCAGTTACACTGCTTCGAGATCAATCCACTTGGCACGTTCTCCATGCTCGACGCTCCAGATCCTTGCACGTTTGCACGTGGTAACTGCTGGAAACCGTTTTCCCTCCAAAAGCTTGAATTTCAAACTGCTCCACTCTGAACCATCGAACACTTTCGTCAAGAGACATCTTCGACGAGATACTCCTTCGACGTCGAAGGCAACCAGCCTTCTTCCCTGGAAGAAATCTTCTAAGTATTTTGCCATCTTTCGACGGGCACTTCGACAGACTTAGCCAGTCGAAAGCATCTTTCAGCTTTTAATGGTTGACATTAATAAAACAAGAGTGTCGAATTTAGGAGCCAACACCAAGCAGTTTTGAAGAATTTTGCAATGAAACCATCAAGCCCTGGTGTTTTTTCATCACCAATACTATTAAGAGCATCCCAAATTTCCTTCTCGAAGAAATGCTTGATCAAACTGGCTTTGCTAACATCAGATAACTGGGAGCCTCTTCTAATAACATTTATATCCACATGCTTTAGATTAGCAGTAGAGTTATCCACTAAATCAAAATAAAATCTCAGCACTTCAGTCTCCATATCCTTGTGTTGAGTCAGCCAATTACCATTTTGATCTATTAGATGAAGGATGGCATTTTGTTTTTGTCTACCTCTTACTAAGGCATGAAAGTAAGCATTATTAGAGTCCCCTAATTGCAATCAGTGAACCTTGGATATTTGCCTCAAAATCTTTTCTTCCTCTTCAGTAACATAACAAGTCTTGTCAGTCTATTTTGGCTTCCTGCACTAAAGCAGAGTTAAAAGGGTCTTTCACTAGTTGCTGCTGGCACAGGGCAAGATTATCCCTGTAGGTTTAGATCTTCTTGATATCATCAAGGGTCCTCTTGTTTAATCCCCTCATGATTGGTTAAAGTCTCTTCAATTTACGCCAAAGGACATACATTGGGTGTCCTTTTTCTCTTTTACTCCAGCTCTTTGCAACAACCTCCAAGAAGTCATAAAAATCCACCACATTGTTCATAAATCTAAATCTTTTCTGATTTTTAAACCCCTTGTACTCATGTCCGTGGAGTTGAACTCTTAGAGGACAATGATAATAAATATGGACATTCATGACCTCAATAACATAGTCAGGGAACTTGGCAAACCACATTTGGTTACATAAAACTCCGTCTATACGAGATTATATCAGACCATTTTTCTGGTTATTAGACCAGGTAAAATAGTTACCTCGAGTATCATGCTCAAACAGATTGGAGCCTGTCATCATTGAGAGAAGGTCTTCAAATTCTGCATCATGAACATGATTTCCCCCAATGCGATATGTACTAGTAAGAACATTGTTGAAATCGCCAATAATAATCCAAGGATTATTAATGTTTCCAGCAATATTTTGGATCTCTGTCCAGAGTCTTCTTCTATCAGCAACCTGATTATGAGAATAGATAAATGTAATCCAAAAATTGTAGCTTTTATTATCAGTCAACTCCCAGTGTAGGTATTGATCCCCACTATTATGCCTGTTGACATTAGGGTGCTTATCATAGTTATCAAGCCAGCTCCAGTTGTTTCCAAAAGTTTGTCTGATTTTTACAGCATTGCAGCTCTTGACCTTTGTTTCCAATAGTGAAATGCAAGGCAGCTGTAGCGAATTGAGACGGTCCTTGATCTCAATATCCCTTGCACTTTTATTGAGGCCCCTTACATTCCAAGTAAGAATCATGTAGCATCTACTGTTTTGTCATCCTCCATTCAAAGGATTCCAAAACCATTGCTACAACCAACTGCATCAATACCATTTTTAATTAGGTCCATACCATGGAAGGAAACCTTTATCCTATTAGCTTCATTCCGAGATCTTCCAGCAGTTTTAGTAGGTGCCACAGTTCTCCAATCCATCTCAGTACCGCTCTCACTAGATACTAGAGGTCCTGAATTGCCAGCAATCTGCTTTCCTTTGCAACCCTCACTGCTACTTCCCTCTTCTGCAGCCGTGGATTTCTCAATCCATTTATGAATAGATTTTGCAATTCTCTGCTTTTCACAATTATGTCCCATCTTGTTACACTTCTTGAAAAAAGTTGGTTTCCATTCGTATTCCACCTTCTGCACAATCTTACTTCCTCGTGGATCTCTCATATTTATAGAATCTCGTTGCTCATTTGTAATATCCACCTCAATGAGGACTCTAGCATAAGTAATTCTCAATTTCTTCGAAGTGCATTCATAAGTCATGATAGGTTTACCAATAGCGCTAGCAACCTTCCCAATGCTTTTCTCTCCCCAATAGATCAGTGGAAGTTGAGGTAACATGACCCATATAGGCATTACTCGCACCGCGTCTTTATCAAGTGAGAATAGAGGTCTTCACTATAGCAGGAACATAGGCTGTCTAAAAATAGTGTATGGGCCTTTTCTCAACACAAGCTCCTTATCCTCTTTTGACTTCATGTTGATTATAAAATATCCTTCTTCATTGTAGAAAAGGTCTGGTAGGGCTGCAAAATCCCAGGCCTTCATCATGAACTTCTTTACTGCTGTCATGGTCAATTCACAACCTAGCACATACATAATCAAGGCATTCTCCCAAAACTTAACCTCTGAAGTAATATCGTCTTCTTCATTACAACTTCAATTTCCCCATTAACAATGGAGGGGGGGTGAATACATTATGTTCATACCATTTGACGAAGAGCGACTGCCTCTAATTATATCAACCCAGGGTTGTGATTGAGCTGGTTGGTCTTCATCTTGCTCCTCTATTTCTTCCTCAAGAATCAAAGTTAACACAGGTTCAACTGAAGCTTTATCGTTGGACATCAATGGAACGAAAGTGGCGATGATACCCTTCTCGTGAGATTGTGATGCTGGCGAAAACACTCTGACACTCGCCAGAGATGTTTGAACCACTTGTTTCCGCAGTGGTCTTCCACGCTTACCCATCCCAAGATCGCCGCCCCGCTAGGGCACTATTTACAATTGAGTATCTTTTATTGATCTCTTATATTTGAATTAGTCATACTCAATTTTTTCTTTTTAATATTTATTCTTAACTTTAAATCATCCCTAGAAAAGGGGTGGACTTCCCCGTATTATTAGTCACGTTAGTTTTTTTTTTGCTATTATTAAATTATTAGTTAATCTTAATATTTATTTTTAAATAATTAAAATCAATTTATTTCCAAATTAAATTTAAATTTTGTGTGGTTGGATTAGACCTTAATTCTATAGTTAGCATGTTGCCAACTCTTTTGATGTTTTTTATCTTATTTAATTATTTTTTTTAATTAGTTTAGTTAAATTTTGTTATTTTTATATATATTTATTTGATTTACTCCATTAAATGTATTAGGTCTAATATTCCTTTCAATCAATTCAATAATAATACTAAAAATACAAAAAGTATTGTATTTAATTTCTTTAGTTAAATAATAATAGTAAACATGTGGTGTAGAAAGGGTCCGTCCCTTTTTCTTTGATTTTGTCTCTTCGTTTCTCTTTCTTTTTTTTTAATTCATTTTATTATTTTGATAAAATTTGGTTTAGATTGTTTATATTGGGCTTTGGACTCAAGTTTTTGCCATTTTATTAAATTTACACTCATTTCATTGCACCCTATTGCTTTAGGGTTTGTTTAAGTTATTTGGATTAATTTTTCAATTAGTTTAAATTATTTAATTAGATTAATTCAATTTAGGACATTTAGACTATTTATTTTAAATTATTGAACGAAGCCTCCTGAGCAACAGGGTGTTATTATTAATGGTTCTTTAGAAGTTGTTGTTGATATTGCTTTTGCATATGTTTTAGTTTTGATTGATGGTCAATCTTCTGGTTTTAAGGGAAAAAATATTGGATGCTGAAGAGCAGTCAGTTGGACTGAAGGCTGTTTTGGATAAACAGCAAGAAGACAATCATCTCATCCATTAACGCTTGGATAAGCAGGATGAAAGGATTACTGCTCAGGAGGTTCTGTTCAAGAAACTATCAGATGTGTTGATGTAGTTCATGGCAAAGATTGACAAGAAGGACACTTGAAGCCTTAGTCTTTTGTATTAGAACTTAAGAATATTTTTTTCTTTTGTTTCTAAAATAATTGTATCTTTATTCCTTTGGTTTTAATGAAAAGTTTCTTTAGTTTTTTAAATCTTTTAGATTTCTGACAAAGGGGGAGAAAGAGTATATGATTTTGATAGTATCTATTCTCAGAATCTTAAGCCCAAACATGATATAATGCTTTTGCTCTTAACCATATGTTTGATGTTTCATTCAGGAACTTTATAAAAGTTCACTGATTTTCATAGACAGGTTATTTGGCTATCTGAAGATTATTATTTGACAATCTGAAGACAAGATCAAGATGCTTGAAGTATGCTTTGATGAGCTAAGCATATGAGAACAATGTATTCGTTAGAAGTTGTGAACTTTCTAAAAACGATTATGCCCTGATATTATGTACTCTTCAGAAGTTGAGAACTTTCTGAGTGAATAAGGTTGAACTAGGATCTGATACAACGTATGTTTCAGAAGTTGTGAACTTTTTGAAAATATAGTTAAATCAAGCTCTGATATCTCACACTGTTCAGAAGTTGTGAACTTTCTGAAAGTAAGGTAATTGTGTTTTGACAACGCCTATTGTTCAGAAGTTGTGAACTTTCTAAAGGTATGGTGATCAGACCCTGACGCTTTAGAAGTTGTGAACTTTCTGGAAGCTTGACAAAGTTGATTTGTTACTAAGCTTTTTTCAGAAGTTGTGAACTATCTAAAAGAATAACATTGTGTGATTTGGCAACGTTTGCTCTGTTATCACAAAGCTGTTAAGGAGTTGTTAATTATCTAAATTTTTTGTAATCGGGTTATGATAAACCAGACTCTGATACTTCAAAAGTGGTGAACTTTCTGAAAGTGTAGTAAGTCTGCTTTCATCGGCATCATTCATAGGTTATGAACCTTTTGAAGACGTGGTCTAATAACATGGTCTAAAAATACATGGTCTAAAAGACATGGTCTAAATACATCATCTAAGATATGGTTTAAGACATGGTTAAATGACATGATCAAAAACATGATCTAAGACATGGTCGGAAGACATGATCTAAGACATGGTCTAAGACATGGTCACGAGACATGATCTTAGACATGATCTAAGACATGGTCAGAAGACATGATCTAAGACATCGTCAGAAGATATGATCTAAGACATGGTCGAAATACATGTTATAAGACATGGTCTAAGACATATTTTAAGACATGGTCTGAGACGTGGCCAAAAGACATGTTCAAAGACATGGTCATTCAGATAATGGTTTAGGTGTTGGACTTTCTGATGACATGATGCTTTGCACCTTCTGGTGGCATGATTTAAGTTTTTGGAAGAACTAGTGAGTTAGTTATGATGTTTGATGTGAGTCATCAAGACAGTGACTAAACATGTTCTGATACTTCATAATATTCTGATATTAAGCCAGGTTCTAAGATGAAGACCATACATTTCTAGTCAAACTTTGATGAGGCGTCAATGGAGAAATATTATTTCTCTATGTTCTCTTTTGTACTACAAAATTCATTATGTGATTTTTGGGCTTATGGGAGACTCTGAACAAGCATAAATGGAATTTTGGGTATCAACAGTTTCAGGGGGAGCTGGTTGGATTTTCTGAATTTGCTTTCTATGTTGATTACCCTGTATGAATTGTTAAATCAAAATACATGGTTTTGTCATCATCAAAAAGGGGGAGATTATAAGAATACAATTGGTTCTACATATGGCCTTATGTTTTGATGATAACTTTACATGGTATCTTAGAGAATAATTGTGTACTCTAATAGTTTCTGACTAGTGTGTAGCTTTTGCTAAACATGTTTTCACTCTGGTAAGAAGGCATGTGACGTCATCAGGTTTTGAACTCAACACTCTGGAAATAACTTCGGTGTGTTACAAGTTAAGTCAAGATTCTGGAATGCTTCTTATACAAGGTTATAGGGAACGTTAGTACAAGAGATTTTGATTGTGACTTTACAAGGAAGCTCTGGAGGCCTTCTAAAGCTTTACTTATATTGTTCTAAGTTCTGAAGATGCTGAAGACAAGGTTCTGCTGAACGAGTTCTGAAGATCTGAAAACATTCTTCTGAAGACCAAATGATGAAGACTCTGAAGACAAGGGTTCTCCGAACAAGTTCTAAAGACTCAAATACTTAGGCTCTGAAGATGCAAGTTCTGATCCTTCTACAACATGCTTCATCAACATTTAAATTAGAAGCCTCTAAAGATATAGAAGATAAAGATCAAGACTAGGTATTGCGTGTGATGGTGAGTATAAAAGTACAAAAGTACACAGTGACCTTTACTCTAATAGGGTGGCGCAAGGACATACCTTTTTGTACTTGTTGTCTACCATTCCCACTGTGATATGGTGGGAGAACTGACTTGAGTTTTGCGTTTGTATTCGCACTTGTTCGGTTTAGCAAGAGTCGCCACCGACTTTTTATTTTATCCTAAAGGAAAGGTTAAAAAGCACAGGAAAAACCTTTTGAGATGTTTCGTGGGTTCGGGGGGTAGATTATGAAAAGGGAAGGTATTAGCACCCTTTTCATCCATGGTTATCCATGGGCTCTTAGTTACTTGGTTTTTTAGATCACTTGCCTTGATTTTTGATTGCTTGAAATTATGGTGTATGTGTGTGTTTTGAAAATGTTTTTGAAATAGACGCCTTTGTTTCGGCAACCATTGTAATGACTCGTGTTTGAGTATATACAACGGTGTGTATCTTTTCGAAAAGATGTTTCAAATGTTTTTGAGAGTTTGTTTTGAAAGTGTTTGTGAGGTGTGGTTTTTGAAAAGGAGGCAAGTGTTTTTGCAAGTTGATCTCAAGTAGCTAAGAGTTTTGTCTACCCCTATTGTACTCAAAGGTTTTCTCTATGTTTTTAACCCTTTTTAACAATTTTGTTCCACCATTGAATTTGGTGGACAATCTTGCGTTTAGGATGTGATTGGGACAAGCGCGGGTCATCGTACGAACCATGAATGAAATGGTGCCAATTGTCTTTGGCAATTTGCTTGAAGGGACTATGATCATTCCGTTTTAGGCAACTTTCGAAAGCGTCATCGAGGGACTTATGATCATTTGAATTTGTTTTGCCAAAGAAACTCGACGTGCAAGCATGGCCCATTTTGGAAGGCAACATGTGGAATTACCCTAGGGGGTGCAAGTGTGATTGTGTGTTGATTTCATGTATTTGTCTTGTATTAGGTTATCTAGCGTTTGATTTTATGTACATGCAAACCCTAGGTCTAACCATGGCATAATTCGAAAGCAGTAAATTGCAAGAATTTAAAATCTATGCTATTACAAATAGTATCCGGGAGTGGGGGTACAAATTCACAAAGGGGATGAGACTTTAGGAATGTAGTGTCCAATAATTTACAACCAAATCGAATTGCGATCAAATGTAAACAAAGTAACGTATAGCAATGTGTAAGAATAGCAATTGTATAATGTATCAATGTAAGTGTATTGTGTATGTGTAAGTGTAATTTATTTACAAGTGCGAGATGTGAATTTAAATGTATTATTAAGTGTTATTTATTTATTCTTTTTTATGTTTTTGTTAAATATGTACAAACAATATATTTTAAGAAAAAAATAGAAAAGAAAGTTTTAAGTTTTAACTATATTATGTAATATCGTTTTATGTACAAAGTTTGCATTTAAATAAATAGTTTTAATAAAAGAAAAACAAGAAAGAAAAAGTTTTAATCTTAATAATATTCAAGTATTTTAGTTATAATGAAAGTATTAATAATATTATTATTAAAAAGAAAATAAAATAAAAATCTTTTTAGTTTGAATGAAATAATAAAAAAGAAAAGAGGTAAATGGGCTCAAAGGGGATTTATGGGCCCAATCAGAATTTGGATAGAAGTCATAAAGGGGGGTGCGTCCAAATTGGAGGGGTCAGGCGCTAAGGTCATTGGGCTTAAGGCTTGTTAGTGGGACAAGGCCCAAAACGTGTTAGCAGCATTCTTGTGAGGGTTTCAATTGAGTTGTTCATTTGGGATTTTAGGTTTAGGCAAGAACACAGAGGCGCTGTTTACTTCGTGTTTGCTTCGTCTTCATCCTTCTCACGCCTTCGCCTCTGAACGCCTCTCCGTCTATGGCCGGCCATCGCCACCGTCCCTCCTTCCTTCCTCCATGGATGGATCAAACCAAAACGCGAAAAGGGTAACGACCTGGAACGTTTTTTAGGTTTTTTGATTTTGATTTTGCATGTTCTGATTTCCATTGTGTTCTGATCTTAAATGTTTTTGTTGTTTCTGTTTGAGGTATGAAAGGGAAGGGAAGAGAATATATTACCTTGACCCTTGGAGACGGAGGATAAAGTGGATTGGGAGGCGCTGTGGACGGCCAAACGGAGGGATATGCGTGATGTTGAGCTCGCGTGCTTCGTTGGAGAACCTGGTTTGTGTATTCTTTGGCCCTTTGTTGGTTTGATGATGATAACGAACATAGAACCTTTTTGATTTCACTTTTCTTCTTCTGATTGTCTTGATGCCTCGCCTTTGCTTATGTTTGCTTCTTTATCTCCTTCTTCTTGTTGCCTTCTGTTGCTATGCTTGTCTCTGATGGTTGTTGTATGATTTTGAATCTGTTAGCCCAATGATGAACCCTAGGTTCTGAGGGCCTGTGTTTCCTAGCTTGCTTTGCTTGATGCTCTGATATGCCTTGATGCCTTGAAACGCTTGCCTCGATGATTAACCCGATGATGACAGTGTTCTGAGGGTTTTAGAGGCCTTTTTTGACTTTGTTGGTTGATGCTTAGGCTTGACAGTTCGATGCTGGAAGGTTTGGTGTTTAGTTGATTGGGTTTGAATCTGGACAGATTTACTGGTTTTTTGGCTTTGTAAGGCTTAGCAGGTTCAGGACTTCTGGTTCATGGCCATATGTTTGGGGTTTGTTGGACTGAGCTATAGGCTTGACAGTTAAGTTTGGTGTGAACTTACAGGTTTTGGCCTTGAATGGTTATGGCTTAATGTTGTTTTGAGTATATTGGTTTCAGGTTTGTCATGGCTGTTGGTTTAAGGTTATGGCTTAGCAGGTTGGGTTTTACTGGTTTAAACTTGACAGGTTGAAGCTTATGGTATTCTTAGGCCATGGTTTTTAAGGTTTTAGGGTGGAGGTTTGCTTCAGGTTACAGGTTATGGCTTGACAGTTTGTTTTTTTGATAGCTTTTTTTCTTGTATCCTTTGTGATGTTTTTGTATATTTCTTTAGGCTCTTTGACGCCTATGATTTTGAATGTTTCAGATTTTTTCTCTTTTCTCTTTTTGGGTCCAACTGATGGGCAGATTTGCAAGGTTTTTACGTGGAAAGATGCTTCTGTTACTTTTCATTGACAGTTTTGTTTGCATTCTAAATTCTTCATATTTCTGCCTTCTGTCTCACTGTTTCATTGCAGTTTTTGTTTTCTATATTTTCCTATGCCTCAAGCCTAAACCTGTAAGCCCATTTCTTTTATCTCTTCCTTTCTCTCTCTAGTACGATTAAAACATTTAAATAATGTTGTATGTACTTTCTTCTGAAAAGGTGACACTGGAAAATGATGAAACTGGAATTAGTTTGCTTGCATATATGGTCTTAACCTGCATACTTTCCTTCTTCAGCTTTCCTGCATCTTTGTTACAGTATGGAGGAGCCTTTGTATCTTGACATCCTTCCATATTTTGGACAGTTTGACATTGAACTTTGTTTTAGCAATTTGAACTTTTATACATGCTGTTGGTTTTGAACTATGCAGTTGGTTTTGACAAAATTTGAATTTGTGCATTTCAATACTTGTGCATTCATGTTTAGCAAGCAATATTCATCCCTCTTTGTGAACCGGGAGAAATCCCGTGATTTGCAGAGAGGGTTAACTGATTCCAGTCAGTTGCCTTTAATGATGAGTCCAAATTGTCTGCTTTTAATTATTTATCCGCTTCAATTGACTTTTCCTTCTTCTCTTTGCAGATAACAATTAAATGGGGAGAAATAGCAACAGATGGAGGATGAAGAATTGAAGACTTAGAAAAATATTAGGATAGTTTTATTTAAATTTAAATAAATGTAATATTATTATTATAAACATTTTGTAAACAAAAACAATTATACAAATAATTTAAAGATAAATAAAAAATCCTTTTATTTGATTAATTCTTCTTATTCTTTTCAATTGTTTACTTTATTATTTATAATTCTTTAAATTAAAATAATTGAAAATAAATTCCAACTATTTAATCTTAGAATAATAAATAATTAAATAAACATTGTTTCAGCATTGATCAACTAATAAGCTCGGCGCTTCACAAATCCAAATCAATGCACAGTTAGTCACAACAACTGCCCAGACGTATTTTCCTTTTACTGACTTTAATCAAACCCTGCAAATTCAATCCAAATGTATCCTTTCACTGATTTAATCACACAATGCGAACTCAATCCAAATGTTTCAATCCACATCTCAGCATAACTTGAAAAGCACTGTAGAGTTAAACCTTTCTGAGGAACCGCGCATAAAAAAAACCCTAATTCCTGGCCAAATGTCAAAGAAACGTTCGCCTGATCAAAGTTGAGCCAAAATCAACCAAAACCCTAAGCAAACTATGTGAACTGTTCTAGAGCCGTGAAAATCAATAAAAACCCTAATTTTGTCTGACTGACGAGAAAAGTCTGTTTGACCGATTCTTGAGCCAGTTTGAAAAATCAGGAAGCGCCTGAAGCTGTGATTTCTTGGGGAAAAATGCGAGGGCAAATTTTGGGGTACAACAGTTGCCCCTGTTCAATCTTCTTGAACCTGAAGAGTTAGACTGGCAAGTTTGCCTTTCGCGACTCGAGGGTAAAAGGAGATTGGACACTAGAGTGCCCAGAAAATTTGCACTCGGTAATGTGATGGTAGAGGGAATGGGCTTAAAGATGCCATTTGGTGATGGGCTTAAAGATGCCATCTAGTGACTGCCGATAGGAGGATGGGCTTATAGATGCCATCTGGAAATGGGCTTAAAGATGCCATTTAGAAATGTTTGTTGAGGAGAATGGGCTTATAGATGCCATCTGGAAGGTGATTGTTGAACTGTATGTCACTGGTGAGCGGACGAGTACCAGAAAGGTATCCATGTTTTGGAACATCTCTGAGCTGGGGGTCTGAACAAGTAATAGATTGACATCCGTGTTTGGAGAATCTATAAACTGTTTTCAGGAGCTGGAGTTGAATAAGCAATAGAGCAGCATCCGTTGTTGGGAAGCGTCCGTAAACTGTTTTCAAAAGTTGAGAAGAAACTGAACAAGCGATAGATTAACATCCGGTGTTGGGAAGAATCTGTAAACTGTTTTCAGAAGTCTTAAAGTGGAGAAGGAACCGGTGTGGGGTTTCCTGATGATGAGCCCGTGTAAAACTGCATCTGGATGAATCTGGAACAAGTATCAGAATGTCGCCGTGTCTGGGTCACATCTGAACTGTCTCTGAGTGAATTTGGAATAAGTATCAGAATGTCGCCGTGTCCGGGTCACATCTGAACTATTTCTAGAAAGAATCTCGGAAGATGATGGTCTTTGTCTGTTAACTGATCTTTCCTGAAAAGGTAAAGAGTTAGTTGTATGCAATGTCAATGATGCATGATGCAACGTATGTTATATCAATGTTTATGATATGCATGTGATGAATGCGCATGTAAGCTGATAAGCTGTCTTGCTGAGGATAGATGAATCCTGGATGACTGAAGATAAAAGAATCTTGACTGCTGTCGGGGAGAACAATTCCTTGGCTGCCGCTGTGGAGGGCAAGAATCTTTGATCGTTGAAAATGAGAAGTCTTGGGACCACTGTTGGGGAATCAGAAGCTTGGGTTGTATGCCAAACTACTGTGGAATTCCTGTCTTGAGGAGATCTCCACTGGAGAATATTCGAATATTCTGTGAGGAACTGAGAATGAGAGTCTTCAACTCTGCTTGGGGATTGATAGTTGGAAGTTTAGCTCCGCTGGGGATATTGAAACTTGATTCTGAGGGGAATTAGATTCCGGAAGGTTCTCAGACTGGGGATTGCAAGAATCTTCTGATTGCCGTAGGCGTTGATCTGGAATAAGTTACGGAATGTCGCCATCTCTGGGTCATATCTTAACTATATCTGAAAGCAGGCTTGGATAAGTTATAGAATGTCGCCAAAATCTTGGATCACATCTTGAACTATATCTGGAATGAAATCTGAATGAGTTATAGAATGTCGCCAAATCTGGGGTCACATATTGAACTATATCTGGAAGGAAGTCTAAATGAGTTATAGAATGTCGCCAAATCTGGGTCACATCTTGAACTATATCATGAAGGAAAGTCTGAATAAGTTATAGAATGTCGCCATCTCTGGGTCACATCTTGAACTATATCTGGAAGAAGAGTCTGAATGAATTATAGAATGTCGCCATCTCTGGGTCACATCTTGAACTATATCTGGATGAAATCTGAATGAGTTATAGAATGTCGCCAAATCTGGGTCACATCTTGAACTATATCATGAAGGAAAGTCTGAATAAGTTATAGAATGTCGCCAAATCTGGGTCACATCTTGAACTATATCTTGAATGAAAAGTCTGAATGAGTTATAGAATGTCGCCAAATCTGGGTCACATCTTGAACTATATCATGAAGGAAAGTCTAAATAAGTTATAGAATGTCGCCAAATCTGGGTCACATCTTGAACTATATCTTGAATGAAAAGTCTGAATGAATTATAGAATGTCGCCAAATCTGGGTCACATCTTGAACTATATCATGAAGGAAAGTCTGAATAAGTTATAGAATGTCGCCAAATCTGGGTCACATCTTGAACTATATCTTGAATGAAAAGTCTGAATGAGTTATAGAATGTCGCCAAATCTGGGTCACATCTTGAACTATATCATGAAGGAAAGTTTGAATAAGTTATAGAATGTCGCCAAATCTGGGTCACATCTTGAACTATATCTTGAATGAAAAGTCTGAATGAGTTATATAATGTCGCCAAATCTGGGTCACATCTTGAACTATATCATGAAGGAAAGTCTGAATAAGTTATAGAATGTCGCCAAATCTGGGTCACATCTTGAACTAAATCATGAAGGAAAGTCTGAATAAGTTATAGAATGTCGCCAAATCTGGGTCACATCTTGAACTATATCTTGAATGAAAAGTCTGAATGAGTTATAGAATGTCGCCAAATCTGGGTCACATCTTGAACTATATCATGAAGGAAAGTCTGAATAAGTTATAGAATGTCGCCAAATCTGGGTCACATCTTGAACTATATCTTGAATGAAAAGTCTGAATGAGTTATAGAATGTCGCCATCTCTGGGTCACATCTTGAACTATATCTGGATGAAATCTGAATGAGTTATAGAATGTCACCAAATCTGGGTCACATCTTGAACTATATCAATCTTCTGAGGTGATGAGGGAATTGTTGAACACTTTTTACATTCGAATGCCCCAAGTGATGATGAAGGAGTCTTGAATCAGATTACTCTGCGGATTGAGAGATTTCTTGAAATCTTGACTGGACTGCCCCAGGTTAACTGAACTTTGAAAGATCTGTCGAAACCGACTGGACTGCCCCAGGTTAATAGGATAGTAACATGTGATGCCCCTTATTGATAGGAGACTTGTAATGGAAGTGTCACCCTTTCGAAGTGATTTTTGTTCACTGAGAGAGTTTCCGTTCCTCCGAACATTCGCTGTATGGATTTCTTCGCTGTCAAACAAATAGCCAAATACAAACAGTGATATTCAAGCAATGCAAAGTTTATGTTTGTCTCGAAGTTTTGAAAAATGCGTTTTTTAGCAGAAAACTTTTCATAAGACAAGTCAACACAAGATTTAGAGCAAAGCCTTACAGGAGTCAGGATACCTTTTGTAACAGTATGCTTTCAAACTAACCCATGCTTCAATTAGGACTTTTAAAGGGTTGTAACGTGGCATGGTTCATGGTTTAAGAAACAAAGGATAAAGGCTCAAAGCGTGTTTGTACCCACCCGCTCTTCGTGATGTTCTTCAAACCTAAGCTCAGTTAATTGTGCGTCGTACTCTATTTTGAGTTTGGAACGACTTTTGGGCGATGGTTCACCAGTTGAATTTGGGAGACAATCATCATCTCCTTTTTCTTTTTCAACGCTTTCATGTTATTGAGGATTTGTAATGACCTCACTATTTTGATTTTGATTTGTTATCCCTAACTTTTGCCTGACTGTTCCCGTTTTCGAGATTACAGTCAGCGGGATGCCCCAGCTTTCTTAAGCCTCCTTTGCAGGTTGTGGCTCGGTGGGCGTTTCTCTTTTGAGAGATTGACTGCCTATGTGATAGGGAACCATCACTGTCTTTTGATTCCAAGGGAATGATTTTCCTTTTTTGACGTCGTTCGTTGTGTTACGAACTGAGAGTTTGCAACTTCAATGCGCATTTTCTTTTGAATTAACTGAGATACTACCCTGCCCCAGGTTTATATCAAAGGTTTTGATTGTTTAGAACAGAAAACTCCTACTTCTTTGGCTCGAAGGGGTTGACTAGGGATTATCTTCCTTATAACTCCAGTGTTTGGGAATTGAAAGAAATGCCTGTACATCATCAGCAAGGTCTGTTCAAAAGCATACGGTATGAGATTATGGTATTGTTTCGTCATCCTCCCTCTAAAGGCTTGCAGCTTTTTATCAAGAGTTAACTATCATAAAGAAAGCATAAGAGCAGTGAAAACGAATGAATGAATTCAAGACAAACATATGCAATGCATTAATGAAACAAAGTTTGGCATTAAAAGATAATTGTTTGAATAATACAAGAAGTTATAACTTGAAAATTCGAACGAAACAAAAACAATCTCAATGATTTGGTATAGGAGGAGTGATCATGCTGGGGTCTCTGGGGGACCAAACTCAATCTCCTTGGCATCGATCATGTCTTGGATCTTGTTCTTCAGAGGCCAACAGTTGTTGGTATCATGCCCCGGGCTATCAGAGTGGTATTCACATCTTTCATTGGGGTGATAAGTAGGAGCAGAAGTGTTTGGGTTCCGGAGAGGAGCCCTCAATGTAATCAGATCCCTCTTCAACAAGTGTTGCAGTGCTTGAGACAGTGACATGTTAATCTTAGTGAACTGCCTCTTAGGTGCGACCTCCTTATGCTGATGCCCCTGTCTTTGTTGAGCAGGCATATGACTGGAGATCAAGACTGCTCCTACATGTTGGTCATGACGACCCTTTTGACTATTCGCAACATTGGACTCTTTCTTTCCGTTGTAGGGAATTATCTGAGTATCCGAGGATGTAGCTCCTTGGATCTTTCCACTTTTGATGCCAGCTTCGACCCTTTCGCCGGTCAGTATTAGCTCGGTGAACCCAGCTGAGGAGCTTCCAATTAAGTGCTTGAAGAAAGGCCCTGTCAAAGTTCCCATGAAGATGTCAATCAACTCTCTGTCAGTTAAAGGGGGTTGCACCCTACCAGCCAGATCTCTCCACTTTTGGGCGTATCCCTTGAAGCTCTCGTCAGAACCCATGGTCATGCTCTACAATTGCACTCGAGTTGGTGCGAGATCAGCATTGTACTGATACTGTTCGTAAAAAGCCCTGGCTAGATCTTCCCAGGTGTGGATGCAAGAACTCTCCAATTGATAGAACCACTCGAGTTGAGCCCCTACCAGACTTTCTTGGAAGAAATGGATCCAAAGCCTCTTATCATCTGTGTATGGTTGAATCCTGCGGACATAAGACTTTAGATGCATCTTAGGGCAAGAGACTCCATCGTACAGAGCAAAGGTAGGAACTTTGAACTTTGAAGGGATGACCAATCCAGGAACTAGGCCCATGTCTCCTAGATCCAAGCCAGGTATTTGTTGGATATCCATAGCACTGAGGCGATCCTCCAACTCTTTGTACTTGTCATCAACGAGAGGATATTGCCATTCGGAGTAGTCAGCTTCTTCTTCAACAATCTCCACATTATGGTCTTCTTCAAGACTACCTCCTGTGTTGGATGGAGTTGCAAGGTCTTGGGTCTTAGGCCTTCTCCTCAAGTTCAGGATGCGGGCTGCCTTCTTGGACTTCTTCTTCTTGTCTTTGAGAAGAAGAGCGGTCAGATCCTCTTGCCCTTTACCCATAGCCAATAGCATTTGTTGGAATTGAGCATTTTGAGCTTGGAGATTTTTCACCGTTTGTTCCATATCCATCTTACTGAAATAAACAGTAAGAAGATAAGAAAACCTGCATGGGAGAAACCTGTTATGCAATGATATGTATGATATATATGCAATGTTTTCAAGGATCTCTTGGGGTAAACACAAGAGAATGTTAGAGGTTGAACCTCGATCTTGGATTGGAGAACTTGGTGTCGGTGGATGTCTTCCCACGAGAATCAAGCTCACCATGTCGAGTGGGTCACAGCCACTGATTCAAGTTGTTGCACTTGAACATTGATTGGAGAACTGTGCACTGGTGGATGTCTTTCCACGAGAATCAAGCTCACCATGTCAAGCGGGTCATAGCCCCCGATTCAAGTTGTTGCACTTGAACTTTGATTGGCGTTTGTTAGAGGAGAAACCTCTTGCCCTTTGGTAGACGTCTAGTTCAACGTAACCCTGCATCAAAAAGAACCCTCGAGATTCTTGAAATGGTTATTGAAAATGCTATGGTATGATGTCATGATGTTATGCACATGCATGTAAAAGCAAATGAGTGTATATACAAGCAAACATATTCACACAGAGCAAACAAGTCCTTAGGTTTAGGCTTGCATGAAGTTCAGGTACTACCCTCTTTCAGTTTCGTTGGTTAAGACCTGTCCTATCAAAAGTAACTGGGTTCTAGAGGATCTCAATATCACTGACTACCCTCAATCGGTCATAACTCCAGCATCGCTATCTTTTCTTGCGGCCGGAACCATCGCGAGAGTTTAGCCTCAATGAGTGTAGCATACTGCTACTGTTCTAATGGCCAAGTTGGGTCAATTTAGGGTTCTAAGGTCGGTTGGTGCTTAATGACTCCTTAGAAGACCCATATTCTCCTCGTTTCAACACAAGGGATATCGGTACAGACCAAGGTGCCACACCAACGTAGCCACTGCTTCACCCATGTCGGTATACCCCGGACAGGTCCCTCACAGCTTATGCTACCTAAAAAAGGTATTCCCCAGATCCGGGTTAGGATCTATGAAACTCCGATGCAAAGCCCACAAATGTAAAAGCAAACAAAGCAATCAATTGAAAACAAAGGTGATCTAAACCCTAAGGTAACCCCACTTTTAAAAAGATCCCCAGCAGAGTCGCCAGTTCTGTGATACGGTGGGAGAACTGACTTGAGTTTTGCGTTTGTATTCACACTTGTTCGGTTTAGCAAGAGTCGCCACCGACTTTTTATTTTATCCTAAAGGAAAGGTTAAAAAGCACAGGAAAAACCTTTTGAGATGTTTCGTGGGTTCGGGGGGTAGATTATGAAAAGGGAAGGTATTAGCACCCTTTTCATCCATGGTTATCCATGGGCTCTTAGTTACTTGGTTTTTTAGATCACTTGCCTTGATTTTTGATTGCTTGAAATTGTGGTGTATGTGTGTGTTTTGAAAATGTTTTTGAAATAGACGCCTTTGTTTCGGCAACCATTGTAATGACTCGTGTTTGAGTATATACAACGGTGTGTATCTTTTCGAAAAGATGTTTCAAATGTTTTTGAGAGTTTGTTTTGAAAGTGTTTGTGAGGTGTGGTTTTTGAAAAGGAGGCAAGTGTTTTTGCAAGTTGATCTCAAGTAGCTAAGAGTTTTGTCTACCCCTATTATACTCAAAGGTTTTCTCTATGTTTTTAACCCTTTTTAACAATTTTGTTCCACCATTGAATTTGGTGGACAATCTTGCGTTTAGGATGTGATTGGGACAGGCGCGGGTCATCGTACGAACCATGAATGAAATGGTGCCAAGTGTCTTTGGCAATTTGCTTGAAGGGACTATGATCATTCCGTTTTAGGCAACTTTCGAAAGCGTCATCGAGGGACTTATGATCATTTGAATTTGTTTTGCCAAAGAAACTCGACGTGCAAGCATGGCCCATTTTGGAAGGAAACATGTGGGATTACCCTAGGGGGTGCAAGTGTGATTGTGTGTTGATTTCATGTATTTGTCTTGTATTAGGTTATCTAGCGTTTGATTTTATGTACATGCAAACCCTAAGTCTAACCATGGCATAATTCGAAAGCGGTAAATTGCAAGAATTTAAAATCTACGCTATTACAAATAGTATCCGGGAGTGGGGGTACAAATTCACAAAGGGGATGAGACTTTAGGAATGTAGTGTCCAATAATTTACAACCAAATCGAATTGTGATCAAGTGTAAACAAAGTAACGTATAGCAATGTGTAAGAATAGCAATTGTATAATGTATCAATGTAAGTGTATTGTGTAGGTGTAAGTGTAATTTTTTACAAGTGCGAGATGTGAATTTAAATGTATTATTAAGTGTTGTTTATTTATTCTTTTTTATGTTTTTGTTAAATATGTACAAACAATATATTTTAAGAAAAAAATAGAAAAGAAAGTTTTAAGTTTTAACTATATTATGTAATATCGTTTTATGTACAAAGTTTGCATTTAAATAAAAAGTTTTAATAAAAGAAAAACAAGAAAGGAAAAGTTTTAATCTTAATAATATTCAAGTATTTTAGTTATAATGAAAGTATTAATAATATTATTATTAAAAAGAAAATAAAATAAAAATCTTTTTAGTTTGAATGAAATAATAAAAAAGAAAAGAGGTAAATGGGCTCAAAGGGGATTTATGGGCCCAATCAGAATTTGGATAGAAGTCATAAAGGGGGGTGCGTCCAAATTGGAGGGGTCAGGCGCTAAGGTCATTGGGCTTAAGGCTTGTTAGTGGGACAAGGCCCAAAACGTGTTAGCAGCATTCTTGTGAGGGTTTCAATTGAGTTGTTCATTTGGGATTTTAGGTTTAGGCAAGAACACAGAGGCGCTGTTTACTTCGTGTTTGCTTCGTCTTCATCCTTCTCACGCCTTCGCCTCTGAACGCCTCTCCGTCTATGGCCGGCCATCGCCACCGTCCCTCCTTCCTTTCTCCATGGATGGATCAAACCAAAACGCGAAAAGGGTAATGACCTGGAACGTTTTTTAGGTTTTTTGATTTTGATTTTGCATGTTCTGATTTCCATTGTGTTCTGATCTTAAATGTTTTTGTTGTTTCTGTTTGAGGTATGAAAGGGAAGGGAAGAGAATATATTACCTTGACCCTTGGAGACGGAGGATAAAGTGGATTGGGAGGCGCTGTGGACGGCCAAACGGAGGGATATGCGTGATGTTGAGCTCGCGTGCTTCGTTGGAGAACCTGGTTTGTGTATTCTTTGGCCCTTTGTTGGTTTGATGATGATAACGAACTGAGAACCTTTTTGATTTCACTTTTCTTCTTCTGATTGTCTTGATGCCTCGCCTTTGCTTATGTTTGCTTCTTTATCTCCTTCTTCTCGTTGCCTTCTGTTGCTATGCTTGTCTCTGATGGTTGTTGTATGATTTTGAATCTGTTAGCCCAATGATGAACCCTAGGTTCTGAGGGCCTGTGTTTCCTAGCTTGCTTTGCTTGATGCTCTGATATGCCTTGATGCCTTGAAACGCTTGCCTCGATGATTAACCCGATGATGACAGTGTTCTGAGGGTTTTAGAGGCCTTTTTTGACTTTGTTGGTTGATGCTTAGGCTTGACAGTTCGATGCTGGAAGGTTTGGTGTTTAGTTGATTGGGTTTGAATCTGGACAGATTTACTGGTTTTTTGGCTTTGTAAGGCTTAGCAGGTTCAGGACTTCTGGTTCATGGCCATATGTTTGGGGTTTGTTGGACTGTGCTATAGGCTTGACAGTTAAGTTTGGTGTGAACTTACAGGTTTTGGCCTTGAATGGTTATGGCTTAATGTTGTTTTGAGTATATTGGTTTCAGGTTTGTCATGGCTGTTGGTTTAAGGTTATGGCTTAGCAGGTTGGGTTTTACTGGTTTAAACTTGACAGGTTGAAGCTTATGGTATTCTTAGGCCATGGTTTTTAAGGTTTTAGGGTGGAGGTTTGCTTCAGGTTACAGGTTATGGCTTGACAGTTTGTTTTTTTGATAGCTTTTTTTCTTGTATCCTTTGTGATGTTTTTGTATATTTCTTTAGGCTCTTTGACGCCTATGATTTTGAATGTTTCAGATTTTTTCTCTTTTCTCTTTTTGGGTCCAACTGATGGGCAGATTTGCAAGGTTTTTACGTGGAAAGATGCTTCTGTTACTTTTCATTGACAGTTTTGTTTGCATTCTAAATTCTTCATATTTCTGCCTTCTGTCTCACTGTTTCATTGCAGTTTTTGTTTTCTATATTTTCCTATGCCTCAAGCCTAAACCTGTAAGCCCATTTCTTTTATCTCTTCCTTTCTCTCTCTAGTACGATTAAAACATTTAAATAATGTTGTATGTACTTTCTTCTGAAAAGGTGACACTGGAAAATGATGAAACTAGAATTAGTTTGCTTGCATATATGGTCTTAACCTGCATACTTTCCTTCTTCAGCTTTCCTGCATCTTTGTTACAGTATGGAGGAGCCTTTGTATCTTGACATCCTTCCATATTTTGGACAGTTTGACATTGAACTTTGTTTTAGCAATTTGAACTTTTATACATGCTGTTGGTTTTGAACTATGCAGTTGGTTTTGACAAAATTTGAATTTGTGCATTTCAATACTTGTGCATTCATGTTTAGCAAGCAATATTCATCCCTCTTTGTGAACCGGGAGAAATCCCGTGATTTGCGGAGAGGGTTAACTGATTCCAGTCAGTTGCCTTTAATGATGAGTCCAAATTGTCTGCTTTTAATTATTTATCCGCTTCAATTGACTTTTCCTTCTTCTCTTTGCAGATAACAATTAAATGGGGAGAAATAGCAACAGATGGAGGATGAAGAATTGAAGACTTAGAAAAATATTAGGATAGTTTTATTTAAATTTAAATAAATTTAATATTATTATTATAAACATTTTGTAAACAAAAACAATTATACAAATAATTTAAAGATAAATAAAAAATCCTTTTATTTGATTAATTCTTCTTATTCTTTTCAATTGTTTACTTTATTATTTATAATTATTTAAATTAAAATAATTGAAAATAAATTCCAACTATTTAATCTTAGAATAATAAATAATTAAATAAACATTGTTTCAGCATTGATCAACTAATAAGCTCGGCGCTTCACAAATCCAAATCAATGCACAGTTAGTCACAACAACTGCCCAGACGTATTTTCCTTTTACTGACTTTAATCAAACCCTGCAAATTCAATCCAAATGTATCCTTTCACTGATTTAATCACACAATGCGAACTCAATCCAAATGTTTCAATCCACATCTCAGCATAACTTGAAAAGCACTGTAGAGTTAAACCTTTCTGAGGAACCGCGCATAAAAAAACCCTAATTCCTGGCCAAATGTCAAAGAAACGTTCGCCTGATCAAAGTTGAGCCAAAATCAACCAAAACCCTAAGCAAACTATGTGAACTGTTCTAGAGCCGTGAAAATCAATAAAAACCCTAATTTTGTCTGACTGACGAGAAAAGTCTGTTTGACCGATTCTTGAGCCAGTTTGAAAAATCAGGAAGCGCCTGAAGCTGTGATTTCTTGGGGAAAAATGCGAGGGCAAATTTTGGGGTACAACACCCACCATGACCATTGGGAACAAAACAACTAGTTTTGTTTTTACTATTGTACCCTTCAACGGATCTCGCTTTCAGCTATAAAAGAAGGACTTGGAAAAATTTGAAATCAGCGAATCAATTCAATAAAACTACACTAAAGCGTTGCACAAACTCTTTTGAGATATTCTTTGTATAATTTTGTAAATAAGCAAGGAGATCTTATTCGTATCTTGCTTTCAATGCTTTGTATTGTCGTACTTAAACATTGTGTAATCTTCTTATTTAGAAGCATCTTTGTATACACATCTTTGTAAATAAATGGTTGTTAATAGGTTCCTTGAGAGACTCAGTGAGTCAGGATTCTCAAGAAGACTTTGGATGCAGTCATCGTGGATTAACAATAAGGATCAATAGACTTGTTGATATTATCAATAAGATTGATCAGACTTATTGTAGTTGTCTGTAATTAGTTGATTATAGTGGATTAAGTCTTTTTGGATAAGGCAAATCACCTTACAGGGTTAATTAGAGTAACTTAGTTAACAGTGAACCAGGATAAAAATAATTGTGTTCATTTATTTTTATTCACTTGTTTAGCTTTGTGTTTGAGTTACGAAAAGATTATATTTGGTGCAATCTAATTCAAACCACTTTTCTTGTGTTTCTCGTACCTTCAACATATTCTCCACCACCATCAGTCCTCAGAATATTGAGCTTTCGACCACTCTGTCTTTCAATCATAGATTTAAACTTGGCAAATACCTCGACCACTTCACTTTTCTTCATGATCAGATAAGTCCATAGTTTTCGATTGAAATCATCTATGAATGTGACAAAGTACATGTTACCTCAAATCAAATCTACATGGATAGGACCACATACATCAGAGTATATGATTTCAAGAATAGCCTTCGACTTGCTTCTTGCATCCTTGCTGAAACTATTCTTTTGTTACTTCGCCTACACACATTCCTCACACACCTCGTTTGGAATGTTAATTTTTGGAAATCCTGAAACCATATTTCTTCTTCTTAAATCTCTGATGTCTTTGAAGTTGAGATGGATAAGTTGATAATGTCATATCCACTCATCTCTGTTAGCTGTAGTTGCAAGGCACTTGTGCTCCATCATATTTAGTTCAGTCTTGAAGGTTCTATTATGAGACATATGAGCCTTCAAGATTAATCTTCCTCTTGCATCGAAGACTCTCATCATCTTGTCTTGGATCGACACTTTATAATTCTTTTCAACTAAATGCCCTATACTGAGCAAATTTCTCTTCATGCCCGGTATGTACAACACATTGAAAGTTACTGATCTTTTTACCATTTTTCCTCATTATAAAAACGTCTCCAATACCTTCAGCTGTTAGAGTATTGTCATTTAAGGATTTAACCATGTTCTTCGTTGAGAGTTTTATATTGACAAACCAACCTTTCCTCCCAGGCACGTGTGATGAGCATCATGAGTCCAAGTATCATTGGTCCTTGAATCTCTCTTCATCTCTTATTGTGACCATTAAGATCATCTTTTCTTGTTCATATTTTGCAAACTTTGTATCCCTTTCTTGATTCTTTCATTTTTCTGGACAATCACTAGAATAATGACCATACTTCTAACAAATGAAACATTGAATGTGACTCTTATCATGTTTTCAACCACCACCTATTCCTCTACCTCCAACACCACCTCTTTGGTTGCCTTTGGCTTTCTTTTCTCTTGTTGATTGCGCCTGCAAAACCACTAAAAAACTTGTTTCAGCCAAATACACATGCTTCACAATGATTATGTTACATATTATTGTTTAAAAAATGGATTTTTTTTGTATTTTTAAAAATGGATTTTACAAAATCGATTTTCAAAATATTACAACTTTTTTTATATTTGTTTTTTATAAATTGAAACACTAATTTTGACATCATATAACATAAATATACATTATTGAAGACCAAAACATAGTCAAAGTCACAAATTTTTTCAAAAAATTATATTTCAAAAATAATTTTTATAAAAATCTATTTGAAATAGCTTTAAAATTAAGTGATTTTTTAAAATTTTGATATAAAAAAAATTAATAAAAAGTAAAATACTTAAAATAACATTTTAAAAATAATTATTCAAACTTTTATGAAAAATTTCATGTTTACATAAAATTATGTATCACTATAAAAATTATTTTTTTAAAAAAACTTATGGACATGACATTACATGCTAAGAATGTATGCAGGGAATAAAGTGTATTACAAGTGCATAATCTTTCATAATACATTATAAATGTACAATTTTCATAATACATTATAAATGTACAACTTAAATTGTTTCATCTATGATCACATTGCCACATTATTTGATTAGGTGCTTAATTCCTAGGACACGCCCCCTTACTACCTCTTTCCATATATCTATTTAGCTCTGTTAAATTTCTTTATCTAGTCAAAATAGCCTAATCTCTTGGAGATAATAATAATTATAATAAACCAGTACAATGTTTAATAGCAAGTTATTTATTAAAGTCATAGAGAACTCAATGCTTGCATCAAGTCTATAAATTAAACTTAATATTATTATTTAATTCCTTTTTTTCACCCTTATAATTTAGTGAGTTAATTTATTCCAAAGACACAATGTTTTACACGCATTCTACAATCTTACAAAAATACATAAAATCAACTGAAAACAGATACAGAAGAACACAGCTAAAGACACAAACATATGATAAATTATAAATGACATGTCTGCGCAGTGTGGCATGACATTCATCATAAACATATAACCTTGAAATTCACAATCTCATAACCATAGATTGATCAATCATTTAAATTACAATAATAACAACAACTAAGCATTATTCCACAAAGTAGAATAGTCTATACGGATTAAGTTCCGCCATAATATTCTACTGAGAACCCTATTTCTATAAATTTTGAGATCTTTCTTAATAACTTATCTAATAGTTTTTTGAGATCTTCTTCTACCTCTCTAGCTGTTTCACTCATTTCCATATGATCAACTCTCTTTATCACAGAATATACGGGTCTTCATTCTATATGCCAAAACAATCTAAATCTATTTTAAATTAGAACAACAAAAATGATGAGATAGAATACTAAATGAACCAAATTGATTCAACAATAATATGTAACATAATCATTGTGAAACTTCATGAAATCCTTATTGTGAATACACAAGTTAAATACTTCATATGTAAATAAGCCACACTCTTGATCAACATTGATGTAAAAAATAACTGCAGCATAAAATCAATTTCATAAAAAATAAAAATCACTTCTTTTTCTTGAGTTGTTTAACTTTACCATTAGATTGGTCTCTAGATTTTCGTTTCCTGGTTAAAGCAAACTCACCAAACTTATGACCAAACTCACCGAATAGTGGTTTTCTCATTGTAAATCTTTACCCGAGAATCAACAAACTCCGGCAATATAGTGGATCTTCTTGACCAAATGGTTAGTTGCGGTCGATAACAAACTCCGGCGGCGTTTTTCGGGAAGCTTTTGCGTTTTAACGGTGAAAGAAATTGTTTCCGGAGCGTAAAGTGTTAAAATTTAATTATTTTTCTTTTAACTAAAACGACGGGTCTCTTCAAAAGATTATGGATCAGGCTTGTGATATATTTAGGATGATTTTATGGAAGAAAATATCTTTAATGCACTATAATGTTTTTTTAGAAGTCTTTGGCGAAATTTTGGTAATCCCTCCGTAATTCAGATATGTATATCCGAACTCATTATATTATAGTTTTTTATCAAATATGTTCGTAGTGCATCTCTGAAGCATTAAATAGTATAGTAGAAACTCTTTAAATTAATACTCGGTAAATTAATAAACTCTCTAAAATAATAAATTTGTCCGGTCCCGACTTGGGCCAATATAAAAAATTAAAAAACTCGATAAAATAATAAGATAATAATTTTTCGAGAGATCCATTTATAATTTTCGGTCCCAAGAAAATCATAAATTAATAATTCATAGAAACTGAAAAAAAATATATTACACTATTGAAATATGATTCAATAGTTTATTTTCCTTCAAAGTTAAAGTCTATTTGGAGTTCATCTCTAATTTTTCTTATTGCATCTAATAGCTCAGGTGTTGTGTTTTTGTATTGTATCATAAAGTTGTGAAGAATGTTCAACGCCATAAGTGCTTCCTTTCGCGTAACAGACTTCAAAGACACCGTATCATATTCACCGTCATCCTCTGTATTATTCTCAATGATAGTACCCATAATATCTTCTAAACTCTGAACCTCCGAACATACTTCATTTTCACCTGGGTAGTTCATTAGATTATCGATATCCATCTTATTACGATAGCCACATTGATTGATCATAGTCTCGAGGTCTTGAGTTTCTTCATCAAAAGTAGATTCATCCAAATTTCTTGCAACGTCACTAGCTGGTCGAATTTTACAGTGTCGGAAGCAATTCACTATTGTTTCTTTTCGAACATAGATTGTCCAAGTTGTGATTGCCAAATTGATAACATCAAGAATTTATCATCCCTGGATCAGATTGTCCCACCTCATAACCTTCCAATATTTTGCGGTAAAACCTTCTACGATAATGCATCTTGAAAGATCTTATTATCCCAGCATCGCAAGGTTGAATCTTTGATGTCATGTTGGGTGGCAAGAAGAACAACTTAACGTTTCTTAGTCCTTAAATATTTCTTGGATGTGCTGGACAATTATCCACCACAAGTAGAACTCTTCTACCATGCATTATTTGGTAAAATGAACGAACATATTAATCAAAAAGTACACTAGTCATCCATGCTTTTTTGTTAGCTCGATACTGACAATCCAAGCTATCCATGTTGATATTCTTGAAGCAACAATGCTTTGCATATTTCCCAATAATCCATAGAGGGATTTTTTCAGAGTCATCTTCATTGCAATAAATAACTACCGTCAGCCTTTCTTTATCTTGTTTTCTTCCTTCAAGTTGTTTTGTTGCTAGTGAATGATCAGTTTGTAGCCTATAAAACAATCTAGTTTCATCCATATTGAAAACATCTTTCATAGAGAACTGATCAATTTTCTCCGGAATCAATACTAATTTCTGCTCCATGTCTTGTACATCAACAGACCCACTCTCGCCAAAACGATGAAATGACTTTATGTCATGTCGGTGCTTGAATTTTCCAAGCCATCCTATAGAAAAGTTAAAATCTAAATCATTATGAGGGTACACGAGTTTCATTGTATCTCTTGCCTTCTGCAAAATTAATTCTCTTGTGATATTCACACATTCTTGATGCTGGAGAAACCACTCATAAACAATCTTCTCCATGTTATGATATTTTGCTGGTTTGTGTCTTTTGATCTCTGCTCTTCCATTTTCTATTTCAGTAGAGAGATAGTCATCTGACTGCTTAAGTGTGTTTGATATTATTCCTTGACTAACTTTCAACTGAAATTTTCCCTCAAGCCATCTCTGCAAGTCTTTTTGTGTGCTTGCAGGATTATCTTTCTTGTACTCACACAACTTCTTACGTATTTGATCTGACATAGTTGATTTTGCAACACCTTTTAGATGAGAAGCCATCTTATGAGATATGGTTTGAATACTCTAACACATTCATGTAATTTATATATGCCAAACTTGCTTAAGAATATATTGAACATATTTGTTCCTCTTGTTTATATTTATTGTACTTTAAAAGTCATTATTGATTTCCAATGCATATGAGTACAATAGTTATTGAGTCCCAAGGTTCGCTGCAACGTAATTCTAAGAGACATAGACTAATTTTCCTTTTTGTTTGGTATGTACAATATAATTACTTAAAAACTCTTTAAATTAATAATTATTAATTTATCGATAAATTAATAACTCTCTAAATTAATAAATTTCTCCTGTCCTGACATTATTAATTTAAAGAGTTTCTACTGTAGCTTTCAGACACAAATCTGAAATAACTCATGTTGTTTTTCTTAAAATGAATGTTATTTCAGATATGTATATCCAAATTATGCAGAATCAGAAACAGATTTTCTTTTAGCAAAATCAGTACCATAGAAATATGAAAAATATTAAATCGGTAAAAATAAAAAGTGGTAAAAAGTTAAACAAATATATTGTATATGTATTGAATTGTAAAGAATTTATATTGTACACGACAATACATTCAAAAAATGGTTCGATTATATTTTAAAATGCACCGAACAAATTGTCACTGCTTAAATCTAAAACATGTTCTTTCTTCAACTTCTCCCTATTTGATTCTCTCTCAAGTTCCGTCAATTTGGTGAACTCTGTCATCCTTTCCAAAAAGTGATTCAGCCAAGTTTCCGCCTCTTTTGCGGAATGCGTCGTCCACTCCACTAATGTAGCTGGAATAGGACACTCCATTTTCAAATAAAACTGAACAAAATGGAGCGATCTAAGATATACTACTACAAATAACGCTTGTAACATCGGTCGTGAAATGCATTTTACCTCGGCAACTCAGGTGAGGTTACTAAGGGAAACATGAAAAGTTGTCATTTATCACCTCGGTGATTTAAAAACTGATAGGAAAAAGTGGCACTTGTCACGAGTTTGGTCCCTAGCAACTACATCTTTTGAATGTTCAAAACTGCACTACTTTTTACCTTAGTTTTTAACAATAACCGAGGGGTAAAGTTATGTTTACAAAATTTTAATTTTAACCTTCTTTTTTTCCTTCTTTTTAATCTGCAAAACACTTATTTTTTAGAGAAAATCTATGTCTTCCTCATCATCATCAACAACAACACATATAACAACAATAAAAACAAAATCAAAATAATCCTTAAATATTAAATCTCACAACAAAAACAACAACAACAACAAAATTCATGGAATCTTTAAAGATTACATCTCAACAACAATAACAAAAACAAAAACAACGACAAATAAACAAAATCAATAGAATACTTAAACATTAAATCTCAACAACGGAAGTAACACAACAACAATAACAACAAAATCTATGGAATCTTTAAACATTAAGTCTCAACAACATCAACAACAACGACAAATAAACAAAATCAATATAATCGTTAAATACTAAATTTCTACAACAACAACAATATTAAACATTTTACTTGATACTGTTATAGATAAGTCTTAGACTTCTCAATCAAAGAGTGACACCACAATAAGCTAAAAACAAAACTATCTTTTTATCTCTAATAGATATAACTACAACTACCATTAAATAATTTTAACAAGGAATTACTAGATAAAATATTACATTAAGAAATTAACCTTGAAATATTTTCCTCCTCTTGCTTTCATTGTCATTGTTTTCAATATGTTAAGTTTAAATTTCAGCACTTTACATCCAAGATGAATAGTTGAGGCATTTACATTTTGATTGGCTAGTGAGAGTTTCACGCGGATCACTAATGTTTCATGTGGATTGATGAGTTGACAATGTCTTGAATATTGGTACTTTATAAATGGACGGTAAAGATTCGTTACTTAATTTTTTCATCAAATTGGTCATAAATAAAAATAAATAAAATATGTTACTTTACTTCTCGGTTTTGCTAACCGAGGTAATAGGTTATTAAAAAAAATTAAAAGGTAATATTGGCCATGAGTTCGATCCCCAGCAACTGATTTTTTTTATTTTCAAAATTGTGCTACTTTTCATCTCGGTTTTTAATAAAAACCGAGGGGTAAAGTCCTGTTAAAATTTTTAAAAAATTAAAAAGTGATAAAGTGTAGTTGCTGGAATTCGAAGAGAGTCCTCTAAATACATTTTCCCTCGGTTTCCAGTAAAATCGAAGTAATATATATTATTTTTTAAAAAATGTGACGCGTCTACGGTTTACACTTCAGATTTTTATTGGGTAAGGTAAAATGTTCCGTCATGAAATGTATTATTTGTTGTAGTGATACCCAATACAAATGATGCAGTCGAATGGGTCTTGAGGTGGGCGACTCTGAAGTGGGAAAAATGTCTTTGAAAAATCATATCTCGTCATATTGATACACACCCTGTCATAAGTACTTGCTATAAGATGGTCCATTTCAGAGAAACACATCCACTTTGCAACTGGTGCGTGACCGCTAAAACATGGAACAAGAGCATTATTAATTTTATCGAATTCTTCTTATTTCCCCTGTAGTTGTGTGTAAAGTTCCCTATGCATCGTCAACTTTGGTATAAGTGTTTGGCACACAAGAGTGTGATTCTCTTCTTCTTTACCAAGTAAACTGGACACGAAACCCGTAATTACCATCACACCCACATCTATGTACCTGAAAAGCAGGGGAAACAGTGAATTCGACATCATCAAATTTACCCTTCCACCACAAATCAAGTGAAATAGCGATGAATGTGTCAAGGATGAACCACGACCCAGGCCCTCAACAGCCAACACCAGAATGATCAATGCCCTACGCGGGGATATCTGGTCGAACGGGAAAAACTGCCCAAAATCCTCCCTACTATTTGGGGAGGGCGACCCCGACACGAGCCAATGAAATTAGACCTATGAATCTTCATCCACATCCATGAATTTTGATGAATATCCACGAAGATTCACTTTAGAACCCATTAATCTCCATCCAGAAATTCATCTTTTCATGACAAAACCCAAGTGTTTAATCTAAAAAAACTAAAAAAAGCGCTATCAAGAAGATATAACTTACTTGTAAGAAGATTATCATTGAAGACGTCTACGGTGGCGTTAGAGCAGAGCAGATCCATGGGAGAACGTAGGAGAGAGGAGAAGAGAGCTTGAAAATGAAAAATGAGCCTCTGAATCCCCCTTTTTATAGATAGTTTCCACTTCATGAGGCAACACACGAAAAGTTATCATTACTTGGGCTTTTAGACTCCCCTATGAAAAGATGGCACCCCAAACAGCTGCCACATTGGGTTGACAAGAGGACAAGTTGCCCACAACGGTCTCACGTAAAACCACGTGCCTGCACCACACCACTCTTGATGGTGGATACACGTCGGACATCATTACAAATCCTTGTATACGGGCACAATGATGACGTTTCACACTCGATGACGGGAAAATGCGCGACATCATGAAAAAGCCTTGTATACTGGAACATTGATGATGCTTCACTCCCGATGGCGGGTGAACACTCAAAATCATTGCAATGTCTTATAGATGGACTAGTCGAACACTCGGGGAAACTCATCACACCCCATGATTCTAGATCCCTGATAGGCTCCATGCCAGCATGATCAGAACCAGAAGTCGACCAATGAACTTCCCTTTGAGATGGTCGATCGTATCGCACACATATTTTATGAATCCTCGACATGAGTTAATGAGCCATCCCCGGTGGGAGTTGGCAATTTCCCCTCTCGGGAAATACTTCCCCGGCAGTTGAGTTGAACTTAAGTCATCGCCCTGTCACCTAAGAGCAATAACTTGGGGGGCTCTTGTTCTAGACTGGACTAGCATTTTCCCCACTGTTGGGGAGGCCTAATCCAGCTCCTTTACCAAGGCCCAAAAGCATCCAGCCCAAACTGAGGACCGTTGGGCATTTCCCCACGTATCCGCTAGGAGAACACAACTCACGTATCCATGTCATCATCATCATGCCCTCCGAGAATAACAGGTCCAACTCTCCTTCTTTCTCAGGGTAGTTGACCAGGGAGGAGGCCACGTGTTGGACTCTATACACCCGTAAACCCTGGAAATCTTCATTGTTGGGCCTCATCGTGGCCCATCACTGAAGACCTTGGCCCAATGTTGGGGACTATAAATATCCTCTCACTTGAGAGGGTCAAGTATTCATTCACTCACTCATACTCTCATACTTGCTTGCACTTGCTTTGAACCTTACTTTGGCATCGGAGTGTCTTACAGGTACCCCCACTTCACATTCAACTGTTGCTCGACCTGAAGCTTATGGGCTTTGACAATCCTTTCTAATCAGGTACGATCAATAATTATACAAGTTATAATTTTCCTAAACATGTTATGCTATAGAAAGCGATAAACGAGTATCTTGAATGATATCAACTTCAAAAACTATCATTACCATACATCGTAAGTTGAAACAATCAAACTTGAAAAATCACCTCAAAAATATTCAAGTTAACAGACCAAAATTTGAGTCCAAACAACAAACAAAAATATTAAAAACTATACAAAATTTACAAATGTTAGGGTGCCTCTCAACAAGCGCTTGTTTTACGTCGTAAGCTCGACGCAATTATTATGCTTAGATAGTAACTTCCTCACATCACCCGATGATTTTCTTCAACGAGCAACCTAAAAACAAGTGTCTTAACCAAACACTTGAAACATTACGAAACATGAAAATTTACAACAACGTGTAAACAAACATGATGATAACACATATTTACATTACTTGAACAAAAAGAAAAACATATGTGCACAAGTATGGAAAGTAAACACAAAACATGTACAAGTGAAAATATACAAGTTCATTTACAAAATCTATACAACATATACATTATGTGCAAAGCTCAAAACCAATGAAAACTATTGCGATGCAATTCAATATCAAAACACCAATCTCCAGCAACAATGCCATTTTGTTGACATAGTAAAGCGACAAGAAAAAGATTTGGAAGTATTCTGGGTTTTATAGTATCCATAGAGATCAGTACAAGGGAATGAATATCATTCAACAGTTTCTACGTTTCAGAGCTTGGTTTTAAATAGTTTTCGAGGAAATGGTAAAAACTATTGACAAGAAAATAAATACATTCAATGGAAAAGAGAAACCTATCAGGCGTGAATTTATACTACTCGTCAAAAATTTAAATTTATGGATCAATTGTACTCAATATACCATACTCATCTAAATCATCAAGTATCTCTCTAGATGTACCACAACATAGATTATATCTAACACAAAGTTGAAGACAATCATATTACTCGCGTCAATGATCTCTCAGCGCAACACAAACAACACATAAGCATTAAGCTCTGATACCCACAATGATTATTAACTCTAAATATATATCTAGAATCTAGAAACTAATAGATATCCATCCCTAATTAGAATTTGTGAGGTATATGTCTATAACAACATAAATCCAAATATAAAGCAAAAAGATCAAGGAAGACATCGATAATGATTTGTAAAGCAAACTTTATACAACATCATGATCAATACATATACATATGTTCAGAGTAAGCATACAAATAAAACCCAAAAAATATAGAAATACATGGAGAAGAAAAAATAAAAACAAATATCTCACGGGTTGTCTGCTCTGATTGATGAGAAACTCAACTCCAGATCATCTAAATGCAAACTTCAATGTTGTTTTCTAGCTTCTCTCATCAAAAGAATGAAGGTGATGGTGTTGGGACTCAAAAATACCCAAAAAATATGTTTTTAGTCCTATTTAATGAGTTTCAAAGTTGCAGGGCACACTTAGCCCGGTCTATGGATGCTTAGCGTGAAACCTGTTGTGTCGAAAAAATTCAGCACTTCTTTTCGCTATAACTTGATAACCGTAACTCCGATTTACGCAAGGTTTGAAGCGTTTGAAAGCTTATTAAATGATCTATTTAACAATGACTAAATATCACCTAAGTTGATAATTTTTATCATATTTGTGTTGAGCATTATTCTTTGATCAATTGCTAAAAATTGCATTCTTGAAGCTTACCTTTGGCCTTTATTACTCGATGCTCCAATTATGCATGAATACCTACAAAAGAGATGAAAAGTAATCAAACTCAATGATATTTACATGATAATACAATATATACACTATAACATAAATTATACCGAATATACACCAAAGTTGAGGTTTATTGACGAAAAGCAAACGGAATAAGTTGAAGAATACTAATTATTCACACTCAAATTCACAACAATTTAGCACTCATCAATATTCAAAAGACAATTACGGCCTAGTGAAATAATTTGGATATAAAGAATGCAAAAGATCCTTTGGATATAAATAATGCAAATAAAGTAGCGCCAGAACGACAAATCAAATTGAAGTCTTGTGTTGCAATAGTTAAAATTGGTGGTGCTCGAAAGCTTTGGGCATAAAGTATGAAAATGAGTAGCAAGATCCAGATAATCAATTTGGAGCTATTATGTCTTGGTGTTTCTCAATATCAAAGGAAGAGAAGGTGTTGAATCAATAAGAAATATTAGGGTTTGTGGAGTTTCTCTTGGAACACTTCTCTTGTATCAAACTTTTTGTATAGTAAGAATTATCCTAATTCCATTGAAATTAGGCGCAAATGTACCCACACACGAGGACAAAAGTAGGGAACAGTGAAGACAAATTCTCGTGTCTTTTTTTTCGTATTATTTTACTTGCTTTATTTTTCATCAATCAATTTGTCGAATAGCATTGCATAATCAATTGATTCATAGGAATTTTCTGGGCTATTTTTTTTTTGAATTAAGTTTTGATATTTCTTATAATCACTTTTTACTATAAGTGCTTTTTGTATCAAGATAACTCAAAGGAAAACTATGAAAGTTCAATTGTACACCAAGTGTTCGACAAATTGCTTTGTTAAGTTCTTTTGATAATTGTCATTGGAAATAGTATTGCTAGTAACTTGCTATAAATGACTGATAATGTGTTACTTGATTGAAGTATACTCAATTCAGATTATTGTATTTATTCCATATTCAGTTTTATATTACATATCTGAGTTCTAATAAGATGATTCATATAGACGACATATTTTCAAAACCTTCAGCTTGCACTCTTTTCTAAACAATTTTTAAAACCAGATTTTTATCTTGTTTTTTTAGATTGATGATCTATTCACCCTCCTCTAGATAAGGCACCATCGTCTAACATACACCTATCGTCTTAAGGTTTTGGGTGAATATGTGGTGTCTTTTTCACTTGTGTTTTGCTCTTGATCCAATGTAGATGCTCCTCATGACTTCCCAACGATGGTATCAGAGTCGTGGTTCTGCTTGATGGGGGAGCTGGATTTGGTGTTGGATCTTGTTATAGGATGTGGGGGACTCACACTTGCGGGGGAGAATGTTGGATGCAAGTGTGAGTGGTTAAAGTTCCACATTACCTATGAATGTGTGGAATGTTGGATTTATAAGAGAGATGACCCATTTACCTAACACCTTAAGGTTTTGGATTGAGATGTGGTGTCTCCCTCTCTTGTGGTCCTAAAGTATTTCTCTCATTAGTGCCTTTGACTTCCCCGGACTCCCTAACCAATGGTATCAGAGACTGATTCAATTAATGGATCGATTCCTTGTATCAAAAGTTTTCCTGACAATGTAGTGGTCAGACAATGTGTCCCGTTGTAGTGCCTGCAACAGTGGTACATGTGTATGTTGATGAAAGAGCTTCCGTTTGAGGGGGAACATAGTGAATGGACTCACACTTGAGAGGGAGATTGTTGTATATAAGTGTGAGTTGTTAGTCCTACATTGCTTGGAATAGTGGAGGTTGAACGCTTTATAAGTGACAAGTATCCATACACCTATCACCTTAAGATTTTGGGTGAATATGTAGTGTCTCTTTCACTTGTGTGTTGCTTTTTACTCAATATGGATGCTCTCCATAATGACCCAACACTATCATCATATAACCTTACAACAACTAAATTACTAAATATTTTGTGTGCATACAAGCTCACCCAAACAATCACAAATATTCACGTTTTCCAAAAATTAAACTTGAACTTTGACAATTTAATAAAATTAAACTACGATGTTTGATTTGAGTAAATAAATATTCTTTAGAAAGCTTAGAATGTTTAGATTGTAAATATAATCTTTTGGCAAAATATCATTTTTGGTTTCGTATGTTAACGTTAATGTTCATTTCAGTCTCTTAACTTAAAAAATATTCGTATTGATCCTTTAACTCTTTAAAACGTTTCATTTTAGTCAATTTTATCTAATTAGTGATTAATTTAGCGATCAATTTCTAAATTTTCTATCGTTAATTAGATAAAAAAAAGATTAAAATGAAGCATTTTGAAGGTTGAAAGATCAATATTAACCTCTTTTAAATTAAGAGACCAAATTAAACATTAACGCTAACATACAAACTAAAAAATATATTTTGCCTGATTTTTTTATCGAATACTAACCATCCAATTGATTCAATTCTCTATAAAAACACATGCACATACCAAAACCAAGACATCAAATATCGATCAAACGTGTAACAATAACTTATCCTACTTTACGTATTGAAAATGAACTATTCTAGAGTCTATTTTATAAAGAAATTTGTGTACTTTACTAAACATAATATGTATATCTATAATTTATATTGTAAACATGGATAGCCATAACATAAATACAATCTAAAAAATTCCAAAACCATATATAATTTCGATGAGTAGGTACTGAAATTTTTACTAAATATTATAGTAAAATACAATTGAAAAAATTGCAAAACTTTTCTATACCACCAATGTATCATTAAACATATTCTAAAAGTAG
The DNA here is from genome assembly GCA_948472305.1 of Vicia faba. Classification (NCBI taxonomy): domain Eukaryota; kingdom Viridiplantae; phylum Streptophyta; class Magnoliopsida; order Fabales; family Fabaceae; genus Vicia; species Vicia faba. The sequence goes on along the minus strand of OX451740.1, from coordinate 1,095,816,942 downwards.
TACTTTATTGGTAATAATTTGTTTTTTTTAAGAACAGCAAAAATGAATTGGTTTATATATTTAAAGGTAAAAGAACAAAAAAGTTAGTTAGTTAGTTTTTTCATGTTCCTGGCCTAGCGTTGTGGAGACAAGGAAGGGAGGGAAGAAGGGTTTATCAAGGTAAGGAAGACAATCTTGATAAATTTTATCTTTATATATTTTCTTCATTTCTCTCACAAAATTAATAATATTGTCTTTTATGTTCTTTACATTCTAGCCTCATTCTCTTGTTGATTGGTGATTTTTCCCTTTTCATTCCTAACCCTTAATTATCTCCCCTCAATAATAGAGGTAAGTTTTGTAGAATTTTGATCAATTTTTGTCATCTTTTCTGTTGAAAATTTCAACAAAAAAATTTACCCCGCAATTGGTTGTTATTATTGTTATGAAGTTTTGTTATGAAATTTAGTTTTGGCTAATAATTGTGAATGAATATATCTTAATATGCCAAAGGATCTAAAGATGGAAAATAAGGGTGAAAATCACATGACATCAGCTGCAGCGTTTGTTGAAGGAGGCGTCCAAGAATCTTCTGATGATGCTTGCAGTATATGTCTTGAAGAGTTCAACGATAGTGATCCTTCAACTGTAATATTCGTGTTTATATTTCACAAATATATGTATAGGTTATTTGAAATATACTTTCTTACTTATTCTCTCTATCTTTCTCTTGCATTACAGGTCACTGTTTGCCGGCACGAGTTTCACCTACAGTGCGTTCTTGAATGGTATTCTTATTGTTCATGGATTTTCCATTAATGTATCTGTCAAATTCATCTTCTGGTTGTTCTTCCATATCTCTCATGTGTTGAAGCAATTTCCTCATGATCTTATTTGTAGGTGTCAAAGAAGCTCTCACTGTCCTATGTGTTGGCAACCTATTAGCTTGAAAGATCCTACCGGGTTGGTTATGAACTTTACTCTCTTTTGTTATTGTTCTAACAATTTGTTTATCATGTAATCAATCCCGTGTGTTTCTTGACAGACAAGAATTGTTTGAGGGAGTAGAGCAAGAGAGGAATTGGAGGGACACTCCATCAAGAAATGTTAACACCATTCATCACCAATCTATTGGAAATTTTGGATTTCAAAGTGTGAGTTATCACATTATTAAATATTTATTTGTGCTTTCTTACATTTTATGCGCGTCATATTGGCAATTTTTCTCGCTCTACAGCTTCGCATGGAAGAGAGAATACTTCAAAACTTAGCTATTGTTGCATCAATCGAAAGAAGACACCGTCGTGGTCAAATGGAAGGGAGGGGAACTCAACAACTTGATCATGATCAATCCCAATTCTTATTATTCTCAAATCAACAGGTTGTACCTTCATCAATTTTTGGTTTAGGTGTTGAAAGAGGAGACAATCCAAATGCTATGCATATGAGTAGTCAATCTAATCCAATAACATCTAATGAAGATGAACCATTACAACAGACACAACAATTGCAAAATGAAAGTTCTACAAATTCTAGATCTGATACAAATGGCTTAGAAATGCAATCATTTTCAGATACTTTGCGCTCTAAATTTAATGCATTGTCGACCAGGTATGTTTTCTTATTTATTACATGTGTTTGAAATTTGTATTTTTATCAAATCATTGTGTAATAACTTGTCATGTTACTTAGATATAAAGAATCAATCTCAAAGAATACAAGGGATTGGAAAGAAAGATTGTTCTCTCGAAATTCTTCCATGTCAGAACTCGGTCTAAATGCAAGAAAAAAGATGAACCCGGGCATCGCTAGTGTATCACAATCGATGAATAATAGAGTTGTAAATACTAATTTTTCAAATAATTTGGAGGATAGTTCTATGGTAAACTCAAGAGAAATTGATCATGTTAAAAGAGGAGAAGACTCTTCGTGCAATAACAATACAGCAACTGTTTCTTCTACTAGTTCACATTCAAATTGAGTTTTTTTAGGATTTTATTTTGTAAGTGTACCTATCACGTTGAAAACAAGAAATTTTAATTTGTATCATTTAACCATTGGATTGTAAAAAGGAGAAATAATTGAACCAAAAGATGGGAAGATGATCCAACTCCAATGGTTTTAGGATGACAAAAGGAGTGTTGACTTAAGTTCTTTTGTTTTCTCTAAATAATGGATTGTGATTTGTTTTAAATTATAACATGTTTAAGTGAAAGAAACACAAAGGATACATGAATAGTTATGATAGATTTTCACATTTAAATTATACACAAAAATTTGTATATGAATGAGGTGAATTGGAAATATAGATGTTAAGGCATGTTTAATTTCTCAAAATTGAATGGAGTAGGATGAAAAAATTAAAAAGTTTAAATAGTAAAAATAAGTATTTTGAAAGGGGTGTGGGGTTTTGAAGATCAGCAATAAATAATATTTTCATACATTTAAACAATTTGGGAGTTTGCAAAAATGGAAGGAGGCTAGGAGGAAGTCAAGTGAGATTTTTACCTAGCGGTGAGGAAGTTAGAAATGAAGGTGTGAAAAACACGGGGGATTGAATTGGATTTAAAAAAAAATGATTTTTTTTAAAATATTCTCCTTTTAAGTTAAAATACTTTTTTATTCACTCTTGATACTAACAATAAGTACAAACGGGAAGTAAAGAACAATGTATGTTTATACTAGTTCACTTGAAAATTATCAAGATAGTATAATCCATCCGTCAAGGTGATTTTGCCTCACTCAATCCGAGGACTTAATTCACTATAACCAAACTGATTACAATTTGCACAAGCTACCCGCAAGTGACTAACAACCTCGAGACTCGCAAGTTCTAGACTTCTTAAGGATTCAGACCTACTCGGTCCCTTACGAAATATCAACTAATAATCAAACTGATTATTACAATACACAAGCTACTCGCAAGTGACTAACAAATTCTAAAACTCGCAAGCTCTAGACTTCTTAATGACTCAGACCTACCCGGTCCCTTAAGGAATATCAAACAATAGTTTGAATACAAGTTTTGTTTACAAGAATGTTGCTTCTAAAAAGCTGAGTATGTAAACTATTTTATAAACAGTGTGTTGTACCCCAAAATTTGCCCTCATTTTTCAAGGCATTTCTCATAATGATTCTCAAAATTCAAGCTTGCATAAGTACAAATTGGACTTTCCAGCATCAAGTTAAATAGGAAACTGTTAAAAAAGGCGAAACAGATGAAAATAATATTTTTGACAAAATTGGAGAAAAAACAAGTCTCCTTCGATTTATCTCTTTCGATTGGCCTTTTGGCCTCTTTTGATACAAGTTTGGCTTGCATCCTTCTATTGGGCATGGGCCTCTGACGCGTTGGTTTTGGTTCATAAGGCAGGAGCTTCCTAAATGCAACCTTCGATTTCATCTTTGGCCTCATATGGTTCATAATACAGTGGATGCCTGTGTGCTTGCTTCGATTGAATGTTTGGTGCTTACATACCTGTGTTGACTGGACAAATATTTCCCTCCCTGCTTTCTTTGGATCACAAAGTAATGGCTGGCTATATGTAGTCTTCGATTGAGCCACAGATTTCTTCTTGCACGCAAAAGGCTCCCCACCAGGCTAGCAAACACAAGGCAAAAGCCTCATGTAGCCTCCTTCGATTCAAAGAGGAAAAGTCTCATGTTTGGCTTCCTTCGAATCAGGAGGCAAAGGCCTCTTTCTGGCATCCCTCGATTTCACATTTGGACCTCCTGCATCCATATTTCGTATGGGCATGTGACCCCCCCCCCCCCCCCCCCCCCTTCTATGCAAGCTTTGGTTGCATTCTTCAATTGGGCGTATGGATTTCCTTCAAAGCTTTGGATGCATTCTTCGTTTAGGGAATTTGGCTTCTGTTGGTGAAGTAAGAAGCTAATCCAGAATTCCTTTCGTTTTGACTGTGCCATTGAGGCTATCTTGCCTACTCAAAGTAGTACAGGCAGCTGGATATGGCCCTCAGTCGAAAGGTATGCCATTGTGAGGATTTTTTTAAAGTTTTTTGCCTGCCTTGAGTTTGGTCGAAGATTAGACTTATGTGATAAAAAACAAAAAGGTTCAAAATGGTACAGGCAGCTGGATATTGTCCCAGTCGAAAGACATGCCATTGTTGAAAACATTCTAATTCATTTGGTCGAAGGATGGATCTGCATGGCCAGAACGAAAGACAAGGTATTTGATCCAAGGCATCAAGTTAAAGACGGAATCCATAGGCCAGGGCTATGTGATCTTGCTCTTCAGGCCTCAAACCTATGACTCACTCCATAATTAATTGTTTACACAATTAGTTAAACTATTACGCAGGTGTTTAAAGTATTGTCAAAAGGTCATTCTGTATATGGCATGAAGTTATCATTGCCATTTCTGGAAAAACAGTCTTTATGCAAATTTTCAATGCATTGAACCTTGTAACCTTTATCCTTGAGTACAAGTAACATCGAAAATCATAAGTCAAGTCTCCTGCAGACATCAGGCCCCCCACTTGTACTTGAACTTGGGAACCATGAAAAAACCATTAAAAAAGATTTCTTTTCGTTTTACACAAAACAGTAACATGTTATCCTGAACGTGAAAGAATCTTCCTCTCTATAAATAGAGAGACTCTTTACAAATTAGGAGACTTCTGGGGGGATAGAGAAAAAAAAAAGATCATAAAAAACTCTCACACTCTCAAACTCTAAAAAAAAACTCAAATCCCTTTGTATGTTAGAGCCTTTCGATTCATCCTCTAACTTCCACTCATCAGCTCTTTTGGTTCACCATCTAGTTTCCACATACATTATCCTTTTGACTCACTCCCTCTAGCTTTCATCCACTAGCCTTGGAACATTTCCAAAAAACCTTCAAAAAAGACCACTCAAGGAAGTCAAAGAACTCTTCGATTCACTCCTAATAAACCTTCGATTCAAGTGGTTTTCAAAGCCAAGTAGCAGCTGGAATAGCTTCAAGGAGTTTGAGGCAGACTTGATCAAATATCAAACCATTTCTTGAAGTTCTGTCGAAGTACTTCAATTTTCGCTCTAAGAGGTAAGATTTCTTAAACTTGTTATCTTTCGTTTAAACTTCATTTGTATATGCATTGAAAAGGAGAAATGTAGATATCATGTCTATAAAGTTAGCCACGCATTTAGTTTCGATTATCATGGCATATATGTTGAGAACTGCAATTCTGACTAGTTAGGCTTCGATTTTGGCACCAAACAAATTTGCGCTAACCTTTGATATTTGGTTTTCGAATGTTATATAGTTAGATGTGTATTCAGATTTTAGACAAGTTTGGTAATTGTACTGTTCAATTTTGGTTGAGAATCGAAGCTTTCGAAAAAGCTTAACATGGTAATATACATCCCTGTGCTCGAAGGAATGAAATGAAACCCTGAGTTCCTTTTATTTTTAGTGCAAGTTGTACAACTAACCGATGAAACAGACCATCCCAGTGGTACAAACAGCACACGCAAAAGGCATTTCTGTGTAGGGTCCTGGGTTCAAACCCTGGCAGGACCAGAACCATTGTTATCCTTTGTTTGTTTCCTTTTCCTTTTTTTTAAACAAACTTCAAACATTTTTCAACAAATCAAAATAACTCCTTTTGAGTTGATATTCTACACACTATTTATTCACAAGTTTTATTTTTTGAATATATAAAAATATCACAAAAAATATTTTATTTTCATAATTATTTTAATTAATCAAAACTTTTCTTTAATAAAATCAAAACAAAGTTCATTTTCTTTTCATTCCAATTTTTGCATTTATTCACATTCAATATGGTTGTAATAATTAATTAGGATTTAATTTCTTGCAATCCCCATTTGTATATTTTTATCCCCATCCCCAAGTGATGTAATAGCTTAGTAAATTTACTTTCCGCAATTTATCGCTTTCATATAAATGTTAGTAACTAAGATATGTATGGCAAGATAAAAACAACAAGTAGATAACCTAAAATTCAAAAGACAAAATGCATGCAATCAAACACACTATTCACACACATGCACCCCTAGGGTAATCTCACTTGTTGCCTCAGAAAAATAGTCATGTCCCTCGAATATGGGCGTTTTAGCAAAGACCCTCGATAAAAGATCGTAGTCCCTCGATGCTGCCTTCGATAAACGATCTAGTTCCTAAATGACATTGCTAAAACGTCCCATAGGTTACCTTCTATGACTATACAAACGATCCACGCCCGTCCCTTCACATACAATGATAGGGCTTCTTACCAAATTAATGGTAAGATAGCAACATCTAAAGGAGGAGGAAAAGAACATTAGACCTTTTGAGTAGGTAGGATGCTCATAGTCGCTCGCTTGCTCACAACAAAAACATTTTATACACTAACACTTTCCTTTGAAACATTTTCAAAAGTTAAAACACTTTGTACGCATTCTTATAGAAACGAGAATCATTACAAAGACACTTTTTCCAAATCACTTTCAAAAACACATTCCACAAACACCTCTTTGAACTATTTTCAAAACTAACACTTTGTACGCATTCTAATAGAAACGAGAATCATTATAAAGACGTTTTTTCAAAAATACTTTCAAACCCACACCACAAGCACGTTTCCAAACAAAAGAAAGTGATCTAGTAAGCAACTAAGAACCCGTAGATAACTACGGATGAAAAGGGTGCTAATACCTTCCATTTTCATAACCTACCCCCCGAACTCAAGAAATAATCTCGAAAGGTCTTTTCTGTTCTTTTCACCCTTTCCTTATTGGATAAAAGAAAATTCGGTGGCGACTCTTGCTAACCGCAACAATTGCAAACAAATGCAAAACACCAAATCAGTTTTCCCACCGTATTACAGAACTGGCGACTCTGCCAGGGAAATTACTTAAAAGTGAGGTTACCTTAGGACTAGATCACTTTTACTTGCTTTCCTTGTTTGACTTGCTTGCTTTGCATTATGGTTCCTTGTTTGGGTTTGTTTTGATCCTCTACCCGGATCTGGGGCACCTTTTAGGTAAGTAGAAATAGATTGTGGAAACTGTACGGCATAGACCGATATGGTTGAAGCAATGACTATGTTAGTGTGACACATTTGTTGGTACCAGTATCCCTTGTGCTGAATCGAGGGGAATACGGGGCCGCTAAGCGGTGTCATGAAGCACTAACTGACCTTAGAACCTTAATTGAAGAACTTGGCCATTAGGAAGTAGTGAGATAGCCGGTTTCGGTGGAAAGCTGAAAATTGGTTGATACTCGATACTACGCTCATTGAGACCGGACTTTTGGGATATCTCGGCCGCAAGAAAAGATTAATTGTACTGAGAAAATGCCTAAAATAAAGTAAGTGATATTGAGATCCTCTAGAACCCGATTACTTTCTAGGACAGGTTGAGCTAACTAAACTTCAAGAGGGTACTTACCTACAAACTCCATGCAAGTCTGAATCTAAGGACTTGTTTGCTTTGTGTGTAATAACAACTTGCTTGCTTTTCATACTTGTACATAACATCATGACATCATAAGCATTCTCACTAACCATTTCAAGGATTTAAGAATTTATCTTTGTTTTGTTTTGTAGGCCATGACTCCCATTCGAAGGAATACCATCCGAATCAGCTTCGTGAAAGTGCACCCTCAACTCCAAGAATTAGCATCAAGGGTGCCTGGAGATTCTCCTTTCACCAAGAAATATGGTCAACTTCTCAGTTTGGCTACCTTCAATTTCCAAGAAGAAATGATGTGTGTGCTCTTCCAATTCTTTGATCCCGTGTATCATTGCTTCACCTTTCATGACTATCAGTTGGTGCCTACACTAGAATAATTCTCTCAACTGCTAGGAGTGTCCGTGTTTGATCAAATATTGTTCACCAATTTAGAAGGGATTCTAAAACCTGAAGTCATTGCTGAAGCCCTGCATCTGAAGGAAGCCGACATTATACCAAATTGGGAGACAAGAAGCGGAGTTAAGGGTTTCCTAGCCAAGTTTCTGTTGGAGAAGGCTCATTCATTCTGGGAAGATATGGATTTTCAAGCCTTTGAAGATACCTTGGCCCTTCTAATCTATGGTTTGGTTCTATTTCCCAATTTGGACCAATTCATAGATGTGAATGCCATCAAAGTCTTCCTCTCTCGTAATCCTACACCTACTTTGCTTGGAGACATTTTACATTGTTTCCATACTCGCATCATGAAGAAAAGAGGTACTCTCTTGTGTTGTATTCCCCTACTCGCCAAGTGGTTTACTTTGCACCTACCTCGATCATTACTGAAGAACTAGCAAGCATTGATATGGTCTCAAAGGATGACGTCCCTCACACACTCTGACATTTATTTGTGTTCTTGATCCTTGGAGGATACTACTATCATTGATCGTTGTGGGGAATTCACTAACGTCCCTTTGCTTGGCATTAGGGGAGGTATCACTTACAACCCTTTCTTAGCTTTACGACAGTTTGGGTATGCACGAAGAGATGGTCCACATGATGCGCTCATCCAAGGTGTAGTGTTCGACTACGAGAGTGACAATCAAGGCTACCGTCAAAGATTTATACGAGCTTGGAGGATGGTAAACAAAGTGGGTAGTAAAAGATTGGGACACAAGAATTTTATTCCCCTTGAGCCTTACCTTAGGTGGGTACGAGCTTGTGCTCAGAGTCTCGTAATGCCTTACCCCTCCATCCTACCTGTTATCATGGAGCCTGTTGTTGAAGGAGATGTTCCATATACCGTCCTTTATCCCAACATGCCTACCTCTCTTGAATATTTGCAAAATGATTGGATTCAGCTAAAGGAAGAACGAGACACCTTCGAATCCCAATTCTACGCCAGTGAGAAGAAAGTTCTGGAACTCACTAAGCAGCTTCATGAAGAATGGAGTTTGAACTCCTACATTGCACCGAAGAGGATGCGTTTAACCTTCTTGTCTTAGGAGTTGTGTTTTTGTATTTTTATTTCTTTCGTTGTAAGCCCAAAGAGGTGTGATGTACTCAAACTCAGATATATTAATACAATGTGTGTTTCCTTTTTTCTAAACAAATTTAAGTCTCTAAATTTCCTTGAAATCATTTGCATATGCACTCTCATTCATCATAACACAAACAGGTTTTCACAACATGTCTCCTTATCTTTCTATTGTTTATTTCAGTGAGATGGATATTGAACAGACAGTAAAGGATCTTCAAGTGAAAAATGCTTAATTTCAACAGATGTTCTTGTCTCTAGCTAAAGGACAAGAGGATCTGAAGGATCTCTTGATCAAAGATAAGAAGAAGAAGGTGAAGAAACCAGTCGGCGTTTTGAATTTGGGAAGAAGATTTAGAGGACCAACCAACCGAGCTCTAGATTTCCCAACCTCGTTGGGTGAAGGAGATGATAAAGAAGGAAAGAACAAGGAAGGAAATAACAACCAGGAGTCTGAAGAATAAGAAGAAGTTGACTACTCTGAAGAGAAGTATCCTCCTGCTGATGATAAATACAAATAGCTGGAGGATCGCCTCAATGCTATGGAGATCCATAAAGTACCCGAGTTAGATTTTGAAGATTTAGGACTGGTCTTAGGGGTGGTCATCCCACAGAAATTCGAAGTCCCCATGTTTGCCAAATATGTTGGTGTCTCTTGTCCTAAACTGCATTTAAGGTCATACGTCAGGAAGATTCAACCCCATACTACTGATAGGAACCTATGGGTATATTTCTTCCAAGAAAGTTTGTCAGGGACGCATTTGGATTAGTTCTATCAGTTGAAAGGAACTAATATTCGCAATTGGGAAGATTTGGCTGCTGCCTTTTACAAGAAATACCAGTGTAATGCCGACTTAGCTCCAACTCGAACACAATTTCAAAGTATGTCTATGGGTGCTGGTGAAGGTTTCAAAATTTATGCCCAAAATGGAGGGATCTCACGGGAAGAGTCCAGCCCCCTTTATCTAACAGAGAATTGGTGGATATGTTCTTAGGCACGTTGTCAGGTCCATTATTCAACCATCTGATCAGAAGCTCTTCTGATGGATTTACTGAACTAATCATGACTGGTGAGCGGGTAGAAGCCGATATTAAGAGCGACAAAATTCAAAGGGATTTATCCTCAAGCACGATGAAGAAACCCATTACCAGAAAGAAGGAGGTCGATGTTGCTTATTGTTGTACCCCAAAATTTTCCCTCTCATTTTATCAAGATTCTCCTCACAAGACTCTTTAGACTCAAGACCAGATTAGGGTTTGCTCAGCTTAAGACATCTCCTTGCACTATTGACCTGAAATTAGGGTTTGAGTTTGCACAGGGATTTTTGGATTTCCAATGCTCAATTGACTTTCATACTTCATGCTGGACTCCTAAGATTGCCCATACCAAGTTCAAGCTTTGAATCAAATTTTTGCCCATTCAATTAGACAGTTGACCTAAAAATCAACTGTATTGGGGAAAAAGTCAACTGTGACCAATTTACAGTCAAACCTCATAATTTTTTATCCACATTAAGATTAAAGACTCATATGAACCATTTGATCAAGTTTGGACCACAACTCCTCAAGAAATTTGATCAGATCATCAAAAGGGCAAAATGGTCATTTTTTTAGGGTTTTGACTGTAGAAGGGCAATTTCTGATTTTTTACCTAGCCAATGGCAAATTGGGTTCAAGCATAGTTTCAAGGACTCAATGGAATCATATTGACCTATTCACAAGGTTCAAAATATCTCAAATGCATTGGATTGACAAATGAATTTTCCAGTCAATTGATCAAAAATCAACTGTACACTGAAAAGTCAAACTTTGACTTTTTGGTCAAAATCAAGTGCCAAGGGTCATTTTTCATCAAGATGTGTCAAAACATGAAACTTGTTCACCAAGAAACCTAATTTTGAAAATTACGGTTTAAAATGGAAAATTTTCATAACTTAGAAATTTTCTAAGTTATGAAAATTTCTTATTTTTTCCCAACTTTTCCCAACTTTTTCACCATGATGCAATTGGATTCTAAGTTATGAAAATTTCTTATTTTTTCCCAACTTTTTCACCATGATGCAATTGGATTCAAAGAAAACTTCCAACATGAAAGTTGTAGTCCTCCACAAAATCTACAACTTTGATTCACAAAGTTTTCCCAAAAGATACTTGAATCTCAAGATGATTTTGTGAATAGGGGTCCAAAAACTTTCTAACTTAGTGAAATTTTGCCCTAGTTTAGGCAGGATTTTGACCTATCTTCATGGCAACTTTTCACCTAGTTACAATTGGAATCTCAAAATTAATTTCAAAGATGTATTATAGAGCATGTTACAAGCTTTCCAAAATGTCCAAGAACTCTCCAAGATCATTTATGGTTAGGGAGATCGAAAGTTTGAAAATGGCAAATTATCACTTTTGGCCAAGGCATTTTGCACCATGTTACAACTTGCAAATCTGTCCAAACCTTGCTTGTACTTGGTTTACAGGTTCTAATCCTTTCTACACTCATAAATTAAATGCAAATACATTGTTTAGAGGCTTTGTTCTGAGCTTTAGAACATTACACATTGAATTAATCCATTTTTGGCAAAAAGATAACGATGCCATTTTCATAAAGGTCACTTTTAGCAACTTTGTTTATCTTGAGCCAAGGACCCAATCTTTTGCAGCAAACAAAGTCCACTAATATCAGGCAAAGTTCACCAACTATGTGCAGCTAGAATGCAGGCCTGTACAACCTTGGCATTGTCACCTCTCACCTTTTACTTCAAAAACAAGCTATTCTGCAAAAACTCCACAACTTTGTAATCTGATAAGAGCAAGCCTAAGTCTCATTTCAAACGACTTCAGCATAACACACCAAGCCTAAAACACGATTGCCAAGCATTACAAACACCCTTGAACACCAAAACACCTAGTTCTTGTCAAAACAGGGCAAGCCCTGTAGAACCTTGGCCAAAACAACTTCCACTCGTGCGTTTTGTCCCAAGCCACTTCAAACACATTCTAAAAAATACACCTAGACTATCCAAGCCATTGTTTACCAACTGTAACTTCATTTTTAAGCTTCACCATTTTCAAATTCTGAGTTTGCAGGTTGACTTCTATAGGGAGATTCAAATCATTTCAAAGCAAGCTAAGCATTGGGAAAGGTCAGGGGAACAGCAGGCAAGCTAACACGACCTTCAGGCCTCATCCAAAACTCCTACATTGCCATATCCAAACTTGGCTGAAACAGGTATTTGACAAACTTCTATCTCCTTATTTAGGAATCATTAGGCTTAGGTTTGTGAAGCAAAAACATAGCCCTTAATGTCCTTGAACTGTACATATGCATATAATTCATTTATGTTAGCTGAGCTAGGAGAATTTGGATGTTGAAGTTGTTGAATTTTTTAGGTTAGAAATTGGGGGTGATAAAATTCTCCCTGGTTTCTTAGAGTTAGATCAAGTTCTTTATATGGTTAGAATCGTGTGAAGATGAGCTATAACTTCCATGTTGCAAGTTTTTGTTTTTAAGCACGTATGCAGGAGATACATATTTGAAGAACAAGGCGCGCATTTTTTGTCTCAAGGTCAGGGACGAAGTGCAGCTTGGGTTGGGCCTGGCCTGCCTTGCTTTTGACACCTTCATCCTGCTTTTTGCACCCCCTTGGCCCATTTCTTTATTTTTGCATATTTTTCATTTCTTTTTTATTTTCTGACTTTATTATTTTTTCTTGAGCATTTAAAAACACAAAAAATATTTTCTTTATTTTTTTGGCATTTTATCATATTTTTATTTTATTTTTATTTGCATAATAAATAATTATTAGGTAAAATGTTACTTTATTTTTCTAAATAAAATTGTAAAAAATATTAAATACTTACATATTTTTATTTTTATTATATTAATAAAAATAACATTTTCTCATATAATTTAATTTTTAACATTTTTGTATATATTTTTATTTATTTTTCTTGTACATAAAAATGAATAAACAAATAATATAATACATTTTCTTTTAATAAACAAAAACTAGGGTTTCCACCCTTTCCAAAAATAATCTTTTTTTTTATTTTCTTATCTTGAGACATAAATAATTTATTTTACATACATAAAATAAATACAAAAAACATTTTGTATATTTATATTTAATTTTCCATTTAAATATTTATCTATTTATTTATTTGTGAAATATTTCAATTTGGTTGTAATAATAATTTTTAGGGTTTTATTTTGAGCAATATCCCCATATTCAAAACTTGTATCCCCCTCCCCATATCAATGTTGTAATAGTTTTAGATTTATTTTTGCGCATTTTATCGCTTTCAAATACCATGATAGTAAATTAGGGTTTGTATGATAACCAAAAATCAAAACAAGTAGCAAGACTAAACACAAGACAAAAATGCATGAAAAATGACAACATAATGCACACAAGCACCCCTAGGGTTTCACCCACTTGTTGCCTTAAAAAACATGGCCATGGTATGTGTTGTACCCCAAAATTTGCCCTCTCATATTTCTCAAAACATTGCAAGGAAAATCTCCAAGTTGCTCAAGGTTGCTCAAGAGTTGAATAGACAAGCTACCTCCTAAGGCAGTCAACCCCAAATTAGGGTTTTGTGTTGCATCAAGATCCTTGAGTCCAAATGACCTCAAGTGCTCCCCAATGTCATAATATGTTATCAAGTTCATCCATGTCAAGATTCAAGCCTTGCAGAGGAAGTTTGCTCAGTCAATTGCTCAAAGGGTCCAAAAATTGACCATGTTAGGGCAAAAGTCAACTGTGACCTATAAACAGTCAAACTTCAAGATTTTTTGTCAACATTCTCATTTTGAAGGATATTTCATCATTTTATCAAGGGTTGATCATGATTCATCAAGGATTGCTCAAAATTCATCAAGATTCAAAAGTTGCTAAATTAGGGTTTTGCAGGAAAAGTCAACTCAACTTTGACCAAGCATAACTTTCTCATAATTTATGAGAAATGACCCACACAAATCTCATTTTGAAAAGGATGCAATTTCCTACAATCCATCTTCATACCCCAAGATCCTAAAATTCACTCACAAGAAGTTATAAATTTGGACATTATAGGTCATTTTTGAAAGTCAACAAAAACACCTTTTTTGCCAAAGCTTATAACTTGAGAATGGAATATAAAAATGAGATTAGACCAAATGGGTTAGTTATAGGACATCTCAAGCTTTCTAAAAAGTCCAAGAACACCTCCAAAAGTTCAAAAGTGAAGAAGTTATGAATTGTTGAAGTTGGACATTTTTGCAAAATTGCCAAAAGTCAAAACTTCAAATTTTGTCAAAAGGGCCCATTCTTTTCCACTTGATTTGAGCTTGCATCATTGTCCATGTGTCTTAGCTTCAGCCATGAGCCCATATTTTATTTTTATTATTTAATTTGATTTTTATTGAATTTATTCATTTTTAATCAAAATTAAATCATATAAAATCCAAACTTTGATTACCTAAGATATTTTTGGTCGTTTCAGGTCTTAATTATCATCATGATTACCATCAAACTTGAATCATACAATATCATGTGCAAAAATATTGATTTTTGGTAAAATTGGAAAGGTTTAAAGAGTGAATTAAATCAAATATGCAAGCCATGATGGGAGAAGATTTGGACCATAATTGTTACCCTAACACATTGTACCATACATAAGCAAGCCACAAGGAACGAAATAGAGGTTGGAGGCTGCAAGCATAGACAGAACAAAACTTGAAAAAAGTGACAAAAAGCTTAAAATTCGAATTCATACTTAGAGGCAATTTCAGAAGCTTAGACCGGTCCCAATCGACTCCTGGGTGATCACACAACCTTCCTGGATCAAAAGCACGCGTCCTCAGGCCTTCAAAAGCGTTGTAAGTATCACGATACCAAGCTCTGTTCTTGAAACCGTAAATCTTCATTCTTGCATCATTTGAACAAATTCTTGGCATATTTATAATCCTTATAACATCTCTAAGCTTTTGGCAACATTCAATTTTGTTTATCTAACCTTTAACGTAGAATCACCATTGTTAGGGTTTTGCATCTTGGTTTGGGGTTTTTCGTTTCAGATAAAATTAGCCTTAATAATGGCTATAGACGTGACCAGGAGAGGGAGACGAACTCAACCATGGGTTTAGGATGCATTTCCATGGCGCCTATAGGATTTTAGAGATGTCTGACTTATAGCTACGGACTTTTGTTCGTTGGTATAAGTCTGATTGTTTTAGCCACGGTCCAACGATAGGGATGATGGCGTGTCGCTTCCCCATTCGCCTGTTCAAATAGCGCGCGTATTTTCTTGTTTTTCTGGCATATAAGTTGTTTTCTTTTATTATATTATTTTTGTATATTACTAACAAATGAAGAGAAGCGTCCCAGTGGCAAGCATGCGTTGGCAATCACCTACAGGACCTGGGTTCGAATCCCAGGTCCCCCACTTTCATTCATAATTTTGTTTTTCAGGTGATTTGGTGTATTTGCCTTGCTACAGCATACCATGCGCCCTTCTACAACCAACAGCCAGATGGCCATTGGCCAGATCTGGTGGTCCAAGGGGAACGTCCACCATAGTCTAAGTCAACGTGTCCACACCAAGTCCAGGGAAAGTCAAACGAGGCCAATGCAATTGGGCCTCAGCATTGCTATATACACCACAAAATTCAGGCCCAAACCTCTTTTCTCTCTTATTTATTTATTTTGCTTTAATTAATTGTTTTTATTGTTTTATTTAATTTCTAACCAATTGAAAAATTCTTTTCTTTTATAAAATAAAATCACCAAAAATATTTTTTATCAAATTAAACTTTAACTTTTATTTTTTATTAATAAATACTAATTAAATTAATGTAGATTTTTAATTAGAATAACTTTAACCTTTTTTGTAAACAATTAAAATTAAATTAGAATTAATTTAGGTTTTGATTACTAACTTAATTATTTTATTTCTTTCTTAAAATAACATAAAGACCAAAAGCAATTTATTTTTATTAATTAATTTATTTAATTCAATTTAGTAATTAATTTAGTTAATTTCTTTCTTAAAAAAAAACAAAAAAAAATGTCTTTTCTTTAACAAAAAGGGTCAAACCCCTAATTACGCTCGATTTAATTTCCCGCACGCGATTTTTTTATTTTATCCAATAATGTACTTGTTTCCGGATTGTAATAGTAAATAGGACCTTTATTTATTTTTTATCGCTTTATTTATTTTCAAAGGGTTTGTCTTTGGCGATGTAAATACCCGACACCTTATAATTTAATTTCTGCACTTTTATTTTTCGCAAAATATAACTGTTAGATGTTTGATAATAGGAATGAATGACAAGACTGAATGTTTTAACCTAAAATCAACCTAGATCACCCTTAACTTGTACAAAGATAAAATTAACTGAAATCAACACACTCGCACATGCGCACTCTTAGGGTACACCCCACTTGGTTGCCTTCGTACACGGTCATTGAGTATAGGTCATTTTAGAGGTCGCCCTCTTGTCTAAAGATCATAGTCACCTCGAAATGGTTGCCTCGGATAATGTTGCCTCAAACAAATGATCTAAGACATTAGGGTTACCGCTAAGGCATCCTAACATTGCTTTGGTGACCGTATGTCCCTCATTCGAATTGACCCTCAAACTCCAATGATGGTGCTACCTACTCATTAATAGTGGGATAGCATTGTCTAAAGGAAGATAGTATAGAACGATTCCTTTTTCGAGTAGGTAGATGGTTCTTAAGTACTTGCTCTTTCAAAAAACAAAATCTTTTTCACACTTACACTTTTCGAACAAAGTTTTCAAAAACACTTCATTACACTCTTGAGGACAGAAGCAAGAGTTAAATCGAAGTTTTCAAACAAAAACTTTTTCAAATCCACAAGCACAAAGAAAAGCAATTTTGAAAACAATTGAGCAAGTACCTAAGAGCCCGTGGATAACCACGGATAGAAAGGGTGATAACACCTTCCCTTTCTATAATCTACCCCCCGAACCCGAGAAATATCTCGAAAAAGGAATTTTTCTGTGATTTTTTCCTTTCCTTGTTGGATAAAATAAAAGTAGGTGGCGACTCTTGCTTACCGTGACATTTTGCAAACATAAACACAAAACGCAAACCAACATTCCAAAAAACAGTCAGTTCTTCCCACCGTATCACAGAACTGGCGACTCTGCTGGGGACTGAAATAAGTGGGGTGTACCTTAGGAATAGTTCATATTGTTTTCAATTGCTTGACTTGTATGCTTTATATTTGTGGGCTTGTATCGGAGTTACTATAGATCCTAACCCAGGTCTGGGGGATACCCTTTAGGTAAGTAGAAATAAACTGTGAGGGAACTGTACGGTGTAGACCGATACGGTTGAAGCAGTAGCTATGTTGGTGTGGAACTTTAGTATGTACTGATATCCCTTGTGGCGCAACGAGGAGAATATGGGTCTGCTAAGGGGTCATTAAGCACCAACTGACCTTAGAACCTTTAAATTGACCAACTTGACCATAGAACAGTAGCAGTATGCTACACTCATTGAGACTAAACTCTCGCAATGATTCCGGCCGCAAGGAAAGGTTGCTAAACTGGAATTATGACTGATTGAGGGTAGTCAGTGATATTGAGATCCTCTAGAACCCGATTGCTATTTTTAGGACAGGTTTGAACCAACTAAACTGAAAGAGGGTAATACCTAAACTCCACGCCAGCCTGAAATTTAAGGGCTATTGTGTGACTTGTGTGCTTTCAAACTTGAACTACTTGCACATTCTTGTTATCTGACAACATGAGTTCCTTGCAGGTTTTGTTTACAGTCCTTATCCAATAATTTGGATTTATTGCAGGGTTTACTTACAACACCTCGCATTTTTGCTTAAACGCATGTCATACACATCATAACATCATGCCTTAATATTTCCTTAACTATTTCAAGGATCTCAAAGGTTTGTGATGCAGGTTATGGTAAATCAAACATCTAGCAAGGGGAAAAGGGGATTTATTTTCCTCTAGCCAATGTCGTCTAGAGATCAAAACACGATGACTTGAGTGTGTGGCTATGACCCACTCGATATGGTGAGCTTGACTCTTGAAGAAGGACTCTCAATGACACGAAGTTTCTTCAAACAAATTCTAACAATTTCTTGTTTACCCCGCGAGATCCTTGAAAACATTGCATACATATATCATACATATCATTGCATAACAGGTCTTCCAATACCGGTCTCTCATGTCCTCGCTGTTTATTTTAGAAATGGCTCTCAAACAAGACAACAGAGATCTTCAAACTCAAGAAGCTCAGTTCAGGGAAATCATCCCAAACCTATCCAAGGGGCAGGAAGAGTTGAAAACACTCCTCGTCGGGAACTTGGTCGAGAAAAGTCCTGAAGACAATAAGGACGAACGGCTGGAACAAATGCAAGCTGAGTTAGGTGCCATGAAAACCCAGATGTTGAGGCAGATGGCTCTTATCCGAGGCTTAGCTCGGAAACAAGAAGAGTTGAGAATCATTATCAACCAGCTTCATCAAGACAGATACAACAACATGAAGTAAACAGTCAAGGCCGGGGACCAAGTCATTAATCAACTTTTGAGAAGTCAAAGGTTTGGTTTGATGAAGAATAGACCTCTCCAAGTTGCTACTACCTCACAGGTCCAACAACAACCTTGCCATAAACAACGGGTTAATCAGAGTAAGCCGGATACACCCAAGAGGCAATTTACCAAGCTCAACATGCCGCTGTCACAAGCTTTACAACACCTGTTGAGATTGAATCTGGTGACGTTAAGGGACCCTCCTCAGAATCCCCACATAACCTCCCCAAGGTACAATCCTGATGCAAGGTGTGCATATCACTCCAACAGCCCGGGGCATGATACTAACAGCTGTTGGGCGTTGAGAAACAAAATTCAAGACCAGATTGATGAAGGAGCATTGGAACTCACACAAGACGGTCAGATTGAATTCTTTTGTCATCCCCCAAGGTTCACCATTTGAAGTGACAAGTACTGAGACGAGAAGACTTTTTGTTCATTAGAATTTTCAAGTTGTAATTTTCTTTTGATTATTCAAACATTTATTCATGTCAAACTTTGTTACTTTATCAATGCATCGCATATGTCTGTTTTGAATTAATCCATTTGTATTCACTATATTCAAATTGCTTTCATTTTTTGTGATGATCAACTCTCGATCAAAAAATTCTAAGCCTTTAGAGGGAGGATGACGAAAATGATATCAAAATCTCTACAGTATGCTTTTGAACAGACTCCGCTGACGAGGTACAGGCATTGTTTCAAATCCTAAACAGTGGAGTTATAAGGAAGATAATCCCTAGTCAACCCCTTTGATCCAAAGAAGTTGGAGTTTTTTTCTTTTCACAAATTAAAACCCTTAATTATAACCTGGGGCAGGGTAGTTTTCTTAGTTGGTCCAGGTGCACAATGAATGGCATCAAAGAAGTCCTTCCGAAACAAAAGACGGTGATGGTTCCGTATAATCGTAAGGACATGCAATCATTATCTCTCAAAAATAAAAGCCCATTAAGTCAAAACCTGTGAAGGAGACTTAAGAAAAATTGGGGCATCTCGCTGACTGTAGTCACAAAAACAAACAGTTCAGGCAAAAGACAGGGATAATAAAATCAAAAGGAAAGAGATCCTGCAAACCCTCAACAAAAAAATGACTGTCTGTTCAAAATAAATGGTCAGTATCCGAACCATCACTGGAATATCAGAGCAAAGACTCAGACGGGATCTAATGCACGATTAGCCGAGTCTAGGATCGAAGAATATCACGAAGAACGGGTGGGTACAAATATATTTTGAGCCTTTATCCTTTGTTTCTTTAACCGTGAACCAAGCCACGTTATAACCCTTAAAAGTCCTAGCCGAAGCATGTGTTAGTTCGAAAGCATACTGTTACAAAAGGTATCCTGACTCCTGTAGGGCTTGATGTAAATCCTGAGTTGACATCACATTTTACAAAAATTCGCTTGTTTTATTGAAAACTGCATTTTCAAAGAACTTCAAAGCAGGCATAAGTTTTGCATTCTTAAAATAACATTTGTTTGCATATGACTATTTGCTCAACAGCAGAGAAAGTTGCACGACAAATATCTAGTGAACAAAAACCTTCTCAGCAAAAAGGGTCACCTCAAGTGGAAAAGCACTTCCAACCAAGGGGAAAACATGATCATTGTCCATCATCTGGGGCAGTTAAGTCAAGATTCAAGGAATCTCTCAAAGATGCCAAATAGCCAGGGGAAAATCTCCATCGCTTGGGGCATTGGACATGAGTTCCAGCAATGAATCTTGCATGATCAAACATCTTCTGGTATTATGACAACACAACACCATCGACAATGACAACTCCCTACAGAGCGTGGACATAGTCAAAAAATTACTACGCATAATCAAAGACCCGCTAGGTCGACTGGCCTAGGCAAAAATAAGGGCTTCCCGGCGAACCAAAAGGGTTCGGGCAAAAATAAGGGATGAAAATGAAAAAATATGTACACTCGGCAAGTCGAAAACCTGAAAAGGCGGCTTGGGCAAAAAAGGGTATCCCGGTGGACTAAAAATCCAAAAGGGCGGTCCAGGCAAAAATCAGGGATCAAAGCGTACGACTATGTCCCGTCATCTTATCACTAGCCTACCAGAAGAAGACTTGTCACTTCAATCAAAAGTTACCAAGCACCTCATACGTTGGGATAATACTCGATCCACAAGGCCTCCGCAGACACCTTCTCCCGTAGAAACAGGGGCAAAAAAGTCTCGATGCAAAGCCATCGTCATATCCTCAGCACGCATCCTAGTAACATTCACTCACACAGAGTAAGAAAAATATAGCAATGATAGCTCTCCCCAGCTGAGACTTGCAACCGTGAATGAATCAGTGATATTCTCCCCCAAGCAGAGTTTATCTACCATCAACACTGAAAAGGTTTAATATCCCCGACAGTCTTAATATTCCCCAACAGAGTATAAGAATATTCCCCGGCAGAATACAAGATATCCCTAGTGGATTTAAAATTTTCCCAACACAGTCTGAAAAAGCTTCCCCAGTGGAGTTGAAGAATCATCCCCAGTAGACTCTGGAAGTTAGTCCCCGGCGGAGTATAAAAATAAATATCCCCAGCCGAGTTCAAAGGAAGATTGTCCCCAGCAAAGCTCAAAGGATTATCCCCATTAGAGCCTAAAAGGTTATCCCCAGTGAAGTCGCAACTGAAAGATCATCCCCAGCGGAGTTCTTTCCTTTCACAAACAGGAACTCAATCCCCAACAGGATTCAGTATCACCAGCAACGGTAATTTATCCCCAACAGAATTTATCAGTGGAATCCTCAGCAGAACATCTCCTCCCCACAGAGTAATCTCCTCATCAGTTTTATGCCCCAACGGAATTATACTCTCCTGCAGGTTTATTCTCACAATCACCTTCGTTCGCCATCCCCAGCGGAAATGAAGAATTCAACTCTATTCTCCAGCAGCTATCCGGGATTTATTTTCCCCAGCTAGAAACATTACATTTCCATACATCATGATACATGTATATACGCATCATACAACACAATCTCATTTATTTTGAGAACATCATTGCTTGATCCATATCATGCATTGCATATAACTGACCTTTACCTTTCAGGAAGGATGCAGTTAAGTTCTCAGCTATGTCGAAGACCTGACCGATTCTTAAATCTCAACTGAATTATCCTCAGTTGAATTACATATAAGGTTCTCAATCTCAACAATTTTCCTCCGTCGAAGTGTGGACGAGTTCTAAAATCTCAACAGAATTATCCTCCGTTGAAGACCAGACAGTCCTAGATCTTGACGAAGATGTTTCCCTCAGTCGAAGACCTGACCGGTTCTTAAATCTCAACTGAATTATCCTCAGTTGAATTACAGATAAGGTTCTCAATCTCGACAATTTTCCTCCGTCGAAGTGTGGATGAGTTCTAAAATCTCAACAGAATTATCCTCCGTTGAAGACCAGGCAGTCCTAGATCTTGATGAAGATGTTTCCCTCAGTCGAAGACCTGACCGGTTCTTAAATCTCAATTGAATTATTCTCAGTTGAATTACAGATAAGGTTCTCAATCTCGAAAATTTTCCTCTGTCGAAGTGTGGACGAGTTCTAAAATCTCAACAGAATTATCCTCCGTTGAAGACCAGACAGTCCTAGATCTTGATGAAGATGTTTCCCTTAGTCGAAGACCTGGCCGATTCTTAAATCTCAACTGAATTATTCTCGGTTGAATTACAGATAAGGTTCTCAATCTCGACAATTTTCCTCCGTCGAAGTGTGGACGAGTTCTAAAATCTCAACAAAATTATCCTCCATTGAAGACCAGACAGTCCTAGATCTTGATGAAGATGTTTCCCTCAGTCGAAGACCTGACCGGTTCTTAAATCTCAATTGAATTATCCTCAGTTGAATTACAGATAAGGTTCTCAATCTCGACAATTTTCCTCCGTCGAAGTGTGGACGAGTTCTAAAATCTTAATATAATTATCCTCCGTTGAAGACCAGACAATCCTAGATTTTGATGAAGATGTTTCCCTCAGTCGAAGACCTGACCGGTTCTTAAATCTCAACTGAATTATTCTCGGTTGAATTACAGATAATGTTCTTCATCTCGACAATTTCCTCCGTCGTAGTGTGGACAAGTTCTAAAATCTCAACAGAATTATCCTCCGTTAAAGACCAGACAGTCCTAGATCTTGATGAAGATGTTTACCTTAGTCGAAGACCTGACCGGTTCTTAAATCTCAACTGAATTATTCTCGGTTAAATTACAGATAAGGTTCTCACTCTCGACAATTTTCCTCCGTCGAAGTGTGGACGAGTTCTAAAATCTCAACAGAATTATCCTCCGTTGAAGACCAGACAATCCTAGATCTTGATGAATATGTTTCCCTCGGTCGAAGACCTAACCGGTTCTTAAATCTCAACTGAATTATTCTCGGTTGAATTACAGATAAGGTTCTCAATCTCGACAATTTTCCTCCGTCGAAGTGTGGACGAGTTCTAAAATCTCAACAGAATTATCCTCCGTTGAAGACCAGACAGTCCTATATCTTGATGAAGATGTTTCCCTTAGTCGAAGACCTGACCGGTTCTTAAATCTCAACTTAATTACTCTCGGTTGAATTACAGATAAGGTTATCAATCTCGACAATTTCCTCTGTCGTAGTATGGACAAGTTCTAAAATCTCAATAGAATTATCCTCCGTTGAAGACCAGACAGTCCTATATCTTGATGAAGATGTTTCCCTCAGTCGAAGACCTGACCGGTTCTTAAATCTCAACTGAATTATTCTCGGTTGAATTACAGATAAGGTTCTCAATCTCGATAATTTTCCTCCGTCGAAGTGTGGACGAGTTCTAAAATCTCAACAGAATTATCCTCCATTGAAGACCAGACAGTCCTAGATCTTGATGAAGATGTTTCCCTCAGTCGAAGACCTGACGGGTTCTTAAATCTCAACTGAATTATTCTCGGTTGAATTACAGATAAGGTTCTCAATCTCGACAATTTTCCTCCGTCGAAGTGTGGACGAGTTCTAAAATCTCAACAGAATTATCCTCTGTTGAAGACCAGACAGTCCTAGATCTTGATGAAGATGTTTCCCTTAGTCGAAGACCTGACCGGTTCTTAAATCTCAACTGAATTACTCTCGGTTGAATTACAGATAAGGTTCTCAATCTCGACAATTTCCTCCGTCGTAGTGTGGACAAGTTCTAAAATCTCAACAGAATTGTACTCTGTTAAAGACCAGACAGTCCTAGATCTTGATGAAGATGTTTCCCTCAGTCGAAGACCTGACCAGTTCTTAAATCTCAACTGAATTATTCTCGGTTGAATTACAGATAAGGTTCTCAATCTCGACAATTTCCTCCGTCGTAGTGTGGACAAGTTCTAAAATCTCAACAGAATTGTACTCCGTTGAAGACCAGACAGTCCTAGATCTTAATGAAGATGTTTCCCTCAGTCGTAGACTTGACCGGTTCTTAAATCTCAACTGAATTATTCTCAGTTGGATTACAGATAAGGTTCTAAATCTCGACAATTTTCCTCCGCGAAGTGTGGACGAGTTCTAAAATCTCAATAGAATTATCCTCCATTGAAGACCAGACAGTCCTAGATCTTGATGAAGATGTTTCCCTCAGTCGAAGACCTGACCAGTTCTTAAATCTCAACTGGATTATTCTCGGTTGAATTAAAGATAAGGTTCTCAATCTCGACAATTTTCCTCCGTCGTAGTGTGGACGAGCTCTAAAATCTCAATAGAATTATCCTCCGTTGAAGACCAGACAGTCCTAGATCTTGATGAAGATGTTTCCCACAGTCGAAGACCTGACCGGTTCTTAAATATCAACTGAATTATCCTCGGTTGAATTACAGATAAGGTTCTCAATCTCGACAAATTTCCCCCAGTTGAATTACGGAGAAGTTCTTAAAACTCAGCAGAGGCATTCTCTCAGTTGAAGTACAAGCAAGTTCCTAAATCTCAACAAAAACCAGGCTTCCCCAGCGGAATCTTCCACAACAACAGGTATGCAAGTTCTCGCTAAGGAATCTTTTATGCGATCGACACTCCTGCAGATGGCATCTTTAAGCCCATCCTCCCTCCAACAATCTCCAAATGGCATCTGTAATCCCATTCCCGACATCACAAGGCTGATACCACTTCATGCGAGTGCAAATTTCTGGGCACTCTAGTGTTCAATCATCTTCCACCTTCGGATCACGAAAGGCACGAAAGCCAACCTACATCCTCAAGTTTAAGAAGATTGAACAGGGGCAGCTGTTGTACCCCAAAATTTTCCCTCTCATATTTCTCAAAACATTGCAAGGAAAATCTCCAAGTTGCTCAAGGTTGCTCAAGAGTTGGACAAACAAGCTACCTCCTAAGGCAGTCAACCCCAAATTAGGGTTTTGTGTTGCATCAAGATCCTTGAGTCCAAATGAACTCAAGTGCTCCCCAATTTTCTAATATGTTCTCAAGGTCATCCATGTCAAGATTCAAGCCTTGCAGAGGAAGTTTGCTCAGTCAATTGCTCAAAGGGTCCAAAAATCGACTGTGCTAGGGCAAAAGTCAACTATGACCTATAAACAGTCAAACTTCAAGCTTTTTTGTCAACATTTGAAGGATATTTCATCATTTGATCAAGGGTTGATCATGATTCATCAAGGATTGCTCAAAATTCATCAAGATTCAAAAGTTGCTAAATTAGGGTTTTACAGGAAAAGTCAACTCAACTTTGACCAAGCATAACTTTCTCATACTTTATGAGAAATGACCCATCCAAATCTCATTTTGAATAGGATGCAATTTCCTACAATCCATCTTCATACCCCAAGATCAGAAAATGCACTCACAAGAAGTTATAAATTTGGACATTATAGGTCATTTCTAAAAGTCAACAAAAACACCTTTTTTTCCAAAGCTTATAAATTGAGCATGGAATATCAAAATGAGATGATACCAAAAGGGTTGGTTATAGGATATCTAAAGCTTTCTAGAAAGTCCAAGAACACCTCCAAAAGTTCAAAATTTAAGAAGTTATACATTGTTGAAGTTGGACATTTTTGTAAAATTGCCAAAAGTCAAAACTTCAAATTTTGTCAAACCGGCCCATTCTTTTCCACTTGATTTGAACTTGCATCATTTTCCATGTGTCCTAGCTTCAGCCATGAGCCCATATTTTATTTTTATTATTTAATTTGATTTTTATTAAATTTATTCATTTTTAATCAAAATTAAATCATATAAAATCCAAACTTTGATTACCTAAGATCTTTTTGGTCGTTTCAGGTCTTAATTATCATCATGATCACCATCAAACTCGAATCATACAATATCATGTGCAAAAAGATTGATTTTTGGAAAAATTGGAAAGGTTTAAAGAGTGAATCAAATCAAATATGCAAGCCATGATGGGAGAAGATTTGGACCATAATTGTTACCCTAGCACATTGTACCATACATAAGCAAGCCACAAGGAACGAAATAGAGGTTGGAGGCTGCAAGCATAGACAGAACAAAACTTGAAAAAAGTGACAAAAAGCTTGAATTTGAATTCATACTTAGAGGCAATTTCAGAAGCTTAGACCGGTCCCAATCGATTCCTGAGTGATCACACAACCTTCCTGGATCAAAAGCACGCGTCCTCAGGCCTTCAAAAGCGCTGTAAGTATCACGATACCAAGCTTTATTCTTGAAACCGTAAATCTTCATTATTGCATCATTTGAACAAATTTTTGGCATATTTATAATCCTTATAACATCTCTAAGCTTTTAGCAACATTCAATTTTGTTTATCTAACCTTTAACGTAGAATCACCATTGTTAGGGTTTTGCATCTTGGTTTGGTGTTTTTCGTTTCAGATAAAATTAGCCTTAATAATGGCTATAGACGTGACCAGAAGAGGGAGACAAACTCAACCATGGGTTCAAGATGCATTTCCATGGCGCCTATAGGATTTTAGAGATGCCTGACTTATAGCTACGGATTTCTGTCCGTTGGTATAAGTATGATTGTTTTAGCCACGGTCCAACGACAGGGACGATGGTGTGTCGCTTCCCCATTCGCCTGTTCAAATAGCGCGCGCATTTTCTTGTTTTTTCTAGCATATAAGTTGTTTTCTTTTATTATATTATTTTTGTATATTACTAACAAATGAAGCGAAGCGTCCCAGTGGCAAGCATGCGTTGGCAATCACCTACAGGACCTGGGTTCGAATCCCAGGTCCCCCACTTTCATTCATAATTTTGTTTTTCAGGTGATTTGATGTATTTGCCTTGCTACAGCATACCATGCGGCCTCCTACATCCAACAGCCAGATGGCCATTGGCCAGATCTGGTGGTCCATGGGGAACGTCCACCATAGTCCAAGTCAACGTGTCCACACCAAGTCCAGGGAAAGTCAAACGAGGCCAATGCAATTGGGCCTCAGCATTGCTATATACACCATAAAATTCAGGCCCAAACCTCTTTTCTCTCTTATTTATTTATTTTGCTTTAATTAATTGTTTTTATTGTTTTATTTAATTTCTAACCAATTGAAAAATTCTTTTCTTTTATAAAATAAAATCACCAAAAATATTTTTTATCAAATTAAACTTTAACTTTTATTTTTTATTAATAAATACTAATTAAATTAATGTAGATTTTTAATTAGAATAACTTTAACCTTTTTTGTAAACAATTAAAATTAAATTAGAATTAATTTAGGTTTTGATTACTAACTTAATTATTTTATTTCTTTCTTAAAATAACAAAAAGACCAAAAACAATTTATTTTTATTAATTAATTTTATTTAATTCAATTTAGTAATTAATTTAGTTAATTTCTTTCTTAAAATAAAAAACAACAAAAAAATGTCTTTTCTTTAACAAAAAGGGTCAAACCCCTAATTGCGCTCGATTTAATATCCCGCACGCGATTTATTTATTTTATCCAATAATGTACTTGTTTCCGGATTGTAATAGTAAATAGGACATTTATTTATTTTTATCGCTTTATTTATTTTCAAAGGGTTTGTCTTTGGCGATGTAAATACCCGACGCCTTGTAATTTAATTTCCGCACTTTTATTTTTCGCAAAATATAACTGTTAGATGTTTGATAATAGGAATGCATGACAAGACTGAATGTTTTAACCTAAAATCAACTTAGATCACCCTTAACATGTACAAAGATAAAATTAACTGAAATCAACACACTCGCACATGCGCACTCTTAGGGTACACCCCACTTGGATGCCTTCGTACACGGTCATTGAGTATAGGTCATTTTAGAGGTCGCCCTCTTGTCTAAAGATCATAGTCGCCTCGAAATGGTTGCCTCGGATAATGTTGCCTCAAACAAATGATCTAAGACATTAGGGTTACCGCTAAGGCGTCCTAACATTGCTTTGGTGATCGTATGTCCCTCATTCGAATTGACCCTCAAACTCCAACGATGGTGCTACCTACTCATTAATAGTGGGATAACATTGTCTAAAGGAAGATAGCATAGAACAATTCCTTTTTCGAGTAGGTAGATGGTTCTTAAGTACTTGCTCTTTCAAAAAACAAAATCTTTTTCACACTTACACTTTTTGAACAAAGTTTTCAAAAACACTTCATTACACTCTTGAGGACAGAAGCAAGAGTTAAATCGAAGTTTTCAAACAAAAACTTTTTCAAATCCACAAGCACAAAGAAAAGCAATTTTGAAAACAATTGAGCAAGTACCTAAGAGCCCGTGGATAACCACGGATAGAAAGGGTGCTAACACCTTCCCTTTCTATAATCTACCCCCTGAACCCGAGAAATATCTCGAAAAAGGAATTTTTCTGTGCTTTTTTCCTTTCCTTGTTGGATAAAATAAAAGTCGGTGGCAACTCTTGCTTACCGCGACATTTTGCGAACATAAACGCAAAACACAAACCAGCATTCCAAAAAACAATCTGTTCTTCCCACCGTATCACAGTATGCATGCTAAGTATCTTGGAAAAATAAAACAAAACAAAAGATCATAGTTCCTCGATGACGCTATCTTGGTTGCCTAAACAAAAATGATCTAGTCCCTCAAAAACTTGCTAAGATACTTGGCACAATTGCTATCATGGTCATACAATGACCCACACCCGTCCCGTTTAACATCTAAATACAAGGTTATTTACCAAATACAATGGTAAAACAACAATGTCAAAGGGTTAAAAATGTGTAGGAAAGATCTTTGAGTAGGGTAGACAACTCCTAGTTACTTGATCAAACTTGCAAACCATCCTTGCTATTTTCAAAAACACACACACAATTTCAAAACAGCTTCAAAACAAACTTTCAAACATTGAAACATTTTTCAAAAGACAAACATCTTTGTATATATTCAAACACGAATCATTACAAAGGTTGCCTAAACAAAGGCCTCTTTTCAAAATATTTTCAAAACCACACACAAAAGCACCATTTCAAACAATTGAAAAAGCAAAGCAAGTGATCTAAACAAGTAACTAAGAGCCTATGGATAACCATGGATGAAAAGGGTGCTAGCACCTTCCCTTTTCATAATCTACCCCCCGAACCCAAGAAAACATCTCAAAGGTCTTTCCTGTGCTTTTTGACCTTTCCTTTGGATAAAATAAAAAGTCGGTGGCGACTCTTGCTAAACCGAAACAATTGCGAATACAAACGCAAAACATATAGTCAGTTCTCCAACCGTATCACACTTATGATCACATGAGTCAAAACAAAACTGAACATCGCCCGGAGGTAGTGGCTGTTATGATCTCCAATCCTGTATCAAATCAACAGTGAAACTATCAACGCAGGCCGGAGGCGCCCATAACATGATTCACCCGGATTAACATGACCTTGTCCCAAGTTTTTCCACATCTATTGAAGTCCAATCTGGTGACTCTAAAGGAAGCTCCCAAGAACCCCAATACTGCTTCTTCCCGCTACAAGCATAATGCTCGATGTACCTATCATTCTGAAAGTCCGAGGCATGATACAAACGATTGTTAGGCCTTGAAGAATAAGGTACAAGACCTTATCGAGGCGAAAGAGATTTAGTTTGACCCCCGAGAAACACCTAATGTAATAATGGCGCCAATGCCCAAACATGGCCAAGGGGTCAATGCTGTTGATGATGACTGTTTTGTTTCCTCCGTGAATGAGTTAACTACTCCCCTTTTGACTGTTAAACAGAATCTATTGCGAGTCGGTCTGTTTCCAGGCTGTGATGAAAGTTATCACTTATGTATTCTCTACCAGATGGTTGTTTGTTACTGAAGATGGGCATCCAACGCCTGGTGGTTAACAAAGAAATCTTGTTCGAGAAAGTTCCTCTTACCAGAAATTCCTATGAAGATGTTTCAATAATCACCATTTCCGACAATCCTCCCAGGGTCTCCACAAAAGACCCGTCAGGATTACATTTGTTCCAAAGTCTGCTCCCCTAATCATCACCATGTCGGGGACAATACCATATTCTTCGGATAAAGTTGTTCTCTGGAACTATGGGGTTGACGACTATTACCATGGCGTCAAGCAAGACCTGTTGTCTATCAAAGACAAAGTTGCTAAAAATACTGATCATGGCATCGACAATATTGTTGGGACCAGTAAGATGACAAGAAGTGGAAGAGTTTTCTCTCCCGAGATCTCTCCAAAGACCATTGCTACTCCTGTAATTATTCCCACTACCGTTCCTGTCAGTATTCCCAGTGTTACTCCCATTGTTAGTCCTACAATTATCCCTGCTACCGAGACACAAGGCAAGGAGGTATTATGTGAACCTGTCCAGATGAAGGAGCATCCAGAAGTCATTCTTGAGGATTCTAGGAAATAGATGGAAGAGATACTAAAGATGATCAAGAAAAGTGACTACGACATTATAGAGTAGTTGGGGTAGACCCCCTCAAAAATATCAATGCTGGCATTACTTTTATGCTTTGAGGCCCACGCTAAGGCCTTAGTAAAATTTCTGAAGACCGCCCATGTTCCCCAAGAGACCTCTATTGATCAATTCGAGAATTGCGTGACCAGTCTAATTGCTGATAATGGACTGGGTTTTCAGAATAATGTATCCGTTGAGGGATACATTAGCATAATGTATCCGTTGAGGGATACTCTTGGAATTTTCAGAAACATTGGAAGCTTGAACAGTAACATGGGGGACAAGATCGTACGACGCATTCGTCCTTTCATGGTAGTGGAATGAAATGTTGATTATACCATGTACTATTTGTACCATGTTAATGTTATATTCTTTCCTTCTGCACTTCAGAGGCTTCTGCAAGCATGAGTTTAGAAGCGAGAACATAACATTAGGTCTTCAAAATTTCAAGTCTTCAGAGTCTTCAGAACTACGTCTTCATAGTCTTCAGCACTTGGTCGTGAGAACCTTTTCTTGGAACCTTGGGTCTTTAGAACTTCAAGTCTTTAGACCTTCTATCTTTTAGAGTCTTTAACACTTGGTC
Organism: Vicia faba; assembly: GCA_948472305.1. Lineage (NCBI taxonomy): Eukaryota > Viridiplantae > Streptophyta > Magnoliopsida > Fabales > Fabaceae > Vicia > Vicia faba. Next base: position 1,095,786,087 of record OX451740.1, on the reverse strand, counting down.
TTCAGAACCCTTATCTTTAGAACTTCATTAATAGAAACACAAGCTTTCCGCATCTAGACTTTAGTAGAAACTTTGTCTTCAAATCTTCTAACTTTGTTTCTTTGGAACTTGTTGTCTTTAGAAGCTTGAGTTTTCAACATCTAGACGTAAGTAACAACTTCTATCTTCAGATCTTTTGACTGGTTTCTTTAGACAAATATAATAGTTTACACTTCAGATCCTTCTGTCGTGTCTTTCTACTGCTCAACAGAATTTGTGTAGCATAGAAGCAGATTCAATTCTCTTCTAATGTCTTGGCCACGCCATTCATCAGAAGCAGAACCTGTTTGTTAAGTACTCAAAACAACAAACATTAGTATAATAAAATTGTTCATACAATCATACTCATTTGTTATCATCAAAACTCAGGGATAATATTGTAGAACCAAATCTTGTTCTTATAATAAGGAGGTAAAGAATCCACTCTTATTTCGTTTTATGTTTCTGAGTTCCCAAACAGAGTCAGGGCTAGGGATTTGTTTGAACTACTCGGGTGTATTGGGCGATTGTGGAAGTGGTAGTATCACCTAAGAGGAACAAATTTGGGAAGAAATTCAGTTTTACAAGGTTTAAATAGGTGAATTATGCGAGACTTTTAGGTGTTAGACTAGATAATGTGATGTTTGACGGGAAAAAGATTCACGCGAACCTCCCTAGGTTTGAGAGGAACTATGTATCTGGTATGGTGGCGGTTAACCAAGGTAGGAAGATGGGGGAGAAGGTTCATGAAAATTCTCAACTTAGGGGATGGGAGGGAGGAAACAATAGTTGTTCTAATGGTAGATCCTTCGCGGATATGGTAGGAAACAAGTTAGAATTTACCTCTAAGAGTGAGAATCGTGTGCTTAAATTCCAGGCTCTTGAGGAAGACAAACTGAGACTGGGTAAAGCATACATGGGACAGGTGCACTCTCCTGGATCTACTTACAAATTGAAGGTTTCTTCGGAATCAAGGTCACTCCTATGAGGGGTTATCTTTGTTTAACTGAATAATTGGAAAAGGCTGTGATTGAAGACCTTATAAGCGAGGGTGAAACATGGTGGAAGAAGTGGTTCGTGAAGGTTAGACTGTGGAAGGAGGAAGAGGTAGACAATTCCAGAGTCATGTGGATCACAGTGTATGGGATTCCTTGTCATGCTTGAAATGGTGAGTTTTTCACGGCTATTGCGAACTCTATGGGTTCTTTCATTTATGTTGATGAAAGTACTTCTAAGTGTACAAACATGGACATAGCCAGACTTTTAATCAGGGTATCTAATTCATTCATTATGCAAGGTACAATTATGCTAGATATCGATGGCAAGATTTATTGTTTCCTTATCAGGGAGGATTTGTTTGGTCTTGTTCGAATTGTTTCTGGTCCTATCAAATCCAGTGCAGTGGTTTCAGATTCCTCATAATCAGAGGAGGCTTGGTCTGACAGTATTTCAGAAGGAAATAAGGATGAGGAGATGGAGTTTAATGAGGATAATATTGAAGAAATTTCTTCTCATGTTGAAGGGGAAGATATCGGATTCAGGGGTACAATGGGGAAGATAAACAATGATGGAGAATTGGGTTTTCGTGTAAAAAGAGGACTAGTTGATGAAATTCCTAAAAAGGTGGACCTGGTAGGTACATTTGATCAGGCTATTGACAAGATAAAATATACAGGGTGTCAAGAAGTAGGAGGCAGTGGGGTCGGTTTTTTCACTTCTTCCAAGTCTGATCATGAGGGAACTTTTGTAAAGTGCTCTTTGGAAGCTAACACAGTTCCTAGGAGTTCTAGTCACTTGGAGTGAAGAAAGCAAACAAAAAAATTTTAAACAAGTTGTGGAAGGGGTTACGTAAAAACAAGCCTGTGATACGGTGGGAGAACTGACTTGAGGTTTGCGTTTGGTATTCGCAAATGTTGCGGTTAGCAAGAGTCGCCACCGACTTTTTATTTTATCCTAAGGAAAGGTTAAAAAGCACAGCAAAAACCTTTTGAGATGTTTTCTTGGGTTCGGGGAGTAGATTATAGAAAGGGAAGGTATTAGCACCCTTTCTATCCATGGTTATCCATGGGCTCTTAGTTACTTGCTTAGATCACTTGCCTTTTGTTTTCAATTGTTTTAAATGGTGCTTGAGTGTGTGGGTTTTGAAAATGTTTTTGAAAAGAGGCCGATGTGGTGGCAACCTTTGTAATGATCCATGTGGGGATGTATACAAAGATATATGTCTTTTGAAAAGGTTTTCATTTTGCTTTTGAAAGTTTGTTTTGAAAGTGTAGTGATGAGTGGTTTGAAATTAGGCAAGCGTTTTGTTTTGCAAGTTGATTCAAGTAACTAAGAGGTTATCTACTCCTAAATTTCTCAAAAGACTATTGCTATACTTTAACCCTTTTAACAAGTTTGCACCACCATTGTATTTGGTGGGCAACCTTGTGTTAGGATGTGAAAAGGGACAGGCGCGGGTCATCGTTTAGACCATAATTGTAACGACGTTAAATGTCTTTGGGCAATTTCTCTAAGGGACTTGATCATTTGTTTTTTGTTTGTTTTGAAAAGTTTTTATCGAGGGACTATGATCATTCAAACTGTTTGTTTTGCCCAAAGATGTTCAACATACAATATGGCCCATTTATTTGAAGGCAACAAGTGGAATACCCTAGGGGGGTGCAAGTGTGATTTGTGTGTCCATTTTCATGCTTGTTTATCTTGTATTAGGTCAAACTATTTTTTATCGTTTTTTCGCATTCAAACCCTAATTCTAGCATGTCATTATTTAGAAAGCAATAAAGTGCGAAATTAAAATTACTAAGCTATTACACAACCAAATATGGGAAGGGGGGTACAAATGTTCAAATGGGGATATTGACAAGAATTTAAATCTAAATTATTACAACAATTGGATATTTGCATGGTAAATAAATTGCATAATTTAAATGTAAACAAAATAAATATGTGAAATGTAAAAAGAAAGTTTTTTTTTTTTATGTGTATGAGAAAATATTTATGTAAAAGGAAAAAGAAAATAAAAATGTATCTATTTTTTAGTATTTTGAAACTTAGGGTAAGAAACCCTAATTTTTATATAAAAAGTATTATTATCTAATTAAATTCTACTATTTGTTTATTATGTACAAAAATAAAATGAAGTATTTTGTGAAAAAAGTATTTTTGTATCAAATATTAATAAAAATGAAGAAAATCAAGTATTTTATATTTTTATCTTAAATATATTAATAAACATGTATATATACATATATTAAACCCTAAATGAGTATTATACAAAATAAATATTTATTTAATATTTTAATAAAATAAATAAAAGTATTTTTTGTGTGAAATATTTTCAGAGAGTAAAAATAAAAATAAAAATGTATCTACATTATTTTCTATTTATTTTAATAATAGTATATATATATATTTGTATATAAATAAAAGAAATAAACAAACAAATATGCCATAAATACAAAAATGATGGAAAAAATATTTTAAAAATTTTAATGGCATGAGAAAAAATAAACAAAGTCAACCCAAAAAGAAAAAGTCAAAAATGTTGAAAAATAAACAAATGGGCTCAGGGGGGTGTAAACCAAAAAATGGGGTGTGAAAAGCAACACAAATCCAAGCCCAGCCCACTTCACTCCTTCTTCAACCTCCAGCACAGGTTATTTGAAAAACGCGCGCCAATGTTCAGTCCCTTCTAACTCTTGATTCCTGGCTTTTTAGCAAAAACTCATAACACAAGAAATGTTCAGCATGAAGAGACGGTTCTAACCATATAAAGAACATGACCTATCTCTCCAAGATGAGGGAGAATTTCTCTCCCCCTCTTTTCTGACCTAATTTTTCTACCATTTTCAGAGCCCAAATTCTCTCTACTCAGGCAAAAGAAATGAGAAGTAAAGCTATGTACATGTTCAGGGCTATGAGTAGGACCTTGCTTCTTCACAAACTTAAGACTAAATATGCCTAATAAGAGAGATACGAATTCAAACTTTTACCTGTGCAGTTGAACTTCTATGTGGAGAATGAGAGACTTTCAGTGCAATGTAATGATTGGAAAAGCTTCCTTGAGGTCCAGTGATGCTTTTTCAATGCTCACTTTGTCTTGAACCTTCTTGTATCAAGCTATAGAACTTCACCTGCAAGTTAAAGATGTGAAAATGGTGGAAGTGGTTAGAGCAACTACAGATCGTGCCTTAGCTTATGGATAGCTTGCATATGTTGTAAGGAAGGTAGAGGAACAGGTTTGGACAGAAATGTTTGAAGGGAATGAGAGATTGCACTCAAACTGCAGGGGCACCCCTGTTTGTGCAGTTTGAGGATGATTCTGAGATGGAGAGGGTTTGAAAGGCAAATGGCTCGAGCAAAAGCTTCAATGAGGTCTATGGAATGTGTTTGATATCTTTTGTGCTGTGTTCTTTGACTGATATGAGAGATAGCATAAGTTATGGATGTTACTTCTATGTGAAGCAAGCAAATGTCAACTTGGTTTCTAGGCCAGTACAATGCCTCAATCTATGCTGCACCTTTGAGTCTTGATCAGTGGGATATGCCTATGCTTTTTTGCTTCAAAGATCTGCATTGTACCTCATAGATTTGCAAAGTTGCCATAAAGTATCACTTTACAAGAATGGATAACATGCTTTTTCTAGTTTAGGCTTGATTTTGTGTGTATTATCCAAATGAGCAAAATAATGTTAGAACACAAAGGATATGCATTGAATTATTGAGTGAGAATGGGATTAGAGGCCTGCAATGTAGCTTAAGCATGCTGAATTCAAATTTTCCAAGTTTATGAACATGCTTTGATGAAGAACAAAAGTGAATTTTTGCCAACTTGTGAAATTCGAATCTCTCAAGTTATGAGGTTGTTTGATGAGTTCTTGGACATTTTGGAAAGCTTGTAATGTGTACTACAATCCATATTTGAAATGCAATTTGAAATTCCAAGTGGAAGGGTATGAAAAGTGGCCTTGAAGTAGGGTAGAAAACCTTGTCAAAATAGGTCAAATTTCACTAAGTTAAAAGATGGTTTAGTGCCCTTATTCAAAAAATCATAACTTGAGATACAAGCTTCAAATGGGAAAACTTTGTGAATCAAAGTTGTAGATTTTGCAACAAGCTACAACTTTCATGTTTTGACTTTTGTTTGAATCCAAATGGATCATGGTGAAAAGATGGGGCAAAGTTGGGAAAAAATTAGGGTTTTCCATAACTTAGAAAAATTCTAAGTTATGAAAAATTCCATTTTCAAACCCTAATTTGCATTTTGACATTTCTTGGTGAACAAGTTTCATAATTTGGCATGTTTTGATGAAAAATGAATCTTGACTCTTGATTTTGACCAAAAAGTCAAAGTTTGACTTTTCAGTATACAGTCAAAATTGATCAATTGACTGGGAAATTCAACTGTCAATCTTGTGTACTTGGGATCTTTTGAGCTTGATGAACATGTCAAGATAATTCCATGGGGTCCTTGAGTCCATATGTGAGCTTGGTTTGCCATTGGCTAGGTCAAACAGTCAAAAATTGCCTTTGTGCAGTCAAAACCCTAAAAATGACCATTTTGCCCTTTTGGTGATCTGATCAAATTTCTTGGGGAATTGTGATTCAAACTTGATCAAATGGTTCATGTGAGTTCATAATGTTGATGTGGATCAAATTTCATGAGGTTTGACTGTCAATTGGCCACAGTTGACTTTTTCCCCAATACAGCTGATTTCTAGGTCAACTGTCCAATTGACTGGGAAAAACTTGGAATCAAGACTTGAAACTTGGTATGGGTAAACTTGGGAGTCCAATATGAAGCATGAAAGTCATCTTAGGCATTTTAGGTCAAAACATCTTTAGGCAAACACAAACCCTAATTTGAGTCCACAGTGCAAGGAGAAGTCTTGAGCAGAGGAAACCCTAATTGGACCTTGATCTTTAAATGCCTTGTGATGAGAAAATGTTGAGGAAATGGGAGGGCAAATTTTGGGGTACAACAGTTGCCCCTGTTCAATCTTCTTGAACCTGAAGAGTTAGATTGGCAAGTTTGCCTTTCGTGACTCGAGGGTAAAAGGAGATTGGACACTAGATTGCCCGGAAATTTGCACTCGCATGCTGGAGTCTCAACAATTGTGGTGTCGGGAATGGGCTTATAGATGCCATCTGGAAAAGTGATAGAACTTTGTCGGGAATGGGCTTATAGATGCCATTTGGAAGTGTTGATCGCATAAGAGGTTCCTTAGCGAGAACTTGTGTGTTTTAAGAAAGACAGATGTTTTCCTGGCTTGTTACAGGTGTTTGTTCTTCAGTCTCCTTATGCAGATATGCCCTGGCTAGATACAGGTATCGAATCTTCAATCGGTTGCTCACAGATGTGCCCTGGCTGGATACAGGAGTCGAATCTTTGAACTCTGCAGACGTGCCCTGGCTAGATACAGGAGTCGAGTCTGGAACTATGGTCAACAGATATGCCCTGGCTGGATACAGGAATCGAATCTGGAAATGTTGTAGTTGATAGATGTGCCCTGGCTGGATACAGGAGTCGAATCTTCGAACTCTTCAGATGTGCCCTGGCTAGATACAGGAGTCGAGTCTGGAAACTGATCACTCTCAGATGTGCCCTGGCTAGATACAGGTATCGAATCTGGAATTGTGACAGTTGAAAGTAGTCGTTTTTGAGATTGTCTTTTTCCTGAAAAGGCAAAGACGTAAGCTGTATGCAATGTCATGATGTATGATATGCATGATGTCATGATGTTCAACATTTGATGTTGCATGTGTTTCATCATGTATGTAAGCAAGATGTATGAAAATGTGAAATGTTTATGAGTGTAATTTCATCTTAGGAAAATAAATCCTTGACGAATGGCCGGGAAACTGCTTTGCGGAAGAGATACTTGGCCGAAACTCTGATGAGAGGCCTGCTGAGGACTTTAACGATGGATTCCGCTGAGGATAATGATGATAAACTCCGCTGGGGAACCCCAAAGATAAACTTCGCTGGGGATTGATGGAACTTTTGCCAGGAACGGTCTTCCGTGGCTTTTAGCTGAGGATAACCCAGTTATAAGTCCTTGTGAGGAAATAACTCTAAATAAAATTCGGGAGAGACGTTCGTACTTCGCCGGGGATAAGCTCGCAGAACCTACTGGGGATGAGCTTTTAAGACCTGCCGGGGGATGTTGTGTCTTTTTCAGGATCGACGAGGAATCGACTCCTGCTTGGGGAGAGTGCTGCTGAATTTTGCTTTACTCTGCGGGGAGTTGAGATGATTTGGTCACATTTTCAGTTGAACCTGCCTTGGTGCTTTGGTGGACAAAACAACTAGACCGCATTAGACAACTCCACATTGCCCCTGTCTTTGATGTCACTTGTAATTAATCTCTTTTCATATGCAAACATTTATGAATCAGCAATTTAATGTCAAATGCATATATCAAAAATGAACATTGGACGTTCTTCGCAAGACAAAACAACAAAAGAAAAACAATGGCAATTTGTATGGACAAGTGAATTTTCATTGATTTAAACTTTGCCTGTGAATAGGCGTTTTTTGTACAAGAGACTGACATCCTAGTAAGAGGACATCGCCAAATAGTATAGAGTTTACATTTTGAAAAAGAAAACAAAACAGCTACGTGAACAATCCCACTGGGTTCCAACTCTGCTATCGCCTTCATGTTTTCGAACGTCTCATCGCCTTACTGCCTAATCTGAAGATGAAGCTGATTGGTCAATGCCGAAATCTGGGCCAGATAGTTGATGCCGAACTCCGGATGCGAAGTGATCCAATGAGACATAGCGTTACGCTTTTATCCCTAACTTTTGCCTGGACCGCCCTTTCGGGTTTTCAGTCCACCGGGATACCCTTTTTTGCCCAAGCCGCCCTTTCAGGTTTTCGACTTGCCGGGTGTACAGATTTTTATTCATTTCATCCCTTATTTTTGCCCGAACCCTTTTGGTTCGCCGGGAAGCCCTTATTTTTGCCTAGGTATGTCAACCTAGCGGGTCTTTTATTTATGCGTAGTATTTTTTCACTATGTCTGCATTGGCGGGGTGAGGAAGGTCGTCACCGTCCATGGTGGTTAGGATCATGGCTCCTCCAGAGAACACACGCTTAACCACAAATGGCCCTTCGTAAGTAGGGGTCCATTTGCCCCGGGGATCACTTTGAGGAAGGATGATGCGTTTGATTACCAGGTCCCCGACTTGATACTCTTGCGGTCTGACTTTCTTGTTAAATGCCCTGATCATCCGTTTTTGATACGTTTGACCATGACAGATAGCAGTGAGCCTTTTTTCGTCAATTAGATTTAGTTGATCAAGTCGAGTTTGGATCCAATCATCTTCATTCAAGTCTGCATCCTTCATTATTCGGAGAGAGGGTATCTGGATTTCAATCGGCAAGACTGCCTCCATGCCATAGACTAGGGAGAAAGGAGTTGCCCCGGTTGATGTCCTTGCTGAGGTGCGGTACCCATGAAGAGCGAATGGTAACATCTCGTGCCAATCCTTATAGGTCACTGTCATCTTCTGCACAATTTTCTTGATATTTTTATTGGCCGCCTCTACAGCCCCATTCATCTTCGGCCGATAGGGGGAAGAATTGTGGTGCTGTATCTTGAATTGTTCACAGAGTTCAGTGATCATTTTGTTATTGAGATTGGTACCGTTGTCCGTAATGATTCTTTCCGGGACACCGTACCGACATATCAGATTATGCCGGATGAAACGCGCCACGACGCTCTTGGTTACCGTGGCATATGAAGCTGCCTCAACCCATTTCGTGAAGTAATCGATTGCCACCAAGATGAAACGGTGCCCATTGGATGCCGTCGGTCGGATCTCACCGATCATATCGATGCCCCACATTGCGAAAGGCCAAGGTGCCGTCAGGACATTCAAAGGAACCGGAGGGATATGCACCTTGTCAGCATAGATTTGGCATTTATGACAAGTTCGGGAGTGTTGGTAACAATCGGCTTCCATCGTGGACCAGAAATATCCTGCCCGAAGGATTTTCTTAGCCATGGTGTGTCCACTGGAATGGGTCCCAAATGTACCTTCATGTAGTTCCATCATAATTTTCTCTGCTTCAGCCTTATCCACACAACGTAACAGAGTTGAATCATGATTCCGTTTGTAGAGAATGCCGTTGCTGAGGAAGAATTTTGCAGCAAATCTCCTCATGAACTTCTTATCATTGACAGATGCACCTTCAGGGTATTCCTGGGCTTCCAAGTACCTCCTCACCTCGTGATACCAGGGCTTTTCAGTCACCTTTTCAGCCTCGAGCTCGCAGCAGTATGCCGGTTCATCCAACTTCCAGATTGTGATTTGAGGAGCCTCATTGTCCCATTTAACTTTGAACATTGAAGACATCGTGGCTAGTGCGTCCGCTAGCTGATTCTCCTCTCTAGGGAAGTGCTCAAAAGTTATCTCTTCAAAGTGAGGGAGCAAGGTCGACACATACTCCTTGTAAGGAATGAGATTCGGGTGTTTCGTATCCCACTCGCCTTTGATCTGATTGATCACGAGAGCGGAATCTCCGAAGACACTTAGAAACTTGATCCTCAGGTCGATTGCAGCTTGTAAACCCATGATACATGCCTCATATTCTGCCATGTTGTTGGTGCAGCTGAAACATAATCGGGCGGTGAGTGGAGTATGAGTCCCCTTGGGAGATATGATTACAGCGCCGACGCCGTTACCCAAAGCATTGGAGGCTCCATCAAAATGCATAGACCATCGGGATCCTTCCTCAGGTCCTTCATCCGGCCCAGGTACTTCACAGTCAGTTACCACCATGATGTCTTCGTCCGGAAAATCAAAGTTCAATGATTGATAATCGTCCACAGGTTGGTGTGCCAAATGATCAGCCAGTACACTCCCCTTAATTGCTTTCTGAGTTGTATACTGGATGTCATATTCTGTTAAGATCATTTGCCATCTCGCTATTCTCCCAGACAAAGCGGGCTTTTCAAATATGTACTTGATGGGATCCATCTTTGAAATCAATAAAGTAGTGTGAGTCAGCATATACTGTCTCAGCCGGCGAGCAGCCCATACAAGAGCGCAGCAAGTTTTCTCAAGCAGTGAGTAACGAGACTCACAGTCGGTAAACTTTTTGCTCAAGTAGTAAATAGCGTGCTCTTTTCGGCCAGACTCGTCATGCTGCCCCAGCACACACCCCATTGAATTATCAAGCACTGTCAAGTATAGTATCAGAGGTCTTCCTTCCACTGGTGGCATAAGAATGGGTGGCTCTTGGAGGTATTCCTTTATTCTTTCAAAGGCGGCCTGACATTCATCATTCCAGCGTACCACTTGATCTTTCTTCAGTAATTTGAAGATTGGCTCACAAGTAGCAGTCAGATGTGAGATGAATCGGGCAATGTAATTCAGTCGTCCTAGGAAACCTCTGACTTCTTTCTCTGTTTTTGGGGTCGGCATCTCTTGAATAGCTTTAACCTTGGCAGGGTCCACCTGGATACCTTTATCACTTACAATGAAACCTAGCAATTTTCCGGACCTCACCCCGAAGGTGCATTTGTTGGGATTCAATCTCAGCTTGTACAACTTGAGTCGGTCAAACAACTTCCTCAGGTGATCAAGGTGCTCCTCCTCAGTTTGAGACCTTGCGATCATGTCATCAACGTATACTTCAATCTCATGATGGATCATATCATGAAATAGAGCAACCATGGCACGCTGATAGGTTGCCCCAGCATTTTTCAATCCGAATGGCATGACCTTATAACAGAAGGTCCCCCACTGAGTTACAAATGTAGTCTTCTCCATATCTTCAGGAGCCATCTTGATCTGATTATACCCTGAGAAGCCATCCATGAAGGAGAACACCTTGTGTTGAGCTGTATTGTCAACAAGGACATCAATGTGAGGTAGGGGGAAGTCATCCTTGGGGCTGGCCCTGTTCAGATCCCTGTAGTCGACACACATTCTGACCTTACCGTCCTTCTTCGGCACTGGCACAACGTTGGCAACCCACTGAGGGTAAGAAGTTACTGCAAGGAAACCTGCATCAAACTGTTTCATCACCTCAGCTTTAATCTTCTCAGACATCTCTGGACGCACTCGTCGAACTTTTTGCTTTACTGGAGGGCAATCTTCCTTGGTTGGCAAATGGTGAACTACAATGTCGGCATCCAAACCAGGCATATCTTCATAGGACCAGGCAAAGATCTCCATGTAGTCTTGTAGCATCTGGATCAATCGTTGCTTCACGCTGAGCTCTAGATTGGCACCAATTTTGACCTCTTTCCTATCTGTCTCAGTACCCAGGTTAATTGTCTCCACAGGCTCTTCATGTGGTTGAATAGCCCTCTCTTCCTGTAGTAGCAGTCTTGCGAGTTCACCAGGCACTTCGCAATCATCTTCACCTTCGTCTTCGGCCAAGTTGATCGGATTTTCGAAGTCATAACTGGCGGTAGCAGAGCTGTTGCCAGTGAGATCCATAGTGGATTGAAACCTGTATAAGTGAGTGTGTGTAAATATAGCTGTTTTGCAATATGTATAACACAGAAAGAAAAGGAGCACAAGATTTGAAATGCAACAAACGTCCAATGTTTTGATTGATGATATATGAAAATGTCATACAAAAAGCCCTCACAAATGGAGCTACGATGCCCCGGGCAGGACACCGAGCCAACAGAGTTTTAACATATTGTTTGTTACAAATTTGGCAATCAAAAGAAATCAATTACTGCGTGACAAATGTGATAGGGGTAAAATCCTTTGCTGTCCAGTTGCTTGGTCCGTCGCTAGCAGTCGGGTAGATCCAATTATCAAACTCAGCTTCCTCCACATCCTCCTCGATAGCATTCACCCTTGAGCTGGAAATAAACACCGGAGCCTTTCCAATCTTCTCTTTGCGCATTGCCTTCTGAGCCTCTGTAGTAAAGCCTAGCCCAAACTTGTCGTTCTTCTGAGTGAAGTCAGGAAGTTGACCCCAGTGTGCACCATTGCCTTTCTGAACCACAGCCCGGGCATCCCTTAGGGAAACCATCTTCAAGGAATCATTCTCTTCGGCCATTGTCTCCGCAGCTGCTGAAATTGGATGTACCTCCTCGAAATGTTGGAAGGGAGTTTCAATAAATTCTCCGTCCATCTCGATGTACCTGAAGGAATTCAAATGGCTCACCATATACTCCTCTTCTCCTTGCACAGTGACAATTTTCCCCCTGACGGGATACTTCAGTTTTTGGTGTAAGGTGGAGGTCACTGCCCCGGCTTTGTGGATCCAAGGTCTACCCAACAGACAGGAGTATGATGGACGTATATCCATCACGTAAAAGGTAGAGTCAAACACTTGAGAGCCCACACGAATAGGGATGTTAACCTCTCCATGAACCATCCTCTTGGAACCGTCAAAAGCTCTGACGATGATATTGCTGGGTTTCAACTCCAGGCCCTCATAATCCAGACGATCCAAAGCCTTTTTCGGCAGAACATTCAAGGAAGAACCAGTGTCCACCAATACATGTGCCAGAGTAGTGCCCCTGCATTCAATAGAGACATGCAGGGCATCATTATGGTTTCTCCCTTTTGCGGTTAGGTCAGCATCTGAAAAGCCCAAGCCGTTGTCCGCCGTCAAATTTGCTATGCAGTCAGTGAACTGAACTGCAGACGTCTCCTGCGGCACATGGGCCGTCTTGAGAAATGAGATCAAGGCTTTTGCATGGGCCTCGGAACATAGTAATAAGGAAAGCAGGGAGATCTTGGAGGGTGTATGCCCTAACTGTTCGACAACATTAAAATCACTTTTCTTTATTATTTTCAGAATCTCCTCCATTTCTTGTCGGGAGGCCTCAGCATTCACGGGTATTGGTGCCTCCATCTGGGCAGGCTCTTCTTCAATCCCTTTGCCCCGAGCATTTGAGGACTCGGCAGCAGGGGACACAATTTGATCAGCAACAGGACTTGGTAAACTTGCAGGTTTTATGAGGAGGGGTTTTCGAATAGCGGGAGGCGCAATGTCAGGCGAGAAGAGCCTGCCACTGCGGGTGACTTTAGCCGGACCGGTGATATCGCAGATACTGGCACTAGCATCAAATTCTTGCTTGATTCCATTTACATATACGTCTGCCCCATAATGCCAGGGGACAGCTTTATCAGACACGTAGGAGAGGGGTCCTGGAACAGTAATGATCACAGGCGCAACTGTCAAGATTTGAATAGGCTTCTTTGGGGGAGCCTTGATTGGATTTTTGAAGATGGTAATCACGGAAACTTCTTTCATTGGAACCAATTGAACAGCAGTCTTTTTGAATAAAATCTCCTTGCTATCCATTAGGCCTTGGATGCCTAACCTTAGCAAGGGACAATCGGATAGGGAAATAGCACAGAATGGGCAACCTTCGCCGCAACCCGGAAATAAACCGGCCCGCAGTAGGCTCTTCTTAACAGTCTTCAAAGGGGTAACAACTTCATCTATCGAAACAGCATACACTTCTTCCTCAATGGCATTCACCCTATGCTGGGGCATAGGAGCCGTTACAACATTCGGTCTTTCCGGCGCTTCAAACTGAATTTCTTTCGCGTCAATTAGATCTTGCACTTTGTTTCTCAAGGCCCAACAATCATCAGTAGTGTGCCCGGGACTATCAGAATGATAAGCACACCGGGCATTCGGGTTGTATTTAGGGGACGCAGTGTTGACGACCTTAGGAGCTTCTTTGAGGGTCACCAGGTTGGTGGATAACAGTTGGGGTAAAATTTGAGATAATGTCATACTCAATCGGGTATACTGCCTCTTGGGCCTTTCACTTCTTTGCTGATTGTACTGCTGAGGAGCAGCAACAGGTTTAGAGATGACCAAAGCATTAACGGCTTGGCGACTTTCGGGCTTGACTTGTCTTCTAGGGCCATATACGGCGCTTGCTTCTTTCTTAAATGGCCTCTTCTCGGCACTTGTAGAGGCAGCCTTCTGTATCTTGCCTGACCTGATGCCAGCTTCAATTCTCTCTCCCGTTAATATCAAATATGTGAACCCAGCGGAGGAATTACCGACCAAATGATTAAAAAACGGACCAGACAACGTTCCCAGAAACATATCAACCAGCTCTCGATCAGTTAATGGAGGCTGCACCCTGCCAGCCAAATCTCTCCATTTTTGAGCGTACTCTTTGAATCCTTCACCCGTCCCTAGAGACATACCCTGAAGTTGGGTACGCGTAGGAGCGAGATCAGAATTATATTGGTATTGTCTGTAGAAAGCAGTCGCCAAATCCTCCCAGTGCCGGATGCTAGCTCCGTCTAATTGGTAGAACCATTCAAGCTGAGACCCCGAGAGGCTGTCTTGGAAGAAGTGAATCCAGAGGTTTTTATCCGCCGTGTAAGGTTGGATTTTCCTTACTTACGACCTCAGGTGCAGCTTTGGGCAGGAGACCCCATCATACTTGGCGAAGGCAGGCGCCTTAAACTTGTGTGGAATTACTACTCCAGAAGATAATCCCAAATCCCCGAAATCCAGTCCCGGCACGTTCTGAATTTCCATAGCGCTCAAACGGTCCTCCAGTTGTTTGTATCTGTCAGTAGCAGGTGGGTATTGTTCCTCGTTATAGTCCGTCTCGTTGTCGGAGACTGCGGGACTAGGTGCTTCTCCCCCCTGGGGACTGTTTTTCTCAGCAGAAGAAGTGGTTGGATCAGCTTCATTGTGGAGTGTGTTCCCAAATCTGCGTCCGGTGTTGAACATCGCCGTTCTCTTTTTCTTCTTCTTCTTCAGGAGTAGAGTCTTCAACTCTTGCTGACCCTGGGCTAGGCTTAGGACCATTTCTTGAAACTGCGCACTTTGGGCCTGGAGGGCCTTGATTGCTTGCTCACTGGATGACTCCGAATTCATGATGACTGTGCACATAAACAGCGAAGAAAATTAAGCAACCTGTGAAATAGGGTACCTGTTATGCATATGGTGTAATGGAGTGCGTATGTTTTATGTTTTCAAAGACAAATAAGATTCAACTTTGTAGATAAAAAGGGAAACACACTTCATTAGATTAAAATTTTTCAATTGTTCAACAATTTGCCCTTAGGCATTACAGGAATGAAAAATACGGAAAAGGAAATAAAACTACAAAAGGGAATAATCAGAGCTCATCAATGCTCCCATGGCCTCCTCCTCTCAGTGCTGATGTAGTTGTTCAGGACACGTTCTTCCTCCAATTGCTTAGTCAGCCTTTGGACCTTCCTTTCCTGCTCGTTGAACTTCTCCCGATAGAAATCCCGTTCTTCCTTTAGCTGTGCCCAAGATCTCTTCATGGTGTCAAAATCAGTAGGTATCTGGGGAGGGAGGACAGTTGGAGGAACCCCATCTTCATCGGGAGATTCAAGGATGATTGGTCTGACAGCTTCGTACGGCATACCTAACTTCTGAGCACGGATGCGGACCCATTTGCAATAGGGCTCCAATGGTAAAGAAGTCTTTGGTCCTAACTCATGTGGGTCAGCTTTGTGGATTCTGTCCCAAGCTCTAATGAATCCCTGGCGTAGTTTGTCACTACCTGCCTGAAACTCAAAATGGAAGTGAGGAACCAGCATTTCATGGGGCCCATCTCCTCTGGCTCTTCCAAACTGACGGAGAGCTAAACATGGATTGTAAGAGATTCCTCCTTGGATACCGATCAACGGGACATTAGGGTATTCTCCGCAACGGTCGATAACAGCTACCTCGTCCAAACCTCTGAGAGTCCAAGTGATATCCTTATCTGTGAGAGACATTAACCTCCGAGCCCAACCTTTTCCTTCTTCATTCTTCAGCACGGACTTAGGAAGGTGCGAAATAAACCACCTTACCAGCAAAGGAGCACAACACCATGGAGTTCCCCATTTTCGAGCAGTACGAGCATGGAGTTGTTGTAGAATGTCACCCAAGAGAGTGGGTACCGGATTTCGGGACATGAAGATTCTTATGACATGGATACTGATGAAGGTGTCAGGGTTGGGAAACAATACCAGACCATAGATCAAGAGAGCCAGAACATCTTCATATGCTTTGAAGTCCAAGTCATTCCAGAAATCATTAGCCTTGCCAACCAGAAATTTGACCAAAAAGCCCTTGATCCCATTTCTAGTTTCCCAGTTGGACAATACCTCTTCTTTGGTCAAGGGGAGAATTGCAGCAATCTCTTCAGGCCTAGGAGTCTTTTCCAAACCAGTGAATGGAGTTTGTTCCAGGACAGGGATCCCAAGCAGATAAGAGAACTCTTCCAGTGTAGGAACCAGCTGGAAGTCTTGAAAGGTGAAACAATGATGCAGAGGGTCAAAAAACTGGGTCAGAACACTTATCAGTTGTTGGTCCCATTTTGCAGTGATCAAGCCAAGGAGGGAACCATGTTTGTTGATGAAGGAGGTAGTGTTTGGAATTCTGTCAACCAACTCTTTAAGCAAATCAGGTGGGTGAACAAAATTGAGCCGGATAGTGTTCCTTCGCACAGGCATCATGATGTCCTACAAAACAGAGCAAAGATGAAACCTTTTTGTCTTTGAAATGGGTTAGCCTTGCATGCAATGGTATGATGGCATGATGCTATGATGAAGCATATCACAAGTATTCACATAGGCAGATAAAGCACACAAGTCACACAAGACAACCTTAGGTTTCAGGCCAGCATGAGTTTCAGGTATTACCCTCTTTTGGTTTTGTTGGTTAAAACCTGTCCTATCAAAAGTAACCGGGTTCTAGAGGATCTCAAATCATTGGCTACCCTCAATCGGTCATAACTCCAGCATCGCAATCTTTTCTCGCGGCCAGAACCATCTCGAGAGTTTAGCCTCAATGAGTGTAGCATACTGCTACTGTCCTAATAGCCAAGTTGGTCAATTTAGGGTTCTAAGGTTGGTTGGTGTTTAATGACCCCTTAGAAGACCTATATTCTCCCCGTTACAACACAAGGGATATAGGTACAGACTAAGATGCCACACCAACGTAGCCACTGCTTCACCCATGTCGGTCTACGCCGGACAGGTCCCTCACAGATTATGCTACCTAAAAAGGGTATTTCCCAGATCCGGGTTAGGATCTATGAAACTCCAATGCAAAGCCCACAAACATAAAAGCAAACAGAGCAAACAATTGAAAACACAGGTGATCTAAAACCCTAAGGTTACTCCACTTTTAAGTATTTCCCCAGCAGAGTCGCCAGTTCTGTGATACGGTGGGAGAACTGACTTGAGGTTTGCGTTTGGTATTCGCAAATGTTGCGGTTAGCAAGAGTCGCCACCGACTTTTTATTTTATCCTAAGGAAAGGTTAAAAAGCACAGCAAAAACCTTTTGAGATGTTTTCTTGGGTTCGGGGAGTAGATTATAGAAAGGGAAGGTATTAGCACCCTTTCTATCCATGGTTATCCATGGGCTCTTAGTTACTTGCTTAGATCACTTGCCTTTTGTTTTCAATTGTTTTAAATGGTGCTTGAGTGTGTGGGTTTTGAAAATGTTTTTGAAAAGAGGCCGATGTGGTGGCAACCTTTGTAATGATCCATGTGGGGATGTATACAAAGATATATGTCTTTTGAAAAGGTTTTCATTTTGCTTTTGAAAGTTTGTTTTGAAAGTGTAGTGATGAGTGGTTTGAAATTAGGCAAGCGTTTTGTTTTGCAAGTTGATTCAAGTAACTAAGAGGTTATCTACTCCTAAATTTCTCAAAAGACTATTGCTATACTTTAACCCTTTTAACAAGTTTGCACCACCATTGTATTTGGTGGGCAACCTTGTGTTAGGATGTGAAAAGGGACAGGCGCGGGTCATCGTTTAGACCATAATTGTAACGACGTTAAATGTCTTTGGGCAATTTCTCTAAGGGACTTGATCATTTGTTTTTTGTTTGTTTTGAAAAGTTTTTATCGAGGAACTATGATCATTCAAACTGTTTGTTTTGCCCAAAGATGTTCAACATACAATATGGCCCATTTATTTGAAGGCAACAAGTGGAATACCCTAGGGGGGTGCAAGTGTGATTTGTGTGTCCATTTTCATGCTTGTTTATCTTGTATTAGGTCAAACTATTTTTTATCGTTTTTTCGCATTCAAACCCTAATTCTAGCATGTCATTATTTAGAAAGCAATAAAGTGCGAAATTAAAATTACTAAGCTATTACACAACCAAATATGGGAAGGGGGGTACAAATGTTCAAATGGGGATATTGACAAGAATTTAAATCTAAATTATTACAACAATTGGATATTTGCATGGTAAATAAATTGCATAATTTAAATGTAAACAAAATAAATATGTGAAATGTAAAAAGAAAGTTTTTTTTTTTTATGTGTATGAGAAAATATTTATGTAAAAGGAAAAAGAAAATAAAAATGTATCTATTTTTTAGTATTTTGAAACTTAGGGTAAGAAACCCTAATTTTTATATAAAAAGTATTATTATCTAATTAAATTCTACTATTTGTTTATTATGTACAAAAATAAAATGAAGTATTTTGTGAAAAAAGTATTTTTGTATCAAATATTAATAAAAATGAAGAAAATCAAGTATTTTATATTTTTATCTTAAATATATTAATAAACATGTATATATACATATATTAAACCCTAAATGAGTATTATACAAAATAAATATTTATTTAATATTTTAATAAAATAAATAAAAGTATTTTTTGTGTGAAATATTTTCAGAGAGTAAAAATAAAAATAAAAATGTATCTACATTATTTTCTATTTATTTTAATAATAGTATATATATATATTTGTATATAAATAAAAGAAATAAACAAACAAATATGCCATAAATACAAAAATGATGGAAAAAATATTTTAAAAATTTTAATGGCATGAGAAAAAATAAACAAAGTCAACCCAAAAAGAAAAAGTCAAAAATGTTGAAAAATAAACAAATGGGCTCAGGGGGGTGTAAACCAAAAAATGGGGTGTGAAAAGCAACACAAATCCAAGCCCAGCCCACTTCACTCCTTCTTCAACCTCCAGCACAGGTTATTTGAAAAACGCGCGCCAATGTTCAGTCCCTTCTAACTCTTGATTCCTGGCTTTTTAGCAAAAACTCATAACACAAGAAATGTTCAGCATGAAGAGACGGTTCTAACCATATAAAGAACATGACCTATCTCTCCAAGATGAGGGAGAATTTCTCTCCCCCTCTTTTCTGACCTAATTTTTCTACCATTTTCAGAGCCCAAATTCTCTCTACTCAGGCAAAAGAAATGAGAAGTAAAGCTATGTACATGTTCAGGGCTATGAGTAGGACCTTGCTTCTTCACAAACTTAAGACTAAATATGCCTAATAAGAGAGATACGAATTCAAACTTTTACCTGTGCAGTTGAACTTCTATGTGGAGAATGAGATACTTTCAGTGCAATGTAATGATTGGAAAAGCTTCCTTGAGGTCCAGTGATGCTTTTTCAATGCTCACTTTGTCTTGAACCTTCTTGTATCAAGCTATAGAACTTCACCTGCAAGTTAAAGATGTGAAAATGGTGGAAGTGGTTAGAGCAACTACAGATCGTGCCTTAGCTTATGGATAGCTTGCATATGTTGTAAGGAAGGTAGAGGAACAGGTTTGGACAGAAATGTTTGAAGGGAATGAGAGATTGCACTCAAACTGCAGGGGCACCCCTGTTTGTGCAGTTTGAGGATGATTCTGAGATGGAGAGGGTTTGAAAGGCAAATGGCTCGAGCAAAAGCTTCAATGAGGTCTATGGAATGTGTTTGATATCTTTTGTGCTGTGTTCTTTGACTGATATGAGAGATAGCATAAGTTATGGATGTTACTTCTATGTGAAGCAAGCAAATGTCAACTTGGTTTCTAGGCCAGTACAATGCCTCAATCTATGCTGCACCTTTGAGTCTTGATCAGTGGGATATGCCTATGCTTTTTTGCTTCAAAGATCTGCATTGTACCTCATAGATTTGCAAAGTTGCCATAAAGTATCACTTTACAAGAATGGATAACATGCTTTTTCTAGTTTAGGCTTGATTTTGTGTGTATTATCCAAATGAGCAAAATAATGTTAGAACACAAAGGATATGCATTGAATTATTGAGTGAGAATGGGATTAGAGGCCTGCAATGTAGCTTAAGCATGCTGAATTCAAATTTGCCAAGTTTATGAACATGCTTTGATGAAGAACAAAAGTGAATTTTTGCCAACTTGTGAAATTCGAATCTCTCAAGTTATGAGGTTGTTTGATGAGTTCTTGGACATTTTGGAAAGCTTGTAATGTGTACTACAATCCATCTTTGAAATGCAATTTGAAATTCCAAGTGGAAGGGTATGAAAAGTGGCCTTGAAGTAGGGTAGAAAACCTTGTCAAAATAGGTCAAATTTCACTAAGTTAAAAGATGGTTTAGTGCCCTTATTCAAAAAATCATAACTTGAGATACAAGCTTCAAATGGGAAAACTTTGTGAATCAAAGTTGTAGATTTTGCAACAAGCTACAACTTTCATGTTTTGACTTTTGTTTGAATCCAAATGGATCATGGTGAAAAGATGGGGCAAAGTTGGGAAAAAATTAGGGTTTTCCATAACTTAGAAAAATTCTAAGTTATGAAAAATTCCATTTTCAAACCCTAATTTGCATTTTGACATTTCTTGGTGAACAAGTTTCATAATTTGGCATGTTTTGATGAAAAATGAATCTTGACTCTTGATTTTGACCAAAAAGTCAAAGTTTGACTTTTCAGTATACAGTCAAAATTGATCAATTGACTGGGAAATTCAACTGTCAATCTTGTGTACTTGGGATCTTTTGAGCTTGATGAACATGTCAAGATAATTCCATGGGGTCCTTGAGTCCATATGTGAGCTTGGTTTGCCATTGGCTAGGTCAAACAGTCAAAAATTGCCTTTGTGCAGTCAAAACCCTAAAAATGACCATTTTGCCCTTTTGGTGATCTGATCAAATTTCTTGGGGAATTGTGATTCAAACTTGATCAAATGGTTCATGTGAGTTCATAATGTTGATGTGGATCAAATTTCATGAGGTTTGACTGTCAATTGGCCACAGTTGACTTTTTCCCCAATACAGCTGATTTCTAGGTCAACTGTCCAATTGACTGGGAAAAACTTGGAATCAAGACTTGAAACTTGGTATGGGTAAACTTGGGAGTCCAATATGAAGCATGAAAGTCATCTTAGGCATTTTAGGTCAAAACATCTTTAGGCAAACACAAACCCTAATTTGAGTCCACAGTGCAAGGAGAAGTCTTGAGCAGAGGAAACCCTAATTGGACCTTGATCTTTAAATGCCTTGTGATGAGAAAATGTTGAGGAAATGGGAGGGCAAATTTTGGGGTACAACAAAGCCCAATATGCCCAAAATAAAAAAATAAAAAGAATGTGGATAAACATCATATTCGTAAGGTTGGACCGGAGTTATAAATAGCCAATGGTTCTACTACTTATTCTGGTTCTTCCTTAAAGGAAACTGTCATCATTTATGTTTACTATGGTGAACATGTTGACGAATCGGATATATGTAGGAATAACTTCAGACAATGGGCCAATTTAAATTGCAATATGGGAGATAAGTTGTGGAGTGCTATTGTTGGTCTCGGTGTGGTGGCTAACGATGCCAAGAAAAATTATAAAAGGAGAATAGAGGAGATGGAAAGAGAAGATAAAATTAAAAGGAAGGTTGGGAAGGAGAATTTAAGCAAGTTACAATTATTATAGGATCCTTGAATGTTAGAGGGGTGGAAGTATTTTGAAGAGAAAGAGGATTAATGCTTTACTCAAAAGAGGTAGAGATAATTTGTTTATTATTCAGGAAACTAAGTTCTCAGACTTGCAGGATTATATTGCAAAAAGTTTTTGGAGAAATGAACAAATTGGTTATTCTTTTTCTAACTCGGTTGTCTTTCAGGTGAAACCTTAATTATTTGGAAGGAAGGGTTTATGGAGGTGCAACTTAGCTTTATAGGGGAGGGATTTATCGATATTAAGTTAGTTTGGAGGAATCATATTTATTACATGACTAATGTTTACTCTTCTTATGACGTTGCCAAAAAATATTCGTTATGGAAGTCTTTGTTAGAAGTTAAAGAAAAACATTTGGACGGGGAATGGATTATTTGTGGAGATTTAAATTCTAGGAAAAATACCCTTTTTAGTCCTTTAAGTTTACCCCAAGGTCCATTTTGGTCCTTTATCTAAAAAAAGTGTCAAACTGGTCCTATAATTCTTTCAAAAGGACCACGTTTGTCCTTTCCATCCACTCCGTTAGTCATGTTTAATGGCAGCGCTTATGTGGCATTACACGTGTGTTTAGAAAAATTGCATGTGGCAATTCCACTTACAAGTCAGTTTGACACTCATCAGTTTCATTTTGAAACAAAGATCAAAACATTTTTCTATTTTTGTTGGCAATTCCACAACTGAGAAGACTGAGAAGGTGAAACGCGAGCGAGCAGAACGTGAGCAAAGACAAATTCCTTATTCAAAACATTGCATGTTTCCTTGAAGGTGAAACCAGACTTTTCATCAGAGGTAAGTTTCTGCAAGAATTCTATTTTCATAGTTAGGGTTTCCTTGAAATTCGTCTCCCTTCTCTGAAATTCATCTCTCTATTTAGGGCATTGTGTGTAATGGAGGAAATTCTTAATATTACGATACACCACAGTGGTCAATTTGTTAGTGAGGACTTGAGTGTGTACAAAGGAGGTGAGATTGCTGATTTGAGAGTAGATGCTGATATGTGGGGTTATTTTGAGTTATTGGGTGCTATTAAGGAACTAGGTTACCCAGCCATAGAGAAGATATACTATAGGGATCCAACTGCTGGAATGAATCTATTGTTTGATGACAAAGGGGCCTTAGAGGTTGTTGATCTATATAGGGTTCATTTAAGTGTTGAAGTCTTTATTCAACACCCATTGTCACAGCCTGAGTATGTTGATGAGAGTGAAGTTATTTTAGATGAGACACCCCTGAATGTAATGGAAGAGGATGCAGTTAGACAAAATGAGGCAAGTGAGAATGCAGTTAGACAAAATGAGGTAAGTGAGGATGCAGTTAGACAAAATGAGGTAAGTGAGGATGCAGTTAGACAAAATGAGGTAAGTGAGGATGCAGTTAGACAAAATGAGGTAAGTGAGGATGCAGTTAGACAAAATGAGGTAAGTGAGGATGCTGTTGGACAGAAGGAGGCAAGTGAAGATGTTGTT
This sequence comes from Vicia faba, assembly GCA_948472305.1. Classification (NCBI taxonomy): domain Eukaryota; kingdom Viridiplantae; phylum Streptophyta; class Magnoliopsida; order Fabales; family Fabaceae; genus Vicia; species Vicia faba. The sequence goes on along the minus strand of OX451740.1, from coordinate 1,095,762,937 downwards.
ATACAGAAGGAGGCAAGTGAAGATGCTGTTGGACAGAAGGAGGCAAGTGAAGATGTTGTTATACAGAATGAGGCAAGTGAAGATGATGTTGGAGAGAAGGAGGCAAGTGAAAATGCTGTTGGGCAGAATGATGATGATAGTTCTGATGATGATAGCTCTGATGATAGTAGCTTCAAGTATGATAGTGCAAAGGAGGTTGTATTTGATGATGAAACTGATGAGTGTGATACTGACTTGGAAGAGGAAGAAGGTAAGGATGATGTAACTGATGAGTGTGAAACTGAAGCAAATAAAGAAGATAGTAAAGGAAGTGATAATGAAAGTGAGCATCTTGTAAGTGAATGTGATAGTGAAGATAGCAATACTACCAAGAGAAAGAAGTATCCCATTTTCAAGCTTCTAAAGGATATGTCCAATTACAAATGGGAAGTGGGTACATATTTTAGTACAAAAGAAGATATCAAGGAAGCAGTTACCTCTTATGCAGTCCAATCTGGCAGAAATTTAAAGTACATCAAAAATGACAAGATAAGGGTTAGGGTTAGGTGTAAGGATGGATGTTAATGGGAAGGTTATTGGGCTAAGTTGGATGTTGAGGATACTTGGCAACTAAGAAAGGTGGTAGACACCCATAATTGCAGTAGAGAATATAATGTGAAGTTGTTGAAGACTAAATGGCTTAGCAAGAGGTTGCTGAATGCACTTAAAACCAACCCTAGAATGAAGCTTAAGGACATTAAGGAAAAGGTGCAGAAGAAGTGGAATGTGGGGGTCAACAAAACCAAGGCTATAAGGGCTAGGTTTGCAGCAAGAGACATGGTTGATGGGTCATTCTTAGGGGATTATACAAGGATTTATGACTATGCACATGAGTTGTTAAGATCTAACCCAGGGTCAACTGTGAAAGTACATGTCCAACCAGCTCAAGAAGGTAGTGGTGTTCAGAAATTACACTTCAAAAGGATTTACATATGCTTGGCAGCTTGTAAGGAAAGCTTCAGGTTAAGTAGACATTTCATAGGGCTTGATGGATGTTTTTTGAAAGGGCTTTGTGGAGGTCAAATCCTGTTAGCCATAGGCAGAGATCCCAATGATCAAATGCTACCAATAGCATATGCAGTAGTGGAGAGTGAAAACAAGGAAAGTTGGACATGGTTCTTGGAGCTGCTTATTGGTGATCTAGATGGAAGAGAAGAATGTCTCACATACACTTTTATTTCTGATCAACAAAAGGTATGACTCTATTGTTAATTCTCAATTGATTAGTATTTTTAATAATTAAATTCTCATGTTTATCCTGGTATTCTCATGTTTAATAATTAAATTCTATACATATCATGACCCAGGGATTATTGCCTGCAATGGAGGAACTGTTGCCTACAGTTGAACAAAGATTCTATGTTAGGCATCTCTACAACAACTTTAGGAAGAGATTTCCAGGAAAAAAACTAAAGGAAATTATATGGAAGGCATCCAAATCAACTTACTACCAAGCTTGGGAAAGAGAGATGAAAGTTATGAAACATATCAATGGAGAAGCATACAAGCACATGATGTCTACCCCTCCAAGGTTTTGGAGCAGATCATACTTCAAGACTCATAACAAATGCGATGCAGTTCTCAATAATATGTCAGAATCCTCTAATAGTGTTATTTTAGAGTCAAGGGCCAAGCCATTAATAACCATGGTGGAAGAAATTAGGATATACATGATGGAGAGATGGGCTACAAACAGGATGAGGTTTCAGAAATTGACAGATGTAGAAGTGTTGCCAAACATTATGAAAAAGGTTGAGAAAACAAGTTCATTCACAAACATGTGGCTTCCCAGGTAAAATTATTAAAATAAGCATTTTTTGTGTTAGAATGTCTGACTTTGGAATGTCCATTTGATGTCTTAATTTGGAATGTCCATTTTTCTGTGTTAGGATGTCTGATGAGCATATGTTTGAAGTGAGGCATCTGGAAAATTCTGCTGAAAAATTCACTGTAAACTTGAAGGAAAAAATATGTTCATGCAGAAGATGGGAGCTAACAGGCCTACCATGTGTTCATTCACTTACAGCAATCAAGAATAGGAACCATAGGATTGATGAATACATTCCTGATTATTACAGGAAATCTAGATATTTGCAAGTGTACAAACCTGTCATATTCCCTGTTAATGGCTCAAACCTATGGGTTACAACTGAGTACCCTGATGTTATGCCACCCAAATTCAGGAAAATGCCTGGAAGGCCAAAGAAAAGGAGGAATTTAGAGCAAGGTGAGCTAGATGGTACTGATAAAAATATGAGAAGAACGGGATTCATTATAAAGTGTAGCAGGTGTAAGCAGGTAGGTCACAACAAGCTTACTTGTAAGGAGCCTTCTACTAGTCAGACAACTACTACACAAGTACCACATGCAGCTCAACCATCTGTACCACAAGCACCATATGTACCACAAGTACCAGTGCCTTCTCAACCATCTCAAGCATCTGTACCAGTGGCATCTGTACCAGTGGCATCTGTACCAGTGGCATCTGTACAAGTGGCATTTGTACCAGTGGCATCTGTACCAGTGGCATCTCAAGCATCTAAGTCAGTTCCTGGTCAAGCTTCTCAGCCATCTCAATCTAAATCATCCAAAAAGTTGTCAGTTAGAAGGCCAAATGCACCATTTGTCCCACCAGGTCCAACAACGAGGTTAAAGGCATCAAGAACTGTTGTAGGTCCAACAACAAGAAGGACAACACCAACTAAAAGAGCAGCACCAAAGTGGAAACTTTAGTTTACTTTTATGTCTGTTTTGGATTAGGATTGGACCTATAGTTGTTATGTTGTTTTGTTAACTTGTAATATTAGAATTGGTTATGTTAAGTTGTTTTGATCATGTAATATCAAGCTGTTTTTTTTTTACCTGTAATATCAGGCTATTTTGATTGGACCTGTAATATCAGGTTCTTTTGTATGCAACTTATTGGTATCCACCACCTTATAATTATATGTTGTTACCTATCTTCAATTGCTACAGTATGTTACATTGATCAAAATGCTACTAGTTACAGTATGTTACATTATGTTTTACATTAATACAAAAATGCTACTAGTTTTACAGTATGTTACATTGATCAAAATTCTACATTGATACAAAAATTGCTACAGTATGTTTTACAGTATGTTACATTGATCAAAATGCTACTAGTTCAAAAATTCAAGTTGATACAAAAATTCAAATTCATAATGATACCATGTTCAAATTGAGACTGTGTTACATATGATACTCTATTACATATAATCTCAATTCAACAGTCTATTACAACATCATCCAAATTACCACAACTAACATAACAAAGAAGAATCTTTTCCATTTTTTCCTGAGAATTCATCATCTTCTTCATTTCAATTTGTAACTCCATTATCTTATGTTTCAACCCATCCTTCCTTTCCTTTAGATGATATATCTCCATCTTTGCTCCATCAAGCTCATTTTGCAGCTTCTCCAACCTATTATTCTGCTTCTTTATAAACTGATCCTTCTCATCCACCACATCATCAAAGAACCATTGAAAGTATCCACACCCAGATTCAGATGAACCCTGTAATGGTGACATCCAGATTCATCTCAGCTATTGCAGGAACTATCAGAACAAGAATATATGAAAACCCATTTTAATTTCATGCTTACCTTGTAATGACGACAACCCCAGAATTGCTTCCCAAAGTTTGTGACAGTGGTAGCCCTTCTAATAACCGCAGATTCTCCACAACCACATATAGGTCTCCATCGCAACTTTCCATCTAAGCTTCCATCTCTATTGCAATCGTACAAAGACCGAATCTCTGATGATGCTTCCTTCATCATATTGAGGGAATTTCAAATTCAAAATGGGAAAATTGAGATGCAATGTGTGAACCCTAGAATTTGAGGATTTCTGGAAGCAGCTTGAAGATGGTGTACATAACATTCCATGTCACCTGCCACGCATGCAAACCAAACGTCCGTTTGTGCCTTTTGGATGAAAAGGACTCCTATGGTCCTTTTGAAAGAATTATAGGACCAGTTTGACACTTTTTTTAGATAAAGGACCAAAATGGACCTTGGGGTAAACTTAAAGGACCAAAAAGGGTATTTTGCCTAAATTCTACCAAGAACCATAGGGAGAGAAAAGGGAAGTCTGTGATCTTGAGAGGAGTGGAGTTGAAGGCTTTTTCAGACTTTATCAAAGAAAGTAAACTTGTAGATATTCCTTGTAAAGGAAACAAATTTAGTTGGTTTAGTGGTGTTGGTAACTTAACGAGTAGAATTAACCGGTTCTTAATTTTGGATGTTATTATTAATAGATGGGGGTTGGTGGGCAAATTGATTGGCCCGAGAGATATTTCAGATCATTGTCCTATTTGGTTAGTTAAGGATATTGATAATTAGGGCTCTAAACCTTTCAAAATCAACAAAGAGTGGTTCTCTCATAAATCTTTTATTGCTTTTGTTGAAAAGGAATGGAAAGAGTTGGTTGTGGGAGGTAGGAGTGATTATGTTTTAAAAGAAAAGCTTAGGATGCTCAATGAGAGACTTAAATGGTGGAATTCAGAGGTTTTCAGAAGAATTGATTTGGAGGTGGATAATGATGTTAGGGAATTGAATGAAGGGGACTTATTATTAGAGGTTGATAACGTAGATAGAAGGGATGTGGTCCTTACAAAGTGGAAGGAGACTACTATTCAGTTTTGGTTGGATTTGAGGATTAAGGAAAATATGTTAATCAAAAAATCTGAATTAAAGTGGCTAAATGACGAAGATTCCAATAGTGGTTTTTTTCACAAGGTGATGAAGGAACGGAGAATGCAAAATCATATTGGGCCAATCATTTCTTCGAGAGGTATGTTGGGGTCGGTCGAGGAAGTTAAAGGGGAGGTGTATGGGCCTTTTTCTAGTTAGTTTTGTGAATCAGATTGGTGTAGACCAACACTCGAATGTATTAATTTCAATAAGCTCAAAGAGGAAGATATATTTATGCTCGAATCTCCATTTCTTGAAAGCGACATTAAAGATGCTATTTGGGGGTGTGGGGGGTCTAAAAGTCTGGGACCGAATGGCTATTTATCCCTCTTCATAATAAAGTGTTAGTTTTTCCTCAAAGAAGCTTTTATTAATTTCTTTATTAGTTTTCATTCCTGAGGTGTTTTTTCTAAAGAGGGTAATATCCTCTTTTTTTACCTTGGTTCCGAAGTCCCCCAACCTGGTGGGGTTGGATGATTATGGGCCAATTTGTTTAGTGGGATGTGTGTATAAATGTATTTCTAAATTATTGGCGGCTAGATTGAAAAGGGTTTTGCATTCTATTGTTTCCTCGTGTCAAATTGCGTTTGTACCAGGTAAACAACTTCTTGATGGTGTTTTTGTGGCGAATGAAGTGGTTGACTATGTTATTAAGGAGAGAAGGAGTTGTATTTTGTTCAAGCTCGACTTTGAGAAAGCTTATGACAAAGTGAGTACGAATTTTCTTAGATTCATGTTGAGGAAGATGGGGTTTGGGGATTGATGGATGTGGTGGATGGAAATGTTGATCTTCCAAAGTAAGATGTCAGTTTTAGTTAACGGTAGTCCGACTAAGGAGTTTGTGGTGGAGAGAGGGTTGAGGCAAGGTGATCTGCTATCTTCATTTCTCTTTGTGTTGGTAGCAGGAGGATTAACGGGTTTGGTGCGGAAAGCGGTGGCGAATGATGAGCATGAAGGATTTGTTATTAACGACAAAATTATGGTGGATATTCTCCAATTTGTTAATTATACTTTGTTGGTTGGAAAAGTGAGTTGGAAACATGTTTGGGCAATCAATGTGGTTTTAAGGGCTTTTGAGCTCGTTTCGGGTCTCGGCATCAATTATCACAAAAGCAAGCTTATCGGTATCAATATTAGTGATAAATTTTTGGAGGCGGCTTCTACTTTTATATCTTGTAATATTTAAGGGAAGGAAATCTCTTTTCTAGGTATCCCCATTGGATCTAATCCAAGAAGGGTTTCGACTTAGACTGAGCTCTTGGACAAGATGAAGAGGTGTTTTTCGGGTTAGAAAACTCGGTTTCTCAATATTGGAGGAAGGATCACACTTCTTAAATTGGTAGTGTGTTCATTATTGATTTTTACTATGTCTTTCTATACAATACTGATGAAGGTTGCTAATGATATTATTAAGCTCCAAACCAACTTCTTGCGGGGAGGGTCGGAGGAGAAAAGAAGAATTCACTTGGTGAGTTGGAATAATGTTTGTCTACCTATAGAGAAAGGTGGAATTGGTATTAAAAATATTGTGGATTTTAATTTGGCCCTTCTCAAGAAATGGATTTTAATTTGGCCAGTTTAGGTTGCAAGTAAATCTAATAAATAAATCTAGAAATCCAACAACACTGCAAATAGCCATACCATCAAAATATAGTTGATCAATATATCTATGAATTCCAACATAACTTTATGGAAATGTGATTCTTTTTCCTTGATTTGAGGCATTATTTTATGATTTTCCACCTATTTCATTTAATCTTCGATATTTGTCGACTCATAATTTTGATTGATTTCTCCTTATGAATGATACTCTTTCAGATTATATCATAGTAAATCCATCGACCAGAAATGGTTGAAATAATCTTCTTGATGATAACAATGTTTGAGCCTTATTATTTCTAGACATAAGTCTAAATGAAAGTCATTCTCTAATTGTGAGGCGATTTCGTTTTGAGATCTTTTGACCATCTTTTTGTCTATGAAGAACACCTAGTCTATATCCATCTTCTCCATATGGAAAAATCAAGGATACTGAAATGCAAGGTAACTTGGGTGAAATTCATCAATCCTTTTAAGTTGGCCACTTTGCTTCTCCATGATGATATCTCTTTTGTTTCTGGTGTCAACATCACCTACTATGAGTGCATCTACTTCAGATACACAGTGGGTTGATTATAAATTCTTCCATCAGATGTCCTTTATAAAATTAGCTTAAGCTTTAGATTGTTGACTTGACTACTTCTTAATGTATCTTTGGTCATTCTAAAGCATTTTGCATGAGTATTGTTTTCATCTAGCATGTGTTGTACTTGTCGAACGATACGAGGATTAACAATATTGTTATTGCTACATGAAGAAAAAATAAATGCAATATTTAATTGTAAGTACTATGTTTTTTAACCTAAATTTGAACAAAATATAAAAATTAGAATGTGATGGATATCATACCTTAAACCATTGATCCTGTTATGATTTTCATTTTCAGTATCATAAATATATAGTTGTGCAAATTTTGGTGATTGACCAGGTAGAGGTAACATGCTACCAATTATATGACAACTTTAACCTTGGATTCTAATGTTTAGGGGGGCCTTCCCTTTTCAAAGCTTTTATCAATTTTCATTCTTGGTGAAGTAAATACAAACATTGTATTGTATAACCTAGTGTGTTGTTGATAATGTTTTCTATCAGCTGCATTTCTATTGAATAGTAAATGTTGAAGAAATAGAGGTGGCAATTTTAATAGTGACATAAGTGATAATTTAGATTCACACCATGTCTCGATTTGTTACTCCTTTCTTAGCACCACATTAAAGCATGACAGTATTTGCGTTCAATCATGGAATCACCTATCTATGAGTATGCTGCATTCAATAATAATTGGTAAGTTAGTTTTTATTTTTATATATTAATGGTATTAAGAATAATTATAAGAGAAACATTTTAGATGAATGAATAACATTGACTTGATATGTGAAATGTTAGAAGAAGTGTTAGTCGTGAAAAATTGCTTTGCTCTTATGAATAAACGAATAAACAAAATTAGAGAAAAAAATTGTTTTTATAGTTGATGGTCATTATAAATTCTTAGTGGTGAAGTAAATAGGAATAGGAGGTGGTTTAAGTTTTAATTATATTATCATGTGAGATGTTTTAGGGGTAGGGGTAGGGGTAGGGTGCTCATAAACTTAGGTATTTGGAAATTTAAAATAAAAATAATTAATAATGCAAAAAAAAAAGTGAGTCAATAACTATTAATATGTAGTTCATAATTTTTTTATGTTTAATTTATTTCACAATAGATATTTGTTCATTGTGTTGAAGTAGAACGAACTTAGGCGATAAGTAAAAATTATTACCATGTGACATAGGGTAGGTCATAAGCCTAGGCATTTTAAAATTTTAACATTAAAAATAAATTATTATTTTACAGTAGGTATTTTTTCATTGTGTTTAAGTAAAACAAAGTGAGGTAACTAAATATGAAATATGAAAAAAAAGCATATAATTTTTTGTAGTACGCAATCAATATCTGAGTGTTTGAGCCTATTAGCATTTTAACAGTTAAAAAGTTATTGTGACAACTTTATAGAGGTAGGAGAAAGGGAATAGTCAAAGACGTCAAACTTTTTTTGTTGTTGTTAAAAGTAATTTAGGTAATTAGTTGTATAAAAAATAAATCTAAATTATGTCAATTGTGAATAAAAATGCAAACAACCCACAAAAAATAGTAAGTATTCCATGTGCACTTTTGAAAGAGCTTTTACAGACCATTAATTACATTATATTACTTATAGTCCATTTGCTACATATAGCAAGTCACATTTTATATACAAAAAGAACCCACAAAAAGAAGCTACTTACATAATCAATCAAAAAGCAAGACATGTAATATCAAACTTCTCAATGAATTTTATTTTGACGAAGACAAATCATAATGGCAAAAAGAAAAAGATATTGATCAAGCTAAAGTATCAATAGATAAAAGTCTTTGATTTAAGTTCTTGATAAATTTCACAAGGTATAATAATAAATCTTGTTATGAACTTAAGTCTTAGATGTTTAACGATCAAAATAAGTGTTTAAAACTTGTCTAAACTTTTTCTCAAGTTTTCTAAGCAAAAAATTCATTTCTTTTACTTCTGTGCAATCGATTTACATGTTGGTGCAATCGATTGCATGACTCACATTTTCAGTTGTTTTGCTTCTATTTTTTAGTACAATTGATTTACACAAGAGTGCAATCGATTGTTCTCTAGTTAAAAATGCTTATGTTTTAAAGTGCAATCGATTTGCATGTTTGTGCAATCGATTGTTCATTGAAAATATTTGAATTTTCTGGATTTTAGAACCCGTGTAATCGATTTACATCAAGGGTGCAATCGATTACTTGTTGAACGTTTTTGAAAAACAACAACTTTGAACATACCTTTTTATTACACCGCTTTATGGGATCTTTCCATTTAATCTTGGCAATTATTCATGATTGATTTACAGAAACTTATGTTGTTTCAAAGGGGTGCTATGAACATATAAATACTGAAATTTTAAAATAAAAAACAAGCTCTTCCAATCAATATTTTTCTGAATTTTCAAATATTCAACTCAAGCCTTTTTCACTTTCATTCAAAAAGTTTTCTGCATATTTTCATATCTTGTATAACAGAAAACTTTGAGCAATCTAAGTATTGAGTCATTGTATATCATTGTTATTGGAAGAGAAGATCAAGTTATTGATAAAATCACTCAAAGTGATTATTGCTCTACAAACTCACTCAATCAAAATATTGATGTACACTTTCTTATTTTTCAGGATTGTTGAAAATAAGATTAGTGATTTTTGTACTCTTGTTTTCCATGATTGTTGGAAACAAGTAAGGTCACCTTGAGAGGATTGTTCTCACTGTTGACATAGTGAAAATCCAATAGGATTGTTCTTGGTTTTGGTAGTTCTTGTTTAAGTTTGCCAACTATAAGGAAATCTCTTTCATGTTGAAAGAGGACTGGAGTACTCTCGGACTGTAAGGGGAACCAGGATATCTCGCTTGTGTCTCTTTATTTTTCTACACTTTACTCTTTTATAAACTCACCATAAACTAGAAAAATAATATCCATCATCACTAAAACCAGAAAAATTTTAAAGTACCTAATTCACCCCCCTCTTAGGTGTACTTCGTAATTACAATTGATACCAGAGCAGGTTATAGGTAACCTGTTCTTAGAGATCCAGAATGGCTTCTGCAAATCAAAATCCTATTTTCAAAGATGGTGGTAGTAACAACAAGCCTCCTCTATTCTGTGGTGAATATTTTGACTTCTGAAAAATACGCATGAAGGCACATCTAGAAGCACAAGGAGAAAAAAAATGGGATACCATCGAAAATGGTCCATTTATTCCTATAATGGTGATCAACGGTGCTGGTTCATCAAAGCCTAAAACTGCTTGGGATGAAGATGATAAGAAAAAAGTCCTCTATGATAAAAAGGAAATCAATCTTCTTCAAGGTGCACTTAATATGGATGAATTCTTTCGTGTCTCGGCATGCAAAATAACGAAATAAATATGGGATATCTTGGTACAAACTCATGAATAAACCGTTGAAGTTAAACGATTAAGATTAAATACTTTAAGTCAAGAATACGAGTTATTTCGAATGAAGCTCGGAGAATCCATCTTTGACTTGCAGAAAATATTCGTGCACTTGACAAATTATCTAAGTGCTCTTGGTAAGACTTTAACTAATGATGAATTAAATCTTAAAGTACTTAGATCTTTAACTAGGGAATGGCAACCAAAAGTAACGATAATTTCTGAAAAGAAAAGTCTTTCTACAATGACATTCGCAAAATTGTTTGGAAAATTTCAAGAATATGAAACAGAACTCGGAAGACTTGAAAAGCATGAAAATCAAGAGAAGAAATCAAAAAATATTGCTTTAAATATTGATTCCAAGGAAGTTGAAAAGGAAGACAATCCGGAAGAAGATGAAAATTTCAAGCTTCTTGTTAAAAGGCTTGGTAAGTTCTTTGGTAGAAATGACAAATCATTTTCTCATGAAAAAAGAAAGAAACAATTCAAGAAAAAGGAAGCTTCCACATTAACACAAGAAGTCACATGTTATGAATGCGGTAAGCAAGGTCATATAAAGTTGAATTGTCCAAAACTCTCCAAGAAAGGTGGATACAAAGGCAAAAAGGAATTTAAGAACAAAAAGGCCTATGTTGCATGGGAGGATAATGAGATAAGTTCTTCGTCCGATTCTGATAGTGATGAAAGTGCAAACCTAGCATTGATGGCCTCACGTCATTCCGATAGTGAAGATGACGAGGTTAGTAATGATTTTTATCCTTTTGATAATGATGCACAAGGTGCTATAGATGAACTATTAAATGAATGCAAAATTCTGCACAAAACTATTTTATCTCAAAAGAAACAAATTTCATCTTTAGAAGAAAAATGTGAATCTAAGGAAAAAGATCTCAAAGATGAAAAACAAAAATTTTGTGAGCAAAAGCAGAATTTTGTATGCAAAAGTTGTGAATCACTCTCTTTCCAAATTGTCCAATTAAAAAGAGTTATTGAGAGATATGAAAAAGGTCAAATTGGATTGGAAGGTGTTCTTAGCCAACAAAGATATTCCAATGATAAAAGTGGACTTGGATATTCAAAGTTTTCAAAACCAAGTTCTAATAAAACTATCTTTGTTAAGGCTAGTGATAAATCATCCAAAGAGAAAGTGAAAAAACCTAAAGTGGTTCATCATTATCCTAAAAATAAAAAATTTCCTAAGAAGAAATCTTATCCTTCTAGATATAGAAGTAACTTTGAACCTACTTGTTTTTATTGTGGTATTAAAGGCCACACACCTATTGCTTTCTATGTTAGAAACTTTAGTGTGGAAAGTGGGCGTTATGTGTGGGTAAAGAAAGGTACTAATTATGAAGGACCCAAAGCAACTTGGGTACCTAAAAAAACCTAATTTTTTTTGTAGGTATTCTTGAAGACCACATGTAATCTATTGTATCTTAATAGTGGTTGTTCAAAGCATATGATGGGAAACATAAACCAATTTTCAAATCTAGTGCTAAAGGCCAATGATTATATCACTTATGGAGACAACAATAAGGGAAGAATTCTTGGCAAAGGAAAAGTTGGTGCTCCACCTTTCACATCCATTGAATATGTTCTTTATGTTGAAGGACTAAAGCACAATCTTCTTAGTATTATCCAACTTTGTGACAAAGGCTTCAAGATCAAGTTCACCAAAGATGAATGCTTGATAGAAGACGAAGTCACACATGAGGTTATACTTAAAGGTAAAAGAATTAATAATATATTTATGATTTCCCTTGATGATCCATCTTTGAAGGTAAAATGCCTCATGGCGAACAACTATGATTCATGGCTTTGGCACAAAATAATTGCTCATATTCACATGGAACACTTGAATAAATTAATCAAGCATGATCTTGTCATTGGGTTGCCTAAGAGAAATTTTGTCAAAGATAGACTTTGTGATGTATGTAAAAAAGGGAAAAAAATAAATAAACTTTCAAATCTAAGAATGTGGTGTCTACTACAAGGCCACTACAATTGTTGCATATGGACTTATTTGGTACATCAAGAACAAGAAGTTTCGGAGGTAATGTATATGTCTTGATTATTGTTGACGATTTTTCTAGATATACTTGGACATTATTTTTAGTGCAGAAAAGTGATGCATTCAAGGATTTGAAAAAGGTAAAGTTGACAAGACTTTATTTATCAAGAAATTTAAAGGTAACACTTTTCTAGTTCAAGTCTATGTTGATGATATCATCTTTAGTTCGTCAAACAAATAAATGTGAAGAATTTTCAGCAATAATGCAAGGAGAATTTGAGATGTCCATGATGGGTAAAATGATTTATTTTCTTAGACTTCAAATAAAGCAATTAAAGGATGGCATCTTCATCAACCAATCCAAGTATTAAGCAATTGTTGAAAAGATTTGACATGGATAATTGTAAAGCTATGACTACTCCAATGGGTTCCGGTACATATGTTGATCAAGATAAATCGGGTGTCTTTATTGATATTACAAAAGATCAAGGTATGATTGAATATTTATTGTATTTGATGGCAAGCCGTCCTGACATAATGTTTAATGTGTGTCTATGTGCTCGCTTTCAAGCAAATCCAAAGGAATCACATCTCATGGCGGTAAAACGGATCATGAAGTATCTCAAAGAAACACCAAATGTTTGATTATGGTATCCTAAAGGTAGTGTTTGCAATTTAGTTGGTGTTGTACCCCAAAATTTTCCCTCTCACTTTTTACAAGATCTCCTCTTACATGGTTTATTGTAAACACTTGATTGAAGAAAAAACAACAAATTTTGAAATTGGCCAAAGTGCCTTTCGATTGGCCACTCCAAAGTGCTTTTCAATTGGCCTCTCCAAAGTTCCTTTCGATTGGACACTCCAAAGTGCTTTTCAATTGGCCTCTCCAAAGTGCCTTTCGATTGGCCTCTCCAAAATTCTTTTCGATTGGCATCCCCAAAGTGTCTTTCGATTGGCATCCATATAGCGCCCTTCGATTGGCATAGACAAAGGTCTTTCGATTGACCTGTTAATAAGGCCTTTCGATTGGAATTTTGACAAGGCCTTTCGATTGGCATTTCAACAAGGTCCTTCAATTGGAATTTCAACAAGGTCCATTCGAAAGAGCTTTCAAAGGGTCATTCATAGGGGGCCATCAGCCCATTCAAAAGATCCATTCAAAGGAGGCCATCAACCATTCAAAGGAGCCTCATCAGAGCATTTGAAGGCCAGTTGCATATCATTCAAATTCAAAAAGGGACAAGATCCCTTAACTTTGGCCAAGGTTACGTTTTACATTCATGGCACTCATATGGTCGTTACCAGTATTATTTCTCTTGTCCCCTCACACTCCTATAAATATGAGGCCAAGGACACATTACAGAAAAAAGAGAAAAAGGGAGGAGAACGGAAAAAAAAAACCTTGGAGAGAGGCTGCCCACAAAATCCATTAAAAGTTGCCAGAATTTTCCAAGCTAAAGCAGTCCTTCAGATCAAAGGTTCCCACGCCCAGAAGCCCTCAGATCGAAAGTGCTCATATCCAGCCAGCGCCTAAATTGAAGGTCCAATCCACTAGTAAGAGAGGGTAAATTGTCCAACCTTGTATTTGCATAGCATATCCATACTTGTCGTTACCTTCAATTTTTCATCCTACAGGATCAAAAGGCTTGGGTTTGAAGCCCAATTCATGTTCTTCGTTTGCTAACATTTGCTGCAGATTTAGCCTGAAAAGACCCAGCGCGCGCAGGATCGAAGGGCCTGGGATTCGATACCCAGGCCATGCATTGTATTTCGCTAAAATACTTTTGCATGTACAACATCCTAGGTCGAAGGAGACACCTCCTATAGATCGAATCTGCCCATATTCCTCCTGGATCGAAAAAGGCATCTTTCCCAGGATCGAAAGGCAATCCCCTTTCCTGGATCGAAGGCTACTCACGCCTCACTCCCTGGCCCAATCGAAGGAGGCGACTTCTCCCCCTTGGATCAAAGAAGATATCTTCCTCCCATGGGTCGAAAGACCATAATTTTCCTGGGATCACCCCCTCCCCCCCCCCCCCCCCCCCCCCCTTTTTCCTGCAATTGAAGGGTGCCCCATTTGTATTTTTACTTTTTGGTTCTTTTCTCTATTTTTTTAAATCTTTTTAATTAACATTAAAATCAAAATCACAAAAATATTAGGCTAGTTATTTTTCCAATTAAATTAATTTTGTCAACTAATTAATTAATTAATTTAATATTTTTCTTAAAATTAAAATTAAATAGACTTAGGCCTTATTTTCTTGTATATCAAAAACAACAAAAAGATTTCCTTTTTACTTTGTGCGCGTTTATTTAATTCCGTATTTTTACTATTTATTGTATCTGTTCACCAGATGTAATAGATAAAATTAGGACATTTACTACTTTATTCTCATTAACCTTGTATAATGTAAATCCTCTCCCCGAAGCATTGTAATAGCGTAGGACTTCTATATTCTGCATTTTACTTCTTTTCATATTAACTGCTAGTAATTAGGCTTGTATGATAAGACTAATAATCAAACGCTAGCAAACTTAACCAAAAGACAAAAAATAACTGAAATACAACATAATTGCACACAAGCACCTATAAGGTATGCCCACTTTGGATGCCTTCAATAAAACAGTCATGGGGTAGGAATGCTTTAGCAAAGACCCGTAAAAAAAAAAGATCATAGTCCATCGATGACCCTAAAGTTGCCTTCTCGGTAAATGATCTAGTCCCTAAAACAGAATTGCTAAAGTATCTCCACAATTGCCTTTGTGACTGTAACGTCCCTTTGATTGTCCCTCAACATCCAACGACAAGGCTACCTACTCACTAATAGTAGGATAGCACTGTCTAAAGGAAAATAGGAAAAGAACAACCTTTTCGAGCACAAAAGTAGATAGCTGTTAGAACTTTGCTTAAAAAAATTTTTTTTGCACTTACACAAAAAATTACTTTTCAAAAACAATTTCAAAACATTTTCTTTGTTAACATTGTTGTACCCCAAAATTTGCCCTTTCATTTCCTCAACATTTTCTCATCACAAAACCCTTGGAGCTCAAGATTCAATTAGGGTTTCCTCTGCTCAAGACTTCTCCTTGCACTGTTCACCCAAATTAGGGTTTGTGTTTGAACAAAGATATTTTGACCTAAAATTCCTAAGATGAATTTCATGCTTCATGTTGGACTCCCAAGTTTATCCATACCAAGTTTCAAGTCCTGATTCCAAATTTTGCCCAGTCAATTGGACAGTTGACCTAGAAATCAACTGTATTGGGGAAAAAGTCAACTGTGGCCAATTGACAGTCAAATCTCATGAAAATTGACCCACATCAACATTATGAACTCATATGAACCATTTGATCAAGTTTGGATCACAATTCCACAAGAAATTTGATCAAATCACCAAAAGGGCAAAATGGTCATTTTTAGGGTTTTGACTGCACAAAGGCAATTTTTGACTGTTTGACCTAGCCAATGGCAAACCAAGCTCACATATGGACTCAAGGACCCCATGGAATTATCTTGACATGCTCAACAAGTTCAAAAGATCCCAAATACACAAGATTGACAGTTGAATTTCCCAGTCAATTGATCAATTTTGACTGTATACTGAAAAGTCAAACTTTGACTTTTTGGTCAAAGTCAAGTGTCAAGATTCATTTTTCATCAAAACATGTCAAATCATGAAACTTGTTCATCAAGAAATCAAGAATTGCAAATTAGGGTTTGAAATGAAGATTTTTTCATAACTTAGAATTTTTCTAAGTTATGAAAAACCCTAATTTTTTCCTAACTTTGTCCCACTTTCTCACCATGATTCATTTGGATTCAAGCAAAAGTCAAAACATGAAAGTTGTAGCCTATTGCAAAATCTACAACTTTGATTCACAAAGTTTTCCCAAAAGAAGCTTGTAGCTCAAGTTACAATTTTTGGAACAAGGGTACCAAACCATTCTTAACTTAGAGAAAATTTGACCTATTTTAGGCAAGGTTTTTACCTAACTTCAAGACCATTTTTCACATGCTTCCACTTGGAATTTCAATTTGCATTTCAAAGATGGATTGTAGTACACATTCCAAGCTTTCCAAAATGTCCAAGAACTCATCAAACAACTTCATGGTTAGAGAGAATCGAATTTGGCAATATGGGAAAAACTCACTTTTGATTTGGCCAAGTTACATGTTCATACATTTGTGCCATTTTGAATTCAGCATGCTTTCCTTGATTACAGGTATTTTATCTCAATTACACTCCTTAATTTAATGCCAATCCTTTGTGCCAAGGTGTTGTTCTATGAGTTTGGACATTGTATGCAAGTTTAATCCATTTTTAGATAAAGCATTATATCCATTTTGGAAAAGTTGCACTTTATGTCTAAAGAAAATCCAAGCAAGTACAGTTAAGATCTCTTTGGCACAAGTTTATGGACTAATTGCACTGATCAAGACTAAGTTGTGCAGCATAGATTGGGGGCCTCTACCTGTCTAGAACACCAACTTGCCATCTCTTGCTTAAAGTGTAAGAAACTTGCCATAACACATAACAACTTTCATCTCAGCTAACACAACCTTAAGCAAACTTGTCAAACATATTCTAAACATCCATTCTGAGCTAGAACACGAGCCAACCATCCCTAACACCCTCTCATTCACAGAATCACCATTGAACTGCCCAAAACAGGGCATCCCTGCAGTTTGAGTTCCATAGCTCAAACCTTCCATGCATTCTTGCTAAAAACACTTCAAACACATTCCATAATATCCATATAAACTATTCCAAACCTTGAACTGAGACTGTAACAGCCATAGCACCATTTGCCATTTCCATTTTTCTATCTTGCAGGTGGACTTCTGCAGCTTGATTTGGCACGATTCAAAACACACCAAGCATTGGAATAGCATCACTACACTTCAGGCAAGCTGTACAAATCATCATCTTGCCCTGAAAGCTCCTCCATTGCAAGACACGATTCCAACTGAACAGGTATATTCATGAAGTTCTATCTCTCAATATAGGCATTGTTAACTTTAGGTTTGTGAAAAAAACATGTCATATTCATAGCCCTGAACATGCCTGTGTAATTAGATTTCATTTATATTATGTATGCTTAGAGAATTTTAAGTCTGAACATTGAATAAAATTTAGGTCAGGAATTGGGGGAGAAGAAATTCTCTCTCATTTCTGAGAGTTAGATTGACTTCTTTATATGTCTAGAATCGTGGCTTCAAGCTCTACAGGTTTCATGTTGGAAGATTTGGCAAAAGATCAAGGGATTGGAAGATAGAAAACGCGTGTTTTCTTGAACAAACTTGTTCTGAGGTTGAAGATGACAGGGTTCTGGGCTGGGCTTTGTTTGTCATTTCTGTTTACACACCATTTTCACTTTGACACCCTCTAGGCCCATTTTACTTATTTTTATGATTTTTTGACTTTTCTTTTTTTATTCTGACTTATTTATTTTTTCTTATAATATTAAAAATATAAAAAATATTTTTTACACCATTTTCATATTTATTAGGTATTTATTTGTTTAGATCAATATTTGTACATAAATAAATATATAAACATACTTTTATTTAAAAATACTAAAAAATATGCAAACATATTTTATTTCTGATTTTTATTTCATTTTATCTTCTGAAAATATTTCATATAAAATATACTTTTTTTTATAAATATTAAATATTATTATTTTGTATATATGCAATATATTTAATAAATAATACAAATTCATATATATATATATATATTAGTATATTTAGGTTAAAAATACAAAATATACACATTTTTTATTTTTATTAATATTTAATATTAAAAATACCTTTTTACAAATATACTTCATTTTTATTTTATTTTTGTATATAATAAATAATTGTGTACATATTAAATAATTAATTAATACATTTTATTTAATAAAATTAGGGTTTTGCCCTAAACATAAAAAAACTCCAAAAAATAATCCTTTTATTTTTGTTTATTTGACATATAAAAATACTTTTTTTCATACACATAAAAAACCCCTTTTGCATCTTGAATATTTATTTTATTTCCATTTAATTTGTGCAATTAAATATCTTGTAAATAATTCAATTTTGATGTAATAGTTTAGGTTTAAATTCCTTGTCAAAAAACCCCCCATTTGAACATTTGTACCCCCCTTCCCATATATTGTGTTGTAATAGCTTAGTAACTTTATTTTTCGCACTTTATTGCTTTCTAAATATACCATGTTAGAATTAGGGTTTGTATGCGAATCAAAAACAACAAAAATAGTTTGACCTAATTTCAAGATAATCAAGCATGAAAATGGACAACACTAATCACACTTGCACCACTAAGGTATTCCACTTGTTGCCTTCAATAAATGGGCCATATTGCATGTTAGGTCTCTTTGGGCAAAACAAAACAATTCAAATGATCATAGTCCCTCGATGACGCTTTCGAAAGTTGCCTAAAAATGATCAAGTCCCTTAAGGAAAATTGCCCAAAGATACTTGACACCATTGCAATTATGGTCTAAACGATGACCCGTGCCCGTCCCTTTCACATCCTAACACAAGATTGTCCACCAAATGCAATGGTGGAACAAAATTGTTAAAAGGGTTAAAAACATAAAAGAAATCTTTGAGAAATTTAGGAGTAGACAACCTCTTAGTTACTTGAATCAAACTTGCAAAACAAAACACTTGCCTATTTTCTAAACCACACATCACTACACTTTCAAAACAAACTTTCAAAAACAAATGAAAACCTTTTCAAAAAATATACACCTTTGTATACATCCCAACATGGATCATTACAAAGGTTGCCACCACATGGGCTTCTTTTCAAAACATTTTTCAAACCCACACACACACAAAGCACCATTTCAAACAATTGAAAATTAAGGCAAGTTGATCTAAGCAAGTAACTAAGAGCCCATGGATAACCATGGATAGAAAGGGTGCTAATACCTTCCCTTTCTATAATCTACTCCCCGAACCCAAGAAAACATCTCAAAGGTTTTTGCTGTGCTTTTTAAACCTTTCCTTAGGATAAAATAAAAGGTCGGTGGCGACTCTTGTTCAACCAAAACATTTGCGAAAACAAACGCAAACTCATGGTCAGTTCTCCCACCATATCACAGAACTGGCGACTCTGCTGATGACAAAATTAAAAGTGGAGTAACCTTAGGGCTTAGATCACCTTTGTTTTCAATTGTTTGCCTTGTTTGCTTTTATATTTGTGGGCTTTGCATCGGAGTTTCATAGATCCTAACCCGGATCTGGGGAATACCCTTTTTAGGTAGCATAATTTGTGAGGGACCTGTCCGGCGTAGACCGACACGGGTGAAGCAGTGGCTACGTTGGTGTGGCACCTTGGTCTGTACCTATATCCCTTGTGTTGCAACGAGGAGAATATGGGTCTTCTAAGGAATCATTAAACACCAACCAACCTTAGAACCCTAAATTGACCAAACTTGGCCATAGAACAGTAGCAGTATGCTACACTCATTGAGGCTAAACTCTCGCGATGGTTCTGGCCGCAAGAAAAGATTGCGATGCTAGAGTTATGACCGATTGAGGGTAGTCAATTATTTGAGATCCTCTAGAACCCGGTTACTTTTGATAGGACAGGTTTTAACCAACGAAACCAAAAGAGGGCAATACCTAAACTTCATGCTGGCCTGAAACCTAAGGGTTGTCTTGTGTGACTTGTGTGCCTTATCATGCTTGCCTGTGTGAATACTTGTAGTGTGCTTCATCATAGCATCATGCCATCATACCATTGCATGCATCCTGTATAAGGACTAACCCATTTCAAAGACAAAAAAGTTTCATCTTTGCTCTGTTTTGTAGGACATCATGATGCCCGTGCATAGGAATACTATCCGGCTCAACTTTGTTCAACCACCAGCTCTGCTCAAAGATTTGGTTGGTAGGATTCCAAACACTACTTTCTTCATCAAAAGGCATGGTTCTCTCCTTGGCTTGATCACTGCAAAATGGGACCAACAACTGATAAGTGTCCTGACCCAGTTTTATGACCCCCTGTATCATTGCTTTACCTTTCAAGACTTCCAGTTGGTCCCTACCCTGGAAGAATTCTCTGATTTGCTCGGTGTCCCTGTTTTGGAGCAAACTCCATTCACTGGTTGGGAAAAGACTCCTAGGCCTGAAGAGATTGCTGCAATTCTCCCCTTGACCAAAGAAGAGGTATTGGCTAACTGGGAAACTAGAAGTGGAGTTAAGGGCTTTTTGGTCAAATTTCTGGTTGGCAAAGCTAATGATTTCTGGAATGACTTAGACTTCAAGGCGTACGAAGACATTCTGGCTCTTTTAACCTATGGACTAGTATTGTTCCCAAATCCTGACACCTTTATCAGTGTTTATGCCATAAGAATCTTCATGTCTCGGAATCCTGTACCCACTCTTTTGGGTGATATCCTACAACAACTCTATGCTCGTACTGCCCGAAAACGGGGAACTCTGTGGTGTTGTGCTCCTTTGCTAGTGAGGTGGTTTATTTCGCACCTTCCTAAGTTCGTGCTGAAGAATGAAGAAGGAAAGGGTTGGGCTCATAGGTTAATGTCTCTCACTGATAATGACATCACTTGGACTCTCAGAGGGTTGGATGAGGTAGCTGTTATTGATCGTTGCGGAGAATACCCTAATGTCCCATTGATTGGTATCCAGGGAGGAATCTCTTATAATCCATGCTTAGCCCTCTGCCAGTTTGGAAGAGCCAGAAGAGTAGGGCCTCATGAAATGTTGGTTCCTCACTTCCATTTTGAATTTCAGGTAGACAGTGACAAACTACGCCGTGGATTCATTAAGGCTTGGGACAGAATTCACAAAGCTGATCCGCATGAGTTGGGACCAAAGACCTCTCTACCAATGGAACCCTATTGCAAATGGGTCCGCATCCGTGCTCAGAAGTTAGGTATGCCGTACGAAGCTGTCATACCTATCATTCTTGAGTCTCCTGATGAAGATGGGGTTCCTCCAACTGTCATCCCTCCTCAGATACCCACTGATTTTGACACACTGAAAAGATCTTGGGCGCAGCTAAAGGAAGAACGGGATTTTTATCGGGAAAAGTTCAACGAGCAGGAACGGAAGATCCAGAGGCTGACTAAGCAATTAGAGGAAGAGCGGGTTCTGAATGACTATATCCATACTGAGAAGAGGAGGCCATGGGAGCACTGATGGGCTTTGGATGTTTCCTTTTTACAGCTTTTATTTCCTTTTCAGTATTTTTCATTCCTGTAAATGCCTAAGGGCAAGTTGTTGAACAATTTAAAATTTGAATCTAATGAAGTGTGTTTCCCTTTTGTCTACAAAGTTGAATCTTGTTTGTCTTTGAAAACATAAAACATACGCATCTCATTGCACCATATGCATAACAGGTACATGTTGTACCCCAAAATTTGCCCTCCCTTTCTTCAGGAAACCATCTTGGATTTTTTTTAAGGTCCCCCTGAAACAAATCCAAGTCCTGAGTTATCCTTTTGCCCAAGCAAGCCACTTACAAGAGCAAGAAGATCTCACGAACTCCAGAAGCAACGCTTTTATCTTGAGAAAAATCAAATTCTAAGTACTTAGAATGTTTCTTTAAAATAAGTGTTTTTTAGAAAAAAAAATCAGCGCTTCAGAACTTCTGGACCCATTCTAGATGAAAACAGTCAGAAGTTGCAAGCTTGGCTCAGCGTGGTCAGAAGTTGGCTCTTCAGCAGCTACATCAGTTCAATCAGAAGTTGTAAACGTGGTTCAGAATGTAAGCCTCAAACAGAACATGCCCCTTCAGCAGTTACACAAGCCCAGTCAGAATTTGCTAAAGGAATGCAAGAGAAGCAGGGAAGTCTGAAGGCTCCTTCAGAACAGGTTGAAATCAGAAGATGAAGGATCAGAAGAGTGGGTGTTACACTGATACAGAATCTCTAAGTCCAGATTGTCCAGAAGCAAATCCAAGGAACGTACCAGAAAACCAGGAGAATCTCCAGAGCTTACTAAGACAACAGGTAGCCAAGGCCAGAGCATGGTTTACGCTGCTGATTCAACGCTGGTTTCCATTACCAGAATGTTGGTATTGACAGGTCTTGTCACCATTTAATGCCCATTAATGCTTCCAACCACTCCTGAGCATTCACGTATGGCTTAGAAAACGCTTTTGCATAGATTCTGGCATGGGTCTTCACGCTACCCGCCCACTTCAGAGGTCACTTCTCCCCAATCTACGCCTGCTGCTGCAACCTAGGCTGAAAGCTAGCTGTTATCACAACTTCCCAGGAATTTCTGTCAAAGAACAAATTCAAACTCTGTTGGCGCTTTAATGTTCAAGGCATCCACAAGAACTTTGCCTATAAATAGAGAACTTTCACCACTGCAAAAGGCGTTCAAAAAAAGAAACAGAAATTGCTAAGAAGGAAACAGAACTCTTAGCAACATAGTGTTCTGAAACTCTGCCAAAATCTCCTGTTTTGTTCCATAACTTTGAGTTTCTCACCTTCAACTTCATCAAATATCCAGTTCTTTTCTGTAAACCAAAAATACTCTTTCCAAACTTCTGACCCTACACACGTATACACCTTTACTTCCCCTTTTCAAATCTGTCCAGAACACCACCAGAACCAAAAGCTAAACTTTCACTCACCAACTTTTCCAAACAGTCAGGTAAGCACCTGCTGACCCTCATCACGCTGTTAAGCATCATCAGCTGTGCATACTCAAATAAACATAATGTAAATATCATGCTGTTACTGTTTATGTTCTGAGGATTTTCATACCTCAGAACGTTCTGAGCCAGTACAGGATTTGCCTATGACCTTGGTGGTTCTGACCTCTAAAACATTTTTTTGTATTTGCTGGATCTGTTCCAAATATGTTTCCTGTTTTGTGGAGTAACAACAGAATTGCAAATGTTCTGATTAGTACAGGGAAAAGCCAAATGTTGACTTTGACGTTAGCATATCTGAAGCCTGTTTTGCTGTCAATGATATCAGAACCTCTGAGAGTTATTGCCTTTTCAGCAGAATCAGAACTTCTGGTTTCTCCACTAACAAACTTCTGTCTTGCAGCGCAGGGAAATCAGAACTTCTGATTTCCCCACTAACAAGGTTCTGTTTTGCAGGTGCCAGAGTCAGAAGTTCTGACTCATCCAGTTTCACTAATAGGTTGATCATCTGGCAGCGGAGCTGAGTCAGAACTTCTGATGACCTCCCAGCAGCGCGCGGGCTCCCTCTCTCTCTATATATCTTATTTTTTGCTATTTTCTTTTTTGTCTATTTTTCTCGTTGAACCCCCCATGTACAAATGTGTATCCCCCTCCCCTAATTGTTGTAATAGCGTAGGATTTTATATTTCTGCTTCTTATTGCTAGTAATTAGGACATGTATGGCAAGATAAAATCAATGAATTAGAAAAACCTAATTCAAAGAAAAAAACTCTTGTATGCAATAAAACACACTTGCACACTAACACCCCTAGGGTTACATCCACTTGTTGCCCTTTCAAAAATCAGGCCATATTGCATGTTAGGTCTCTTTGGGCAAAACAAATAACTCAAATGATCAAGTCCCTTAAAGAAAAATTGCCCAAAGATACTTGGCACCATTGCAATTATGGTCTAAACGATGACCCACGCCCGTCCCTTTCACATCCTAACACAAGATTGTCCACCAAATACAATGGTGGAACAAAATTGTTAAAAGGGTTAAAAACATAACAAAAATCTTTGAGAACTTTAGGGTAGATCGCTCTTAAGTACTTGTCAACTTGCAAAACAAAAACACTTGCCTGTTTTTAAACCACACCTCACAACACTTTCAAAATAACTTTCAAAAACAAATGAAAACCTTTTCAAAAGACATACACCTTTGTATACATCCAAACATGGATCATTACAAAGGTTGCCACCACATTGGCTTCTTTTCAAAACATTTTTCAAACACACACACAAAGCACCATTTCAAACAATTGAAAAAGGCAAGTGATCTAAGAAAGTAACTAAGAGCCCATGGATAACCATGGATAGAAAGGGTGCTAGTACCTTCCCTTTCTATAATCTACTCCCCGAACCCAAGAAAAAATCTCAAAGGTTTTTGCTGTGCTTTTTAAACCTTTCCTTAGGATAAAATAAAAAGTCGGTGGCGACTCTTGCTCAACCGAAACATTTGTGAAAACAAACGCAAAACCACAGTCAGTTCTCCCACCGTATCACAGTACCCTTTTTCACAGGTTGCTTAATCTCCTTCACTGTTTATTTTGAACAGTCATCATGAATCCAAACTCATCCAATGAGCAAGCAATCAAGGCCCTTCAGGCCCAAAGTGCCCAGTTTCAAGAGATGGTCCTAAGCCTGGCCCAAGGTCAGCAAGAGTTGAAGGCTCTACTCCTAAAGAAGAAGAAGAAGAAGAGAACTGTGTTATTCAACACTGGACGCAGGTTTGGGAACACACTCCATAAGAAGCTGGTCCAACTACTTCCTCTGCAGAGAAAGATAGTCCCCAAGGAGAGTACGGGGCTGCTGAGTGATGTCACTAAGCACTAATGACCTAGAACCTTACTTGACCATCTTGGCCTTTTATTAGGGGTAGTGAGATGACCGGCTTTGGTGCAGTCCGAAGTTGGTAGATACTCGATACTACACTCATTGAGGGTTGTTTTCTTGGAATATTTTGGTCGCTAGTTAAGTGGCTAAACCAAAACAATGAACAATGAAAACAATCCCGTGATATTGAGCTCCTTAGAACCCGGTTACTATTTATAGGACAGGTTTTTAAGCCAACTACACTCAAGAGGGTACTTACCTATGAAACCTCATGCAAGCCTGAAACTAGGGTTTGGTGTGGATTGCTTGTACATATGTGTTGTGCATACATCATGGACATCATAAAACATCATATGCATTCACTAACCATTTCAAGGGTTTTGGATCTTCATTTTTGTTCCTGTTTTGTAGGTCATGGAAGTTCCTCGCAGAAAAACCATTCAAGTCAACCTTGTGAGAATCTCTCCTCAACTCAAGGAGCTCACCTCAAGAATTCCGGAAAGCTTATCCTTCAGTGAAAGACACGGTAGACTGCTCAGCCTAGTCAACACCAACATTAAAGAAGACATGATAAAAGTGCTATTCCAGTTCTTTGACCCTCTTCACCACTGTTTCACTTTCCCCGATTACCAGTTGGTGCCCACTTTAGAGGAGTTTTCTCAACTCCTAAGAATCCCTATCCTTAATCAACTACCCTTCAACGGTATGGAAAAGGAACCAAAGCCGGAAGATGTTGCTCGAGCATTACATCTACAACCATCCGACATCAAGGGGCATTGGGAAACCAGAAGCGGCGTCAAAGGATTCTTAGCAAAATTCTTGTTTGAGAAGGCACAAGAATGTTGGAATTCATTGGACCTACAAGTCTTTGAAGAAATTGTGGCACTCCTTATCTATGGGTTGGTCTTGTTCCCAAATCCCGACCAATTGGTAGATGTCAACGCCGTCAAAATCTTCTTGTCCAGAAATCCAATACCAACATTGCTTGGGGACATCCTTCACTCATTTTACACACGAACAATGAGAAAGAGGGGTGTTCTCATGTGCTGTACTCCTCTCCTTGCAAGGTGGTTTATTTCGCACCTTCCACAATCTGTCTTGAAGAACGACCAAGGCTCAAGGTGGTCCCAACGGTTGATGACTCTTATTCACTCTGATGTACATTGGTGTTCTCGATCCAGAGAAAATGTCATCATCGTCGATCGTTGCGGAGAATTTCCTAATGTTCCTTTACTTGGGATCA
Source organism: Vicia faba (assembly GCA_948472305.1). NCBI lineage: Eukaryota > Viridiplantae > Streptophyta > Magnoliopsida > Fabales > Fabaceae > Vicia > Vicia faba. The sequence goes on along the minus strand of OX451740.1, from coordinate 1,095,736,811 downwards.
GAGGAGGTATCACCTACAACCCTTGCCTAGCTTTGAGGCAATTTGGATATGCACGGAGGGATGGCCCTCATGACATGTTGATTCCTGACCTAGTTTTTGACTTCAACAACGATGCGCAAGGACTTCGCCAAAGATTCATCAGAGCTTGGGGAAAACTCAACAAGGTTGATAGCAAGACTCTGGGACACAAGAATTCCATCCCTCTTGAGCCCTATCTCAAGTGGGTACGAGCCCGAGCCCAAGGTTTGATGATGCCTTATCCTCATATTCTCCCTGTGATTAAAGAGCCCGTCAATGAAGGAGAGGTTCCCTACACCATCTTACATCCAGACATGCCTACATCGTGGGAGGAAATGCAGAAAAGTTGGATCCAGCTCAAGGAGGAACGGAATACTTTTGAAGCTAGCTTCTACGCCAGTGAGAAGAAGGTTCTAGAGCTTACCCGCCGACTCCATGAGCAAGAGGCCCTCAACACCTACATCGCACCAAAGAGGATGCGCAATGTCTTTTTACCTTGAGAAGTTATTTTGTAATATTTGGCCCATGGGGCATTTATGTACTAACAAATTTCTTCTTATTAATATGACGTGCGTTCTTCTTTGTCTGAAACAATTTTGAATGTCCTAAATCCTTGAATGCATTGCATACATAAGCATACCATTCATCATGTGCATAAGCAGGTCTCACTCCAAGTTTCCTTATCTATCTGCTATTCATGTCAGTCAGGATGGATCTCGAGCAAACAGTCAAAGACCTACAAGCTCAGAATGCACAGTTCCAGCAACTCCTGATGACCTTGGCTAAGGGTCAGGAGGATATCAAGACTCAATTGGGGAACAAATACCCAGTAAAAAAGAAGAAAAAGAGACTCGGGATGGCTACTTTGGGGAGAAGATTTGACGGAGAAGCTCGGAGAGTGCTCGAATTTCCTCCTATCTCTGATGAAGGAACCAGCAAAGGAGGTGGGGCTGCGGTACCTTCCGAGTCTGATGCGGAAGAGGAGGAGGTCGAAGAGGATGAAGATTATACCGATCAGCAATACCCTCCAGCTGATGATAAATACAAAGGGCTAGAGGACAGGTTGGCCGCCATGGAGCTACAAAGAGTACCGGGTTTGGATTTTGAAGACTTGGGTTTGGTTGCCGGGATTGTGATCCCCCCAAAATTCAAAGTGCCAGTGTTTGTAAGGTATGATGGGTTGTCCTGTCCCAAAATGCATCTCAGGTCCTACGTGAGAAAGATTCAACCCTATACGGCAGATAAAAACCTTTGGATTCATTTCTTTCAAGACAGTCTTTCTGGAGCTCAGTTGGAGTGGTTTTATCAGCTAGAGGGAACCAGTGTTCGAAATTGGGAAGATTTGGCCACCGCTTTCTACAAACAATACCAATACAATTCTGACCTTGCCCCTACTCGTACCCAACTTCAGGGTATGTCGTTAGGAACAGGCGAAGGATTCAAAGAGTACGCACAAAAATGGAGGGATTTGGCTGGCAGGGTGCAGCCTCCTTTAACCGATCGTGAGCTAGTTGATATGTTTCTAGGGACCCTATCTGGGCCATTTTTCAATCATCTGATTGGTAACTCTTCCGCGGGGTTTACCGATTTGATCTTAACGGGCGAAAGAATAGAAGCTGGCATCAAGTCAGGAAAGATTCAGAAGGGTGTTGCTGCAGGTACTGAGAAGAGGCCTTTTAAGAAAGAAGCAAGTGCCGTCTACGGTCCTAGAAGACAAGTCAAGCCAGAAAGTCGCCAAACCGTCAATGCTCTGGTCATTTCAAAACCTGTTGCTGCTCCTCAGCGGTACAATCAACAAAGAAGTGAAAGGCCCAAGAGGCAGTATACTCGGTTGAGTATGACCTTGTCACAAATTTTACCCCAACTATTGTCAACCAACTTGGTGACCACCAAAGAAGCCCCTAAAGTCGTGAATACTACATCTCCTAAGTATAACCCAAATGCCCGTTATGCTTATCATTCTGATAGCCCCGGGCATACTACTGATGATTGCTGGGCCTTGAGAAACAAAGTGCAAGATCTTATTGACGCAAAGGAAATTCAGTTTGAAGCGCCTGAAAGACCGAATGTTGTAACCGCTCCTATGCCCCAGCATAGAGTGAATGCCATTGAAGAGGAGTTGTATGCTGTTTCAGTGAATGATGTTGCTACCCCTCTGTTGACTGTTAAAAAGAACTTACTACTAGCCAGTTTATTTCCGGGTTGTAGTAAGGGTTGCCTCCTGTGTGCTGTTATCCCTACCGGTTGTCCGCTGCTGAAATCAGGCATCCAAAGCCTGATGGATAGCAAAGAAATTCTGTTCAAGAAAACTGATGTTCCGTTTGTTTCCGCTGAAGAAGTATCTGTCGTCACGATTTTCAACAATCCTACCAAAGCTCCCATGAAGAAACCAGTCCGAATTATGTCTGTTGCACCCATCACTATTACTGTTCCGGGACCTCTCCCCTATGAGTCTGATAAAGCGGTCCCATGGCATTATGGAGCCGGCGTATATGTGCTTGGGGTGAAGCAGGAGTCCAACACCAATACCAGTATCAGTAACATCACTGGTCCCGCCAAGATTACCCGCAGTGGCAGGCTCTTCTCGCCTGACATTGCACCGCCAGTTATCCGAAAACCTCTCACCATCACACCCGCAAGTGTGCATGTTCCAATTCAAGTTCCTGTGTCTACTACTGCCGTCAGGTCCTCTGATACTCGGGGCAAAGAAGTTGCTACCGATTTTCCTGCCAGGACGGAGGCACCAAAAAAGACTGTTGTAGAAGCCTCCCAACAAGAAATGGAGGAAATTCTTAAAATCATCAAAAAGAGTGACTTTAACATTGTTGAACAGTTGGGGCATACTCCCTCCAAAATCTCTATGCTATCATTGCTGCTATGCTCAGAGGCCCATGCAAAAGCCCTGATTTCATTTCTAAAAACGGCCCACGTACCGCAAGAGACCTCCGCGGATCAATTCACTGACTGTGTGGCTAATCTGACAGCTGACAATGGATTGGGGTTCTCAGATGCTGACCTCTCCCCCAAAGGGAAAAATCACAATGATGCCCTGCATGTTTCCATAGAATGCAGGGGCACTACTCTCGCACACGTATTAGTGGATACCGGCTCTTCCCTGAATGTTTTGCCTAAAAAGGCATTGGATCGCTTGGATTGTGAAGGTTTGGAATTGAAACCTAGTAACATCATTGTTAGAGCCTTCGACGGTTCTAAGAGGATGGTGCACGGTGAAGTAAACATTCCTATTCGTGTGGGTTCCCAAGTCTTCGACTCAACATTCTATGTAATGGATATTCGTCCATCTTACTCCTGCTTATTGGGTCGACCCTGGATTCACAAGGCTGGGGCAGTAACCTCCACTCTAAACCAAAAACTCAAATACCCTGTCAAAGGGAAGATTGTTACCGTGCAGGGTGAGGAGGAATACATGGTTAGTCACTTGAATTCATTCCGGTATATCGAGATGGACGGGGAGTTTATTGAAACCCCCTTTCAGCATTTTGAGGAGGTACCTCCAACGTTGGCATCAGCTGAAGCAGTGGCTGAAGAAGACTTCTCGTTGAAGATGGCATCTTTGAAGGATGCCCGGGCTGTAATCGAGAAAGGCAATTGTGCGAACTGGGGTTAGCTTCCTGACTTCACTCAAAAGAACGACAAGTTTGGGCTGGGCTTTACTACAGAGGCTCAGAGGGCTGTGCGCAAGGAAAAGATCAGAAAAACTCCAGTGTTTATCACCAGTCCAAGGGTGAATGCTATTGAGGAGGATGTAGAGGAAGCAGAGTTTGACAGTTGAATCTACCCGACTACCAGCAACGGACCAAGCAACTGGACGGCAAAGGATTTTACACCTATCACATTTGTCACGCAGTAATTAACTCTTTTGATTTTCAATTTGTAACAAACAATGTGTTAAAACTTTTATTGGCTCGGTGTCCTACCCGGGGCATCGTAGCTCCATTTGTGAGGGCTTTTTGTATGACATTTTCATATATCATCAATCAAAACATTGGATGTTTGTTGCATTTCAAATCTTGTGCTCTTTTTCTTTCTGTGTTATATATTGCAAAACAGCTATATTTACACACACTCACTTATACAGGTTTCAATCCACTCTGGATCTCACTGGTAACAGCTCTGCTACCGCCAGTTATGACTTCGAGAATCCGATCAGCTTGGCCGAGGACGAAGGTGAAGATGATTGCGAAGTGCCCGGTGAGCTCGCGAGACTGCTACTCCAGGAAGAGAGGGCTATTCAACCACATGAAGAGCTTGTGGAAACAGTTAACCTGGGTACTGAGATAGATAGGAAAGAGGTCAAGATTGGTGCCAATCTAGAGCTCAGAGTGAAGCAACGATTGGTCCAGATGCTACAGGATTACATGGAGATATTTGCTTGGTCCTATGAAGACATGCCTGGTTTGGATGCCGACATTGTAGTTCATCACCTGCCGACTAAGGAAGACTGCCCTCCGGTAAAGCAAAAGGTTCGCCGCATGCGCCCAGAGATGTCTGAAAAGATCAAGGCCGAGGTTATGAAGCAATTCGATGCCGGATTTCTAGCAGTAACTTCCTACCCTCAGTGGGTTGCCAATGTGGTGCCAGTGCCGAAGAAGGACGGTAAAGTCAGAATGTGTGTTGACTACAGGGATTTAAACAGGGCAAGCCCCAAGGATGATTTTCCTCTACCTCACATTGACGTTCTCGTTGACAATACTGCACAACACAAGGTTTTCTCTTTCATGGATGGTTTTTCAGGGTATAATCAGATCAAGATGGCCCCGGAAGATATGGAAAAGACTACCTTTGTGACTCAGTGGGGCACCTTCTGTTACAAGGTCATGCCATTCAGATTGAAAAATGTTAGGGCAACCTATCAACGTGCCATGGTTGCTTTATTTCATGATATGATCCATCATGAGATTGAGGTATACGTTGATGACATGATAGCAAGGTCTCAAACTGAGGAGGAGCACCTTGATCATCTGAGGAAGTTGTTTGACCGACTGAAATTATATAAGCTGAGGTTGAATCCCAACAAATGCACCTTTGGGGTGAGGTCCGGAAAATTGTTGGGTTTCATTGTGAGTGATAAAGGTATCCAGGTGGACCCTGCCAAGGTAAAAGCCATACAAGAGATGCCAACTCCAAAGACAGAGAAAGAAGTCAGAGGCTTCCTAGGACGACTGAATTACATTGCCCGATTCATCTCACATCTAACTGCTACCTGTGAGCCAATCTTCAAATTACTGAAGAAAGATCAAGTAGTACATTGGAACGATGAATGTCAGGCTGCCTTTGAAAAGATAAAGGAATATCTCCAAGAGCCACCCATTCTTATGCCTCCAGTGGAAGGAAGACCTCTGATACTATATTTGACAGTACTTGACAATTCAATGGGGTGTGTGCTGGGACAGCATGACGAGTCTGGCCGAAAAGAGCATGCTATTTATTACTTGAGCAAAAAGTTTACCGACTGTGAGTCTCGTTACTCACTGCTTGAGAAAACTTGCTGCGCTCTAGTATGGGCTGCTCGCCGGCTGAGACAGTATATGCTTACTCACACCACTTTGTTGATTTCAAAGATGGATCCCATCAAGTACATATTTGAAAAGCCCGCTCTGTCTGGAAGAATAGCGAGATGGCAAATGATCTTAACAGAATATGATATCCAGTATACAACTCAGAAAGCAATTAAAGGAAGTGTACTGGCAGATCATTTGGCACACCAACCTGTGGACGATTACCAATCATTGAACTTTGATTTTCCGGACGAAGACATCATGGTGGTAACTGACTGTGAAATACCTGGACCGGATGAAGGACCTGAGGAAGGATCCCGATGGTCTATGCATTTTGACAGAGCCTCCAATGCTTTGGGTAACGGCGTCGGCGCTGTAATCATATCTCCCAAAGGAACGCATACTCCACTCACCGCCCGATTATGTTTCAACTGCACCAACAACATGGCAGAATATGAGGCATGTATCATGGATCTACAAGCTGCAATCGATTTAAGGATCAAATTCCTGAGTGTCTTCGGAGATTCCGCTCTCGTGATCAATCAGATCAAAGGCGAGTGGGATACGAAACACCCAAATCTTATTCCTTACAAGGAGTATGTGTCAACCTTGCTTCCCCACTTTGAAGAAATAACTTTTGAGCACTTCCCAAGAGAGGAGAATCAGCTAGCGGACGCACTGGCTACGATGTCTTCAATGTTCAAAGTTAAATGGGACAATGAGGCTCCTCGGATCATTATCTGGAAGTTGGACGAACCGGCATACTGCTGCGACCTCGAGGCCGAGAAGGCAACTGAAAAACCCTGGTATCATGAGGTGAAAAGGTACTTAGAAGCTCAGGAATACCCTGAAGGTGCATCTGTCAATGACAAGAAGTTCATGAGGAGGTTTGCGGCAAAATTCTTCCTCAGCAACGACATCCTCTACAAACGGAACCATGATTCAACTCTACTACGTTGTGTGGATAAGGCTGAAGCAGAGAAGATCATGATAGAACTGCATGAAGGTACATTTGGGACACATTCCAGTGGACACACCATGGCAAAGAAAATCCTTCGAGCAGGGTATTTCTGGTCCACAATGGAAGCCGATTGTTACCAACACTCTCGAACTTGTCACAAATGCCAGATCTATGCTGACAAGGTGCATATTCCTCCTGTTCCTCTGAACGTCCTTACGGCACCTTGGCCTTTTGCAATGTGGGGCATTGATATGATCGGTGAGATCTGACCGATGGCATCCAACGGGAATCGCTTCATCTTGGTAGCGATTGATTACTTCACAAAGTGGGTTGAGGCAGCTTCCTACGCGACGGTAACCAAGAGCGTCGTGGCACGTTTTATCCGGCATAATCTGATCTGTCGGTACGGTGTCCCGGAAAGAATCATTACGGACAACGGTACCAATCTCAATAACAAAATGATCACTGAACTCTGCGAACAATTCAAGATACAGCACCACAATTCTTCTCCCTACCGGCCAAAGATGAATGGGGTTGTAGAGGAAGCTAATAAGAATATTAAGAAAATTGTGCAGAAGATGACAGTGACCTATAAAGATTGGCACGAGATGTTACCGTTTGCTCTTCACGGGTACCGTACCTCAGCGAGGACGTCAACCGGGGCAACTCTTTTCTCCTTGGTCTATGGCATGGAGGCAGTCTTGCCCATTGAAGTCCAGATACCTTCTCTCTGGATAATGAAAGATGCAGACTTAAATGAAGATGACTGGATCCAGACTCGACTTGATCAATTAAACCTGATTGACGAAAAGAGGCTCACCGCTATCTGCCATGGTCAGACGTATCAAAAACGAATGATCAGGGCATTTAACAAGAAGGTCAGACCACAAGAGTATCAGGTTGGAGACATGGTAATCAAGCGCATCATCCTTCCTCAAAGTGATCCCCGGGGCAAATGGACCCCTACTTACGAAGGGCCATTTGTGGTTAAACATGTGTTCTCAGGAGGAGCCATGATCCTAACCACCATGGATGGTGACGACCTCCCTCACCCCGCCAATGTAGACATAGTGAAAAGATACTACGCATGAATAAAAGACCCGCTAGGTTGACATACCTAGGCAAAAATAAGGGCTTCCCGGCGAACCAAAAGGGTTCGGGCAAAAATAAGGGATGAAATGAAAAAAAATCTGTACATCCGGCAAGTTGAAAACCCGAAAGGGCGACTTGGGCAAAAATGGGTATCCCGGTGGACTGAAAAACCGAAAGGGCGGTCCAGGCAAAAGTTAGGGATAAAGCGTAACACTATGTCTCATTGGATCACTTCGCATCCGGAATTCGGCATCAACTATCTGGCTCAGATTTCGGCATCGACCAATCAGCTTCATTTTCAACTAGGCAGCAAAGCGATGAGACGCTTGGGGATATAAAGGCGATAGCAGAGTTGGAACCCAGTGGGATTGTTCACATAGCTGTTTTGTTTTCTTTTCAAAAATTGTAAATTCTGTGATTATTCGGCGGCATCCTCTTACTAGGATGTCAGCTTCTTGTACAGAAACGCCTATTCACAGGCAAAATTCAAATCAATACAAATTCACTTGTCCATACAAGTTGCCATTGTTTTTTCCTTTTTCTGTTTTGTCTTGCGAAGAACGTCCAATGTTCATTTTTGATATATGCATTTGACATTAAATTGCTAATTTATAAATGTTTGCAAAAGATCAATTACAGGTGACATTAGAAACAAGGGCAATGTAAGGTTGTCTGATGCAGTCTGGTTGCTTTGTCCGCCAAGGTACCAAGGTAGATTCGACTGAGGAATATGACCAAATCATCTCAACGCCCCGCAGAGTAAGACAAGATTCAGCAATACTTTCCCCAAGCGGATTTGACTCCCCGTCAATCCTGAAAAGGCACAACTTTCCCCGGCAAGTCTTAAAGCTTATCCCCAGTAGATTTTGGAAGCTTGTCCCCTGCAGAATACGGACGTCTCTCCCGAGCTTTAGTCAGAGTTATTCCTCACAAGGGCTTATAACTGGGTTATCCTCAGCTAATTACCACGGAAGATCGCCCCCGACAAAGTTCTTTCAATCCCCAGCGGAGTTTATCTTTGGTATCCCCAGCGGAGTTTATCATCATTATCCCCAGCGGAATCCATCATTGAAGTCCTCAGCAGGCCTCTCATCAAAAACTTCAGCAAAGTATCTCTTCCACAGAACAATTCCCCGGCCGATTGTCGAGGATTTATTTTCCTAAGACAAAAATACATTCATAAACATTTCACTTACATACATGATAAAGTACATACAACGCTGTCTCATGTTAAAACATCATGCATATCATACATCATGACATTGCATACAACTTATGTTTTGCCTTTCAGGGAAAAAGACAATCCCAAAGACAACATTTCCAGATTCGATTCCTGTATCCAGCCAGGGCATATCTGTTGACAACATTTCCAGACTCGATTCCTGTATCTAGCCAGGGCACGTCTGAAGAGTTCAAAGATTCGATTCCTGTATCCAGCCAGGGCATATCTATCAACTACAACATTTCCAGATTCGATTCCTGTATCCAGCCAGGGCATATCTGTTGACAACATTTCCAGACTCGATTCCTGTATCTAGCCAGGGCACGTCTGAAGAGTTCGAAGATTCGATTCCTGTATCCAGCCAGGGCACATCTATCAACTACAACATTTCCATATTCGATTCCTGTATCCAGCCAGGGCATATCTGCTGACAACATTTCCAGACTCGATTCCTGTATCTAGCCAGGGCACGTCTGAAGAGTTCGAAGATTCGATTCCTGTATCCAGCCAGGGCACATCTATCAACTACAACATTTCTAGATTCGATTCCTGTATCCAGCCAGGGCACATCTGTGAGCCACCGATTGTAGATTCGATACCTGTATCCAGCCAGGGCATATCTGCATAAGGAGATTGAAGATCAAACACCTGTAACAAGCCAGGAAAACATCTGCCTTTCTCAGATACATAAAGTTCTCGCCAAGGAATCTCTTGTGCGATCATCACTTCCAAATGGAATTTATAAGCCCATTCTCGCCATCACATTGCTGATACTCTACTATGCGAGTGCAAATTTCCGGGCACTCTAGTGTCCAATCTCCTTTTACCTTCGAGTCGCGAAAGGCAAACTTGCCAATCTAACTCTTCAGGTTCAAGAAGATTGAACAGGGGAAACTGTTGTACCCCAAAATTTGCCCTCCCTTTCTTCAGGAAACCATCTTGGATTTTTTTTTAAGGTCCCCCTGAAACAAATCCAAGTCCTGAGTTATCCTTTTGCCCAAGCAAGCCACTTACAAGAGCAAGATGATCTCACGAACTCCAGAAGCAACGCTTTTATCTTGAGAAAAATCAAATTCTAAGTACTTAGAATATTTCTTTAAAATAAGTGTTTTTTAGAAAAAAATCAGCGCTTCAGAACTTCTGGACCCATTCCAGATGAAAACGGTCAGAAGTTGCAAGCTTGGCTCAGCGTGGTCAGAAGTTGGCTCTTCAGCAGCTACATCAGTTCAATCAGAAGTTGTAAACGTGGTTCAGAATGTAAGCCTCAAACAGAACATGCCCCTTCAGCAGTTACACAAGCCCAGTCAGAATTTGCTAAAGGAATGCAAGAGAAGCAGGGAAGTCTGAAGGCTCCTTCAGAACAGGTTGAAATCAGAAGATGAAGGATCAGAAGAGTGGGTGTTACACTGATACAGAATCTCTAAGTCCAGATTATCCAGAAGCAAATCCAAGGAACGTACTAGAAAACCAGGAGAATCTCCAGAGCTTACTAAGACAACAGGTAGCCAAGGCCAGAGCATGGTTTACGCTGCTGATTCAACGCTGGTTTCCATTACCAGAATGTTGGTATTGACAGGTCTTGTCACCATTTAATGCCCATTAATGCTTCCAACCACTCCTGAGCATTCACGTGTGGCTTGGAAAACGCTTTTGCACAGATTTTGGCATGGGTCTTCACGCCACCGCCCACTTCAGAGGTCACTTCTCCCCAATCTACGCCTGCTGCTGCAACCTAGGCTGAAAGCTAGCTGTTATCACAACTTCCCAGGAATTTCTGTCAAAGAACAAATTCAAACTCTGTTGGCGCTTTAATGTTCAAGGCATCCACAAGAACTTTGCCTATAAATAGAGAGCTTTCACCACTGCAAAAGGCGTTCAAAAAAAGAAACAGAAATTGCTAAGAAGGAAACAGAACTCTTAGCAACATAGTGTTCTGAAACTTTGCCAAAATCTCCTGTTTTGTTCCATAACTTTGAGTTTCTCACCTTCAACTTCATCAAATATCCAGTTCTTTTCTGTAAACCAAAAATACTCTTTCCAAACTTCTGACCCTACACACGTATACACCTTTACTTCCCCTTTTCAAATCTGTCCAGAACACCACCAGAACCAAAAGCTAAACTTTCACTCACCAACTTTTCCAAACAGTCAGGTAAGCACCTGCTGACCCTCATCACGCTGTTAAGCATCATCAGCTGTGCATACTCAAATAAACATAATATAAATATCATGCTGTTACTGTTTATGTTCTGAGGATTTTCATACCTCAGAACGTTCTGAGCCAGTACAGGATTTGCCTATGACCTTGGTGGTTCTGACCTCTGAAACATTTTTTTGTATTTGCTGGATCTGTTCCAAATATGTTTCCTGTTTTGTGGAGTAACAACAGAATTGCAGATGTTCTGATTAGTACAGGGAAAAGCCAAATGCTGACTTTGACGTTAGCATATCTGAAGCCTGTTTTGCTGTCAATGATATCAGAACCTCTGAGAGTTATTGCCTTTTCAGCAGAATCAGAACTTCTGGTTTCTCCACTAACAAACTTCTGTCTTGCAGCGCAGGGAAATCAGAACTTCTGATTTCCCCACTAACAAGGTTCTGTTTTGCAGGTGCCAGAGTCAGAAGTTCTGACTCATCCAGTTTCACTAACAGGTTGATCATCTGGCAGCGGAGCTGAGTCAGAACTTCTGATGACCTCCCAGCAGCGCGCGGGCTCCCTCTCTCTCTCTATATATCTTATTTTTTGCTATTCTCTTTTTTGTATATTTTTCTCGTTGAACCCCCCATGTACAAATGTGTATCCCCCTCCCCTAATTGTTGTAATAGCGTAGGATTTTATATTTCTGCTTCTTATTGCTAGTAATTAGGACATGTATGGCAAGATAAAATCAATGAAGTAGAAAAACCTAATTCAAAGAAAAAAACTCTTGTATGCAATAAAACACACTTGCACACTAACACCCCTAGGGTTACATCCACTTGTTGCCCTTTCAAAAATCAGGCCATATTGCATGTTAGGTCTCTTTGGGCAAAACAAATAACTCAAATGATCAAGTCCCTTAAAGAAAAATTGCCCAAAGATACTTGGCACCATTGCAATTATGGTCTAAACGATGACCCACGCCCGTCCCTTTCACATCCTAACACAAGATTGTCCACCAAATACAATGGTGGAACAAAATTGTTAAAAGGGTTAAAAACATAACAAAAATCTTTGAGAACTTTAGGGTAGATCGCTCTTAAGTACTTGTCAACTTGCAAAACAAAAACACTTGCCTGTTTTTAAACCACACCTCACAACACTTTCAAAATAACTTTCAAAAACAAATGAAAACCTTTTCAAAAGACATACACCTTTGTATACATCCCAACATGGATCATTACAAAGGTTGCCACCACATTGGCTTCTTTTCAAAACATTTTTCAAACACACACACAAAGCACCATTTCAAACAATTGAAAAAGGCAAGTGATCTAAGCAAGTAACTAAGAGCCCATGGATAACCATGGATAGAAAGGGTGCTAGTACCTTCCCTTTCTATAATCTACTCCCCGAACCCAAGAAAAAATCTCAAAGGTTTTTGCTGTGCTTTTTAAACCTTTCCTTAGGATAAAATAAAAAGTCGGTGGCGACTCTTGCTCAACCGAAACATTTGCGAAAACAAACGCAAAACCACAGTCAGTTCTCCCACCGTATCACAGTACCCTTTTTCACAGGTTGCTTAATCTCCTTCACTGTTTATTTTGAACAGTCATCGTGAATCCAGACTCATCCAATGAGCAAGCAATCAAGGCCCTTCAGGCCCAAAGTGCCCAGTTTCAAGAGATGGTCCTAAGCCTGGCCCAAGGTCAGCAAGAGTTGAAGGCTCTACTCCTAAAGAAGAATAAGAAGAAGAAGAGAACTGCGTTATTCAACACTGGACGCAGGTTTGGGAACACACTCCATAACGAAGCTGATCCAACTACTTCCTCTGCAGAGAAAGATAGTCCCCAAGGGGGAGGAGCTCCTAGTCCTGCAGTCTCTGACAACGAGACGGATTACAATGACGAACAATACCCACCTGTTGCTGACAGATACAAGCAATTAGAAGACCGCTTGAGTGCCATGGAGATTCAAAATGTGCCGGGGTTGGATTTCGGGGACTTGGGGTTATCTTCTGGGGTAGTAATCCTACACAAGTTTAAGGTGCCTGCCTTTGCCAAATACGACGGGGCCTCCTGTCCAAAGCTGCATCTAAGGTCGTACGTAAGGAAGATCCAACCTTACACGGCAGATAAGAACCTTTGGATTCACTTCTTCCAAGATAGCCTTTCGGGGTCACAGCTTGAGTGGTTCTACCAACTAGATGGAACTAGTATCCGACATTGGGAAGATTTGGCAACCGCATTTTATAGATAATATCAATACAATTCTGATCTCACTCCTACGCGTACCCAACTTCAGGGTATGTCTCTAGGAACGGGCGAAGGGTTCAAAGAATATGCACAAAAATGGAGAGACTTGGCTGGCAGGGTGCAGCCTCCATTGACTGATCGTGAGCTGGTTGATATGTTTCTAGGGACCTTGTCTGGTCCATTTTTCAATCATTTGGTTGGTAATTCCTCGGCTGAGTTTACGGATTTGATTCTGACGGGTGAAAGGATAGAAGCTGGCATCAGGTCAGGAAAGATACAAAAAGCTGCCTCCACAAGTACTGAGAAGAGGCCTTTCAAGAAAGAAGCAAGTGCCGTCTATGGTCCTAGAAGACAAGTCAAGCCAGAAAGTCGCCAAGCCGTCAATGCCTTGGTCATTTCAAAACCTGTTGCTGCTCCTCAACAGTACAATCAACAAAGAGGTGAAAGGCCCAAGAGGCAGTATACTCGGCTGAGTATGACCTTGTCACAAATTTTACCGCAACTGTTATCAACCAACTTGGTGACCATCAAAGAAGCGCCGAAGGTCGTGAATACTGCATCTCCTAAGTATAACCCAAATGCCCGTTGTGCTTATCATTCTGATAGCCCCGGGCATACTACTGATGATTGTTGGGCCCTGAGAAATAAGGTTCAAGACCTTATCGATGCAAAGGAAATTTAGTTTGAGGCGCCTGAGAGGCCAAATGTTGTAACTGCTCCTATGCCCCAGCATAGAGTAAATGCCATCGAGGAAGATTTGTATGCTGTTTCGGTGAATGATGTTGCTACCCCTCTTTTGACTGTTAAGAGGAACTTACTACTAGCCGGTTTATTTCCGGGTTGTAGCAAGGGTTGCCTCCTGTGTGTTGTTATCCCTACCGGTTGTCCGCTGTTGAAATCAGGCATCCAAAGCCTGATGGATAGCAAAGAAATCCTGTTCAAGAAAACTGCTGTTCCGTTTGTTTCCGCTGAAGAAGTATCTGTTGTCACAATTTACAATCCTACCAAAGCTCCCCCGAGGAAGCCAGTCCAAATTATGTCTGTTGCACCCATTACTATTACTGTTCCGGGGCCTCTCCCCTATGAATCTAACAAGGCTGTCCCATGGCACTATGGGGCCGACGTGTATGTGCTTGGAGTGAAGCAGGAGTTCAACACCGGTACCAGTATCAGTAACATCACTGGTCCCGCCAAGATTACTCGCAGTGGCAGGCTCTTCTCGCCTGACATTGCACCGCCAGCTATCCGAAAGCCTCTTATCATCACACCCGCAAGTGTGCATGTTCCAAATCAAGTTCCTGTGTCTACTACTGCCGCCGAGTCCTCTGATGCTCGGGGCAAAGAAGTTGCTACCGATTTGCCTGCCAGGACGGAGGCACCAAAAAAGACTGCTGTTGAAGCCTCCCAACAAGAGATGGAGGAAATCCTTAAAATCATTAAAAAGAGTGACTTCAATGTTGTTGAACAGTTGGGGCATACCCCCTCCAAAATCTCTATGCTATCATTGCTGCTATGCTCAGAGGCCCATGCAAAGGCCCTGATTTCATTTATGAAAATGGCCCATGTGCCGCAAGAGACCTCTGCAGATCAATTCACTGACTGTGTGGCTAATTTGACAGCTGACAATGGTTTGGGGTTCTCGGATGCTGACCTTACCGCCAAAGGGAAAAATCACAATGATGCCCTGCATGTCTCTATAGAGTGCAGGGGCACTACTCTTGCACACGTGTTGGTGGATACCGGTTCTTCCCTGAATGTTTTTCCCAAGAAGGCATTGGATCGCTTGGATTGTGAGGGCCTGGAATTGAAACCTAGTAACATCATTGTTAGAGCCTTCGACGGTTCTAAGAGGATGGTGCACGGTGAAGTAGACATTCCTATTCGTGTGGGTTCCCAAGTCTTCGACTCAATGTTCTATGTAATAGATATTCGTCCATCTTATTCCTGCTTGTTGGGTCGACCCTGGATTCACAAGGCTGGGGCAGTAACATCCACTCTACACCAAAAGCTCAAATACCCTGTCAAAGGGAAGATTGTTACTGTGCAGGGTGAGGAGGAATACATGGTAAGTCACTTGAATTCATTCCGGTATATCGAGATGGACGGGGAGTTTATTGAAACCCCCTTTCAGCATTTTGAGGAGGTACCTCCAACGTTGGCGTCGGCTGAGACAGTGGTTGAAGAAGATTTTCCTCTGAAGATGGCGTCCTTGAAGGATGCCCAGGCTGTAATCGAGAAAGGCAAATGTGCAAACTGGGGTCAGCTTCCTGACTTCACTCAAAAGAACGACAAGTTTGGGCTGGGCTTCACTGCAGAGGCTCAGAGGGCTGTGCGCAAGGAAAGGATCAGAAAGGCTCCGGTGTTTATAACCAACCCAAGGGTGAATGCTATCGAGGAGGACGTAGAGGAAGCAGAGTTTGATAGTTGGATCTATCCAACCACCAGCAACGGACCAAGCAACTGGACGGCAAAGGATTTTACACCAATTACATTTGTCACGCAGTAATTAACTCTTTTGATTTTCAATTTGTAACAAACAATATGTTGAAACTTTTATTGGCTCGGTGTCCTACCCGGGGCATCGTAGCTCCATTTGTGAGGGCTTTTTGTATGACATTTCCATATATTATTAATCAAAACATTGGACGTTTGTTGCATTTCAAATCTTGCGCTCTTTTTCTTTCTGTGTTATATATTGCAAAACAACTATATTTACACACACTCACTTATACAGGTTCCAATCCACTCTGGATCTCACTGGTAACAGCTCTGCTACCACCAGTTATGACTTCGAAAATCCGATCAACTTGGCCGAGGACGAAGGTGAAGATGATTGCGAAGTGCCTGGTGAACTCGCAAGACTGCTACTCCAGGAAGAGAGGGCCATTCAGCCGTATGAAGAGCTGGTGGAAACAGTGAACCTGGGTACTGAGACAGATAGAAAATAAGTCAAGATTGGTGCCAATCTAGAGCTCAGCGTGAAGCAACGATTGTTCCAGATGCTACATGATTACATGGAGATCTTTGCATGGTCTTACGAAGACATGCCTGGTTTGGATGCCGACATTGTAGTTCATCACCTGCCTACCAAGGAAGACTGCCCTCGGTAAAGCAAAAGGTCCGCCGCATGCGTCCAGAGATGTCCGAAAAGATCAAGGCTGAGGTTATGAAGCAATTCGATGCCGGGTTTCTAGCAGTAACTTCTTACCCTCAATGGGTTGCCAACGTGGTGCCAGTGCCGAAGAAGGACGGTAAGGTCAGAATGTGTGTCGACTACAGGGATTTGAACAGGGCAAGCCCCAAAGATGATTTTCCTCTACCTCACATCGACGTTCTTGTTGACAATACTGCTCAACACAAGGTGTTCTCCTTCATGGATGGTTTTTCAGGGTATAATCAGATCAAGATGGCTCCGGAAGATATGGAAAAGACTACCTTTGTGACTCAGTGGGGCACCTTCTGCTACAAGGTCATGCCGTTCGGGTTGAAAAATGCTGGGGCAACCTACCAACGCGCCATGGTTGCTTTATTTCATGATATGATCCATCATGAGATTGAGGTATATGTTGATGATATGATTGCAAGGTCCCAAACTGAGGAGGAACACCTTGACCATCTGCGGAAGCTGTTTGACCGACTGAAGTTATACAAGCTGAGGTTGAACCCAAACAAATGCACCTTTGGGGTGAGGTCCGGAAAATTGCTAGGCTTCATTGTAAGCGATAAAGGTATTCAGGTGGACCTGGCTAAGGTAAAAGCCATACAAGAGATGCCGACTCCCAAGACAGAGAAAGAAGTCAGAGGCTTTCTGGGACGACTGAATTACATTTCCCGATTCATCTCACATCTAACTGCTACTTGTGAGCCAATCTTCAAATTACTGAAGAAAGATCAAGTAGTACGTTGGAACGATGAATGTCAGGCCGCTTTTGAAAAGATAAAAGAGTATCTCCAAGAGCCACCCATTCTTATGCCACCAGTGGAAGGGAGACCTCTAATACTATACTTGACAGTACTTGACAACTCGATGGGGTGTGTGCTGGGGCAGCATGACGAGTCTGGCCGAAAAGAGCACACTATTTATTACCTGAGCAAAAAGTTTACTGACTGTGAGTCTCGTTACTCACTGCTCGAGAAAACTTGCTGCGCTCTGGTATGGGCTGCTCGCTGGCTGAGACAGTATATGCTGACTCACACCACTTTGTTGATTTCAAAAATGGATCCCATCAAGTACATATTCGAAAAGCCTGCTCTGTCTGGAAGAATAGCAAGATGGCAAATGATCTTGACAGAATATGATGTCCAGTACACAACTCAAAAAGCAATCAAGGGAAGTGTACTGGCAGATCATTTGGCACACCAACCCGTGGACGATTACCAATCATTGAACTTTGAATTTCCGGACGAAGATATCATGGTGGTAACTGATTGTGAAGTGCCTGGACCGGATGAAGGACCTGAGGAAGGATCCCGATGGTCTATGCATTTTGGCGGAGCCTCCAACGCTTTGGGTAACGGTGTCGGCGCTGTAATCATATCCCCCAAAGGCACTCATACTCCACTCACCGCCCGGCTGTGTTTCAACTGCACCAACAACATGGCAGAGTATGAGGCATGTATCATGGGTCTTCAAGCTGCAATCGACTTAAGGATCAAGTTTCTGAGTGTCTTCGGAG
This sequence comes from Vicia faba, assembly GCA_948472305.1. Taxonomy (NCBI): domain Eukaryota; kingdom Viridiplantae; phylum Streptophyta; class Magnoliopsida; order Fabales; family Fabaceae; genus Vicia; species Vicia faba. Next base: position 1,095,718,928 of record OX451740.1, on the reverse strand, counting down.
ATTCCGCTCTCGTGATCAATCAGATCAAAGGCGAGTGGGATACGAAACACCCAAATCTTATTCCTTACAAAGAGTATGTGTTGACTTTGCTTCCCCACTTTGAAGAGATAACTTTTGAACACTTCCCAAGAGAGGAGAATCAGTTAGCGGACGCACTAGCTACGATGTCTTCAATGTTCAAAGTTAAATGGGACAATGAAGCTCCCCGGATCATTATCTGGAAGTTGGACAAACTTGCATACTGCTGCGATCTTGAGGCCGAAAAGGTGACTGAAAAACCCTGGTATCATGAGGTGAAGAGATACTTGGAAGCTCAGGAATACCCTGAAGGTGCATTTGTCAACGACAAGAAGTTCATGAGAAGGTTTGCGGAAAAATTCTTCCTCAGCAACGACATTCTCTACAAACGGAATCATGATTCAACTCTACTGCGTTGTGTGGATAAGGCTGAAGCAGAGAAGATCATGATAGAACTGCATGAAGGTACATTCGGAACACATTTCAGTGGACACACCATGGCAAAGAAAATCCTTAGGGCAGGATATTTCTGGTCCACAATGGAAGCTGATTGTTACCAACATTCTCGAACTTGTCATAAATGTCAGATCTATGCTGATAAGGTGCACATCCCTCCGGTTCCTCTGAATGTCCTGACGGCACCTTGGCCTTTTGCAATGTGGGGCATCGATATGATCGGCGAGATCCGACCGACGGCATCCAATGGGCATCGCTTCATCCTAGTAGCAATTGATTACTTCACGAAGTGGGTTGAGGCAGCTTCCTACGCCACGGTAACCAAGAGCGTCGTGGCACGTTTCATCCGGCATAACCTGATCTATCGGTACGGCGTCCCGAAAAGAATCATTACGGACAATGGTACCAATCTCAATAACAAGATGATCACTGAGCTCTGCGAGCAATTCAAGATACAGCACCATAACTCTTCTCCTTACCGGCCGAAGATGAATGGGGCTGTAGAGGCAGTTAATAAGAATATCAAAAAGATTGTGCAGAAGATGACAGTGACCTATAAAGATTGGCACGAAATGTTACTGTTTGCTCTTCATGGGTACCGTACCTCAGCAAGGACGTCAACCGGGGCAACACCCTTTTCCTTGGTCTATGGCATGGAGGCAGTCTTGCCAATTGAAGTCCAGATACCCTCTCTCCGGATATTGAAGGATGTAGACTTGAATGAAGATGACTGGATCCAGACTCGACTTGATCAATTAAACCTGATTGACGAAAAGAGACTTACCGCTATTTGTCATGGTCAGACGTATCAAAAACAGATGATCAGGGCATTTAACAAGAAAGTCAGACCACAAGAGTATCAAGTTGGGGACCTGGTAATCAAACGCATCATCCTTCCTCAAAGTGATCCTCGGGGCAAATGGACCCCTACGTACGAAGGGTCATTTGTGGTTAAACATGTGTTATCAAGAGGAGCCATGATTCTGACCACCATGGATGGTGACGACCTTCCTCACCCCGCCAATGCAGACATAGTAAAAAGATACTACGCATGAATAAAAGACCCGCTAGGTTGACATACCTAGGCAAAAATAAGGGCTTCCTGGCGAACCAAAAGGGTTCGGGCAAAAATAAGGGATGAAATGAAAAAAAATTTGTACACCCGGCAAGTCGAAAACCTGAAAAGGCGGCTTGGGCAAAAATGGGTATCCCGGTGGACTGAAAACCCGAAAGGGCGGTCCAGGCAAAAGTTAGGGATAATGCGTAACACTATGTCTCATTGGATCACCTTGCATCCAGAATTCGGCATCAACTATCTGGCTCAGACTTCGGCATCGACCAATCAGCTTCATCTTCAACTAAGCAGCAAAGTGATGAGACGCTTGAAGACATAAAGGCGATAGCAGAGTTGGAACCCAGTGGGAATATTGTACACATAACTGTTTTGTTTCCTTTTCAAAATTGTATAAACTCTATGTTATTCGGCGGCGTTCTCTTACTAGGACGTCAGCCTCTTGTACAAAAAACGCCTATTTACAGACAAATTTCAAAATCAATACAGATTCAGTTTTCCAAACAAATTGCCAATTGTTTTTCCTTTTTTTTTCTCTGTTTTGTCTTGCGAAGAACGTCCAATGTTCATTTTTGATATATGCATTTGACATTAAATTGCTGATTTATAAATACTTGCATATGAAACAAAAGACTAATTACAGGTGACACCAGAAACAGGGGCAATGTAAAGTTGTCTGATGCAGTCTGGTGGCTTTGTCCGCCAAGGTACCAAGGTAGATCTAACTGAAGGATGTGATCAAGTTCTCTCAACTCCCCACAGAATAAGACAAGATAGCAACATTCCCCGGTGGAGTATAGGCATTCATTAGCAAGCATCCCCGGCAGTCTTGACCTAAGATGGTTCCCCGGCGGAATATCAATACCCCAGTGCAATTCCAAAAGTTTCCCCAGGAAAGTGGAATTCTTATCCCCAACAGGTTTTGAAGCTTATCCCCAGTAGATTCTAGAAGCTTATCCCCTGCAGAGTACAGACATCTCTCCCGAGCTTTGTTCAAAGTTATTCCTCATAAGGGTTTATAACTGGGTTATCCTCAGCTAATTTCCACGGAAGATCGCCCTCGGCAAAGTTCTTCCTATCCCCAGCGGAGTTCATCAAAGTTCCCCAACATAACTTATCAACACAATCCCCAGCGGAGTTTATCTTTGGTATCCCCAGCGGAGTTTATCATTGTTATCCCCAGCGGAGTCCATCATTGAAATCCTCAGTGAAGCTCTCGTCAAACTTCAGCAAAGTATCTCTTCCACAGAGCAATTCCCCGCAGAGTAATCTCTCCAACAGGTTTATTCCCCAACGGAGTCATCTTCTCCTACCAGTGTATTCTTGCAACCATCATCCCCAGCAGAAGCAAAGAGCTCTACTCTTCAACGTCAGCCCAGGATTTAATTCCCCGGCCGGTCGTCAAGGATTTATTTTCCTAGATGAAAATACATTCATAAACATTTCACATTTCATACATCTTGCTTACATACATGATAAAGTGCATACAACACTATCTCATGTTGAACATCATGACATCATGCATTTCATACATCATGACATTGCATACAACTGGTGTTTTTGCCTTTTCAGGGAAAAAGACAATCCCAAAGACAACTACCTTCAACTGTCACAATTCTAGATTCGATACCTGTATCTAGCCAGGGCATATCTGTGAGTGATCAGTTTCCAGACTCGATTCCTGTATCTAGCCAGGGCACGTCTGAAGAGTTCGAAGATTCGATTCCTGTATCCAGCCAGGGCATATCTAGCAACTATCACAATTCCAGATTCGATTCCTGTATCCAGCCAGGGCATATCTAGCAACTATCAATTCCAGATTCGATTCCTGCATCCAGCCAGGGCATATCTGTTGACCACATTTCCAGACTCGATTCCTGTATCTAGCCAGGGCACGTCTGAAGAGTTCGAAGATTCGATTCCTGTACCCAGCCAGGGCATATCTAGCAACTATCACAATTCCAGATTCGATTCCTACATCCAGCCAGGGCATATCTGTTGACCACATTTCCAGACTCGATTCCTGTATCTAGCCAGGGCACGTCTGAAGAGTTCGAAGATTCGATTCCTGTATCCAGCCAGGGCATATCTGTTGACGACTATTTCCGGATTCGATTCCTGTATCCAGCCAGGGCACATCTGTGAGCAACCGATTGTAGATTCGACACCTGTATCTAGCCAGGGCATATCTGCATGAGGAGATTGAAGATCAAACACCTGTAACAAGCCAGGAAAACATCTGTCTTTCTCAAATACACAAGTTCTCGCTAAGGAATCTCTTATGCGATCAACATTTCCAAATGGTATCTATAAGCCCATTCCCGACAAGGTTCTGTCACATCTCCAGATGGCATCTATAAGCTCATCTCCCTTTCCACCATCTCTTCAAATGGCATCTATAAGCCCATTCCCGACCTCACATTGCTGATACTCCAACATGCGAGTGCAAATTTCCGGGCACTCTAGTGTCCAATCTCCTTTTACCCTCGAGTCACGAAAGACAAACTTGCCAATCTAACTCTTCAGGTTCAAGAAGATTGAATAGGGGCAACTGTTGTACCCCAAAATTTGCCCTCCCATTTCCTCAACATTTTCTCATCACAAAACCCTTGGTGCTCAAGATTCAATTAGGGTTTCCTCTGCTCAAGACTTCTCCTTGCACTGTTGACCCAAATTAGGGTTTGTGTTTGAACAAAGATATTTTGACCTAAAATGCCTAAGATGACTTTCATGCTTCATGTTGTACTCCCAAGTTTATCCATACTAAGTTTCAAGTCCTGATTCCAAATTTTGCCCAGTCAATTGGACAGTTGACCTAGAAATCAACTGTATTGGGGAAAAAGTCAACTGTGGCCAATTGACAGTCAAATCTCATGAAAATTGACCCACATCAACATTATGAACTCATATGAACCATTTGATCAAGTTTGGATCACAATTCCACAAGAAATTTGATCAAATCACCAAAAGGGCAAAATGGTCATTTTTAGGGTTTTGACTGCACAAAGGCAATTTTTGACTGTTTGACCTAGCCAATGGCAAACCAAGCTCACATATGGACTCAAGGACCCCGTGTAATTATCTTGACATGCTCAACAAGTTCAAAAGATCCCAAATACACAAGATTGACAGTTGAATTTCCCAGTCAATTGATCAATTTTGACTGTATACTGAAAAGTCAAACTTTGACTTTTTGGTCAAAGTCAAGTGTCAAGATTCATTTTTCATCAAAACATGCCAAATCATGAAACTTGTTCATCAAGAAATCAAGAATTGCAAATTAGGGTTTGAAATGAAGATTTTTTCATAACTTAGAATTTTTCTAAGTTATGAAAAACCCTAATTTTTTTCCTAACTTTGTCCCACTTTCTCACCATGATTCATTTGGATTCAAGCAAAAGTCAGAACATGAAAGTTGTAGCCTATTGCAAAATCTACAACTTTTATTCACAAAGTTTTCCCAAAAGAAGCTTGTAGCTCAAGTTACAATTTTTGGAACAAGGGTACCAAACCATTCTTAACTTAGAGAAAATTTGACCTATTTTAGGCAAGGTTTTTACCTAACTTCAAGACCATTTTTCACATGCTTCCACTTAGAATTTCAATTTGAATTTCAAAGATGGATTGTAGTACACATTCCAAGCTTTCCAAAATGTCCAAGAACTCATCAAACAACCTCATGGTTAGAGAGAATCGAATTTGGAAATATGGGAAAAACTCACTTTTGATTTGGCCAAGTTACATGTTCATACATTTGTGCCATTTTGAATTCAGCATGCTTTCCTTGATTACAGGTCTTTTATCTCAATTACACTCCTTAATTTAATGCCAATCCTTTGTGCCAAGGTGTTGTTCTATGAGTTTGGACATTGTATGCAAGTTTAATCCATTTTTAGATAAAGCATTATATCCATTTTGGAAAAGTTGCACTTTATGTCTAAAGCAAATCCAAGCAAGTACAGTTAAGATCTCTTTGGCACAAGTTTATGGACTAATTGCACTGATCAAGACTAAATTGTGCAGCATAGATTGGGGGCCTCTACCTGTCTAGAACACCAACTTGCCATCTCTTGCTTAAAGTGTAAGAAACTTGCCATAACACATAACAACTTTCATCTCAGCTAACACAACCTTAAGCAAACTTGTCAAACATATTCTAAACATCCATTCTGAGCTAGAACACGAGCCAACCATCCCTAACACCCTCTCACTCACAGAATCACCATTGAACTGCCCAAAACAGGGCATCCCTGCAGTTTGAGTTCCATAGCTCAAACCTTCCATGCATTCTTGCTAAAAACACTTCAAACACATTCCATAATATCCATATAAACTATTCCAAACCTTGAACTGAGACTGTAACAGCCATAGCACCATTTACCATTTCCATTTTTCTATCTTGCAGGTGGACTTCTGCAGCTTGATTTGGCACGATTCAAAACACACCAAGCATTGGAATAGCATCACTACACTTCAGGCAAGCTGTACAAATCATCATCTTGCCATGAAAGCTCCTCCATTGCAAGACACGATTCCAACTGAACAGGTATATTCATGAAGTTCTATCTCTCAATATAGGCATTGTTAACTTTAGGTTTGTGAAGAAAACATGTCATATTCATAGCCCTGAACATGCCTATGTAATTAGATTTCATTTATATTATGTATGCTTAGAGAATTTTAAGTCTGAACATTGAATAAAATTTAGGTCAGGAATTGGGGGAGAAGAAATTCTCTCTCATTTCTGAGAGTTAGATTGACTTCTTTATATGTCTAGAATCGTGGCTTCAAGCTCTACAGGTTTCATGTTGGAAGATTTGGCAAAAGATCAAGGGATTGGAAGATAGAAAACGCGTGTTTTCTTGAACAAACTTGTTCTGAGGTTGAAGATGACAGGGTTCTGGGCTGGGCTTTGTTTGTCATTTCTGTTTACACACCATTTTCACTTTGACACCCCCTAGGCCCATTTTACTTATTTTCATGATTTTTTGACTTTTCTTTTTTTATTCTGACTTATTTATTTTTTCTTATAATATTAAAAATATAAAAAATATTTTTTACACCATTTTCATATTTATTAGGTATTTATTTGTTTAGATCAATATTTGTACATAAATAAATATATAAACATACTTTTATTTAAAAATACTAAAAAATACGCAAACATATTTTATTTCTGATTTTTATTTCATTTTATCTTCTGAAAATATTTCATATAAAATATACTTTTTTTTATAAATATTAAATATTATTATTTTGTATATATGCAATATATTTAATAAATAATACAAATTCATATATATATTAGTATATTTAGGTTAAAAATACAAAATATACACATTTTTTATTTTTATTAATATTTAATATTAAAAATACCTTTTTACAAATATACTTCATTTTTATTTTATTTTTGTATATAATAAATAATTGTGTACATATTAAATAATTAATTAATACATTTTATTTAATAAAATTAGGGTTTTGCCCTAAACATAAAAAAACTCCAAAAAATAATCCTTTTATTTTTGTTTATTTGACATATAAAAATACTTTTTTTTCATACACATAAAAAACCCCTTTTGCATCTTGCATATTTATTTTATTTCCATTTAATTTGTGCAATTAAATATCTTGTAAATAATTCAATTTTGATGTAATAGTTTAGGTTTAAATTCCTTGTCAAAAAACCCCCCCATTTGAACATTTGTACCCCCCTTCCCATATATTGTGTTGTAATAGCTTAGTAACTTTATTTTTCGCACTTTATTGCTTTCTAAATATACCATGTTAGAATTAGGGTTTGTATGCGAATCAAAAACAACAAAAATAGTTTGACCTAATTTCAAGATAATCAAGCATGAAAATGGACAACACTAATCACACTTGCACCCCTAGGGTATTCCACTTGTTGCCTTCAATAAATGGGCCATATTGCATGTTAGATCTCTTTGGGCAAAACAAAACAATTCAAATGATCATAGTCCCTCGATGACGCTTTCGAAAGTTGCCTAAAAATGATTAAGTCCCTTAAGGAAAATTGCCCAAAGATACTTGACACCATTGCAATTATGGTCTAAACGATGACCCGCGCCCGTCCCTTTCACATCCTAACACAAGATTGTCCACCAAATGCAATGGTGGAACAAAATTGTTAAAAGGGTTAAAAACATAAAAGAAATCTTTGAGAAATTTAGGAGTAGACAACCTCTTAGTTACTTGAATCAAACTTGCAAAACAAAACACTTGCCTATTTTCTAAACCACACATCACTACACTTTCAAAACAAACTTTCAAAAACAAATGAAAACCTTTTCAAAAGATATACACCTTTGTATACATCCCAACATGGATCATTACAAAGGTTGCCACCACATGGGCTTCTTTTCAAAACATTTTTCAAACCCACGCACACACAAAGCACCATTTCAAACAATTGAAAATTAAGGCAAGTTGATCTAAGCAAGTAACTAAGAGCCCATGGATAACCATGGATAGAAAGGGTGCTAATACCTTCCATTTCTATAATCTACTCCCCGAACCCAAGAAAACATCTCAAAGGTTTTTGCTGTGCTTTTTAAACCTTTCCTTAGGATAAAATAAAAAGTCGGTGGCGACTCTTGCTCAACCGAAACATTTGCGAAAACAAACGCAAACTCATGGTCAGTTCTCCCACCGCATCACAAACATTCTTGAGGATCGATACAAGAATTAAACACAAATAAAATCGCCGCACTAATGCGTTTTAAAACATTTTCAAACACAAAGCACAAAAGCATTTTAAAAAATGAGCAAACCTCTAAGAGCCTGTGGAAAACCACAGATGGAAAGGGTGCTAACATCTTCCCTTTCCATAATCTACCCCCATTACTCAGAAACATCTCGAAAAGGTCTTTTTCTGTTCTTTTCACCCTTTCCTTAATTTGGATAAAAGAAAGACGGTGGCGACTCTTGCTTACAACACATTTGCGAACAAAAAACGCAAAACCAGCATATTAAACAGTCGGTTCTGCCACCGTGCAACAAAATTGGCGACTCTGTTGGGGATTATAAAAAGTGGGGTTACCTTAGAGTTAGTTCATCATTTAACTGCTTTGTTTTGCTTTGTTTGCTTTATCCTTGGAGGGTTGTTTGGGTTGTTACTATAGATCCTACACCCGGATCTGGGGCACACTTTTAGGTAAACAACAATAGATCGTGGAGACTGTACGGCGTAAACTGATATGGTTGAAGCGATGGCTGTGTTGGTGTGACACTTTGGTTGGTACCGGTATCCCTTGTGTTGAAACGAGGAGAATATGGGGCCGTCGTGTGGTGTCGTGAAGCACTAACGGACCTTAGAACCTTAGTTGAACAAACTTGACCATTAGAAAGTAGTGAGATAGCCGCTCTCGATGTAAAGTTGGGAATTGGTTGATATTTGATGCTACACTCATTGAGATCGGACTTTCGGGATGTTTCATCCGCAAGAAAAGATTGCTAAGCTGAGATAATACCGATAAAGGAAAATCAGTGATATTGAGACTCCTTAGAACCTGATTACTATTTCTAAGACAAGTTGAGCCAACTAAACTTCAAGAGGGTACTTACCTACAAACCTCATGCAAGCCTAAACCTAAGGCTGCTTGTGTGAATTGTTTGCTTTCAACTTGAACTACTTGCAGGATTTTATCATCTGACAACATGATTTCCTTGCAGGATTTGTTTACAGTCACTATCCAATAACCTGGATTTCTTGTAGGGTTTACTTGCTTACATAACCTTACACTCTTGCTTAACGTATAACATACACGTCATAACATCATTCCACAACATTTCCTTAAGCATTTCAAGGATCTCAAGGGTTTGTGATGCAGTTTATGATGAACCAGACGTCTAGCAAGGGGCAAGGGGATTTATTTTCCTCTAGCCAATGCCGTCAAAAGATCAAAATTCAATAACTTGATTCAGGGGCTACGACCCACTCGATATGGTGAGCTTGACTCTTGTAGAAGAACCTTCAATGATACGAAGTTCTTCAATTAAAGCTGCAAATTTCAACTGCTGACATCTTCTTGTTTACCCCGCGAGTCCTTGAAAACATTGCATACGCATATCATACATGTTATTATATAAACAGGTTTCAAAGCAGGGTCCTCATCTTATTCGCTGTTTATTTCAGCAAGTAAAGAAATGGCTCTTGAACAAACAGTCAAAGACCTTCAGGCTCAGAATGCTCAGTTCCAACAAATGTTCCTAACTCTGACCCAAGTGCAAGAAGACCTGAAAACTCTACTCGTCAAAAAGAAGGCTAAGAAGGCAAAGAAACCAGTTCGTGTTTTAAGTGTGGTAAGGAGAAGACCAACCAACCGAGCTCTAGACTTTGCCACCCCATCAAAGTGAGGGGATAATCAAGAGGAAGAAGACGGGGAATCAGATGAAGGAGACAAAAATCCAACATCTGAAGAAGATGAACCTGACTACTCTGAGGAGTAATATCCTCCTGTTGACGATAAATGCAAACGGCTGGAAGATTGGCTCAATGCCATGGAGATTCAAAGGGTGCCCAGTCTGGATTTCTAAGAATTAGGCTTGGTTCTAAGGGTGGTCATCCCACCTAAGTTCAAGGTCCCCATCTTCGCAAAATACGACGGTGTCTTCTGTCCCAAGCTTCACTTGAGGTATATGTCAGAAAGATCCAGCCTCACACTGTTGACCTGAAGTTATGGGTCCATTTCTTCCAAGAAAGTTTAGCTGGAACTCAACTAGATTGGTTCTATCAACTAGAAGGAACTAACATCCATACCTAGGAAGACTAGGCTGCTGCTTTCTACAAGCAGTACCAATACAACGTTGACCTGGAACCAATTCGAGTGTGTTGTACCCCAAAATTTTCCCTCTCATTTTATCAACATTTCTCATCACAAAGCTCTTGGAACTCAAGACCAAGCTAGGGTTTGCTCTGCTCAAGACACCTCATTGCACTGTTGACCTAAATTAAGGTTTGAGTTTGCACAGGGATTTTTGGACCTTTAATGCCCAAATTGACTTTCATACTTCATGTTGGACTCATAAGTTTGTCCATACCAAGTTTCAAGCCTTAGATCAAATTTTTGCCCAGTCAATTAGATAGTTGACCTATAAATCAGCTGTATTGAAAAAAAAGAGTCAATTGTGGCCAATTTACAGTCAAGCCTCATGAATTTTGACCCACATCAACATTATTAACTAATATGAACCATTTGATCAAGTTTGGACCATAATTCCACAAGAAATTTGATCAGATCACCAAAAGGGAAAAATGGTCATTTTTAGGGTTTTGACTGTACAAAGGGAATTTTTGACTGTTTGACCTAGCCAATGGCAAATCAAGTTCAAACATGGACTCAAGGACTCAATTACATTATCTTGACCTATTCAACAAGTTCAAAAGACCTCAAAATGCATTGGATTGACAGATGAATTTTTCAGTCAACTGATCAAAATTTGACTGTACACTGAAAAGTTAAACTTTGACTTTTTGGTCAAAATCAAGTGCCAAGGGTCATTTTTCATCAAGATGTGTCAAAATATGAAACTTGTTTATCAAGAAACCCAAAATTGCAAATTAGGATTTGAAATTGAAAATTTTTCATAACTTAGAATTTTTCTAAGTTATGAAATTTTCTTAATTTTTCCTAACTTTGTCCCACATTTTCACCAAGATGAATATAGATTCAAACAAAACTTACAACATGAAAGTTATAGTCCTCCACAAAGTATACAACTTTGATTCACAAAGTTTTCTCAAAAGAAGCTTGGATATCATGTTATGATTTTTGGAACAAGGCTCCCTAAAACTTTTAACTTAGAGAAATTTTGCCCCAGTTTAGGCAGGATTTTGACCCATCTTCTTGGCCATTTTTCACATAGTTCCACTTGGAGTATCAAGTTGAATTTCAAATATGGATTATATTACATGTTTCAAGCTTTCCAAATTGTCAAATAACTCCTCAAACACATTTGTGGTTAGGGAGAATCGAATGCTTGAAGTTGGCAAAAACTCACTTTGATCCATGGCATTTTTATGTTGACACAAGTTGCAAAATCTGTCCAAACTAGATTTGTACTTGATTACAGGTCTCTACACCAATTCACACTCCTTAATTAAATGCAATTACATTGGACATTGGTCTTATTCTGATCAACAAAGCTTGGCACAATGAATAAATCCATTTTGGGCATAAAGGTAACACTTCTATTTACATAAAGCATGCTTTATGTCAAATTGCATTTCTTGAGCCATACATCAAGCCCTTTGCTGCAAACAAGGCTCCCTAATGTCAGGAAAAGTTCAACAACTTTGTGCAGCTAGGTTACAAGCCAGTACAGCCATAGCATTGTCAACTCTCACTTTTTACTTCAAAACTAAGTAATTATGCAAAAGGTCAACAACTTGCACATCTGATATAATCAACTCTTGCCAACATTTCAAACATGTTTTGTGCATTGCCCTGAGCCAGAAACACGAATTGTTGAGCCCTCAAGCCTTCCAAAACACCAAATCACATTCTTCTTGCAAAACAGGGCACTCCTTGCAGATTCACATCCATCACACAAACCACTTGTGCGCTTGGCCTCAAACTTGTTCCAATACCTTCCATTCAACTCACTCAAGCTATCCCAAACCTCCATTGCCAACTGTAACTCCATTTACAGTGTTCACCATTTCTGTTTGGAAGCTTTGCAGGTTGAGTTCTATAGAGAGATTCAGACCATTTCAAAGCAAACTAAGCATTGGGAAAGGTCCAGGGAACATCAAGCAAGCTCAAAAGAACCTCAGGCCTCACTGAAAGTTGTTGCATTGCCATACTCGAGCTTGATTGAAACAGGTATTTCTCAAACTTCTATCTCTCTATTTAGGAACATTTAGCCTTAGGTTTGTGAATGAAAGATGTAGTACTCATTGCCATGAAGCCATACATATGCTCAGTTTTCATTTATATTAAGCGTGCTAAGAGAATTTCATCCATGGACATGCTGAAAAAACTAGGTCAGATTTTAGGGCCAGAGAAATTCTCTCTGGTCTTTGAGAGTTAGATTAAGTTTTTTATATGGTTAGAATCGTGGTTTAATGCTCTACAAGTTTCATGTTTTGAGTTTTGGCAAAAGATCACAAATGCAGGAGTTAGCAGTTTGTACAGGGCGCGCGTTTTTTCTGTTTGAACAAGGAAGAAGATGAAGTGGAAATGGGTTGGGCTGGCTTGTTTCTACTTCTAACACTTTTTCACATTTTTTTTACATTTATTTGGCATTTTATTCTATTCTTTCTAACATTAAAACATTTTTTAATACTTTTGTTATTTGTTTAAATTTAAAAATAATGCAAATGATACTTTTACTTTTATTTTTTATTTCATTCATACTGAAAATATTATTATAAAATATAATTTATTTTTGTAAATATTTTATTTTATTTTTTACATACTTAATATATTTAAAATATATTAAGTATGTAATATATATATATATATATATATATATATATATATATATATATATATATATATATATATATATATATATATATATATATATATATATATATATATATATATATATATATATATATATATATATATATATATATATATATATATATATATATATATATATATATATATATATATATATATATATATATATATATATATATATATATATATATATATATATATATATATATATATATATATACCTTTATTTTATTAAATACTTAAAATAAAAATATAAAAATATTACATTTTTATTTTTATTATTATTTATACTAAAAAAAATACCTTTTTAAGTATATTTTATTTTTTACATATTAATATATTTCTTGTATATAAATAATATAATATATGATTTTCTTAAAGAAATTAGGGTTTACCCCTTTAATAGATAAAATTAACCCTTTTTTCATTTATTTCATTTCTTTATACTTCTTCACATTAAAAATACTTTACATACATAAACAAATAAAAACTTCTTTTTTTGCATAATACATTTTATTTAATATTTGTTTATTTTGTTATTTAAATATTGTACATTTAAATATTGATGCAATTGAGAATTCAATTTGGATGTAATAGTAACTAGGGTTTATATTTCTTGTCAAATACCCCCTATTCAAAAATTGTACTTCCATCCCCATAATCATGTTGTAATAGCTTAGAATTTAAATTCTCGCACTTTTACGCTTTCAATTATGCCATGATTAGGGAATTAGGGTTTGTATGCCAAAATCAAATTAGCAAATAGTTTGACCTAATCAAAGACAAAAATGCATAAAAAACAAACACAATGCACACTTGCACCCCTAGGGTCACAATCCACTTGTTGCCTTCAAAAATGGGCCATGGTATGCATGTTAAATACTTTGGCAAAACAAAAACAAAACAAAAGATCATAGTCCCTCGATGACGCTATCTTGGTTGCCTAAATAAAAATGATCAAGTCCCTCAAGAAAAATTGCCAAAGATACCTAACACAATTGCTATCATGGTCTATATGGTGACCCGCGCCTGTCCCGTTTAACATCCTAACACAAGGTTGTTCACCAAATGCAATGGTGAAACAACACTGTTAAAAGGGTTAAAAAAACATAAGAAAGATCTTTGAGTAAAATAGGGTAGATAGCTCTTAGTTACTTGATCAAAAGCTTGCAAAACATCCTTGCTATTTTCAAACACACTTCACAACACAACTTCAAAATCCAACTTTCAAACATTGAAAACTTTTCAAAAGACAAAAAACATCTTTGTATACATTCAAACAAGAATCATTACAAAGGTTGCAACAACGGTGGCCTCTTTTCAAAACATCTTTCAAAACCACACACAAAGCACCATTTCAAACCATTGAAGAGCACAATTTCAAACAATTGCAAAGCAAAGCAAGTGATCTAAACAAGTAACTAAGAGCCCATGGATAACCATGGATGAAAAGGGTGCTTGTACCTTCCCTTTTCATAATCTACTCCCCGAACCCAAGAAAACATCTCAAAGGTCTTTTCTGTGCTTTTTGACCTTTCCTTAGGATAAAATAAAAAGTCGGCGGCGACTCTTGCTAAACCGAAACATTTGCGAACACAAACGCAAAACCTCAAATCAGTTCTCCCACCGTATCACAGAGTGCAACTGCAGAGCATGTCCATGAGCTCAAGAGAAGGGTTTAAGGAATATGCACAAAAATGGAGGGATCTAGCTGGCAGGGTACAACCTCCTCTGAATGATCGTGAAATGGTAGACATGTTCATGGGCACTCTGACAGGCCCATTCTTCAATTTGTTGATTGGGAGTTCCTCACCCGGGTTCACAGAAATGGTTCTGATTGGAGAAAGGATTCAAAACGGTATCAAGAGTGGGAAGATCCTGATGGCTACATCTTCTAATGCTGAGAAGAAGCCATTTGCTGGTAAGAGGGAAGCCCATGTTGTGTATGGCCAGAAAGGTCGTAATAAGGTCGAAAACCACAATCAATCGGTGGGGGAAATACTGGTCTCTAACTCTACACCTATGCAACGACACCAACAGGGGAACCGACATAAAGAGGTCACGCCTAAGAGACAATTCACCAGAATTAACATGTCATTAGCTCAAGAGCTACAACACATATTGAAAGAAGGGTTGATTACGCTAAAGGATCCTCTACGAAACCCCAATACTTCTGCTCCTAGTTACCACCCCGACGAAAGGTGTGCATACCATTCTGATACTTCGGGACATGATACCAATGACTGTTGGGCTCTGAAGAACAAAATTCAGGATATGATTGACACCAAAGAGGCTGAATTCGACCCTCCAGAGACTCACAAAGTGATCACTGCTCCTGGGCCAAATCATTGAGAATGTCCAGTTCACTTTTCTATTTTTCATTTGTAATTTCATTTGTTGTTTAAATAATTACTGTTATGTCAAACTTTAGTTTTCCCATTAATGCATCACATATGTTTGTCTTGAATGATTTCATTTTCATTATGCTTAAACTGCTTTCTTGCTTCCTTTTTGTGATATTCAACTCTTGATTAAAAATCTTTAAGCCTTTGGATAGAGGATAACAAAAAGGATACCATAATCCATACAATGTGCTTTTGAACAGACCTTGCTGACGATGTACAAGCATTGTTTCAAATCCCAAACAGTGGAGTTATAAGGAAGATAATCCCTAGTCAACTCCTTTGAGCTAAAGAAGTAGGAGTTTTTATTTTCACACAAATTAAAACCCTTAATCATAACTTGGGGCAGGGTAGTTTCTCAGTTATTTCAGACGCACATTCAGTCGCAATCTTCTGCTTCGTACACAATGAGTGGCATCGAATACGTCCTTCTAAATCAAAAGACGGTGATGGTTCTGCATATTCATTAAAACCGACAGTCATTACCTCTCAAAATAAAAGCCCGCTAAGTCAAAACTTGCGAAGGAGACTTAAAAAGGAAAAACTGAGGCATCCCGCTGACTGTAATCACAAAAAGAAACAGTTCAGGCAAAAGAAGGGATTACCAAATAAAAAAAGGTTATTATAAATCCTCGAAAAAAAGAAAAGGTTGCAAAAATGACTGCCTTCTCAAGCAAACTTTAAATCTCTGAACCATCACTAGAATATCAAGGACAATATGCCAAACTCAATTGGGATCTGAATGTGCGATTAACTGAGCATAGGACTGAAGAACATCACAAAGAACAGGTGGGTACAAATAAACTTTGAGCCTTTATCCTTTGTTTCTTAAACCGTGAACCAGGCCACGCTACAACCTTTAAAAGTCCTAAATGAAGCATAGGTTAGTTTGAAAGCATACTGTTACAAAAGGTATCCTGACTCCTATAGGACTTCCTATAAATCTTGAGTTGATATCACTCTCTTGCAAAATTTGTTTTACTAAAAATGAATTTTTAAAAACTTCAAGACAAACATAAGCTTTGCATTCTTAAAATACCATTGTTTGCATATGACTATTTGTTCAACAATAGAGAAATTCACATGACGAATATCTAGTGAACAAAAAAGGTTAACCTCAAGTGGAAAAACACTTCCAAACAAGAGGCACGGCATGATCATTATCCATCATCTGGGGAAGTCAAGTCAAGATTCAAGAAATTTTTTAAAAATTCCAAACAACCAGGGGTAGATCTCCATCTGAATCACTTGGGGCACTAGACATAAATTCCGACAACGAATCGCGTACAATCAAGCAAAATCAATGTTCCTCAACGAATTTCTTCTCAAAATGACAAAACAATAATTCCCAACGGAAACATTTTGAATAAACCAGATTATCATCTAGAAACGGTTCAGGTGTGATCCAGAAACGGATGTCATCCTAACACCTACTCCATATTCTCAATAGTACAGTGCAGATACGATCCAGAGACGGATGTCATTCTGACACTTATTTCAACATATCATCTAGAAACGGTTCAGGTACAATCCAGAAATGGAAACATCCTGACACTTACTCCATATTCTCAATGGAACAGTGCAGATACGATCCAGAGACAGATGTCATTCTGACACTTATCTTAATATCTCATCTAGAAACGGTTCAGGTACGATCCAGATACGGAAGTCATCCTGACACTTACTCCAAATTATCCTCTAGCAACAGTTCAGGTACGATCCAGAGACGGATATCATCCTAGTACTTATTCAGATCCTCATCCAAAAACGGTTCAAGTATGATCCAGAGACGGATATCATCCTGGTACTTATTTAAATCATCATCTAGAAACAGTTTAGGTACGATCTAAAGACAAATGTCATCCTAACACTTACTCCAGATTCTCATCTAGAAACGGTTTAGGTACGATCTAAAAATGGATGTCATCCTGATACTTATTCCATAATATCTTCTAGCAACATTTCAGGTACGATCCAAAGCGGATGTCATCCTGATACTTAGTCTAGATTATCTCCTAGGAACAGTTCAGGTATGATCTAGAGACGGCTGTCATCCTGATACTTATTCAGACCATCTTTCAATTACAGTGCAGATACGATCCAAAGACGGATGTCATTCTGACACTCATTCAACACATGTTTCAAGTACAGTGCAGATACGATCCAAAAATGGATGTCATTCTGACACTCATTCAACGCATGTTTCAAGAACAGTGCATATACGATCCAAAGACGAATTTCATTCTGACACTCATTCAATACATGTTCAAGTACAATCACGACATAGATCCATTCATAAAATCTCCAGCAGATACAAGGGAAGAAACGTCCTGATGCAAAGTCATCGCCATATCCTCAGCATACGTCTGTGACATCTATGTTCCCCACAGAGCAGAAACAACCAGAGTTTTGCCCTCTTCTTCCCCAAGAAGGAATCACCTCCTCCAACAAAGTTCCTTCAAAGAGCTGAAATCTTCCTTCCCCGGTCGAGTTTTTATAATCTTAAACAGTTGTAAAACCTCCTCCCAGGTAAAGTTTATTTCTCTAGCTACGAAAGTTCATTCCCCCAACAGAGTTTATTTCTCTACATCGACAGAATCTTCCAACAAGCATCTCTCTTCACAGAGTTATTCTCGAGCAGAATCAATTCTCAGGCAGAGTCAATCCCCAACAGGTTATCCTTAAACAAAAAGAGGAAATCCCCAACGAATTATCTCTATTCATCATCCCCAACGGAAATAAAGGATTCAACTTCGCAATACTCTCCAACAGTAATCCGAGATTTAGTTTCCTAGACTGAGAACATCTCAATAACATCTCATATTCATACATCATGGCATGTGCATACACATCGCATACAACATAATCTCATTTATTTTGAGAACATTGTCACGATGCATTTCATACATTATGACATTACATATGACTAACTCTTTACCTTTTTCGGGGAAAGTTCAAATCAACAAACACCGTTACTTATGTGACTTGGTAGTCTTCTAAAAAGTTATGTCTGATGGAGGGCTATTTTCAGCAATTTCCTCAGAAAGATGTCCACCCAAGATTTTCTCTGGTTTAGTTAGATCGACACCAAGATCTCTCTGATTTCCATTCCAACCGGAGACACTGTGAAGCCTGGATTTTGACCAGATAACAGTATAAGGTGCTGCAAAGCCTGGAATCTGATCAAATAGTAGTTCACTTCTTCAAAGAAACTGTGAAACCTGGATTTCAACAAGATAACAATATAAGGTGTTGTGAAGCCTGGAATCCGACCAGATAGCAGTTTACCCTGTCAGTTACTATGAAGCCCGGAACCCAACCGGATAATAGCCAATCAACTATTTAAGACACTATGAAGCCTGGATTTCGACCAGATAACCGTATAAGGTGCTGTAAAGCCTGGAATCTGACCAGATATCAGATTACTCTTTCAGACACTGTGAAGCCTGGATTTCGACCAGATAACAGTATAAAGCATTGTGAAGCCTAGAATTCGACCAGATAGCAGTTTACTTTGTCAGTTACTATAAAACCTGGATTCAACCGGATAATAGTATACCTCAGATTCAAGTTGAAGCCTGGATACGACCAGATAACAACTTAATTTCTTCAAATTATTGAAGCCTGGATACGACCAGATAACGGTAACCTCAGATTCAAGTTGAAACTGGACCCAACCAGATAATAGTTTATTTTCTTCAAATCACTGAAGCCTAGGCACGAACAGATAGCAGTTCAAGTCACTGAATACTAGAGTACGACCAGATAACAGCTAAATCTCATTTCCCCAGTAAGTCACTGTGAAGCCTGGAGCACGACCAGATAGCAGTCAGCCTTATCATTCTCAGCAAGTCACTGTGAAGCCTGGATCCTGACCAGATAGCAGTTCACTTCCGTCTCTTCAATTAAGAGATGACTCTCCAATAGAGTAACAGGCGACTAAATCTCCTAAAACTCTATGTTCCATGACAGAAATCAACATTCCTCAGTGGACTCCTCCTTAGACAGCAGGAACAGGAATCCAAACAAAGGAGTATATCATGAAACCAACAGTCTTCTGGATGGCATCTTTAAGCCCATCTCCGACGACTCTCTGTCATACTCCTTGGATGGCATCTTTAAGCCCATTTTCGACAGTCTCCTGTCACCTTTTGCAAATGGCATCTGTAAGCCCATTCCCAATATTATTCACCAGCAGTATCACTTCAGATGAGTGCAAATTTCTAGGCACTCTAGTGTTCAATCATCTTCCACCTTCAGATCATGAAAGGCAGACAAGCCAATCTACATCTTCAAGTTTAAGAAGATTGAACAGGGGCAGCTGTTGTACCCTAAAATTTACCCTCTCACTTTTTACAAGATCTCCTCTTACATAATTGATTGCAAACACTTGATTGAAGAAAAACAACAAATTTCCCCTTTCTGATTGTTGTAATACACTCCACTTCCAACTTGTACCTGAAATAAGTTTATTGAAGTTAGTTTAATGCATCCCACATAAAAATATCCATTTAGAATTAGTAGACAAATAAAATTAACCTTGGTATTGGTGCATCAATTTCGTGGCCAGCTCTACACTTTAGAACTCCTTCTTTCAGTTGTATAGATCTTGTGCATTTGGTGCATCCATTAAAAAACCAACTGAAATCGGTAATAAATTTTTTAGTCATAGCCGTTGTCACACGAATAGTATCCTACACATAAAAGCAATGATATTTAATGATTACAAGAGGGAGATAATAATATATTAAATAGAAGTAAATTGTGATGAGAAGAAAGCGTACCCTGTTTCAGATTTTTCATTTCAGCAATATTTAATACTTGTGCCTTAGATTAAAAATTAGCATACTCAGAAGATTGGGGAGATTGAGTCTACTGACTCAAAACTTGATCCTGTTATAGCAAAGTAACATCCTGGGACAGACTGCAATGGAATAAATTCCAAGAGAAATATTAGCTAAAAAAATGTGACTTGAGTAAAAAAATATATTTAGAATTCATGCCTTTGTTTGTAGCTATGAATTTCATCATGATCAGTATTTATCAATAGTTTTATACCAGCCCAGAAATTAGACACAACTACAGGATAAGATCCTATACCAAAAAAATATGAAAATATTTAAATAATAAAGCAAGTTATGATGAAATTTTTTATAAAACATATAAAATTTTAAAAATTGAGATAGAGTTGCAATTACTATACTTTTAAAAACAAACAATATATTTTGTTTAAGAAAAGAAAAATGAAATATGAAAAGAGAAAAAATTAATAAAAAGTATAATTTATCTTGTTTTGAATTAAGAAAACAAATAAATGAAATGTATTTTCTACAAATGTGACCCCAAATGAATGTCAATTATTATCTTTTAATAAAAAGGTAAAATATAAAATTTGATAGAAATTAACTATATGATATTTTTAGAATGTTGAGTATCATATAAATGAAAATTTGGAAAAAAAAGCTAATAAAAGACATAAATAAAAGGGTTAATAATTATTTCGATCATGTCATTTGGGTGAGATTTGAAAAACACCCCTGTAAAAAAAATTAGATTCTCACCTTGTCATTTAATGATTCTACTGTTTTGGTCCTTTATTAAACCAAACCATCAAATAGTCTGATGTGGCATTGACATGTTGACATTTTTTATATTAAAGCAATAATTCAATTCCATCTGTCAATTATTAATGAAAATATTTTTTTTAATTAAAATATTTTATCATTTAAAGACGAGGGTTAAATCAGTTGAACCCTAATTTCCAAACTGCATCTTTTTCATCTCTAAAACAGATTTCTATGCTCTTTCAAAATCCTTGTTGAGGCTATATTCTCCAGCCGCTTATTCTTCTTCCTTCGCAAAATGCTCCACTTGAACCCTAATTCCCAAAATGCATATTTTTCATCTCTGAAACAAATTCTTCTGCTCTTTCATAATCCCTGTTGAGGCTATAATCTCCAGCTGCTTCTTCTTCTTCCTTCGCCAAATGCTTCGTCGGCGCTATCTTCTAGGATGCATTCTCCAGTAAGCGGATTTCACGAGGTTCCTCGATGGCGAGAGCGATAGAGAATCATATGTCGATGTAGTTCGACAGTTTGGATTCTCCGGTGAGGGTGCGGAAGTCTTGAATGTTCTTCTGGAATTATGATTAGGAGGTTGGATTCCCTGTGGGTGAGTTACAGCGGAGGGTTCGGGAAAATGGCTCACATGGAGGGAGAGAATTATTAGAGGGTAATTTAGTATTTGTCATATGTAGATAATTTCTATGATTAGGACCTATGTGGCATTCTTATTTGTGTATAAATAGGTGTACTAGGTTTACATTTTAATACAATCAATTCCTTCAATCATTAGTGGCAGCTTTTAGCATTTATTCATTTTCTCTCTTCTTCCTCAATTTCATCACCTTGCACTAACAAATTGGTATCAGAGCTCTTGGTTTTTTCTGAAACTCTGGGAAACACGAGTGATAGTGAGATGTGTGTTTGATTTTTGAATCTTGAACAAAAATCTGAAACAGAATCATACTGATTCTGTGGGTTTGGGAAACACTGAGTGAGAAATCTGAGATCTGAGTTTTTCTGTGCAAAGGTTTAAGATGAATGGAGGCAGTAGTTTGAACACTAAACTTCCAGTTTTTGATGGTAAAAACTGGAACAGATGGAAGATTCAAATGCGTGTGCTGTTTGGTGCTCAGGATGTTCTGGACCTTGTTTCTGAAGGTTATGTTCCAGTTGCAGCAGATGTTACTGAAGAACAAAAATCAGAAGAAAGAGCTACAAGGAAGAGGGATCAGAAAGCTCTGTTATTTATCCATCAGTGTGTGGATGAAAATGTGTTTGAGAAGATTGTTGATTCGACGACGTCGAAAGGGGCATGGGATATACTGACCAGATGTTATGGTGGTGACGTATCAGTAAAGAAGGTAAAACTTCAGTCCCTGCGAAAACAATATGAAAATCTCAGCATGAAGAACAGTGATAAAGTTTTTGAATACATCTCCAGAATGATTCTGATCACTAATGAAATGAAGGCTTGTGGAGAAACACTTTCTGAACAAGTAATCATAGAAAAGATTCTGAGGTCACTTACGCCTCAGTTTGATTACATTGTTGTTTCGATTGAACATTCTAAAAATCTGGAAACCATGAGAATAGAAGAGTTGCAAAGCAGTCTAGAAGCACAAGAGCTGCGTCTGACTGAAAGAACTTCTGAGAGGGAAGTGGAGCAAGCTCTGAAAGCTTCTTTTGTCAAGAAGGACCAGAAGCAGAATAGACATGGTGATAAATTCCAGAAGTCAAAAACCTCAATTTCTGATGAAAAGAAATATCATAAGGGAAAGGAAAGATATGACAATAAGAAGGTTCAATGTTACTGTTGTAAACAATTTGGCCATTTTTCCAGAGACTGTAGAAATAGAGGAAGGAAATCAGAAGAAGCAAATATAGTCAGAGAAGATTCTGATGATGAACCAGTGCTACTGATGGCTTCTGATTCTGATGGAAACTGTTCAGGAGATTGGTGGTATATGGACACTGGCTGTTCAAACCACTTGATTGGGAACAAACAATGGCTGATAGACTTTGACTCCAGAAGGAGAACAAAGATCAGATTTGCTGATGATAAGTACCTTAATGCAGAAGGTATGGGAAATGTTATAGTCAGAGTAAAGAATGGAAGAAACATTCTGATCAAAGACGTCTGGTATGTTCCTGGAATTAAAAGCAATCTGATGAGTGTGGGTCAGCTCATTGAGAAAGGTTTTTCAGTGGTTATGAAGGACAACCTCTTGACGTTGTATGATTATAATCAGAAGCTGATTATAAAGTTTGATCAGGGAAGCAACAGAACATTCAAGGTGAATGTAGAAACTTCTGAAGCGGAGTGTCTTAGTGCAGAAGGCGCTGAAGCTGACAGTAAGTTGTGGCACAAGAGGTTGGGGCACTTGAACTATAGAAGCTTAGGGCATCTAAGTTCTAAGAAGCTCGTACATGGCATTTCGAAGATTGTGAAGCCTCAGAAGTCATGTGAGATATGCATGAAAGGCAAGCAACTCAGATTGCCATTTGCATCAGAAGTAGCCCCCAGAGCAAAGCATGCTCTGGGTGTAGTACATTCTGATGTGTGTGGACCATTTCCAGTACTTTCACTTGGAGGAAACAAATATTTCGTGTCTTTTGTGGATGAGTTCACAAGAATGACATGGGTAACACTCATCAAGTTCAAGCATGAAGTGTTTACTGAGTTTCAGAAGTTCAAGGTGAAGGCTGAGAAGCAGAGTGGTCAGAAGCTGAAAATTCTGAGAACAGATGGTGGAGGTGAGTATAACTCTACAGAGTTCCAGAAGTTCTATGAGGAGAATGGAATAGAACATGAGGTTACTGCTCCATATACTCCTCAGCACAACGGTCTTGCTGAAAGAAGAAACAGAACTTTGCTTGATATGACCAGAAGTATGCTGAAAGAGAAGAAGTTACCTCACATGTTATGGGGAGAAGCTGTTGCCACATCAGCATATGTTCTGAATAGTTGTCCAACAAAGAAGCTGAAGGAAACTGTTCCTTTATAAAAATGGACTAGAGACAAGCAAAGAGTTAGCCATCTGAAGGTGTTTGGTTCTGTATGCTACAAACACGTTCCAGAGGCTAGAAGACGAAAACTGGATGATAGAAGCAAAACAATGTTACTGGTGGGGTACCACAGTACAGGTGCCTACAAGCTTTATTGTCCAGACACCAACAAAGTTGAGATCAGCAGAGACGTCATTGTGAAAGAGTCAGAAACATGGGATTGGAACAAGCTTCAATCAGACTCTGGGGTAGTGCCAACACCAGGGTTAGTTTCTGAAGAAAGTTCTGAAGACGAGTCAGAGTCAGAAGAAGAAGATTCTGAAGATGAGTCAGAATCTCAGGGAGATTCTGATAGTGGATCTGATTCTGATCCAGATTCTGATGATGATCTAGAATCTGGTGGTGATTATACTTCTGAAAGGGAAAAATCTGAAGACATGGGGTCTAGAGAACAAGTTTCCAGAAGTAACTCTGAAGGTGGTAATTCTGAAGGAAATAATTCTGGACAAAGTCCAGAAGCTAGCACAGTTCCGAGTTCTGGAGAAGCTTCAAAACAAGATCAGAGGCCACAGAGAATCAGACGAATACCAAGCAGGTTTGCAGACTTTAGCATGTTACATGATACTGAAGTAGATTCTGAAGGAGAAATCGTTCAGTGTGCCATGCTTGTAGATTCTGAACTAGTGGGTATTGAAGAAGCGCTCAAGAAGAAAGTATGGCTGCATGCCATGAACGAGGAACTTGAGGCTATTGAAAGAAACAAGACTTGGAAGCTGACAGAACTTCCAAAAGGCAAGAAAGCCATCAGCGTCAGATGGGTATTCAAGCAGAAGCTAAAGCCAGATGGATCAATTGGCAAACATAAAACGAGATTAGTGGCCAGAGGTTTTCTTCAGAAACCTGGACTAGATTACTTTGAGGTGTTTGTGCCTGTAGCTAGACACGAAACAATCAGACTGGTGATTGCTTTAGCTGCAAACAGAAATTGGCCTTTGATACATCTGGATGTGAAGTCTGCATTTCTGAACGGTCCATTACAGGAAGAAGTTTATGTGTCACAACCTCCTGGATTTGTGAAAAAGAATCAGGAAGGGATGGTATACAGGTTAAATAAAGCTCTGTATGGACTGAAGCAAGCGCCCAGAGCTTGGAATCTGAAGATTGATTCGTTTTTCAAGGAACAAGGGTTTCAGAAGTGTGAGATGGAGTATGGTGTTTATTTTCAGCACACTTCAGAAGGTAATATGATTCTGGTCTGTTTGTATGTTGATGACATATTACTCACAGGAAGTTCTGAACAAGAAACAGCTGAGTTCAAGAAAGTTCTGATGAATGAGTTTGAGATGACAGATCTTGGAAAAATGAGTTTCTTTCTAGGGATGGAACTTATATACTCTGAGAAAGGAATCATTTTACATCAGAAGAAGTATGAACTAGAGCTTCTGAAGAGATTTGAGCTAACAAATTGCAAGGTTGCTATCACACCTGTTGATACGAATCAGAAGTTGGACTCTGATTCTGATGGAGAGCATGTGGACGCTACAACCTTCAAACAGATGGTTGGTTCTCTGAGGTATTTGTGTAATACCAGACCTGGTATTTGTTATGTAGTTGGAATGGTCAGCAGATACATGAGCAAACCAAAGTGGTCTCATTACCAAGCTGCTGTCAGGATTCTGAGGTATATAAAAGGAACTCTGAAATATGGAGTGTTATTTCCTTCTGGAGGAAAGATCAAATCAGAACTTCTGAGTTATTCTGATTCTGATTGGTGCGGAGACAGAGTTGACAGAAGAAGCACTTTTGGATACTTATTCAAGTTTCTGGGAGGTCCAATTTCTTGGTGTTTCAAGAAACAGCCTGTTGTGGCTTTGTCAACATGTGAAGCGGAATACATTGCAGGTGTTGTAGTTGCTTGTCAAGCAGTTTGGCTTCTGAATCTGCTGCGTGATTTGAAGGTTGAAGTTGAGGAACCTCTGAAGCTGATGATTGATAAAAGTTTGCAATTAATCTTGTCAAGAATCCAGTGCTGCATGGAAGAAGCAAGCACATTGAGACGAAGTATCACTTTCTCAGAAGTCAAGTGCAGAAAGGAGTGTTAGAAGTTCTGCACTGTAGCACCCAGAAGTAGCTAGCAGATGTTCTGACCAAGGCAATAAAAACATACCAATTTCTTCGCTTGAGAGATGAAATTGGTGTTATTAACTTCTGATAAGTTACTAAATTACAGGATGGTATTAGAGGGTAATTTAGTATTTGTCATATGTAGATAATTTCTATGATTAGGGCCTATGTGACATTTTTATTTGTGTATAAATAGGTGTACTAGGTTTACATTTTAATACAATCAATTCCTTCAATCATTAGTGGCAACTTTTAGCATTTATTCCTTTTCTCTCTTCTTCCTCAATTTCATCACCTTGCACTAACAAGAATTAGGAGAAGGTGGTGGCGTACTATTATTACTGTTGTTATTGTTGTTGTTGGGTTTGAAGATGTTAGAATACCATTTGTGTATTGCATTTACAGAGGATTCATCCCTGTCTGTTAAAAGTTGAGGAGAAAATGTGTCAGATTTGTTGCGGGTGTGTTTTGCTGTCATGGAGATGGGTTGTATGGCTGGCAGTTGAGTTTGGTGAGAATGGGTGTTTCTAGTTGACGTTTGAAACTATAGTTGGTAAGTTGGATGTTGTAGTGTAGAAGATGAAGAGGCAGATTCAATTGAACATTTGAGAATTAGGATTTTAGAAATAAAATATGTCTTTAAAATATTTTAATAATTAATTAAAATGAAGAAATTACATGTGAAAATAAAATAAATTGAAAAAAAAGAACATATTCCAATGTGTCAATGTCACATTAGACTACTTGATGACTTGGTTTAATTAAGGACCAAAACAGAGAATCTTTAAATGATAAGGTGGAAATCTAAAATTTTTTAGAGGGAATTTTTTAAATCTCGCCTAAATGGCAGGGGCGAAATGACTATTAACCATAAATAAAAAAAAAAAGATTTTTCGTGAAATTGTGTCTGTCAAATCAATGTCGATTACTATTGCCTTTTAAATAAAATTAAAATTCGAAATGTGATAAAAATAAACTACATGATATGTTTGGTTTGCATAAAAGCAATTTTTGAAAGAAGTTAATAAAAAAAATAAGTTAATAACTAATTTCAGAATGTGAGAGACTTATTTCATGTACTCCTCCAATAACATCTACGAAATAAAGGATAGACAATAAAAAGAATAAGAATATTTAAACAAACAAATTGAAAGAGTTTGTGAACAATGTACATAAATTAAAAAGTGTTAAACATTATATATAAGTGTAACTAAGTAAAGAAGGTAAATTGTTTATGTAGAATGAATAATAAAGCTTACCTATGTTACTATAACTAATACCAAATGTTAATTTTTCAGAATCTTCTGTAAAACAAAATGAGAGAAGAAAAAAAAGAGTAGAATGAATATTGTTTTATTAGAAAAAAGTTGATAGAGAAGATGAGTGGTGAACCGAAAATGAACAATGGTGAGGAGTGAGTTTTCTGCGTGAGTTTGACAATTGAAATTAGGGGAAAGAGGTTGAAAATGAGAGAAAAGTTTTATTGAGTAAGAAGAGAAATTTGACCCATTGATAAGCGAATAAGAATAATGAGAAACTTAGATACACTATCTAATATATCCACTTATTTAATCAAAACAAAATTATATAAATACCCTTAAAATTTAAAATGTGTCAAAATTTAAAGAGTTTATAAAAATGTATAAATGTAATATTAATGGTAATTGATTTTCTCAAGTTTGATAGGAAAAGATAAGGTTGTTGTAGTTATATTGTTAAAGAACTAATTATAAACAAATAATATAAAAAATATTAATATTAAAAACAATGATTATCCTTACTAGAGTTGGAACTGTGAAAAAACAACAAATTCTATAACACAGGACTCTAAATTTTAAAAAGTTTATCATTAATATTAATAAATTAAAAAAAAAAGCTATAATAAAAATTCAATAAATCAAAAGAATAATATAATAAAAATCTAAAAGTAAAAACATAATTAGAATTATATATATTTTTTATTAATATATAATTATGTTTTTAACGTGTTATTTTAAATTATTATAATTATATGTATTTATTTTTTAATTGATTGGGTCCATCCTTACCCTTGCCTTCCTCTAGACCTCCCAACATGTACATCAATTACACTCTTAGTATACATTGCCTTAATCTATAAATAAACATTAAATTAAAAGATGATTTAAATGAGGGGAGAAAGGGTGATTTTTAGGTAAGGAAAACCGAGAAGAGAGAACAAAAATTGTAACAACTGAAAAGAAAAGGAAGTGAAAGAGACAAAAATTGACAGAAAAACCACCGCAAGAGAGGAAGATGAAAATAAAAACTCAAACCCTTCCTTTATTGAAAATCACGGGTCACAATTGAAATTTAAAAAAATGGAGCTTAAATAAAAAAATACGAAGCCCAATTCTAAGTATCTTCCTTCCTTTCATTCATTGTCTCCGACACCGACACTCTGCCAGACTACCCATCTTTAACACATAACATTCACGTTTCGGCTCGGCTCCTTTTCCATTATTTTTATCATAAACTTTACTTTTCCTCTTATAGAAGAAAACTTTAGATTAATAAATTAACATCCCACCTTCTCCATTTCAGAATGCAAACATTTACAATCATCATAACATAATCATTCCAACTAAATTACTTCCTCCAATTTTTTTCCCTTTCTGGTTATTTCTCAAATAATTTAATGTCTAAATATCATATAGGATGTTGCATGGTCGAATATACATCATAATATAATATCTCTATATAACTATCAATTAAATTGAACAAATAAATAAGATTTTACAAAATTAAACCTGCATCACGAGATATAATATATTTCTGCACAATTATGGACTTGACTTAAATTATCACTGGGTGTTTTTTTAATTTGCTAAAATGTTATACTATTTTATTCTTAAATAAAAAGAAATACAAAAATAGTAACGTGGCTTGGCTTGGCTTGAAAACAAAGACTACAATGCAGTGATGTATAAATGATAACATAACAGCACATTAGTTCCCGTGTGGCCCCCAATTTACAGGCTGTCAAACAATACCAGTCCGTATTTTCCTTTCCTTTCACTATCGTTTCTTCCTTCTCGGACCATTAAGCAAAGCAAACTCTCACAATCGCATTAAAATTACACACAGAGCGACTGAGAAGAAGACTCAACAACCATACCCCACAACACACGCTACTTCACTTTACCTTCTCTAATTCTCTTCCCACCTTCTCACACTCTCATTTCATTTTACCACCAAAAAACACAAACCATACTGTTTCTCTTTCTCTATCTCTATCTCGAGCACCATGGATTCAAAATCCATCTATGGTGTCTCCGTCTCCAATTTCATCACCGTCTTCCTCCTTCTCATCCTCCCGTTCCATTCGGCATTACCTCATAACTCATCTACCGTTCAGATCAACTCCAACTCCATCCTCGTTGCGCTTCTTGATTCTCATTACACCGAACTTTCTGAACTTGTTGAAAAGGCTCTTCTTCTTCAGAAACTCGAAGAAGCTCTTGGGAAACACAATATAACTATCTTCGCTCCCAGAAATCAAGCTCTGGAACGTGACCTAGATCCTGAATTCAAACGGTTTCTTCTCGAGCCGCGTAATTTGAGGTCGCTTCAAACGCTTTTGATGTCGCACATTCTTCCTTCCAGAATCGCTTCACACCACTGGCCAAATACTGATCTCCACCACCATACACTCTCGCACCACCGTCTTCAGTTAACCATAAATCCCTCCGGGAAGAAATCTGTTGATTCCGCTGAGATCCTCAAACCTGACGACGTTATCCGCCCCGACGGCGTCATCCACGGAATCGAACGTCTCATTATCCCCCGCTCCGTACAAGAAGATTTCAACAGGAGAAGAAATTTAGCTGATATATCAGCGATTCTCCCGGAAGGAGCACCGGTGGTAGATCCACGAACTAACAGACTCAAAAAACCAGTTTCCGTCCCTGCCGGTGCTCCACCGGTACTACCAGTCTACGACGCATTGGCACCAGGACCGTCTCTAGCTCCGGCGCCGGCACCAGGACCGGGAGGACCACGTCATCACTTTAACGGAGAACGTCAGGTGAAGGATTTCATCCACACACTTTTACATTACGGAGGTTACAACGAAATGGCGGATATTCTTGTTAACCTAACGTCGCTTGCAACGGAAATGGGACGTTTAGTTTCTGAAGGTTACGTTCTCACCGTTTTGGCACCAAACGACGAAGCAATGGCGAAATTAACCACTGATCAATTGAGTGAACCAGGTGCACCGGAACAGATTATTTACTATCATATAATTCCCGAGTATCAAACGGAGGAGAGTATGTATAACGCCGTGAGAAGATTCGGTAAAGTTAGTTACGATACACTCCGTTTGCCTCATAAGGTTGTTGCTCAGGAATCTGACGGTTCCGTTAAATTCGGTCACGGTGATACTTCGGCTTATTTGTTTGATCCTGATATTTTCACCGACGGGAGAATCTCCGTTCAGGGAATCGACGGTGTTCTTTTACCTCCGGAGGAAGAGAAGGAAGATGAATCCTCAATTCGCCGTGCAAAAACTCCACTTGTTAAAGTTGTTACTAAACCAAAAAGAGGTAAAATTAAGTTTCTCTAATTACTTTTTAATTATTAATCAATTAAAAATTACTGTTAATTAATTTATTAATGAGATTTTTACACTTTATTATAGGGATAGATGAGATTAATCACGAGTTATTTTGCTTTATTTCACCTTTTACAAAGTTATTTTTGTTAATAGAGAATAGAGATAGTTAGAAAAGAAAAAGTGTTTTTTTTTTCTAATGAATTTTATTTATTTTAGACTAAATAATATTTGTCCTTATATTCTTTGCCTAAAGTATCAACTAGTTCATGTGATTAATTAATTAATAAAAATTAAATAAATTAAATAAAAAAATTCAGTGTGCTGTGTGCCAAGCTGTGAACCACATTCTTAATTTCCACCCATCCAAACCTCGGTGCTGAAACGATTTGTCTGGATCCGAAACAAATCATTTATTTATTTATTTTATTTTTCATATAATTTATTTACACTTTATGTTATTAGTCAACTATAGCATATTACTAGTACTTTTATTTTTGCACAATTTTTTAATAATTATTTGATATGTAATTAGGAGAGATTTAATTATCTTTTTTCAAGTTTCAACTACCCAACATGTATTTTTCTTCTTGTAAACATGTGAAGTGTGCAACGTTTTTTTTCCCTTTGCTATGGTATTAGTTGACTTAACATTTTTATTAACCTAATGCATGTGGCAGGGAAATTGCTGGAACTCGCTTGTAGCATGGTTGGATCTCTTGGAGGAGTCTGCTCATGAAATCGCTTTTTCTCAACTAATCGCTTAAAAATAGAAAAAAAAATTATAATAAAAAAAGAGTGAATTTATGTAAACTTGATGAATGGTAAGTTTACCAACTAATACTATCCATTGTTTGGTTGATTAATGATTGATTCCATTTGTTTAGATAATAATCATTTTTCTCTCAATGGATTATGCAGTTGTAGAGTAATCATTTTCAATACAAAAGCGAAGCGATTGAGTTGCAAGATTTCGGTGGGAACTCACACAGAAGATAGCAAATTTTCTGTCATTTTGTTTCATACTGTAATTACATATCAATTTTTTTATTAAATTTTTATTTTATGTGGATTCTCTGTCTCTGTATGCATAAATAACTTTTCAAATACGACACTCTCCTATCTCTGGTTGCATTGCTTTTTTTTTTTCCCTGTCTGTATGTGAATCAAAAAAATTATTATTATGCCTTTAAGTTCCAGCTCGTTTTTGTCGGCAAATTTATTTTTAAAACCAACTATGAAAGGGACCTTTGAACAGAAGCATTTAAAAACAACACCATATTCTTGAGTTTATTATAAAAACATTTCATGTTGTTAAGCAATACTTGCTAATTCTACTATATGACATGCATTTGTTCTTTAAAATAGAATATTAACTGAGATTATAGTTATTGTTTTTTTATAAAAATGAATGAAAGAGACTACTAAGCAGAAAAGGTTGAAATTAGCAATTGAAATGGACATCTCAGCGGAAGGTTTATTAAGAACTAAAAGTAGACTTAACTTTTGTTTTGCTTAACTTGTTCTTTTTCCTATCTTTGTAAACATGTTGTTGAGGTGTTATTTCATGGATAGCTAAATTAATGGTGGTAGATGCATTGTGGAAGGGAGAAGAGGAAGTGGTTGGGGGATTAATAATTTGTGGAACAAGACAGAGTAGCTAAATTGTATTGCATAGAGAGGGGCCTCCACAAGTGTCGGTCATTATTAATAACACATCAACAAAAGCCTACTTGTGTAATGTAATGTCACGTTTGTGCTTTTGTGGGAAACACATTCCTATCAAAGCTGGCTTGGCCCCAATAGTTGGATTATTCCTTGATTACCTAACAAATCATTCCCACTCACCTCTATATTCTTTCTTTGCATGATTTTCCCAAAGGAAGGAAAATTCCTTGAACTCAACAAGAAAGAAATGGAAATGCCAATCCTACATCATAAAATATATACATTTACTAACAATTGAATAACTTTTTTTATTTTTTGACAGAAATCTATCATAAACGTCAAGACTCGAGTTTAAAAAAGAGTTTTCATAAACATATAGAAAGATAAAGATAAAGATATAGAAAGAAAAAACTCATAAATTTATAGGATTCGGGACAAAGTAAGTAACAAAATAATTAAACATAAAGTCTAATTTATCAAGCATTTGCTCTCAAAATAAACAATTTCTTGGACAGGTTAGCCAGGGTTAAATCTTGACATAAAAAAAAAAAACTAGTGGCTATATTTAACTATGATTTAGATGTGACTCTATTATGAAGTTATATTTAACCACATTTTTAAATGTGACAAATTTGCGGTTCTATCTTATAATTTATGTTACACACTTTGAAAGACATAGTAATGATCCTGCCTGGCAATATGTTGATGAGAGATTAGACAAAGTGTGTCAAGTTATTCCAAGTAATAAAGTAGAAATTAGTCTCCGAGTATTAATTTCGCGGACTGCAAGTTAAATTTTTTAAATTGATTTTAATATATTATTAGTTGAACAACAACGTTTTGTAGGTTGAAAGTATATAGATGAAGAGGTAGATAGAAAAAAAAAGTTAATTAATGATAAAAGATTGTTAGGGATGAAGATAACTCTGAATCCTGTCCAATTTATTTTTTGGTGCTGCCATTCAACTCTATAACCATTTATCTATATAAAGTTTTCTTTTAAAATGATTTATATTTTTTAAATAAATTCTGAGCCATTAGATATAGGGCAAGAGGAATAGCAAGAGTGAAACAGCAGCAGCAACAAATGATTTGTTTCCTATGTTGTAATTGGCAATTTGAGGTCACTATTATAAATCGTTATTTATTAGAACAATGGAGAGAAAGTTAAAAATAAAACTTAGTGAGAGATTTGTTTTCTATTTTGTAATTGACAATTTGAGGTCACTATTATAAATTGTTATTCATTACAACAAGTGAGGGAAAGTCAAAAATAAAATTTAATGAGAGAGTGACTATTAATACACAAATAAGTGTTTTAGATGATTTGAAATGAGAAAGAGGGTCTCTATTTATAGGTTTGGGGTTTTCCAAAAAAGGAAATTGCATTTAAGCCAAAAAATTGTTATTTAATCGATTGACATTTTTTCTAATCGATTAATTTTTGAAAATCAATTGTATATAAGTTTCCAATATGGAAAAATAAGATATATAGTCGTTGTATAGAATCTGGGTGCATTCAACTTGCATGCGCCTCAAGTTTGCGTCAATCTAATCGTTTGCATTTGCTTCCAAACGATTAAATAGAGTCAAAAATTCTTTTATGACTTTTTGACTACTCACATCATGTTCTATACAACTTGTATATGTTTTTCAAAGTATTTTCTTTTAGTAAATCATTTGAGAAAAATGTTTTTGTGTATGTGCTTATAAATATGTACTTCTATGAAAAAGACCCTTTGCTTTTACATAATTTCACTCGCTTACTATTTTAAGA
The DNA here is from genome assembly GCA_948472305.1 of Vicia faba. Taxonomy (NCBI): domain Eukaryota; kingdom Viridiplantae; phylum Streptophyta; class Magnoliopsida; order Fabales; family Fabaceae; genus Vicia; species Vicia faba. The sequence goes on along the minus strand of OX451740.1, from coordinate 1,095,684,776 downwards.
TATTTTCTCTAAGCCTTGTCGGTTGTGATCTTTTTGCATTGACACTTACTTGAGATATCTTGAGGATTTTGATAGAATCCAGTTTATTTACGTTAGTCTGATAGTCATGTTTATCAAAACTTTATATTCATGGCTTGCATCTTTAACCGCTTAAGTGCATTATTTGACTTATCATTTGTTGCATCTTTATCATGATAGACGTCTATGTACTTTTCTTTATAATTGCCATCATCAAAATATGTTGTCTAGATAAAAGGTCTATTACTTGCAAAATAAGGTTCCACATTCTCCCCCTTTTTTATGATGACAACACATCTCTCAGAGGTGGTAAAAGATACAAAATATATTTGGAGTGACAAAACTCTGCCCAAGTTAGATAAAACATATACTCCTCCCCTGAGAGTATACTTCTCTCTCTTTGTCAAAGTCAAAAAGGCAGATAAATGATGCAATTGCAAAGAAACTAGATATGCAAAAATTTGTATATTAGAGCAAAAATTATCATATTACATTTTTACAAGTGAGGTAAACAAGTATAAGCATTTATAGCTTAAAGAAAATAGCACACTTAATAAAAAATTATGAAAGACAAGAGATAATCACATCATGTATCAAGGTTTTATTTGATGTAAGCAAAATATATTCTTGTGTTATATACCTAAGCATATCATAGAACGATAAACATTTATTTCAAAGTATGTTTCAAAAAATATCAAGCAAGGGTAATTATGTAAAACAAGGATTTATTAAATGTTTTTAAGCAATAGATAGACATCATATTTTAAGCTATGTAGATTAAGCATGGTGTATCTTATAAAATTAGAGTAAAATCTGTTTAGGAAAGGAAAGACATACTTATATTATTTGAATTCAAAGTACATAAGGGAAATGCAAGGAAAAATGAAAGTACAAGAATTGAAAGGGTGAAGGTGTGCATAAATTAAAAGCCCTGAGCCTAGTATATGAGTAGTGCTTATTCTACAACAAGATCTTCACCACTCTTAGTTGTGTGTTTCTGTATATTTTCGGCTATGATTTGGAAGAGAATTAGGATTTACCTATTTTTTTGATCTCATTTTCATTTTCATTTGGTCTTTTTCTTCTCCTTCTTTAAAGTGTGAGTCTACTTCTATCTCTCAATGCCTGATGTAGACTCTTATTTCGCTTAGGGTGCTAAGGGTAATCCTATAATTGTTTGGGTCTTCTACCTCACTAATTGTGTCAATATTGAAGATAGTGAGAAGTTTTGTGACTAGTGGACCATAGGATAGTCTTGTAGTTGGATTTTCTTGACAGCGGATCATCTGTCTGAAAATTCTTTCCACCCAGTTTATTGGATTTATTGGATTAACAACCATAAGGGTACTACATCTTCTCGTATTACATAGTTGTTATTTATCATTTTGGGAAAAAGGATTCTGGTGAGTAGATAGTGGATGATCCTGAATTTTGGTTTAAGGTGAGTAGCTTTAAAGGATACTTTCTTCTTTTCCATTGGATTGATTACTAGGTGATTTATGACAGTTGTGTGTTTGACGTTTTTGAAGTTAAAAGGCCTATCAAGGGTGTAAGTTATCCCATCAGAGGGTAGCTCAAAAGTTATTCCAAAGTGGTCCTTATGAATGGCAAGCTCTACTCCTTTCACAAATGTTATTAGAGAGCACTACTATAAATAACATATTTTACCTTGGATGCAAAAAGCATTTAATCTCAACTACAGTAGCGAGGTAACGAAGGGTGTCATGAAAAGATTACACATTACTCCTTGGTTAATACAAAACCTAGGCCTTAAGTTATATGCACATGGGTTCGAACCACAACATCTGCATTTTAATTATTTTCAAAACTAGTGCATCATACCTCTCAATTTTTTAATAAAATAGAAAGGTTAGATAGATTTTTTTAACTCGTTACATTGTTTACACATAATATTAATAAATTAATTTATTTACAAACTACCTTTTATACCCAGATATTACATTGTTTACACAGAATATTAAAGTAAAAATTAATTTTCCTGGAGATCTAGATTTTAGATCTTCGAATCGTTGAATTATGGGCAAGAGAAAATGTTGGGTGCAAGATATTTTCAATGGCTTTTATATGCATTTGTTTATGAAATAAAACCAAAAAGGTTTATATAAATAAGTGTTACATAAATAAATGATTTTCTACTCAAATAAATATATATAAGAACATAAACCTTAAACCCAAATAATTTTCTGCTATTGCAATCCATTATAGAGATCTTTTCATGGAAAATTTAAATTGGTGGATGTAGATAGTTTCAAGCGCTTCATGATGCTTCACAATGGTATTCATAATGCTCATTTTGATATTCAAAATTCTTTTATAATGGAATTTTTTATGTTTCACGTGGATCACTAATGGTAGTGTCTTGAGCATTGATGGTCTTGAAATAGGCGACAAATATTTGATTAAGGATGGTGAATAATATCCTCAATAATCACGCCATAATTATTCCCTCAGTTTTGACAGAAACTAAGGTAAAATAAGTTTACCCGTTGGTTTTAGAAGAAACCTAGGTGAATAATCTTTTTTTTAATATTACATTGTTTATACAGATTATTAAAAAAAATCCAGATTCATCATCGTCACTGCAATTCCAGATTTTATTGCATATATCTTTTCAAAGGTTGAAAAGCCTTCTTTGTTTAACTTGAAGTTGAAAATTATTTGTTGCACTTACAATCTATCATAGAGAAATTTTCCAATCTTCTTTAACTGAATGTTGTTCGAAGAATACAACAACAACAACAACAACATCAACACCATTATGTAAGATAGATTGCAAGGGCGGAAAAATGAATTTTTTTCAAGAATATAAGAACATTGAAGATTTTTTTCTGTCTTGCAATCTATCCCAAAAGAATGATGCATACGAGTTTGGGGCAGCGACATATAATATAGGATTAGGGTAAAATCTGTTTAACGATTGTTTTTATAGTAAAATCTGATTATTTTATCCCTCAGTTATTACGGAAATCAAAGGGATAGATCATTTAGTTTAAACTTATAAACAAATAAAAACATAAACTTCAATAACTGAGATTCGAAGCGTGTCCTGAGTTGTTTTTCCCTCGGTTTTATTAAAAATTGAGGGAAATTTTCATCATGAAAGCTTTGTCTTGGTGCGCCTTGGCATTATACCTCTTTTTTTTGGTGGAGGTGAAAGCTTCATCATGAAATGTGTTATTTGTAGTAATGGAGTATTCTAGAAGTTTTAGGTTTAGGTAGAATACCTGTTTTACCCCAAAATTTTCCCTCCCTTTTCTTCAAGACATTCCTCACAAAAGATCCCAAATGCGTAAGGGTTCTCAAGAGTTTGATCAGACAAGCCCACCTCCTAAGCACTGAGTTCACAAATTATGGTTTTGGTTTTCTCAAGTAAAATTTGACTTCTAATGCCTCAAGTGACTTTTATGGTTCATTATAGGTCTCCAAGAATGCTCATACCAAGTTTTAAGTCTTACATCACAAATTTGCTCAGTCAATTGCTCAGATGACTGAAAATCAGCTGTATTGGGTAAAAAGATCAATTGTGGTCAACATACAGTCAAACTTTAAGATTTTTGGCCAACATCGACATTTTGAAGTTATATTCATCATTTAATCAAGGGTTGATCATAATTCCTCAAGAAAATCATCCAAATCATCAAAGGGGCAAAATGGTCAAAATTAGGGTTTTGACTGAAAATGACTAATCATTGACTTTTGACCTAGTACATGACCTAATGAATTGGAGCATGATCTTAAGGTCTCAAACACAATATCTTGATCTAATTTCATGTCTCAAATCATTTCTAAAGATCAATGAATTGATAGTTGAAATTTGGATCAACTGATGAAAAGTCAACAATCACATAAAAAGTCAAACTTTGACTTTTTTGGTCAACATTGAATTTAAAAGATCAAGAATCATAAAGGCATTCAAAAATATCAAACTTGATCATCAAGAATCAATAAAATCAAGAAAAGTCAACAAAAAGTCAAGATTTCCAATACTTAGAAAAATTCTAAGTGTTTTTAACCTTGATATATTCACTACTTCATGACTATTTTTCACTAAGATGCAAGATGATTCAAGGAAAACTTTCAACATGAAGTTGTAGATCTTGATGAATTCTACAACTTTGTCCTTGAAGGTTGATGTTCAAAAATGCTTGGATTAGGAGATATAGGCCCATAAAATCATGACATTTTAACAAAGCACTTCATGAAATTTTCAACGAGTTTGGTCAGATTTTTGTCCCAACTTGTTGGCAATTTTTCACCAAGTTCCAAGTTTATTTATCCAAAGTGGTCAACATGAAGGTTGTAGATAATGTTTCAATCTTTCTAAAATATTCAAGAACACATTTTTGTCATGCTGGAGCTAAGAGATTCGAAGAGAAGAAGTTGGGCATCCATTCTTGAATTATAGGTCATTTTCAGGAAGAATACGTGATCAAATCTCAAGCCATACTGCATAAATCTTGCTTTCCAGGCTTCTAACTTGAAAATCACTCCATAATTAAATGTTTACACAACTGATTGAGCCATTATCCAAGTGCTTGAGCCATTGTCCAAGTGATCATTCCATTTTTAGAACAAAGTTCATACTTCCATTTTGGAAAAGTGACTTTAATCACAAAGTCTACTCTCCTTGAGCCTTGAAATTGTTTCTTCTGAACATACATAATGTCAAAGCCATAAGCAACATTTCTAGAGCCTCTAGCCATCTCAAATCCTTTGGTACTATGTATTGGAACAATGTTATTTCAAAGTTGCTTCAAATCTAAGTAACCAAACCATAACATGTAACTTTATAAACCAAGCCATATCAGCCTCTAAAACCTTCCCTCTATAAATAGAGGAAGTATTTTCAAGATAAGAGACGAATGAACAAGCCCTTTAACCCTCTCAAACACTCTGAAATTAGAATTGGCATTCAAATCCTCCATTATTGCAACTTCTGACCAAAAACTCTAAACACTAAATCCCCTCGTGCGTTTTAATTCTAAATCATCTAGAAAGATTCTATAACTCATATAGAAGCTATCCAAACACTTGTTATACCACTGTAACACTATCTTCATCATCCTCCATTTCCAAAAACAACCTCTTGCAACTTGACTTCTCCAGAAAGATCCAGACACTTTCAGCATAAAGTAAGCATTGCAATAGCTTCCTGGGAGTTCAGTGAAGTTATCCAAATCATCACAACACCTCCAGGAGTGCTCCAACTTCAAACACGATTTCCAGTTTTGAGGTGAGTTTTCTCAACTTTGAACTTCCTATACAAGCATCATTAATGGTTACTTTGTGAATAAAAAATGTAGACATCATTTCCCTGAAGCTAACCATGTGCTCACATTTCATTTATATTTCCTGAGTGATGTGAATTTTGGAACTGAAGTTTCAGAAAAATTAGGTTTTAGTTTGTGTGATACGGTGGCAGAATTGACTGTTTTTTTGTTACTACTGGTTTTGTGTTTTTTGTTTGCAAATGTACGGTAAGCAAGAGTCGCCACCGTCTTTTATTTCATCCAACAAAGGAAAAGGGAAAAAGAACAGAAAAAGACCTTTTTCGATATGTTTCTGAGTACGGGTAGGTTATAGAAAGGGAAGGTGTTAGTACCCTTTCTATCCGTTGTTTTCCACGGGTTCTTAGGTACTTGCTCGTTTTTAAATTGCTTTTATGTGTTGTTGTGTTTGAATTTTTTTTTTGAAATTGCCTTAGTGTGGCGTTTCACTTTATGGTAACTCTTGTATCAGTCCTCAAGAGTGTGATAAAGTGTTTTTGAAAACTTTAGTTCGAAAAGTTTGTTTGAAAGTGTATGGTGTAAAAGTTTGTTTGAGCAAGTACTTAAGAGTTTCTACCTACTCGAAAAAGATTGTTCGTTTTTCTGATTTCCTTTAGACAATGCTATCCTACTATTAAGGAGTAGGTAGCTCCATCGTTGGAGTTTAAGGGACAATCTAAAGGGACGATTATGATCACTAAAGCAATGATTAGGAAACCTTAGTAGTTACTCTAGAGTCCTAAAGATCTTTCCGAGGCAACATTCGAATGGGTCATCTTTGATCTTTTGGGACTGGAGGGCAACCACTAAAACTCCCTATACTTCATGACCATTTACCGAAGGCAACCGAAGTGTTGCAAACCCTAGGAGTGAGCATGTGCAAGTGTTTGTTTTTCAGTCTATTTAATCTTTGCACATTTAGGGTTTTCTACTGTTTTAAACATTGATCTTTTGCATACAATCCTATTATCAATCATCTAACAGTTTATAATGACGGAAAATAAAGTGCGAGAAGTTTAAACCTAGCTATTACAAGGCTTTGAGGAGGGGGATTACATAATCAAAAACTTGGGGAAAACAATAAATAAAAATAGTAAAATAAACCTAATTAAAACTATTACAACTTTGGAGCAGATACAATAATTAAAATAATAGAAAAAGAAATACACGCGATAAAATTAAATCCGGGGAATTTAACAATTAAATTCAAAGAAGTTTAATTAGTGAATAAAATAAAAATATTTTTTGGGTTTTTGAGAAAGTAATTATTTTCGCAAATTAACCTAATTTCTAATTAATTTTAATTATGAAAAAGGAATTCATATTATCCTAATTAATCTAATTAATTAATGGAATTAAATATTTTATGAAAAAAAACCTAATTCTAATTTTTTGTGTTTTTATGATTTTGAGATTTAATTAAAAATTTTTTTAAAGCAATTAAAAATAAATAAAACAATGAAAACTTAACGAAATTTAAAACAAAAAAATTGAGATGGGCCTGATGTTGGAAGCAATTTGGGGGGGTGTGAATTGGAATTTTCCAGGCCCAAAATAGCTGGCCCATCTACCTGGCGTGTGATCCAGTGAGGATCACCTTTGGAGGGTTCACCATGGGGATTGGATGATTGGGCGCTTTATCTGATCTTGGGAAGATCCAATGGTTGGATCTGGAGGCGCATGATGGATGCCTGGTTGTGAGATGCGTTGGAACTGTAAAGAGATTGTAAGAAAAATAATATGTATACGCCTGGGATTGAACTCAGGACGTTTGCCTCACGCATTCGTTCCTTGACCATCTGCGCTAGAAGGCTTAGTTGTTAATATAATAAACAAAATAAAATATAAGCTAAACAAAATAGTGCGCCCAAAAAAGCACGCGTGGATTTAAATGGGCCAATGGTACGCTGCCACCTCTTGTCTTCTTCCCAGAACTGTCATTTTTGATACTAAACCTTTACCTACTGACAAATTCACCACTATAGGCTATAGTGACAGTTCTTGTGCGTGGCTACAAACTTGTAGAAATCAAAGATGAAATAAAGAAAAATAAATCCCAACCAAGGGCATGGATCGATTGGAAATAATCCCCTAAACACGAATAGACCCTTAATTTGGCCTAATTTTGCCTCTAACTAGGGTTCTCCAAATTGGAGCTCCGGAACCCTAGCCATGGAAGATGCCTATACCTGCACTCAAACTCCAATCAAAGTATTCCAGCACATTGTAAACATGATAACAAGCATAGATATATAACCAAAATATGTTTATGATGCCAAAATCAAAGATATCGAAACTGAGAATATGTGCAAACCGTGACTGTTCTTACGCGTGATTCTTGATGCTTTGAGGCTTGGGAACGAGTGGGATAACTTTAGTGAAGGTCCAGGAGTGTGGTTATATCCTTGAAATTGCTTGAAACCGCCTGTGGAGAAGAATCCGATCTGCACTTTTTGACAAAAATTGACACTTTTTTTCTCGCTCTTAGGGAGGCAGGCTGCACATGAATCTTCTGTTCTAGGGTTGCAATACTTTGTTATATGTAGTAGAATCAAATTAGGGCAATATAATTGGAAAGAATCAAAAGATGTTATGGTCTTGAATTTTGATTCCAATCTTTCCAAATTTGAAAATTTCTTCCCATTCTCAAGCTTGCACGATTTTCTTGGCTATTTGACAGCATATAAGATCTCCATTCAATTCAAGAATCATCCCTAAAACAAATTGTGTGTTTTATTTGATTTTTAAATGAATAAAAATCAAAATAAATTAAACAAATAAGTGAATAAGGCATGGAGGGTCCCATAGGTCGTGGACCATGCCAGGACTGGGATTCAATCTTGAAAAGATGGGCCCATGTGAAAAAAAAATGCAATTTTGAGCATTGTTGACTTTGGGCAAATTTCCAAAAATGGCCAACTTTGACAATGCATATCTCTCTGAATTTTGACCCTAAGAGGGTGTTCTTAGACTTTTTAGAAAGCTTAAGATGTACTCTATATAACCTCTTTGGTTTCATCTCAATTGGATCTTCCATGTTCATGTAAGAAGCTTTGACCTAAAATGTGTTTTTGTTGACTTTTGAGAAGGACCTATAATATCTGAATTTATATCTTTTCATGAATGCATTTCTTGAACTTGAGGGCTGAAGATAAGTTATAGGGAATTGGATTCTATTCGAAATGAGCCTTGGATGAGAAATTTCTGATAAAGTATGAGAAAGTTATGCCTGGTCAAAGTTTGGTTGACTTTTCCTATGGGAACCCTAATTTAGCAACTTTTGAGTTTTGATGAATTAGGAGCATTCCTTGAGGAATCATGATCAAACCTTGATCAAATTATGGATATTACTTTAAAATGTTGATGTTGACCAAAAATATTGAAGTTTTATTATATGTGGGTCACAATTGACTTTTGACCTAGTACAATTGATTTTCAAGCATTTCAGCAGTTGACTGAGAAAACTTCTTGTGCAAGGTATGAAACTCAGCATGGATGATATTGAGGATAAATTAGGTCAATGGAAACCATTTAGGACCCTTGTAACTCAAACATCTTGATAAGGATGGAAATCCTAGTTTGAGGCTCATTGTCTTAGGAGGAGGATTTGTCTGGTCAATCCTTAGTCAACCTGAGCAATTGAGGACCTCTAGGAGTATGTTTTGTGTGAAAATGGGAGGGGAAATTTTGGGGTACAACAGCTGCCCCCGTTCAATCTTCTTAAACCTGAGGATGTAGATTGGCTGGTCTGCCTTTCGTGATCTGAAGGTGGAAGATGATTGAACACTAGAGTGCCCAGAAATTTGCACTCATCTGAAATGATACTTGAATGTGAAGGTGATATCGGGAATGGCCTTACAGATGCCATTTGGAGAAGATGACTGAAATTCGTCGGAGATGGGATTAAAGATGCCATCCTGAGAATGTGATGAAGAGTCGTCAGAGATGGGCTTAAAGATACCATTCAGAAAAGATATCGGTTGCATAAGAGATTCCTTTGCGAGAATTCCTGCACCTGCCTTTGAGGAGGACTTCGCTGGGGAATGCTGATTTATGTTTTGGGAAATAGAGTCTAGGAGCTTCGGTTGTCCATTACTCTACTGGGGAATTAATTCTTGATTGATGAGACAAAAATAAGCTGTTATATGGTCGTATTCCAGGCTTTACAGTGACTTACTGGGAAATATGAAATCGACCGTATCTGTTATCCGAAGATAAAAGAGAAGGAACCTGATAGGGCTTTCTCGGGATAAGTCCATGCAAAACTGCATCAGGTAATTCATGAAAAGGAGCCTGGATAGCAGGGTGATGAGAAAGAACCTAGATAGTAGGGTTACTTTGAAATGAAAGCTTGGATAGTAGGGCTATGAGAAAGAACCTGGATAGTAGGGTTACTTCGAAATGAGAGCCTGGGTAGTAGGGCTATCTCATTTGATCACGTAGATTAGTTGACCCGTTTAGTTTCGGGAACTGATTTTCCATTAGTTGTCTGCAGATATGACATGTATAACTTCATGGATTTAATCTTGAACTGTTGGAATTATGGATGATAACCATCTTTCCTGAAAAGGTACATGATTAATTATATGTGATGCATGAAATGCATTGTGTTATGATGTTCTCAAAATAAATGAGATTATGCTGTATGCAATATGTATGCGCACGTCATGATGTATGAACATGAAATGCTATTTTGACATATCCGAGTCTGGGAAAATAAATCCCTGACCACTGCTGGAGAGTACTAGAAATTGAATTCCTGGCTGTTGTAGAAAAAGTGGTTCTTCTACTTCCGGTGGGGATGGTGGACGGAAATGACTATGCCGTGGATTTATTCCTTTCTGTTTGTGAATATTCTGCCGGGGAGAGACTCTGCTTGAGAATAATTCTGCGGGGGAATAACTCTGTCTGAGAGAGGAGATACTTTGCTGGAAGATTTTGCCGATTCGGAGAAATAAAATCCGCTGGGGATGAGCTTCTGTAGTTGGAGGAATAAACTCTGTTGGGGATTGAGCTTCTGCGTTCAGAGAAATAAACTCTGCTTGGGAGACAACTTTATGAACCGCTTGCGATTATAAAATTCAGTTAGGGAATATAGACGTCGGCTTTCTGAAGGAACTTGGTTGGGGAAAGTATCTCCTGTTTGGGGAAGCCAATGTCAAAGCTTTGATTTCCTCTACTATATGGGGAGTGTAGATGTCTCAAGGATGTATGCTGAGGATATGACGATGACTTTGCATCAGGACGTTTCTACCTCTGTACCTGTTGGAGAAAGTACCTGCGGAGGCTTGGTGGATGTTGATCAGGATGATAAGTCTTATACTGATAAACAAATGACAAGATGACAGGACATAGTCATACGCTTCAAATCCCTAACTTTTTCCTAAACCGCCCTTTTGGGTTTTCAGTCCACCGGGATACCCTTTTTTGCTCAAGCCGCCTTTTTCATGTTTTTGACTTGCCGGGTGTACATATATTTTTTTGTTTTTATCCCTAATTTTTGCCCGACCCCTTTTGGTTCGCCGGGATGCCCTTATTTTTGCCTAGGCCAGTCAACCTAGCAGGTCTTTGTTCATGCGTAGTATTTTCTGACTACGTCCACGTTTATCGGGTGCAGAGAATTGTCATTGTCCATAGTAGTAAGTGTTGCCACACTGCCAAAGGATGTTTATTTGATCGTACAAGATTCATTATCGGAATTCATGTCGAATGCCCCGAGTGATTCAGATGGAGATCTGCCCCTGGCTATTTGGCATTATTGAGAGATTCCTTAAATCTTAACTTTCCCAGATGATGGACAATGATCCCGCCGTGCCCCTTGGTTGGAAGTGTTTTTCCACTTGAGGTGATCCTTTTTATTGGGAAGGTTTTTGTTCACTAGATATTTATCATGTGAATTTCTCTGTTGTTGAACAAATAGTCATATGCAAACAATGGTATTTTAAGAATGCAAAGCTTATGTCTGTCTTGAAGTTTGAAAATTCATTTTTTAGTAAAACAAACAAATTTTGTAAAAGTGTGATACCAACTCAGGATTTATAGCAAGTCCTACAGGAGTCAGGATACCTTTTGTAATAGTATGCTCTCGAACTAACCCATGCTCCAGCTAGGACTTTTAAGGGTTGTAACGTGGCCTGGTTCACGGTTTAAGAAACAAAGGATAATGGCTCAAAATTTATTTGTACCCACCTGTTCTTCGTGATGTTCTTAGATCCTATGCTCAGCCAATTGTGCGTTCAGATCCCAATTGAGTCTGGCATCTTGTCCTTGATGTTCCGGTGATGGTTCATAGATTGAACGTTTATTTGGAAGAGACAATCATTTTGTAATCTCTTTTTTTTTGTAGAGGATTTGCATTAACCTCTCTTTGTTTCTTTTTTGGTTTTCGTTATCCCTTATTTTTCCTGAACTGTTTCTTTTATGATTACAGTCAGCGGGAGGCCCCAATTTTTTTCTTAAGTCTCCTTCATAGGTTTTGACTTAGCGGGCTTTTATTTTGATAGATAATGACTGTCTGTCTTAACGATTATGCGGAACCATCACCGTCTTTTGATTTGGAAAGACGTCTTCGATGCCATTCATTGTGTATAAAGCGGAAGATTGCGACTAAATGCGCATCTGAATTGACTGAGAAAACTACCCTGCCCTAGGTTATGATTAAGGGTTTTAATTTGTGTGAAAATAAAAACTCCTACTTCTTTGGCTCAAAGGGGTCGACTAGGGATTATCTTCCTTATAACTCCACTGTTTAGGATTTGAAACAATGCCTGTACATCGTTAGCATGGGCTATTCAAAAGCGTACTGTAGAGATTGTGGTATCATTTTCGTCATCCTCCCTCTAAAGGCTTAGAGCTTTTAATCAAGAGCTGAACATCACAAAAGGAAGTAAGGAAGCAGTTTTGAAATAGTGAATATGAATAAATTGATTCAAGACAAACATATGCAATGCATTGATAAAGTAATAGAGTTTGACATGAATAGATGTTCGAACCATCAAAAGAAAATCACAAATTGAAAATTCTAATGAACATAAGCCTCTTTGCTTGAACTTGTCACTTCAGATGGTGTGCCTTGGAAGGATGACAGAAGAACTCAGCCTGGCCATCTTGTTAAACTCCAGCACCCCTTCATCAATCAAGTTTTGAAATTCATATTTCAATCTCCAACAGTCGTCAGTATCATGCCCCAGGCTATTGGAGTGGTATGCACACCTTGTATCAGGATTGTAGTTAGGGGACAAAGTCTTGGGATTTAGATGAGGTCCTATCAATGTAATCAGATTCATCCTCAACATGTGTTGCAAAGCTTGAGACAACGATATGTTGAGTTCGGTAAACTTCCTTTTGGGTATATCCGGCTTACTCTGATTAACCCATTGTTTTTGGTGAGGTTGTTGTTAGATCTGTGATGTGGTAGCAATTTGGAAAAGTCCATTCTTCACCAAACCAGCCTCTTGTCTTCTCAGAGGTTGATCAATGACTTGGTCACCGTCCTCGACTGCTTGCTTCATACGGTTGTATCCGTCCTGATAAAGTTTGTTGATAATGGCTCTCAGCTCTTCTTGTCCCCGGGCTAAGCTTTGGATAAGAGCCATCTACCCCAGCATCTGGGTTCTCATTGTTTCAACTTCAGCTTGCAATTGTTCCAACCGTTCGTCTTTATTGTCTTCAGGACTTTTCTTGGCCAGGTTCATGGCGAGGAGTGATTTCAACTCTTCCCTCCCCTTGGATAGGTTTAGGAACATTTCCATGAACTAAGCTTCTTGAGTTTGGAGATCTCTATTGTCTTGTTTGAGAACCATTGCTGAAATAAACAGCAAGAACATGAGAGACATGTACTGGAGACTACCTGTTATGCAATGACATGTATGATATGCATGCAATGTTTTCAAGGATCTCGCGGGGTAAACAAGAAAATGTCAGAAGTTGAAATTTGCAGCTTTGATTGAAGCACGTCATATCGTCGAATGTCCTTCTACGAGAGTCAAGCTCACCATATCAAGTGGGTTATAGCTCCTGACTCAAGTTATCGTGTTTTGATCTTTTGACGACATTGGCTAGAGGAAAATAAATCCCCTTGCCCCTTGCTAGACGTTTGGTTCATCATAACCTGCATCACAGGCCCACAAGATCCTTAAAATGGTTAGTATGATGCCATGGTATGATGCTATGATGTGTATGCTATGCATCAAGCAAAAATGCAGGGTAAGAAGCCAATTTATTGGATTTATACAAACAAGGTCCTGCAAGGAATACAAACAAAGCCCTGCAATGAGTTCAAATTGTTAGGAACAGAAAGCACACAAGTATCCTTAGGTTTAGGCTTGCATGGATTCCATAGGTAAGTACCCTCTTAAACTTTAGTTGGTTTCAAACCTGTCTTAGAAAAGTAATTGGGTTCTAAGGATTCTCAATATCACTGATCATCCTTTATCGGGCATTGTTTCAGCTCAGGCAATCTTTTCTTGCGGCCGAAATATCCTGAAAGTCTGATCTCAATGAGTGTAGCATCGAGTATCAACCAATCCTCAGCTTTATACCGAGGCCGGCTATCTCAGTACTTTCTAATGGCCAAGTTTGTTTAACTAAGGTTCTAAGGTCCATTAGTGCTTCACGACACCACGCGGCGGCCCCGTATTCTCCTCATTTCAACACGAAGGATACCGATACCAACCAAAGTGTCACACAAGCACAACCATCGCTTAAACCATATCAGTCCATGTTGTACAATCTCCATGATCTATTGCTGTTTACCTAAAAAAGTGTCCCCAGATTCGGGTGTAGGGTCTTCAACAATACTCAAGAAAAACCCTTAAAGATAAAGCAAGCAAAGCAATTTTAAAATGACCTAGTCCTAAGGTAAACCCCACTTTATTAACTAGTCCCCAGCAGAGTCGCCAGTTCTGGGATACGGTGGCAGAACTGACTGCTTTTTATTACTACTGGTTTTGTGTTTTTTGTTTGCAAATGTACGGTAAGCAAGAGTCGCCACCGTATTTTATTTCATCTAACAAAGGAAAAGGGAAAAAGAACAGAAAAAAACCTTTTTCGAGATGTTTCTGAGTATGGGGGGTAGGTTATAGAAAGGGAAGGTGTTAGCACCCTTTCTATTCGTGGTTTTCCATGGGCTCTTAAGTACTTGCTCGTTTTTAAATTGCTTTTGTGTGTTGGTGTGTTTAAAAAAAGTTTTGAAATTTCCTTAGTGCGGCGTTTCACTTTATGGTAACTCTTGTATCAGTCCTCAAGAGTGTGATAAAGTGTTTTTGAAAACTTTAGTTCGAAAAGTTTGTTTGAAAGTGTATGGTGTAAAAGTTTGTTTGAGCAAGTACTTAAGAGTCTCTACCTACTCGAAAAAGACTGTTCGTTTTCCTTATTTACTTTAGACAATGTTATCCTACTATTAAGGAGTAGGTAGCTCCATCGTTGGAGTTTAAGGGACAACCGAAAGGGACGATTACGACCACTAAAGCAATGGTTAGGAAACCTTAGTAGTTACCCTAGAGTCCTAAAGATCTTTCTGAGGCAACATTAGAATGGGTCATCTTTGATCTTTTGGGAATGGAGGGTGTTGTACCACAAAATTTTCCCTCTCATTTTACTCAATACATGTCCATTGAGATCTTCAATTTGCTCAAGGTTGCCTAAGAGTGGACCAGGAAAACTCTTTCCTAAGGCAGTACACCTCAAATTAGGGTTTCCATTTTCATCAAGATGGGTGAAACAAAAAGGCCTAATATGCTCTCCATGGTCTTAATATTTTCTCAAGACCCTACATGTCAAGTTTCAAGCCTTGCACAAGAAGTTTTCTCAGTCAACTGCTCAAATGCTTGAGAATCGACTGTATTAGGTCAAAAGTCAAATTTGACCCACATACAGTCAGACTTCAAGATTTTTGGTCAACATCCTAATTTTGAAGTGACTTTCATCATTTGATCAATGGTTGATCATGATTCCTCAAGGAATGCTCCAAATTCATCAAAACCCAAAAGTTGATAAATTAGGGTTTCTTAGTAAAAGTCAACCCAACTTTGACCAAGCATAACTTCCACATGCTTCATCAGAAATTTTCCATCAAAAGCTCATTTTGAATAGGATGGAATTCCCTACAATTCATCTTCATCCCACAAGTTCAAAATATGCATTCATAAAGAGATATGAATTTCTACATCATAGGTCCTTTTGAAAAGTCAACAAAAACACCTTTTGGGTCAAAGCTTCTTACATGAACATGGAAGACTCAATTGAGATGAGACCAAAAGGGTTGCTTAGGGGACACCCTACGCTTTCTAAAAAGTCCAAGAACACCTCTCTAGGGTTAAAATTGGAGGAGATATGCCTTGTCAAAGTTGACCTTTTTTGCAAAATTGCCAAAAGTTAAATGTGCTCAAAAATGCATTTTTTGCTAAATGGGCCTAACTTTTTATGCTTGCACTCACTTATAATGTGGTCCACAACTCAAATATTCACCCACACATTATTTTCTCCATTTTTCAATTTATTTTGATTTTTTATTAATTAAAAAGTGAATTAAATCAAGTAATTGATGAATAATAGCAAAGATATGATATGATTTGGTTTTTGGATAGGTTGGCAATCAAAATATGCTGAATTATCAAGGCCAAAACGAATCAATCATAATTGGTACAAGAAAGGGAAGATTTGGCTCAAAATAGCAAGTTTGTATATGGCTAAAGAATCAAATCAAATCTCATCAAACTTCAAGATTCAATCCAAGTTTGTAACCCTAATTCATCCCTAGGTATATATTGGACAAGAACAAAGCAAAAAACAAGGGTTAGCAATCGTGAAAGAGGCAGAGCAAATTCAAAAAATTCAAAGAAAAGTGTGAATCAGTTTTCACTCCACAGGCCAATTCAAGCCATTCCAATGATTCCAATCGTTTCTTGGACCTTCCCAGAAGCCAATTGGATCATTTGCAAGGCTTGAAACACCCAGAAACGCGCATAATCACTCTCACGGTTTGCCCTTTAATTCAAAATCGATTATTGTATTTCTTGCATCATTAGCATGTTTAAGTTATATATTTGTGATCCTCATCGTGTTTGCAAGCTAACTGAATAATTTAATTGCATTTTTGAAGCCTATACATGCCTTTGCTATTGTTAGGGTTTGCGTGTGCAATTTAGGGCTTTCTTACACAGGTGAAATTAGCCAAAAAGAAGGGCACCATAAGGTTCACAAGATCAAAAGGAATGGATCTATATAGTTAGAAATCATTTATCGTGTGTCTTGTGCATTTTGGAAATTTGCAGGGGCTATGGCTACGAACATGTGATTGTAGGTAAAGGTATAAAAACCTAAAACGATGGAGAAAGGTAGAAGACGATTACGTGTCAGCCATCCATTCGTCTGTTTGAATCTCGCGCGCTTTTTGTTCAATTAACCACGTTTTTTGTATATTATGTTTTATTCTTGGATTACTAACAAAACAAAGCAGATGGCTCAGTGGTAAAAGCGCTTGGTATTGGGTGGGAGGACCTGGGTTCGATCCCAGGTCCCAGCAAATTTTATTTTCTAACTTTGTGCTTGCAGATTCCATACACCACCTTGTCAAGCGTCTTCCATACACCCTTGCGTCCAGCCGTTTGATCAAGCATGCCATCAGATCTAACGCTCCATCCATGAGGGACCATGGTGCACATTCAGGTCAACATCACACAGAATCCAATATTGACTGGGCTTGGAGCATTTGGGCCTTAAAAATTTCAGATTGACACCCCCAGATTTGCTATTCAACACAATTTGCATTTTCTTTTCTATTTTCTTTTTAATTTCTTTAATTTATTTCTTTTATTTGTTTTAATTAATTAACGCAAAAAATATTATTTTTTCCATAAAATCAACAAATCATTAAAAAAGAGCTTTTTTTTATACATAATATTTTATTTAATATAATTAGTAAATTAGGTAAATTTAATTTCTTTTTCATGATTAAAATCAAATAGAAACTAGGTTTTAATTTTACAATTAAATTTCTTTTCTCAAATAAAAGAACCCAAAAATACACAAAATATTTTATTTTCTTGAAATTATTTAATTTAGCTAGATTAGGTTAATTTCAACTTCTTTTGATAATTAAAAATAATTAGAATTAAGGTTTTTTGTTGTAAATAATTTAATTAATTCTTTTCTCAAAAATAACTTAATTATCTTTCAATTAGGGTTTAGGGTTTTCAATTTCTCCTCGCATTTAATTTGCCGCGCGCATTTTAATTTATTATTATTGTAACTGTTTCGAGTTTGTAATAGTTTTAATTAGGGTTTTAAATTATTCACTTTTATTTCACGTCAAGACAATTATGTATCTGTCAAAGCCTTGTAATAGCTAGGTTTATTTTTTTCGCATTTTTAATTCCTGCAAATATTTAACTGTCTAGATGTGTGCTAATAGGATTGTATGGCAAGAATATTTGAAATTAAAATGGTAGATCACCTAATGTGCAAAGATTAAATAACTGAAACAATTCATATGCACATGCTCAATCCTAGGGTTCACCTCACTTCGGTTGCCTTCGGTAAACAATCATTAAGCATAGGAGATTTTAGTGGTTGTCCTCCAGTCTAAAAGATCAAAATGTTGCCTCGGAAAGATCTTACGACTTTAGGGTTACTACTAAAGTTTTCTAACTATTGCTTTAGTGATTGTACTTGTCCCTTTCAAATGTCCCTTAAAACTCCAACGACGGTGCTATCTACTCTTTAATAGTAGGATAGTGTTGTCTAAAGGAAACAAGAACAAACAATCTTTTTTCGAGTAGGTAGAATCTTAAGTACTTGCTCAATTAAAACTTTTCACACAAACACCTTTCAAAACAAATTTTCAAAACAAACTTCGTCACACTCTTGAGGACTAATACAAGGGTTATCACGAAGTAAAACATTTTCAGGACAAACACACACAAGAAATTTGAAAAATGAGCAAGTACCTAAGAGCCCGTAGATAACTACGGATAGAAAGGATGCTAACACCTTCCCTTTCTATAATCTACCCCCCCGTATTCTGAATATCTCGAAAAAAGGTTTTTTCTGTTCTTTTTCCTTTTCCATGATTGGATGAAATAAAAGTCGGTGGCGACTCTTGCTTACCGCGACATTTAGCGAACAAAAAACGCAAAACATAAACCAGTATTAACAGTCAGTTTTTCCACCGTATCATAGAGGGAAACCACTAAAACTCCCTATACTTCATGACCGTTAACCGAAAGCAATCGAAGTGGGGAAAACCCTAGGAGTGAGCATGTGCAAGTGTTTGTTTTTGAATCTATTTAATCTTTGCACATTTAGGGTTTTCTATTGTTTTAAACATTGATCTTTTGCATACAATCCTATTATCAATCATCTAACAGTTTATAATGACGGAAAATAAAGTGCGAGAAGTTTAAACCTAGTGATTACAAGGCTTTGGGGAGGGGGATTACATAATAAAAAACTTGGGGAAAACAGTAAATAAAAATAGTAAAATAAACCTAATTAAAACTATTACAACTTTGGAGCAGATACAATAATTAAAATAGTGGGAAAAGAAATACGCGCGACAAAATTAAATCCGGGGAATTTAACAATTAAATTCAAAGATGTTTAATTAGTGAATAAAAGAAAAATATTTTTTGGGTTTTTGAGAAAGTAATTAATTTCGCAAATTAATCTAATTTCTAATTAATTTTAATTATGAAAAAGAAATTCAAATTATCCTAATTAATCTAATTAATTAATGGAATTAAATATTTAATGAAAAAAACCTAATTCTAATTTTTTTGTGTTTTTACGATTTTGAGTTTTAATTAAAATTTTTTTTAAAGCAATTAAAAATAAATAAAACAATGAAAAGTTAAAGAAATTTAAAACAAAAAAAATGAGATGGGCCTGATGTTGGAAGCAACTTGGGGGTGTGAATGGGAATTTTCCAGGCCCAGAATAGCTGGCCCATCTACCTGGCGTGTGATCTAGTGAGGATCACCTTTGGAGGGTTTACCATGGGAATCGGATGATTGGGTGCTGGATCTGATCTTGGGAAGATCCAATGGTTGGATCTGGAGGCGCATGATGTATGCCTGATTGTGAGATGTGTTGGAACTGCAAAGAGATTGTAACAAAAATAATATGCATACGCCTGGGATCGAACCCAGGACATTTGTCTCACGCGTTCGTTCCTTGACCATCTGTGCTGGAAGGCTTAATTGCTAATATAATAAATAAAATATAAGCTAAACAAAGTAGTGCGCCCAGAAAAGCATGCATGGATTCAAATGGGCCAGTGGTACGCTGCCACCTCTTGTCTTCTTCCCAGTATAAGCTAAACAAAGTAGTGCGCCCAGAAAAGCGCGCATGGATTCAAATGGGCCAGTGGTAAGCTGCCACCTCTTGTCTTCTTCCCAGAGTTGTCGTTTTTGATACTAAACCTTTACCTAAGGACAAATTCATCACTATAGGCTATAGTGACAGTTCTTGTGTGTGGCTACAAACCTGTAGAAATCAAAGATGCAATACAAGCAAAATAAATCTCAACCAAGGGAATGGATCGATTCGAAATAATTCCCTGAACACGAATAGACCCTTAATTTGGCCTAATTTTGCCTCTAACTAGGGTTCCCCAAATCGGAGCTCCGGAATCCTAGCCATGGCAGATTCCTATACATGCACTCAAACTCCAATCAAAGTATTCCAGCACATTGTAAACATGATAACAAGCATAAATATATAACCAAAATATGTTTATGATACCAGAATCAAAGAAATCGAAACTGAGAATATGTGCAAATCGTGACTGTTCTTACGCGTGATTCTTGATGCTTTGAGGCTTGGGAACGAGTGGGATAGCTTCAGTGAAGGTCCAGGAGTGTGGTTGTATCCTTGAAATTGCTTGAAACCGCCTGGGGAGAAGAATCCAATCTGCACTTTTTTGACAAAAATTGACACTTTTTTTCTTGCTCTTAGGGAGGCAGGTTGCGCATGAATTTTCTGTTCTAGGGTTGCAATACTTTGTTATATGTAGTAGAATCAAATTAGGATAATATAATTGGAATAAAAGATGTTATGGTCTTGAATTTTGATTCTAATCTTTCCAAATTTGAAGATTTCTTCCCATTCTCTAGCTTGCACGATTTTCTTGGCTATTTGACAGCATATAAGATCTCCATTCAATGCAAGAATCATCCCTAAAACAAATTATGTGATTTATTTAGATTTATTTGATTTTATTTGATTTTTAAATGAATAAAAATCAAAATAAATTAAATAAATAAGTGAATAAGGAATGGAGGGTACCATAGTCGTGGACCATGCTAGGACTGAGATTCAATCTTGAAAAGATGGGCCCATGTGGAAAAAAATGCAATTTTGAGCATTGTTGACTTTGGGCAAATTTCCAAAAATATCCAACTTTGACAATGCACATCTCTCTCAATTTTGACCCTAAGAGGGTGTTCTTGGACTTTTTAGAAAGCTTAAGATGTCCTATAAACAACCTCTTTATTTTAATCTCAATTTTATCTTCCAAGTTCATGTAACAAGCTTTGACCCAAAAGGTGTTTTTGTTGACTTTTGAAAAGGACCTATAATGTCTGAATTTATATCTTTTCATGAATGCATTTCTTGAACTTGAGGGATGAATATGAGTTGTAGGGAATTGTATTCTCTTCAAAATGAGTCTTGGATTAGAAATTTCTGATAAAGTGTGAGAAAGTTATGTCTGGTCAAAGTTTGGTTGACTTTTCCTATAGGAACCCTAATTTAGCAACTTTTGAGTTTTGATGAATTACGAGCATTCCTTGAGGAATCATGATCAAAACTTGATCAAATTATGGATATTACTTCAAAATGTTGATTTTGACCAAAAATCTTGAAGTTTGACTGTATGTGGGTCACAATTGACTTTTGACCTAATACATTTGATTTTCAGGCATTTCAGCAGTTGATTGAGTAAACTTCTTGTGCAAGGTATGAAACTTGGCATGGATGATCTTGAGGAAATATTAGGGAAATGGAAACCATTTAGGACCCTTGGAACTCAAACATCTTGATGAGGATAGAAACCCTAGTTTGAGGCTCATTGTCTTAGGAGAAAGATTTGTCTAGTCAATCCTTAGTCAACTTGAGCAATTGAGGACCTCTAGGAGTATATTTTGTGTGAAAATGAGAGGGCAAATTTTGGGGTACAACAGTTTGGTACCAAACAAAATTCATGTGCATATTTTATTTTTATCTTAAGTTATTTACATGGTTGGATTCGTGGTGAAAAAACAAGCAAGTTTCATGTTTACACCTTTGAAAATGGTTGAGAAATGAGCAAGTTCAGAAAATCAAAATGTTGGTGTTGTTGTGCTGGCGCGAGAAAGAAGACTAAGACATTTTCAAATTTTTTTGGAAATGAGTTTATTTTAAGTTTAATGCAACTTGTGTTATGAACGAATGAAACAGCCACCCCAGTGGCAGAGCACGCGCGCACTAAGTCATTTGTTATTAGGGACCTGGGTTCGAGCCCCAATGGTACCCTTTTGTTTTTCATTTATTTTTTCTTACATATTCAATTCAAGAAAGTCCTGTGCTCCTACCATGAGCCTCACATTGACACCATCAGATCTGCAAGCAGTCAGGATCCAACACGCATACCCCATGATACATCATCATAAGCCAGCCACACTGGATCAATACAACGCTGGGCCTTCCTGACTTGGGCCCCTTTCTTTTTTTTTGTTGCTTTTTTCTAGGTTCTCACCCCATTTTTACTTATTCATACGTAGGCCCATCCAAACTTTTTTTTTCTGTTTCAAACAAAGATACACTGACTTGGGCCTTTTTGCTACTTTTCACCTCTTGATTACTTTTCAACACCACAGGCCCAATTCTTTTCTTTTTATTATTTTATTACATTTTATTTTTATTTTCTTTATTTATTTTATTTCATAAGAAAAGATCATAAAACATTTTAAAGTTAAATTAAAACATATTTTTAATTTAAACACTTTATTTTATTTTGCTAGTTAAATTTTTTAGGATTAAACTTTATTATTTCTTTTACATTATAAAATATTTTCTTTTCCAAATAGATATTAATATTCAAATTATTTTCTAAACAAATATTTAAACTTAGGTTTTATCTTATCCTTAATTTCAATTAATTTAGGTTTTTAGGTTTTGTTAAATAATTAGTTAACTTCTCTTGTAATTAAAACTAATTAGTTTTATTAGGTTAAAATTATCAAACCTTTTCCATCAAAAAATCATCAAAGCGATTCCTCTCCTCTACTTCATATCTTTACGCGTTTTATTATTTCACATTATCATTTATGTACGTGGTTTGTAATATATAATTAGGGTTTTATTGCTTTCCTCCCCTCATTTACAAATTTGTACCTCCCCATCCCCAAAGCATTGTAATAGCGTAGGACATTTAAATTCTGTAATTTATCGATTTCCTTATTATTGATAGTAATTAGGGTTTGCATGACAAGATTAAAACCAACCATAGCAAAACCTTAATCCAAGAAAAATAATTGAATCAAACACACTTTGCACACATGCACCTCTAGGATAATCCACACTTATTGCCTCAGATAAAAACAGTCACGTCCCTCGAACGTGAGATGCTTTAGCAAAGACCCTCGGTTAAAAGATCGTAGTCCCTCGATGACCCTTCAATGTTGCCTTTGGTAAACGATCTTAGTCCCTTACGACAAATTTCTAAAATATCTTACAAGTTGCCTTCTATGACTGGTAGGATAACAGTATCTAAAGGAGGAGGAAAAGAACAAAGACTTTTTGAGTAGGTAGATCGCTCGTAATCGTTTGCTCACAAACTAAAACAATTTCCACACTTCACACTTTCAAAACAATTATTTTTTAAAACACTTTTCAAAAACAAACATTTTGTATACATTCTCAATGATACGAGAATCATTACAAAATTTCCTTACATTGGCATTTTCAAAACATCTTTCCAAAACAACACTTTTCTTTCACAAGTATTTTCAAAACAAACATTTTGTGTATATTCTCAAGGATACGAGAATCATTATAAAGTTACCGCACTTAGGCATTTTCAAAATCTTTGCAATCATACACAAAACACAAAGCATTTTCAGAAGCGAGCTAGCAATTGAGAGCCCATAGATAACTATGGATGAAAATGGTGCTAACACCTTCCCTTTTCATAACCTACCCCCCGAACTCAAGAAAATTCTCAAAAGGTCTTTCCTATTCTTTTCACCCTTTCCATTATTGGATAAAATAAAAGTCGGTGGTGACTCTTGCTATCCGCAATATTTGTGATAAAATGCAAAACACCCAAGTCAGTTCTCCCACTGTATTACAGAACTGGAGACTCTGTTGGGGATAATCTAAAAGTGGGGTTACCTTAAGAGCTAGATAACCTTTATTGTTTTACTTGTTTGCCTTGTTTGCATTACATTTTGGGTTATGCTTGGGTTTGTTTCTTGTATAGATCCTATACCCGGATCTGGGGCATTTTAGGTAAGTAGCAATAGATCGTGGAAACCGTACAATATAGACCGATATGGTTGAATCGATGGCTTCGTTAGTGTGATACATTTGTTGGTACCGGTGTCCCTTAAGTTGAATCAAGGTGAATATAGGGCCACTGTGTGGTGTCATAAAGCACTAACTAGCCATAGAACCTTAGTTAAACAACTTGGCCATTAGAAAGTAGTGAGATAGTTGGATTTGGTGCAGACTGAAGTTGGTTGATACTTGACACTACGCTCATTGAGATCAAACTTTCAGGATATTTTGGTCGCAGTTTGATGCTTGTGCTGAAACAATGCCCGATGAAGAAAGATTAATGATATTGAGATTCCTAGAACCCGATTACTTCTTGTAGGACAGGTTGAACCAACTAAAACTTCAAGAGGGTACTTACATATAAACCCCATGCAAGCTTAAACCTAAGGTCTTGTGTGTTTTGTTTGTGACTAATTATTCATGACATCATGACATCATGCCATAGAATTTTCACTAACCATTTCAAGGACCTAGGGATTTATCTTTGTTCTGTTTTGCAGGATATGGCTTCCGCTCGCAGAAATACCATATGAATCAGCTTTGCAAAGGGTCCTTCTCAACTCAAAGAGTTAACATCAAGAGTTCTGAAAATTATCCATTCACCAAGAGATATGGTCGAATTTTCAATCTGGTTACCTCAAGCTTTGAAGAAGACATGATGTGTGTGCTCTTTCAGTTCTTTGATCCCGTACATCATTATTTCATCTTTCCCGATTATCAATTGGTTCCCACAATGGAAGAATTCTCTCAAATATTGGGAGTACCTATTCTTGATCAAATGCCTTTCACCGGTTTAGATAAAGATCCACAACCTGAAGAGATTGCATCAGCCTTACATTTGAAACGGTTTGACATTATAGCTAATTGGGAAACAAGGAGTGGAGTCAAGGGTTTTCTAGCTAAGTTTCTGTTAAAGAAGGCTCGACTATTCCTGGATGCTTTAGATTTGAAAGCTTTTGAAGAAGTCTTGGCACTTCTAATCTATGGTTTGGTATTGTTCCCTAATTCGGACCAACTCATAGATGTGAATGCTGTCAAAATCTTCCTTTCTCGTAACCATGTTCCTACTTTGCTCGGAGACATTTTGCATTCTATTCACACTCTTACTATGACGAGGAGAGGGGCTCTTATGTGTTGCATACCGTTGCTATCTAGGTGATTTATTTAGCATCTTCCCTGATCAGTATTGAAGAATGAACAAAGTATGAGGTGGTCTCAAAGGATGACGTCGCTCTCTCATTCAGATATTTATTGGTGTTCCCGATCTCTGGAGGATGTTACTATCATTAACCACTGTCAGGAATTCCCTAATGTTCTGCTCCTTGGCATTAGGGGAGGTATCACTTATAACCCTTATTTGTCTCTATGAAAATTTGGTTATGCTCGAAGATATGGTCCTCATGATGCGCTTATCCAGGGTATTGTATTCGACTACGAGAATGATGTTCAAGGCTATCGTCAAAGGTTTGTACGAGCTTTGGGTATGGTAAACAAGGTTGATGGCAAGAATTTGGGATACAAGAATTATATCCCCTTGGAGCCTTATCTTAAATGGGTGTGAGATCACTCTCAAAACCTCATGATGCAATATCCAACTATCCTACCAATAGTTGTAGAGCCTGTTGCTGAGGGGGATATCCCTTATACCATTCTCCATCCTCACATGCCTACTGACCTCGAAGAATTACAGAAGTCGTGGATTCAACTCAAGGGATAACGAGACACCTTTGAAACTTGATTCTATGCAAGCGAGAAGAAAGTGTTAGAGCTCACAAAGCAACTTCATGAGGAGTAAAGCCTGAATGCCTACATCGACACGAAGAGGAAACGTTAGTGGGAGACTTGAGCTCTTTGTTTTAGGAGTTCATTTTGTTGTCTCTTTGAGACCTTTTTGCTTTTTCATTGTAAGACCAAGGGGCAATTGTAATTTTTGAACCTATTAATGCAATTTTTGTTTTTGTTTCCCTTTTGGATATCAAATTTAAATCTCCCGAGGTCCTTGAAAATATTGCATTCACATATCATGCATCATTTCATAAGCAGGTTTTCCGATACGGGTTTCATCATCCTTTTACTATTTATTTCAGTATAATATGGCTCTAGAGCAAACTGTCAAAGATCTGTAAACTCAACACGCACAGTTTCAAGAAACTTTCCTCAACTTAGCCAAAGGGCAACAAGAAATGATGGCGCTCCTCGCCATAAAAAAGAAGACTAAGAAACGGGCTGTTATCCTCAACATGGGAAAAAGGTTTAAAGGTCCTGCCCGACTGGCTCAAGTAGAAGATGTTTCCTCTGAGGAGGACGACTAAAAAGAAGAGGAAGTAAAAAGCACCCAGGCTAGGGGTGGAAATAACCAGATTTCTGAGGATGAAGACTATTCCAATGAGTAGTACCCTCCGGCGGATGACAAATACAAACAGTTGGAAGACCGACTCAAGGCTGTGGAAATCCAAACAGTGCTTGGTTTAGACTTTGGAGACTTAGGTTTGGTCCCTGGGTGGTCATTTCCCACAAATTTAAGGTCCCTGTCTTTGCCAAATATGATGGGATCTCTTGCCCAAAACTCCATTTAAGGTCATATGTCCGCAAGATTCAACTACACATTACCGATAGGAAGTTACAGGTTTATTTCTTCCTAGAAAGCTTATCTGGAACACAGTTGGAATGGTTATATTAACTAGAAGGGACTAATATCCACACATGGGAGGATTTAGTCGTTGCTTTCTACAGATAATACCAATACAATGCTGACCTTGCACCAACTCGCGTGCAATTGCAAAGTATGAATATGGGCTCGAACAAAGGCTTTAAGGAGTATGCCCAGAAATGGAGAGACTTGGCTGGAAGGGTGTAACCCCCTCTGACTGACCAGGAATTGGTGGACATGTTCATGGGCACTCTGACGAGTCCATTCTTTAATTTGTTGATTAGGAGTTCTTCATCAGGGTTTACTAAGTTGATTTTGACTGGTGAATGAGTTGAAAGCAGAATCAAAAGTGGAAAGATCCCAATGGCCTCAACCTCTAATGTTGTAAAGAAACCATTAGTTGGTAAGAAGGAAACTAATGCTGTTTATGGACAAATGAGCCGTATCAAGAATGATCGTCATCAGTCGGTAGAACCAGTGTTGATTTCTAACCCAACCCTAGTTCAACAACCACAACAACAAAACAATCAACATAGGCAAGATGCCCCGAGGAGGCAGTTCACTAGGATTAACATGCCATTGTCTCAAGATTTACAACATCTGTTGAAGGAATATTTGGTAACATTGTGAGATCCTCATCCTAATCCCAGTACTTCCTCTCCCAAATATAATCAGAACATGAAATGCGCCTATCATTCAAATAGTCATGGGAATGACACCAACAATTGTTGGGAGTTGAAGAACAAGATCCAAGATTTGATTGACAATAAAGTGATTGAGTTTGACCCTACAAAAACCCCTAATGTAAGTACCACACCCATGCCCAGTCATGGTAAAGGTGTTAATGTTGTTGACGATGTCTCCTTTGTCTCCACCATTAGTGATTTGACTACTCCCTTGATGAGCGTTAAGAAGAATCTGTTGAGAGCCGCTTTATTTCTGGGCTTCCTTGAAATTTTTTACCATTGTGCTTCCCAAATTAATGGTTGTATGTGGCTGAAGAAGGGTATTCAATGCCTGATTAATAGCCATGAAATTTTGTTCGAGAAAACCCCGTCCTTGAAGAGTTTGCTTGGAAGTATATCTCAAGAGCTGAGACTTGAAGAGGTTTCTATAATCACAATTTCCAACACTCCTAGAAGGATCACCTCTAGAGGCCCTATAAGGATTCCTACTGAGCCGAGGGTAGCTCCCTTGACCATCACTACACCGGGGCCAGTCCCCTATTCCTCTGACAAAGCTGTTCCTTGGAACTATGTGGCAGAAGTTTATTATCATGGTGTCAAGCAAGAGCCATGGATTGTTGAAAATTAAGATCCTTAAATTACAAACATTGTCAGAACCAGTAAGGTCACTAGGACATGAAGGATCTTCTCTCCGGAGATCTCTCCTCCAACCACTACTACAACGCATGTCCATATTCTTGATGTTGGGTCAACTGCTGACGCCCGAGGTAAAAAGAAAGCAACTGAGCCTGCCCGGACGGAGGCACCCTCAAGAGATGTTATAATTGAAGACCCTTCTAAATAAGATATGTAAGAGATTCTTAAGATCATCTGTAAAAGTGACTTCAAAATAGTTGAACAACTGGGGCAGACACCCTCAAAAATATCCATGTTGTCCTTGTTGTTATGCTCTGAAGCACATGCCTAAGCTTTGTTGAAATTTCTGAAGAACGCTCATGTACCACAAGAGACCACTGCTGATCAATTTGAGAATCATGTTGCAAGCCTAACTGCTGATAATGGTTTAGGCTTATCTGATGTAGATTTGACTCCAGCGGGAAAGAATCATAACAAGGCACTGCACATTTCTATTGAGTCCAAATGTACTACTTTGGCGTATGTGTTAGTTGATACAGGTTCCTCCCTGAATGTTTTACCCAAGGGTGCTTTGGATAGGCTGGATTCTGATGGGATGGTGCTGAAACCCATCGATATTGTGGTAAGAGCCTTCGGTAGTTCAAAAAGAATAGTCCACTGAGAGGTTGATCTTCCGATCAAGATGGGATCTCAAGTTTTCAACTCTACTTTTTATGTAATGGATATTCGTCCGACCTATTCCTGCTTCCTCGGACGCCCATGGATTCATGGGGCAGGTGCGATTACCTCTACATTGAATCAAAAGCTGAAGTACCCAGTGAAAGGGAAGGTTGTCACAGTCTGTGGAGAGAAAGAATATATAGTCAGTCATTTGAATTATTTCAAATATGTTGAAATGGATGGTGAGTTCATTGAAACCGCCTGCCAAACATTTGAGGTAATCCCTCCGATGATTTTTTTTTGCTAAAGCTATTATTCCCGAGGTCTCTAAAAACCCACCAAGACTGGCTTCCTTGAAGGATGCAAGGGCTGTGGTAGAAGATGGGGGTTGCACTATCTGGGGACAACTTCCTGATATTCCCTACAATTCCAACAAATTTGGATTGGGTTTCACTTCAAAGAGTCCGAAAGAGGTTCGACGTGTTCGTGCTGGAGGACCACCTTTTCGTATTAGAAACAATAAAGTTAATGCTCTGGAAGACACTAATAGTGATGGTGACTTGGATGACTGGATATTCCCTACTGTTGACGGTGGACTCAACAATTGGAAAGCTAAAGACTTTGTATCAATCTCCTTCAGCCAGGAGTAATTGTTATTTCCTATTTTTATTGCTTTAAGAAGTTTGTCTGTATAATTTATTTTAAAACAATGACTTTAAACCTTGTGCCTTGCTCAGGGTACAATGGTCCATTTATTAAGGGTTGTCATTTCATATATCATATGCTCATTTAATGAAAGCATTAGATGATTTTGCATTTAAATTTTGCGCTCCTTATCTTTCTTTTACTTTACTGCATTTTCAAATAGCCATGTGACCTTACACACACACACACACACACATTTGCAGATCCACATCCACTCCGAATCTCATTGACAATAATTCTACTATTGCCATTTATGACTTCGAAAATCCAATCTATCAAGCTGAAGAAGAAGGTGAAGAAGATTGTGAGATACCTGGAGAACTTTCCAGACTCATGATACAAGAGGAAAAGGATATCCAACCGCATGAAGAGCCGGTCTAGATGATAAATTTAGGTAGCAAGGAAGATAAGAAAGAAGTCAAGATTGGCGCCAACCTAGAAGACAATGTCAAGAGGAGATTGGTTCAGATGTTGCAAGACTATGTTGAGGTATTCACTTGGTCATACGAAGACATGCCAAGGCTCGTTACTAATATCGTAGTTCATCAACTGCTAATGAAAGAGGGTTATCCTCCAATCAAACAAAAGGTTCATCGCATGCATCCTGATATGTCATAGAAATTCAAGGTTGAGGTAATGAAACAATTCAATGCAGGTTTCTTGACAGTGACGTCGTATCCCTAATGGTTTGCAAATGTCGTTCTAGTGTCGAAGAAATACGGTAAGGCCTGTATGTGTGTAGACTACAGGGAGAGCCCCAAAGATGACTTCCCACTACCACATATTGATGTCTTGGTTGACAACACTTCTCAACACAAGGTATTCTCCTTCATGGATGGCTTCTTAGGGTACAACCAAATCAAAATGGCGCCTGAAGACATGGAGATAACTACCTTTATCACACAGTGGGACACCTTCTATTATAAGGTCATTCCTTTTGGGCTAAAGAACGCAGGCGCAACTTATCCACGAGCTATGGTGGCTTTATTTCATGACATGATTCATCATGAGATAAAAGTCTATGTTAATGACATGATAGCCAGATCGAAAACTGAGGAAGAACACCTTGACCATTTGCAAAAGTTATTTGAAAGGCTGAAAAAGTATAAACTGAGGCTGAATCAAAACAAATGCACCTTCGGGGTAAGATCTGGAAAGCTCATAGTCTTTGTCGTCAGTGGCAAAGGTATTGAGGTTGATCCCGCAAAAGTTAAAGCTATCTAAGAAATGCCAGCTCCCCATACTGAGAAGGAGGTCAGAGGTTTCTTGGGAGGACTCAATTACATTTCTCGATTCATCTCTCACTTGACAGCTACTTGTGAACCAATTTTCAAGCTGTTGAAGAAAGATCAAGTAGTTAGATGGAACAACGTCTGTCAAATGGATTTTGATAAAATCAAGGAGTACTTACAAGAACCTCCGATCCTGATGCCACCAGTTGAAGGAAGACCTCTGATCATGTACTTAATCATGTTAGAGAATTCAATGGGGTGTGTGTTGTGGCATCATGACGAGTCTGGTCGAAAAGAGCATGCAATATACCACCTTAGAAAAAAGTTTACCGACTATGAAACAAGATATTCACTGCTCGATAAAACTTGCTACGCTTTGGTATGGGCTGCTCGCCGACTAAGACAGTATATGCTGACCCATACTACTCTATTGATTTCTAAAATGGATCCCATCAAGTACATATTTGAAAAGCCAACTCTCTCCAGAAGAATAGCTCGATGGAAAATGATTTTAACTGAATATGACATCCAGTACACCATATAAAAAGCAATCAAAGGAAGTGTACTGGCAAATCATTTGGCGCATCAAGCAGTAGATGACTATCAGTCTATGCACTTAGAATTCCCGGATGAGAATATCATAATGATTACAGATTGTGAAAAGCCTAGACTGTATGAAGGACCTAAGCAAGGATCCTGATGGACTATGGTTTTTGATGGAGCTTCCAACACACTGGATAACGGAATTGGTGCTGTGATCATTTCCCCCGAAGGTTTCCATACGCCTTTCACTGTCAGGATTTGCTTTGACTGTACCAACAATATGGTTGAGTACGAAGCATGCATCTTGGGTATGAAAGCTTCCATTAACCTAAGAATCAAATTCTTAAGCGTATTTGGAGACTCAACCTTGGTGGTCAGTCAAGTTAAAGGAGAGTGGGATACAAAACATCTAAATTTTATCTATTACCAAGAACTCGTGCTAACCTTGACCCCGTACTTTGAAGAGATTACCTTTGAACATATTCCAAGGGAAGAGAATTAGTTGGCATATGCTTTAGCTACTATGTCATCTATGTTCAAGGTCAAATGGGACAACGAAGCTCCCAGAATTACTGTCGAAAGATTAGACGAACCGACACACTGCTATGAGATTGACACTGATAGAGTAGAGGAGAAGCCTTAGTTTCATGAAGTGAAAAGATATGTCGAAGCTCAAGAGTATCCTGAAGGGGCATAAATCAATGACAAGAAATTCCTGCAGAGGTTCTCAGCTAAGTTCTTCCTGAGCAATGGGATATTGTGCAAGCGCAATCATGATTTAACCCTGCTTCATTGTATGGACAAGAAGGAAGCAGAGAAAATTATGGAGGATATACACGAAGGTATCTTTGGTACTCACTCCAGTGGACATACTATGGCCTAGAAGATTCTGAGAGTTGGTTACTATTGGTCGACCATGGAAACCGACTATCATCACGACTCGAGAACTTTCCATAAGTGCCAGATCTATGCAGATAAAGTTCATGTAACTCCAGTTCCTTTGAATGTCATGACTGCTCCTTAGCCATTTGCAATGTGGGGCATTGATATGATCTAATAAATCAAGCCTACTGCCTCTAATGGACATCGTTTCATTCTTGTTTCCATTGACTACTTTATAAAATAGGTTGAAGCAGCTTTATTTGCCTCGATTACCAAGAATGTGGTGGCTCGATTCATCAAGTATAACCTTATCTGTCGATACAGTATCCCTGAGAGGATCATCATTGGCAATAGTACCAGCCTCAATAATTCCATGATTACTAAACTCTACATGCAGTTTAAGATCAAGCATCACAACTCTTCCCTGTATCATCCAAAGATGAATGGCACAGTGGAAGCCTCCAACAAGAATATAAAGAAGATTGTGAAAATATGGTTGTGACCTACAAAGACTGGTATGAGATGTTGCCATTTTCTCTTCATGGCTATCGTACTTCAGTGCGGACATCAACTAGGGAAACCCCATTCTCTTTGGTCTATGGCATGGAAGCTGTCATGCCTGTCGAAGTTCAGGTTCATTCTCTGAGGATTATGAAAGATGTGGAGTTAGAAAAAGACAAGTGCATTCAGACTAGGTTAGATTATTTGAATTTGATTGAGGAAAAGAGGCTTGTGGATGTCTATCATGACCAGATGTACCAGCAACGTATGATCAAGGCTTTCAACAAGAAGATCAAGCATCGGGTATATCAGGTTGGTGACTTGGTAATAAAGTGCATCATTCTACCACAAGGAGATCCCATGGGAAAATGGACTCCCACCTACGAAGGTCCATTTATTGTCAAGAAAGTATTTTTGGGCGGTGCTATGATGCTAACCACCATGGACGGTGAAGACTTCCTGCACCTGTAAATGCGAACATAGTCAAAAAATACTACGCATAAAAATGACACGCTAGGTTGACTGGCCTAGGCAAAAATAAGGGCATCCCGGTGAACCAAAAAAGTTCGGGAAAAAAATTAGGGATATATACAAAAGATTATACACCCGGCAAGTCGAAAACCTGAAAGGGCGGCTTGGGCAAAAAAGGGTATCCTGGTGGACTGAAAACCCGAAAGGGAGGTCCCGGAAAAAATTAGGGATTAAAGCGTACGACTATGTCCCGTTGGATCACTTACAACCAGCTTTATTACCAACATCAAGTTCAAATGGTATAGACCAGTTTAATCAACTTCTTCCGACAACAAGGGATGAGATGTTCGAAGACATAGGGGCAATAGAAGGGTTGGAACCCAATGAGATCATTTCCACATGGTTATATATATATATATATATATATATATATATATATATATATATATATATATATATATATATATATATATATATATATATATATATATTTGTTTTCACTTTGTACTCTTTTCATTTCAAGATTATTTACTCTTACTAGGATTTATGTCTCTTTGTACAAAAAACGCCTGTTTATAGGCAAATTATCAATACAGATACACCTTAAAGTTTAAACTTTTTATTTTTATGTTTTGCTTGCAAAACGTCCATGACTAAGTTGAATGAGCATATGCATATGAACATGATTAACTATTAACAAATATATGCATAAGAACAAGAATGAGAATTTACTCAAGATTCTAGGAGTTAGGATGACGTTCAAGCTGTCCATAAATCACTCCTATGAGATTATCCCCCACAGAGTAATCTTCACAAATTCACCCCCAATAAAGGATACATTCCCCGCAATTTCCCTACGAAATTCTAATCAGTATAATTCGTGAGGATTCTCTTCCCTAACTGAGTTTGAGAACTGTAAAACCCCTACAGAGTTCTTCTCTTTAGCAAATTTCAATTTCCCCAGGAGAGTTTGTTTCCTCAGCAGAATATTTCTCTGCCAACAAGGTTTATTTCCCCAACAGGCTACAGTTTCCCCAACTCGAGTCTATTCCTCAGACTACCACAAATCAATGACAAAATTCCTCTCCCTAGTGAAGTCACCACAATCCCGATAAAGTTACTGCAAAACATAGAATCGGACCAGGTACCAAGTTAACTTTATCCTCTCTAGACGAGTCAGAAGGTTATCCATCTCTTTTATCCCCAATCAGGGTGTACAAAAATCATTCTCCCAAGACGAGTCAAAGATTATCCATCTCTTTTATCCCCAGTCAGGGTATATAAGAAATAAATCCCCCAGTAGAGCCATGAACGACTAATGTTCCTAAACTCTAATCCCCAAGTAGGAAGTCAATATCCCCTACAGAGTTTCCTCAAACAAGTAAATAGGAATATTCAGCGGAAGCATTCTAGAAAAGATCGAAGATGCACATACTCTTTATCCCAAGCAATAGTCAGGGATTTATTTTCCCAGACAAAGATACTGCACGGGTTTACAAATACACTTCAATAACATTTCACATTCATACGTCATAGCATATGCATACGAAACGTATATAGCACAGTCTCATTTATTTTGAGAACATCATTACGCAATGCATTTCATACATCATGACATTGCATACAACTAAATCTTTACCCTTTTAGGAAATATCAATCAACAGACGAATATCAACAATAATTCTCAAATAGGTCCAAGATAAATTCTCGAAACAAGACGGGGCAACTATCTATGAGACCAGGTCAGAGATTAATTCCCGAAACAAGACGGGGGCAACTATCTTAAACAACCAACAAAGAGCAGGTTCCAGATTAATTCTTGAAACAGAACGGGGAAACTATCTGATGAGCAGCCACATATTAATTCCTGGAATAAGACAGGGCAACTATCTCTAAAAGACAAGATTAAAGATGAACTCCCAAAACAGGACGAGTTTACCAACAAACTGATTGAAGATCAATTCCTGAAACAGGATGGGGAGACTATCTTTATAACCAATGGTATGAACTCCCGAAACAGGAGGGGTTTACCAACAAACTGATTAAAGATCAATTCCCAAAACAGGATGGGGTGACTATCTTTATCACCAATAGTATGAATTCCCGAAACAGAACGGGTTTACCAACGAAGCAGATTATAGATCAATTCCATAAACATGAAGGGATGACCATCTACATGATAAGCAGCTACTCAAACACCTTTCTTAGAGGTTTATTCTGGAAAGCTTTCTTCAGATATAGTCGAGTATAGACTGATTCTAACATTTCTATCAACAGTTACCTTAGATGGCATCTGCAAGACCATCCTCGACGACTCTCTGTCACCTCTCCAAATGACATCTCTAATCCCATTCCCTATATAATCAACAAACAGTTTTACTTCATGAACAAGCGAGTGAAAAATTTCTGGGCACTTAAGTGTTCAATCATCTTCTACCTTCAAGTCACAAATGGCAGACATGCCAATCTAACTCTTCAGGTTTAAGAAGATTGAACAGGGGAAGCTTTTGTACTCCAAAAGTTTCCCTCCCTTTTCTTTAAGACATTCCTCACAAAATATCCCAAATGCTCAAGGGTTCTCAAGAGTTTGATCAGACAAGCTCACCTCCTAAGCACTGAGTCCACAAATTAGGGTTTTGGTTTTCTCAAGGAAAATTGGACTTCTAATGCCTCAAGTGACTTTCATGGTTCATTATAGGTCTCCAAGAATGCTCATACCAATTTTAAGTCTTACATCACAAATCTGCTTAGTCAATTGCTCAGATGACTGAAAACTAGTTTGTATTGGGTAAAAAGGTCAAATGTGGTCAACATAAAGTCAAACTTCAAGATTTTTGGCCAACATCAACATGTTTAAGTTATATTCATTATTTGATTAAGAGTTTATCATAAGTCCCCAAGAAAAGCACTCAAATCATCAAAGGGGAAAAATTGTCAAAATTAGGGTTTTGACTGAGAATGACTGATCATTGACTTTTGACCTAGTACATGACCTAATGACTTGGAGTATGATATTAAGGACTCAAAAAAAATATCTTGATCTAATTTCATGGCTCAAATAATTTCTAAAGATCAAGGAATTGATAGTTGAAATTTGGATCAACTGATGAAAAGTCAACATTCACACAAAAAGTCAAACTTTGACTTTTTTGGTCAACATGGAATTTCAAAGATCAGGAATCATCAAGACATTCAAAAATATAAAAATTTATCATCAAGAATCAATAAAATAAATAAAAGTCAATAAAAAGTCAAGATTTCCAATACTTAGAAAAATTTTAAATGTTTTTAACCTTGATAAATTCACTACTTCATGACTATTTTTCACTAAGACGCAAGATGATTTAAGGAAAACTTTTAACATGAAAGTTGTAGATCTTGATGAATTCTAAAACTTTTCCTTGAGGGTTTATGTCCAAAAATTGCTTGTATTAGGAGATATAGGCCCATAAAGTCATGACATTTTAACAAAACACTTAGTGAAATTTTGAACGAGTTTGGTCAGATTATTGTCCCAACTTCTTGGAAAATTTCACTAAGTTCCAAGTTGATTTAGCAAAAGTGGTAAACATGAAGGTTGTAGAATGTTTCAAGCTTTCCGAAATGTCCGAGAACACATATTTATCATGCTTTAGCTAAGATATTCAAAGAGAAGAAGTTGGGCATCAATTCTTGAATTATAGGTCATTTTCATGAAGAACACATGATCAAATCTCAAGCCATGCTGCATAAATCTTTCTTTGCAGGATCTTAACTTTCAAATAACTCCATAATTAAATGTTTACACAACTGATTGATCCATTATCCAAGTGCTTGAGCCATTGTCCAAGTGATCAATCCAGTTTTGGAACAAAGTTCATACTTCCATTTTGGAAAGGTGACTTTAATCACAAAGTCCACTCTCCTTGATCCTTGCAATTGTTTCTTCTAAACATACACAACGTCAAATCCATAAGAAACATGTCTAGAGCCTCTAACCATCTCATATTCTTTCGTACTATGCATTGGAACAATGTTATTTCAAAGTTGCTTCAAATCTAAGTAACTAAACCATAACATGTGACTTTGTAAACCAAGACATATCATCCTCTAAAACATTTCCTCTATAAATAGAGGAAGTATTTTCAATCTAAGAGATGAATGGACAAGCCCTCTAACCCTCTCAAACACTTTGAAATCAGAATTGGCATTCAAATCCTCCATTGTTGCAACTTCTGACCAAAAACTCCAAACACTAAAAAACCTCGTGCATTTTCATTATAAATCATCCAAAAATATTATATAACTCATACAAAAGCTATCCAAACACTTGCTACACCACTGCAACACCATCTTTGTCATCCTCCATTTCCAAAAACATCCTTCTGCAACTTAACTTCTCTAGAAAGATCCAGACACTTTCAGCACAAAGTAAGCATTGCAATAGCTTCCTGGGAGTTTAGTGAAGCTATCCAGATCATCACAACACCTCTGGGAGTGTTCCAACTTCAAACTCGATTTCTAGTTTTTAGGTAAGTTTTCTCAACTTTGAACTTCCTATACAAGCATCATTAATGGTTACTTTGTGAATAAAAAATGTAGACATCATTGCCCTGAAGCTAACCATGTGCTCACATTTAATTTATAATTCCCGAGTGATGTGAATTTTGGAACTGAAGTTTCAGAAAAATTAGGTTTTAGTTTGGTACTAAACAAAATTCATGCTCATCTTTGATTTATAGCTTAAGTTATTTACATGGTTGGATTCGTGGTGAAAAAACAAGCAAGTTTCATGTTTACACTTTGAAAATGGTTGAGAAATGAGCAAGTTCAGAAAATCAAAATGTTGGTGTTCTTGTGCTGGCACGAGGAAGAAGATGAAGTCATTTTCAAATTTTTGGAAATGATTTTATTTTAAGTTTAATGCAACTTGTGTTATGAACAGATGAAACAGCCACCCCAGTGGTAGAACACGTGTGTGCTAAGTCATTTGTTACTAGGGACCTGGGTTCGAGCCCCAGTGGTACCCTTTTGTTTTTCATTTATTTTGTTCTTACAGATTCAATGCAAGCAATCCCTGCGCGCCTACCATGAGCCTCACATTGACACCATCAGATCTGCAAGCAGTCAGGACCCAAAGCTCTACACGCATACCCCATGATACATCATCATAAGCCAGCCATACTGGATCAATACAACACCGGGCCTTCTTGACTTCGTCCCCTTTCTTTTTTTTTTTGCTAGGTTCTCACCCCATTTTTACTAATTCAGACGTAGGCCCATCCAAACTTTTTTTTCCAGTTTCAAACGAAAATACACTGACTTGGGCCTTCTTTCTACTTTTCACCTCTTGATTACTTTTCAACACCACATGCCCAATTCTTTTCTTTTTATTATTTTCTTACATTTTCTTTTCATTTTCTTTATTTATTTTATTTCATAAGAAAAGATCATAAAACATTTTGAAGTTAAATTAAAAAATATTTTTAATTTAAACACTTTATTTTATTTTGCTAGGTAAATTTTTTAGGATTAAATTTTATTATTTCTTTTACATTATAAAATATTTTCTTTTCCAAATTGATATTAATATTCAAATTATTTCCTAAACAAATCTTTAAACTTAGGTTTTATCTTCCCCTTAATTTTAATTAATTTAGGTTTTTAGGTTTTGTTAAATAATTAGTTAACTTCTCTTGTAATTAAAACTAATTAGTTTTATTAGGTTAAAATTATCAAACCTTTTCCATCAAAAAATCATCAAAACAATTACTCTCCTATACTTCATATCTTTACGCGTTTTATGATTTTGCATTATCATTTATAAATATGGTTTGTAATAGATAATTAGGGTTTTATTGCTTTCCTCCCATCATTCACAAATTTGTACCCCCCATTCGTAAAGCATGGATTTTTTTTACAATAACCATGTATTAAAATAAATTTTCTCAAAAAACTGCGTTTCGAAAAAAATTACGCAAATAACCATGTTTCGGATGACTCCCCAAAGGAGGAGCCATCTCACTTGGCTCCTCCACCCCTAGTCTTGCCCTAGGCGCCATCTCACTTGGCGCCTCCTCTCACTTTTAGCCAAGTGAGATGGCGCATGCACTTTAAAAGTGAGAGGAGGCGCCATCTCACTTGGCTCCTAGGGCAAAACTAGGACAAAATGCTGTTTTATAAATAATTTGTCTGTTTCTCCGTCGTTTCTCACACTTTCTCGCACTGTTTTGTTATTTTTTACTCTGTTATTTGCGTCATGACATCGCCCATGATTTTTAGCAGAGATGGTTACGTTATCTTCTCCGCCACAAAACCTGCAATGAAAATGAAATTCTGGCACATTCACTCCATGGAGCGTCTGAAGCGGGAGTTGATGCGATGGCTAGATGGAGACATTGCGGAGGGGGAAAAAATTCGAAGGATCCAGCGAAGACGAACAACAACCTTACATGCGACAGGAAGACCTAATGTATGGTTGGAGAAAGTCAAAACAGACAACGATGTAATGTTGATGATGCATGGGTCAGATGAAATTGTGTTAACAGTTGTAATTTCATAGACGGAATATCGTATATTTTTCTTGTACGCACAATATTTATTGTAGCAAAATCTGTCAACGGAAAACCCTAATGTTTACAACAAAATTAAGGAAAGATTTTATGTATTACAATTTTTATATGGTCGAGGCAGACGCCCGATTCAGACAATTTTTGCAATTGTGTCCGACCTGACGGCATAAACCACACTTTCTTTCCAGCTCTGTCAAGATCGTCCATTTCTGTTGTGATGCGCTTACTTTTGGGACGACCCTTCTTGTTCCTTCGCATTTGGTCATTGTGCCACACTATTTCACCGTCGTATGCAGGCCAATAATCTGGTTTTGCTACCAAAGGAAAGTTGTTGTTGTAAACGTTGAGCAACGTTTCAGTTTTGTAAATGTGTGACAGAAGTTGCAGCGCGTCTTGATGGGTATAAGCATAAGCGGAAATGACATGAGAGCAAGGCATACGAAATACTTGAAACCTGCCACAATCGCACCAATGAGAAGGTAGCATGACCCTATATTCTTGTCTTGGCAGGCCTTCGTTGTGGTCGATTGTCTCTTTCACAATGAAGTTGTGGCTGTGTCGGTCAAATCGTATAACCATATGAGTGTTGGTTTTGGCACTTTCTGCCTTAATGTATTTCATGCAACTTTCACTCCATAGTTGTCCAGATTGCAACACCGCATTCCACATTTCACCTCTTTTGGAAAACAACACAGCCATCCTAAAATACGTAGATTTTACCAAAGAAGTGATAGGGAGGTTTCATATGACTTTGAATACCCCATTCATAGATTCAATAAGATTTGTTGTCATGTGCCCTCATCTTTGGCCATTGTCGTATGACCTAGTCCATTTTTCCATCGGAATATTGTCGATCCACCTACCGGCTTCCGGATTTGACAAACGGATGTCGTTGCGGTAATATTTGAATGTAGGTTGTGTCAATACATATCCCGCATTCACAATCGCTTTCCTTAGTGTTTTGTCCTTGATCTTCCTCATGAAATTCTGGACGATATGCCTAACGCAATAGACATGCGTAGAAGGAGGGTCATGCCAACCGTTTACAGGATTATTGTAAGCACTTTCAATGGAGGCATGTCTGTCCGAGATCAAACAAAGATCTGGTTGAGTAGCCACGTGTGACCGCAGGTTTTTCAGAAAAAACTCCAAGCACCACCGGTCTCCCCCTCAACTAGGGCAAAGGCAATGGGGATAATGTTGTTGTTGCCATCTTGTGCAACTGCCATCAGTAGTGTGCCTTTGTATTTCCCATACAACCAAGTCCCATCAATTTGTATAATTGGTTTGCATGATGCAAACCTTGTGATGCAAGGTTGAAATGCCCAAAACACTCGACTGAATATTCCGTTGCCGTTTAGTTAACTACCATCTTGGGCGTATGCTGGAACTGTTTCCAGAAAGTAAACAGTACCCGGAAAATACGTCTTGAGTGCATTCAGGTAGCGAGGAAGTTCTTGGTATGACTCCTCCCAGTTTCCGTACACCTTTTCAATCGCCTTAGTCTTTGCTAACCACGCCTTACGGTAAGACGGAGTATAGTTAAAAACCGCGATGATGTGGAAGATGATTATTTTCACCTTCAAAGATGGGTCGTTGCTGACCAGTGGTAGGATTTCTTGACAGATGAGATCGTAATTAAGTTTTCGGTGGTCCTGTGATTGGGTAGAACTTACACAAGTGTGGGTAGTCATGGAACCCATGACCCAACAATCACCTCTTAATCTGTATGATGCAATCAGCTTGAACATACAGTCAGGGTGGACACACTTGATCTTGTACCTTTCTGGGTTGACACGATCCACCTTAAAATCAACCGAGTTGAGCATGTGGAATTTTTTTATGGCTCTGATGCATTCCTCTCTGTTACGAAACTTGTCCTTCTCTTTTAAGTTTTCATCCGACTCCATATACGGATTGAAAAATAAATTAGTAGACGGTTCATCTCCGCCCATGTTGAAGTTTGTCATGTACGGAGGTGGTGTGTAGATCTCGTTTGCAGGAATACTAGGTATGCCATCATCGTCGGAATCATCATTCACCATTTCATCAAACTCTAACTCGTCATCTTCTTCTTCTTCATCAACTGCATCTACCTCAGCTTGTTCATTCTCCAAAGGATCAACCACTTGTGTCACCTGAGGCTCTCGCAACATAATGTACAACTCAATAGAGTCGTACCCAGAATACACATGGCTGGAAAACATACTTTGGAGATCCTCGTCATCTTGAACTTAAACCTTATAAAAAATTATTTGGTTGTTTCCAAAAAAAACTAGATTCTGATAAAATATCTGTGTCACCGGGCCTCGTCCAAGTTTGGATGTAAAAAGGTCATACTGAATTTCAATTAAGTAAGGATGTAACCCCCAAGGCTGCCAATAGTGTTACATGCATGGCATTCCAAAGGCTGTCACGTAGCCTGTGCCTACTCTGCAACCAATGATACCTCTTATTCTCCAATTGGGATGGCGACACGTTTCATTTTTGTACTCTTTCGCCAAGTCCAATGGCGCCTACCTTAATGTCCAATCGTGTTACATGCATGCAGATATGTAACCCCCTAGGCTGCCACCTAGCCTGCACCTACTCTGCACCTACACTGTAACTTGTAAGTCTCCTCCCATCACCTCTAATAGTGTTACATGCATTCAGGCATGGCATCCCAAAGGCTGTCACGTAGCCTGTGCCTACTCTGCAACCAATGACACCTCTTATTTGCCAAAGGGGATGGCGACACCTTTCATTTTTGTACTCTTTCGCCAACTCCAATGGCTCCTCCCTTAATGTCCAATCGTGTTACATGCATGCAGATATGTAACCCCCTAGGCTGCCACCTAGCCCGCGCCTACTCTGCACCTACACTGTAACTTGTAAGTCTCCTCCCATCACCTCCAATAGTGTTACATGCATTCAGGCATGGCATCCCAAAGGCTATCACGTAGCCTGTGCCTACTCTGCAACCAATGACACCTCTTATTTGCCAAAGGGGATGGCGACACCTTTCATTTTTGTACTCTTTCGCCAACTCCAATAGCGCCTCCCTTAATGTCCAATCGTGTTACATGCATGCAGATATGTAACCCCCTAGGCTGCCACCTAGCCTGCACCTACTCTGCACCTACACTGTAACTTGTAAGTCTCCTCCCATCAACTCCAATAGTGTTACAAGCATTCAGGCATGGCA
Source organism: Vicia faba (assembly GCA_948472305.1). Lineage (NCBI taxonomy): Eukaryota > Viridiplantae > Streptophyta > Magnoliopsida > Fabales > Fabaceae > Vicia > Vicia faba. The sequence goes on along the minus strand of OX451740.1, from coordinate 1,095,642,229 downwards.
TCCCAAAGGCTGTCACATAGCATGTGCCTACTCTGCAACCAATGACACCTCTTATTTGCCAAAGGGGATGGCGACACCTTTCATTTTTGTACTCTTTCGCCAACTCTAATGGCGCCTCCCTTAATGTCCAATCGTGTTACATGCATGCAAATATGTAACCCCCTAGGCTGCCACCTAGCCTGCGCCTACTCTGCACCTACACTATAACTTCACTACTACGGAAAAGGGCTTTTAAAGCGCTTTAATAGCTGGCGCTGGCGTAGGTAACAAAAGCGCTTCTAAAAGCGCTCTGGTAGACCCCCCCTTTAAGAGCGCTTTCCTGGAAAAAGCGCTCTGGTAGGACCCCCTATAAGAGCGCTTTCCTGGAAAAAGCGCTCTGGTAGACCCCCCTTTAAGAGCGCTTTTCCCAGAAAGCGCTGCCAAAGACCAGTAAAAAAGCATAAAAAATTAAAAAAAAACGCAGCATACAAAAGCGCTTTTGGAAAAGCGCTCTGGTAGGCCCCCCTATGAGAGCGCTTTTTCTGGAAAAAGCGCTCTGATAGGCCCCCCTATAAGAGCGCTTTTCCAAAAGCGCTTTTGTATGCTGCGTTTTTTTTTAATTTTTTATGCTTTTTTACTGGTCTTTGGCAGCGCTTTTACTAAGAAGCGCTTTAGTAGGTGGACCTTTAAGAGCGCTTTTTAAAAGCGCTGTCGTTTCTAAATGAGGTATTTTTATGTGCAGCCTATAATTTAATCCTCCCAGTCGACCTGTAATGTTTTCGACCTGTAATATTTTCGACCTGTAATATATTTTTGACCTGTAATATATTTTCGACGCTATTATTTCAGCCATCAGTAAGACAATATATATACTAATATAATACCATTATAATATCCAAAATTATATATATACATCATTACATCAATAATATTATAGTTCAAATCGACACAAATCCTACATGAAAAATTGCTTAATATAATATTGACACAAATCTTCTTTAATTTCTTCCAACTTAAGCTTCGGGTACCCAGCAGCACGGAATTCGTCAAGGTACTACAAAACAAAAACATAATATAAATGATATATTTAGTTAAATGTAATAAATTATATGAAATTATCTTATGTTATAAATTCATACCGTGAGCGGAATCTCTAATTGATTCGCCTGAAGGATTTCTTTCATGAACCTCAAAACAAAGTATCCGCAATCATGACTGTTTCGCTGTTGCAGACACTACATAATAAAACAAATAAGATTCTATAGTTGTCTTGTTTTACCAAGTAGCATAAATATTATAAGCAAAATTGTGAAAAGTAATGTACCTGCACTTGGATCCAAGTGATGTTGTTTGATTTAGTCCGGGATACCTGTGCGTCCCGTTGACTACGGAACACTTGTATTGATCTAATTATTAAATATATAAAAGCATATGTTTAGATCAATCCCACAAATAAGAAAATATATAAATATACACGAATATATATTTAGAACGATCCCACTTACAAATCAACGATTTCCTTCATAGCCGGATAATTGGTCCATTCACCATTTACCGAATTCAGATAATACACGACTTCTCTTATCGGGTTGATAGCAAGCAGCAACCAGTGTGCTCTATAAATTAAAACAATAGGTTATATGAAAATTTTGCTATACACAAAAGAAACAGAGATTAGATGAACCAAGAATGAGAAACTAACCCTACTGGTCGGGTATTATACGCCCAAAGATGCAGACTTTCTGTATTGCCGGTGGACATGAATCTATCTACTAAGCGCTGTCTAACTGATTCCGGTTCCGAAGCAATTGTCATTCCGCTGCAATGGGCGGAAGACACAAAACGGAATCTGTTAGACAATGCAGTCCCGCGCAACACTCTGTCATACAACAACCTTAAATAAAAACATAATAAACATTAGATTATTTTCATTGAAATGTGTAAATAAATTATATTGTGGGACTAATTAAATAATATATCGGATGAGTGAATATTACCGGATGTATGAGTGCATATTACTGACGCCTAGTTGATCATGCCTAAAAATCTCTTCCAAGTCATCAATTGTAATATGTGACGGGAATTCAATACCGAAGACACTTTCATCCATGTTGATTTCACGTAAACCACCATCCTTCAAATCGGACATATCAACCATTGTTGCGAGTGTCGAACGGTATCGAGGCACAAAAGCACCGCCTTTTTTTGCCGCTTGCTTCGGAGGACCAGTGGGTGGTACGCTACGAACCTGCTGCGTCACTTGTTGTGACTCCCGAGCGGATGCCTAAAAATCATATAAGTTAGGTAAAATATAAAATCATGCAGATTTAGATTCAGACTATATATTAACACTTTAAATGTACCTCTTTTAGTGATGCAACAGACTCCTCCTCCTGTAAAATCCCTTTACCCTTAATTGCGGGTTTTATAGGAGCAGTCTAAAATTAAAATGTAAAAAATAATTAATAAACGGTTTAGAATTGACATTCGAAAACTAAATGATTCATAATCGTTTTCAGTATACCTCATCACTAATGGTAATGAGCTCCGAGGGCCATGCAACAAATGATCCTATTGCATCTCGCAGCAATGTCGTCTCTGAGACCATGTCAGGTACCGGTAGAATCGCATCACGATCTAATACAACATCCACCGATACTTTCAGGTGTCCATCCGGGAGCGGTCTGTGGTGAAGTAAATCTCCCGAAGTGTTGTGCACTTTTCCCTTGCCAACTAGTCGATAATTCGGTGACGATAAGTATAGTTGGCAAGATGAAATGCCCTAAACAAATAGAAAATATAAAGTCATTATCATTAATAAAATAGAACAGTTTGTAAGGAAAAAAACTTATAATTACCTCGAGAAATTTCTTTTGATAGTTGATACTAGCCTTATCACTAGTTTCTCTCACCGATGAAGTGTTGCAATTTTCTCTCATATACATATCTTTATCTCTTTGCAATTCAGAGACCTGTGCTTGCAATTCCTGCAACTTTTGCAACACTTCTTCATTGGTAAGATTTGATCTTCTCCTAGAACTCTTATAAAAAGAGGTTGGAGTCACACCATGACCCTTACCCCTCACCCGACCGGGATACTCGAGAGCATCTAGTACTCTACTAAGTACGCTCTCCTCACCGGTGGATGCCGATTGCGACAAGGTCTCCTGTAATTCATTTACATTTAAATAATTATTAGTGGAGATAAAAAATCATTTATATATTAAAAAACATTTGATTTAATTAAAGACACAGTATTATACTTACACATTCAGTATAAACTCTCTGAACATCGGGATCGACAGCTTGATTCTTGCCCACATGAGCTTCCTTCCACAACACATGTACAGGAAGTGAAGCTTCCTCACTTTTAGTCTCCTCTAACTATGCATTGACACAAACGATAAAATCGTCAATTAAAACATGCACATGTAGACAATTAATTAAAACGCATTTCTATTTACTTACAATTTTATCCTCTAAGCGTGCATATCCCAAACGCCCTTTTTTGTATGGATACGCGGGTTTGGATGCTCTCTCACTATTCGTGGCACTCTTTTTCTGAAAAGCTTCATCTCTTTGCTTTACAAACTCAGCCCAATCTGCTTCATCAATGAAGGTCGCATACTTTGTTGGCCGTCCCGGTGCCTCTTCAAGAAATTTTCCATCTTTATCCTTAAGATAGGTGTTTGTCAAAAAACTTTTCCACCCTCTATATCTTTTGCCGGCCAAACTAAGTATGTAGCTTTTACGTTCATCTGGTATCTCAAAAGTCCTCTGCAAAAAAACGTACGCATAGTGTGTTAGTATAAGTAATTTAAACAATTTATCGTCAAGATAATAACAACAATTAACCATATATGATATATACCTGAAGCTCTTCCCAAATCGCTTGTTTTTTCTCCTCCAATTCTAAATTTTTCGTTTTCGATTTCCAGGTAGCTACGGAGACCGGAATATGCATACGGACAAGTGTACCAATATAACTTGTCAACTTTGCAGAATTAGGACCAATTGGTTGTTTATCAGAATTCCATTCCAATCGGTATACTAATCCTTGGTCTCTATGTCGAATGATTCCCTTCATAATAGTGATGCCTCGTGCAACCTCTTTTGCTTCAGTATCAGGTGGAGCATTTGTATCCGAAGCAACTCTTTCTTGTGAGTTTTCTTGTGAGTTTTCAGGTGGGTTTTCAGGTGGAGCATCTCTATCTGGAGCCATTGAACCTGTATCAAACAAACTAAAGCACATTAGTACACTATTAACACTAACTTTATATGAGAAACATTTCAAAAAATTACAACATAGAAGTTATTATAAGAAGAAAAAAAATCAATCCATTATTAATTGTTCAACGTGAAGATATTCATCCCTGCATCATCTGCCAAACATACCCAATGTATGCTTTCCTTCTTAAAAAAGAATTTAAGTTAAGTAGAAAAAATTTACTTTTTTATTATTAATAAAATAAAAGCATGTGATACAATCAATATTACTTTTTCATGATATTTCTTTTAGGCAAAGATGAGGGGATGCATACTCTATCAATATTAAAAGCATGTTCATTTAATAAATCTTAATTTTTAGTCAAATTGTTTTAAAGTACAAATTGTAATATTTTCACATATTCGATGCCAGATTACTAAATATAATAATTAAAAAATATAAAAATGAGACCATTACTAAACATAAGCGAGTGAAGGTTATCGAGACCATTACTTTATCACTAACGTCTCTTTCTTTTCTTGGTAGGATTGTGTACTACGCGTCTCTTAACAATGCGGACGGTTGGATTGATCCAAATACCCTCATTATGATCATTTCTAATACAAGATTCATTCTCATTTTGATCGTTTCTTGTACAAGATTCAATGCCAACACCAATATCACCTTGATCTTCAATTTTTTCATCAACTATTTTGTTAGATAAAAGCACTATAGACCATTTCGTACTTGTCGGATCATTGACATAGAACACTTGTTTAGCTTGAGAGGCTAGAATGAAAGGCTCATCTTTGTACCCTACCCTATTGAGATCCACTTGCAAAAATCCTGACTTATCCATTCGTACGCCACTATTATTTTCAACCCACTTGCAACCAAATACAGGAATCTGAAACTTCGCGTAATCAAACACCAAAATGCGCTCGATAACCCCAAAATATGACAAATTTGCAAATTTCGGATTTAAGTCATTCACACTTGATATGTGCATAGCTTCAGCTACCAAGGTAACACCACTATTTTGCATAGTACTTTTATCATCCTGTTCTTTGGTATAAAATGTGTATCCATTAATTGCGTATGCGCTATAAGAAAGCACAATTACAGATGGACCATAGGCTAAACATCTCAACCTTTCTGTTACTGAAGCAGGATCTGAACGATACTTTGAATAAATATGATCTCTAAACCACGGTATGAAACTTCGATTGTGCTCTCGTACTATCCAGTTCTCATTTCTATTTGGATTTAAATCTCGGAGAACAACTTTGTGCATTTCAACAAACGGCTCAACCTCAATCTCATTGTGCAGAACATACAAGTGCACTTGATCCCGTTCGACCATTGATACTGTCACAACTTTATTTCCAATTAGCCTTTTTCCTTCTTTTTTTTCGACAATATGAGATTTGGGGAGTCCAATTGATTGAACATTTGACAGATATTCAGTACAAAACTCAACCGCTTCTTCAGCAACGTATCGCTCGGCAATACAACCCTCTGGTCGACTTCTGTTTTTCACGTACCCTTTTAATATTTTCATATAACGTTCAGCAGGGTACATCCATCTCATATAAGCTGGTCCGCACAGTTGTGTCTCTTTCACAAGATGAACGACTAGATGAACCATTATGTCAAAAAACGAGGGAGGAAAATACATTTCAAGATCACATAAAGTAACAACTATCTCATTTTGCAATGTTGGTAAGATCGCGGGATCGACCACCTTACTGCAAATAGACCTGAAGAAGAAACACAGCTTAGTTATTGCGCTTCTTACTTTTTCTGGCAGAATAGAACGTATACCTATTGGTAAAAAATGTTCCATTATAACATGGCAATCATGCGTCTTCAAACTCTTTAACTTGAGGTCTTTCATGGACACAAGTCTTCTAATATCTGAAGAGTAGCCTTCTGGAACTTTTACTTCACTGAGGAACTTACACAATGTTTTCTTCTCCTTTCTAGATAGAGTGTAAACAGCAGGTGGCAGATATGTTCGTCTTCCTTTCGTCACGGGCCCCAATTCAGTTCTCATCCCCATGTTTACCATGTCATTCCTTATGTTAACGCCATCCTTAGACTTTCCTTGTATATTGAGTAGCGTACCTATAACGCTGTCAAATACATTTTTTTCAATATGCATAACATCCAGGAAATGTCTTACGTACAACGACTTCCAATATGGAAGTTCAAAGAAAATTGACTTCTTCTTCCACCCACCCTTGACAATTGAATGTGCAAAAGGCTTGCCAAACTGAGTGCTCACATCTTTCACCTTTTCAAAAATTTGATCACCTGACAAAAAAGGCGGGGCTGTACGATGTTCGGCCTCTCCATTGAATGCTTTTCTCCACCCACGGTAGTGATGATTAGAATTTAAGAATCTACGATGGCCGAGAAAGACATTCTTCTGACAAAGCGCCAATCGTGTCGTATCGGTTTCATCTTCACAAACAGGACACGCCTTTTGACCCTTGTTGCTGTACCCGGATAGATTTCCGTATGCTGGAAAATCATTAATTGTTCCAAACAACATCGCCCTCAAGTTGAAACTTTCTTTCCTATACCCATCGTAAACCTCCACACCTCCACACCTCATACTCTTTCGACAATCGATTGGCAGTCATCCATTTTTTATCCATGGTTTGACTATAGCAACTAATTAGTCACGCAACTATAGCAAAATAATAATTAATTACCTGTAAAGAAATTCAACATATCAGGTAATCAAATTCATAGTTATTCTTGCCTCACCTTAAGCATGTGCTAAACAACTCATCACTAATTACTAACTAGTGAAGTCGGATACTAGTGATTCAGTCTTGGATACAGGTAATAACAATTATATTCAAACAATAGTGAAGTCGGATTTCAAACAATTATATTCAGTCCTTATCTTACAAGTTAGCTTTGTCAAGTCTTAGTTAGGTTCAAATCAAATTTTAAAAGCAATGTATTGTTAATTGTTAAATGACGCTCTATAGTTTTCAATTCATCTTGATTTTCTTTGCACCTAGACATGACTTTTTTAATTTATGATTACAGCATATGCAAGATGAAGATAACGGCAGACCATACAGGAAGTTCAAGCCTTAAAGTATGAAAGATGTTTTGTAATAATCAGGGGTTATGAAAGTTTGGTTGCTGTAACTGAGTAATAATGTTTTGAAAATATAAAATGTTTGGTTGCTGTAACTGAGTAATAATCAGGGGTTATATACATTTGTTTTTTTTTCTCGGGAATAAACATTTGGTTGCTGTAACTGAGTAATAATGTTGTAGTTTTGTAGTATTCAGAAGCGTTTCAGTTCCAAGAGTTCTATACCTGTGAAACCAATGGGGTCTAAAAGACTGAAAACACCCTTTTCAAGTTCACAACAACCCATTTCTAACCATGTTATTGTTAAGGTCTGATTCATGTTTCATTCATACTCTCATTTTTGTCTCTATTTCTTTTTGATTATTCACTATATGTTTGATAATATAGGATAATGATGTTGATAGCTATTCCATTGAGGTTGAAATGTTAAGAAATGATCCGTCTATTGTAGACACCATGACTGTCGATGATGTTAATGATACTCCAGAGACAGTTGAACTTAACCAGGGTAAGAAAAGGTTTAAACAATCAGAACCTGAAAGAAAAATTGTCAAAGCGACAACCAAAAAGAAGCTGTTGGTTAAATCAGACGAGGTTTCAGGTTGTGTTCTAAACTTTCTATTCTGAAATATTTAGCATAATTCTTTGTCTCTCTCTATTGGTCTCATGGCTTGTCAATTTTTGTTCAAGTGTAATTCATGCAGTGATTAAATTAATCGTCTATGGCTGTTTTTGTCAGATGTTAAGCCTTCTAGGGCGAAGAGAAAAGTGTCTTCAGATGTTGTTAGCATTGTAGCACAATCAGATGAAATCAGTACAACAACCACTATTCAAACTGAAACATGGGCTGTTCTTGCTCACAAGAAACCTCAAAAGGATTGGATTGCATATAATCCTAGAACCATGAGACCCCTGCCTCTTTCTAGGGATACAAAATTTGTCAAGCTTTTGTCTTGGAATGTCAATGGATTGAGAGCATTGCTAAAATTAGAGGGATTCTCAGCACTTCAACTTGCTAAAATTAGAGGGAATGTCAATGGATTGAGAGCTTTTGGACATGTAGTGTTTCTAAGCTTGGTTATTCTGGAACAACAATAATCTCAAGGGTGTGTTCACTTTGTTCATACTCCTTCAGACTTAATTGAAACTTTTGTTGTATGCATTTTTTTTCTAAGTGAAGATTTTGTCAATGAGATTTATGATAAATATAAAATCTTTTTATAACTACTTGGGTTGAAGCTTTTGGCACCGCCTACTTTAGTCATATTCTTTCTTCAACAAAGCTTAACCCTAATTATATCTGTTCTTATATCATGTTTGTTGATACCCTGCTCTGCTGCTTTATCATTTAACTTCAAGAAACAAGTTTGATGCCTGAAGGTGACATAATTTCACTATTGTTTGAGTAATAATCAGGGGTTATGAAAGTTTGGTTGCTGTAACTGAGTAAACAAATGTTTTGTAAACTCTAATTATGGTCTATATGATTTTCCTTAATATTGCGTGTAGGATAAGATTTCACATCTCAATGATCCCCTTATGTTAATTCCACTGCATCTAATCATTTCTCCTTATAGATTTCCAAATTTACAACCTAGACAATCATATGAAACTCATCATTAGGTTTATCTCTATCCCTCTTATCCTCATCTTATCCCTCACCTAGTATTATACTCATTAACATTCCTTCCCTGCCCAATCCCAGATGGTTCCCTAACTCAATAGTCTTGTACCATGCCATCATTCTGTGAAAAATTTATGGAGCATCATTCTGTGAAAACCACATGTAATCTATATGTAATCTATCTGTCCTGTTAAGCACTTAAGCTGAAATATAAACTTAAACTAATGAGATAAAAATCTCAGTAAGACTTATATGCAAAATATACAAGCCTATTAAAACATTTTCTTAGCTATAACTTTTTTAGTAGTAATGTTATAATTTCCTTTGTGTGATTAATTCTTTTGTCTACAGTGTAGATAGGATTAGAAATTTATAATCCCACTTGAAGTATCTCCAAGCATAACTCACACCCTCTTAGTACAGTCCATAAAGTTTGAAAATATTGCTTCTCTTCTTTGCACAAATCTCACAGTTGATAGGTGCATCTTTTATTCAGTTTCGATAACGTAACACTACTATCCGACTCCTTTTATCTGTTCTACAATCTATTACAATACAAATACCAAATTCCAACATCGTTCTTCCCAGACTTTTTTTACCGGATCCGTACTAAGTGTTGCCTTTGACATTTTTACTATCGATGACTGACAATATATGAATGTCTATTAACGATTAATCACACACAAATCATCTAAAAGAGGGAAAAACACAAATGAACACCAACAACTTAAGTACTTGTGAATTTTAAGCTAGTATACACCTAAAATTAGGACCCGTAAATCCAACTTCATTTTCCTAACCCTCTAACATACCCTTAATTAGGAACAATCATGTAGAACATTTCACAAACAGTTAATATGCAATATCTAAAACTAAGAAAAATGAGTAAGAATTCTTACCTCAAACCAAAGAAATGGAAAAAGTGAAATGAACTTTTAGATCTTTCCTCTAACAAGTAACAACCAACCTTCAAAATCCCTTGGGTTTCGTTCTTGCTAACTGTTGAAGGGTTTTGTAATAACAAGAAACTTTGAGAACGAAACCCTAATTAATGTAATAAAGTAAAGTAGTTAGAGTGGGTGATGATGAATCAATGTTGAGATGAAATTGAATGGGAAAGAAACAACACCTGAATGTAAATTACAGTTTGATGAAGAGAGGACGACGAAGGATGAAGAGAGCTTGAATAGGTTGTTATGAAAGTGAGGACGACGAAGGATGAAGAGAGCTTGAATAGGAGCAGACGAATGGAGAAGAAGATGAACAACTGGGTTTCGTTTTTTGTATCAGCTGGGTTTAGAAATCTGATTGTAAATTTAGGGGTTTAGAAATTATTTAACTAACCTATGCCAGCGCTTTTAAACAAGCGCTTTCGTATCCCCCCCTATGCCAGCGCTTTTTAAAAAGCGCCTTCATATCCCCCACCTATGCCAGCGCTTTTATAAAAGCGCTTTCGTATCCCCCACCTATGCCAGCGCTTGTTAAAAAGCGCCTTCATATCCCCCACCTATGCCAGCGCTTTTAAAAAAGCGCTTTCGTATCCCCCACCTATGCCAGCGCTTTTAAAAAAGCGCCTTCGTAGGTTTCCCTTTTTTTTAATTTTGTTTTTTGTGAAGGCTATGGCAGCGCTTTTTCAATAAGCGCTTTCGTATCCCCCACCTATGCCAGCGCTTTTAAAAAAGCGCCTTCGTAGGTTTCCCTTTTTTTTAATTTTGTTTTTTGTGAAGGCTATGGCAGCGCTTTTTCAATAAGCGCTTTAGTAGAGGCGCTGGCAAAAGCAGTTTTTGGCGTAGTGCTTGTAAGTCTCCTCCCATCACCTCCAATAGTGTTACATGCATTCAGGCATGGCATCTCAAAGGCTGTCACGTAGCTTGTGCCTACTCCGCAACCAATGACACCTCTTATTCGCCAAAGGGGATGGAGGCACCTTTCATTTTTATACTCTTTCGCCAACTCCAATGGCGCCTCCCTTAATGTCCAATCGTGTTACATGCATGCAGATATGTAACCCCCTAGGCTGCCACCTAGCATGCGCCTACTATGCACCTACACTGTAACTTGTAAGTCTCCTCCCATCACCTCCAATAGTGTTACATGCATTCAGGCATGGCATCCCAAAGGCTGTCACGTAGCCTGTGCCTACTCTGCAACCAATGACACCTCTTATTCGCCAAAGGGGATGACGACACCTTTAGTTTTTGTACTCTTTCGCCAACTCCAATGGCGCCTCCCTTAATGTACAATCGTGTTACATGCATGTAGATATGTAACCCCCTAGGCGACCACCTAGCCTGCGCCTACTCTACAAGAGTGACACTTCTCATGCATGCATGCACCAACTACCACCTCACTCACTCTATGAAATTTTTTTGCCTATAAATACAGACCATATCATACTTCTCTCACACCCACACTCGTCTCACTCTCTGCTACGAAGTCTTTCATAATCTCTTACACTTTCTAAGTTTTTCATAATCTCTTACACTTTCTAAGTCTTTCATAATTTCAAGCATTTTAAACAATGGCTCTTCTAACAATGGGCGATTCTCACAGAGGCACAAGGGAAAACATTGCCGCATTTGTAAGTTTCTAATTTGGTTATACATTATTTATACTTAAGGTAATGCTATGTTCATCTTACTTAATCTTATATCTTTTACATTATTAACTCAGGATACCAAAAGATTCAGAATCCGGTCTCACAAATACCTGGCTCCCGACCCATTTATCGTACCATATTTGGAATACGCATGTTTCAGACATGTTATAAAGATCTCCAACTGCACAATTGATTCGAAGTTCATTCTTGCAATGTTGGAAAGGTGGAGACCAGAGACCCATACATTTCACCTACCAATAGGTGAATGTACCGTCACGCTAGAGGATGTGTACATGTTACTAGGTCTCCCTGTCGACGGTAAGGCCGTGAACGGGTCGGTTCAACAACCCAATTCTCAATGTGAAGAATTGTTGGGTAGGGATATGGTTGAAGGTGGTGGTGCGAGAGGTCAGGGAATACTACTCACTGAGCTTAAAAATCATTATGCAAGTTTGGAATTAAACGAAAATTCCTCTGAGCAAGATAGGGTAGTAAAAGCCAGAACTTATCTAATGATACTATTTGGTACCTTTTTATTTCCCAAAAGTACGGGAAATAGTGTAAATTTTATGTATTTACATTTACTTAGAGATTTTGAAAAAACAAGAAAGTATAGTTGGGGTTCTGCAGTTTTAGCCCACCTATACAGTTCCTTGTGCAAAAATGCAGTCAAGGAAAAATGTACATTTTATGGCTGCGCTTTTTTACTACTAGCCTGGGGTTGGTGGAGGATGGAGTCCTTAAACCCCATCAACAACAACACTTTCGTTTTCCCATACGCAACAAAGTAAGTCATCAAGTTATATCATTTATTACTATTCATCTCTTCACCAAATATATGCTAAAAATAAAATGTTTTTCATTTCCTTTAGGTATTGCGTGAGGGGTATGGATTACGGCAAGAATCCAAGATTCAATGTTGCACTATACCGCAATCTGTTGGATCACTTAGGCCCGGATGATGTACGTCGTACCTTTAAACTTTTCTTCATTTAAATTATTTATATATTATGTTTTCGTTAACCTGATTTAAATTTTTTCGCAGTTCGTCTGGAGACCATATTTGGGTTTAGGCCATGAACCAAACCCCAAGGATGCAGCAATTTGGACCGCAAAGACTCCAATCATTCGGTTCAACGTTGTGGAGATGCACCACAACGACCGTGTGAAGATGTAGTTCGAAATGCATCAAGAGATAATAAGTGATCCAACTTGTTTGTCTCCATGGCATCTCAAAAGGGTCGACGCCCAGTGGGATCTTACCAACTGGAAAGACTTTGCTCCGGAATGGTGTAAGATGTGGCAGAGGCGTCACCGATATGTCTTGCAATTCTCGATTTTCCTCAATCATGGTAATATGCGACACACGGATCAGTATTTATCTTGGTACAGGTCGGTTAGTAACCCTGAAATGCACGTGTCTCATCAAAGGTACTTGGTTGACCCACGCACACAATGGGCACAATCCTCGTTTCCCCAACAATAAACACAACACACATCAACCTCCCACCAACCCCTCAGAAGAAACAGAACCACAAACACCCAACCACAGTCCCCACCACAACACAATTACACTTAAATACCCCACAACCAACCACAATCACCACCTCAGTACCAATACCCCCATATTCCTCACACCCAACCACAATACCAATCACAATACCAACACACCCGCATACCCCACACACAATTTTAGTCTTCTGTATATCCCAATATGGGCCCCTCAATATCCAGCCTTAGCCCTGATCTGGGAATGTCAGAAGATTACGAACAAACCGACCCAGCCTACCATCAACCACAGTATCACCAAACCACCCAACATCCTCAATACCAAACACACCAAGATCCATTTCCTTTCTACCCCCCATACTTAGACGATCAATGCTACAGACCCACCATGGAACCCCACCCACCGCCAACACGACCAAACTTTGAGGGTATGGGTAGCCGACTGTACCAAAGTGGATCTTCTAGATATGGAGATTTGATTGATTTCATGGATCCGGAACGCATTGACTTCGCTGGGCCATCGACCCTGCCACAACAGGAAACGCGACGACACCCAGTACGGGAAAGGCGTGGACGGGGATGCGGAACTGGGGGTCATTACCGGGTTCCGGGGGATCACTGATTTATCTGTTTTTTTATCTGTTTTTTTGAATGTAATACATTTGGATTTAATTATCTTTTTTTAATAAAAAGTCAATTTTGTTGATCCTGTATCCAATATGCAATGCACCGGACCGAAAAAAAAAGCGAAATTTTCCCTAGAATTGCACTTAGGCGCCATCTCACTTGGCTTAGGGCATGCCCTAAGCACATAGGCGCTAAGTGAGATGGCGCCTCCCCTTAAATAATGGGTGTAGGCGCCAAGTGAGATGGCTCCTCCTTTGGGGAGTCATATGAAACATGGTTATTTGCATAATTTTTTCCGAAACGCGGTTATTTGTGAATTTTTTTTTAATACTTGGTTATTCAAAAATAAATTTCATAGCGCAAGACATTTAATTTCTGCAATTTATCATTTTCATTATTATTGATAGTAATTAGGGTTTTCATGACAAGATTAAAACCAACCATTACAAAACCCTAATCTAAGACAAATAATTGAATCAAACACACTTTGCACACATGCACCTCTAGGGTAATCCACACCTGTTGCCTCGGATAAAAATAGCCATGTCCCTCGAACGTGATATGCTTTAGCAAAGACCCTCAGTTAAAAGATCGTAGTCCCTCGATGACCCTTCGAGGTTTCCTTTGGTAAACGATCTTAGTCCCTTACGACAAATTGCTAAAATATCTTACAAATTGCCTTCTATGACTGTACGATGACCCGCGCGTGTCCCTCACATCCAATGATAGGGCTTCCTACTAACTAATGGTAGGATAACACTATCTAATGGAGGATGAAAAGAACAAATACTTTTTGATTAGGTATATCGTTCGTAATCTCTTTCTCAGAAACTAAAACAATTTCCACACTTCACAATTTCAAAACAACTATTTTTTAAACTTTTCAAAAACAAACATTTTGTATACATTCTCAATGATACGAGAATCATTATAAAATTGCCTTACATTGGCATTTTCAAAACTTCTTTCCAAAACTACAATTTTCTTTCACAAGTATTTTCAAAACAAACATTTTGTATACATTCTCAACAATACAAGAATCATTACAAATTTGCCGCACTTAGGCATTTTCAAAATATTTATAAACATACACAAAAGACAAAGCATTTTCAAAAACGAGCTAGCAATTAAGAGCCTGTAGATAACTACATATGAAAAGGGTGCTAACACCTTCCCTTTTCATAACCTACCCCCCGAACTCAAGAAAATTCTCAAAAGGTCTTTCCTGTTCTTTTCACCCTTTCCTTTATTAGATAAAAGAAAAGTCGATGGCGACTCTTGCTATCTGCAACATTTGCGATAAAACACAAAATACCCAAGTCAATTCTCCCACCGTATTATAATACCCTTATTAGTTTTGGAAAGGTTTTATCTGGTATTTATGTGAACAATTCTTTGAGAGAGGCCTGACAGATTTGATGGTAGGGTTTGTAACTTTTTAGTAGGCTTGGATATAGATACCATGGTTAAATGAAAATTTTGGAAAGGGTTGTTAATTTCTCCTCTTACTTTTGACTGATAAGTTCTATGGGAAAGGAACTGAATTTTGATGTGTTTATGGGTTTTTGGGTTGAGGAGATCATGGTGAAGTTCTAGGCAGAAGAGATAAGTTACAGATGAGAGAATGCAGGAAAATATAAGATGCAAGAAAAGTGAGAATACAATACCTATTTATAGCGCGTGTCTTGTACCTTAAAATTTTCCCTCCCATTTTTCAAGACAAATTGATTCAAGATACCTCATCATGCTCCTAAAGGTCTCAAACACTCAAGACTTATCAAGGATTGATCAGATGAACTCTCCTCCTAAGCAATTGACCTAAAACTTGAGTTTTGTTTTTCTCAAGGAAAATTGAACTTCTAAGGACTCAAGTGGATTCCATGGTTCCTTAAATGCTTAAAAGAATCCTCATGTCAAGTTTCAAGCCTTACATCACAAATTTGTTCAGACAATTGCTCAGATGATTGAAAATCAACTGTATTGGATAAAAAGTCAACATTGGTCAACTTATAGTCAAACTTCAAGATTTTTGGTCAACATCAATATTTTGAAGTCACATTCATCATTTGATCAAGGGTTGATCATGATTCATCAAGAAAACTCAAGATTCATCAAAAGACAAAAGTTACCAAATTAGGGTTTTCTTAAGGAGAAGTCACATGGACTTTGACCAAGCATAACTTTCACATGATTCATCAGAAAATTCTCAAGCAAAGCCTACCTTGAAGGAAAATCGTTTATGTACAACTTCGTCTCTCTAAGCTCAAGGCCAAAAATGCTTCATTTGAGAGATATAAGCTAAAACATTACAGGTCATTTTAAAAGTCAACAAAAAGACATCTTTTATCAAAGCATTTTACATCAAGTTAAATACTTCAAATGAAAATGTGACCAACATGAGAGTTATGGGGGACATCTTGAGATTTCCAAAAAATCCAAGATCACCTTCATTGACAAAATTTGAGAGAGTTATGATTGGTGCAAGTTGAGCAATTTTGAGAAAATGCATGAAACCATAATTGAGCAATTTTGGACTTTTAGGCTAATGGGCCTAACTTTTGAAGTTCAAACGTGTTTATGACATGTTTAGAGACCCCTTAGTCCTTTCATACATTATTTTAATTTTTTATTTAATTTATTTTGATTTTATTCATTTAAATTAAAAATTAAATTAAATAAATATTAAATAAATATACAAGGCATATGGGCTTTTGTTTTGGATCACTTTGAAGCCTAAGATCACATATCCAAGATAATAAAACCGTGAGGGATGAAGAAGGAACGAGATCTTCATGTTTTGGAAAGTTTTGCAATTATTTTGGAAACAAATAATGACTTTGATTACACATGTTTCCTTCCAAGAATGTTAACTTAAAAAATCATCCATTATAAATAGAGGACACACTCCATAAGACAAAGACACAGATGGGCTGCCATAGAAACAAGTTCTCAAACACAATTTTTTCAAAGAATAGGTGCAAATCGTATCCCTGTTTTCCAGCCATTCTCAATTGAAACGAAGCCTCGAATCATCATCCTGACATCCCCATAAATCTCCTCAAGTCCATAACCACGCTCAACCGTGCCCAAAACGCCTCCCCTCAATCATACCGATGGTAAGTATTTTATAATTTCAAATTTCGTAATCCTTGTGTTATTAATAAGTTTCATATGTCCAGATGTGTTAAACAAGAAACATAGAACATGTTGGAATCAAGCGTGTGAAGAGAAGGGGGGGGGGGGGGGGGGTGGCTTCAAACCCTAGTGATGCCAAAACTTTTTTTTGCTTTACTTTCTTAATTTTCCCTTTTTTTATTAGTTATTTTATTATTAATTAACTTTTTTAATCAAAATTTATACATAAAAAATTAGAAAGAAGCCATATAATAAAATCAACAAAAAATTAGTTTTAGGGTGTAAATTATTTAATTGTTTTTTTGGACAATTAGAATTTAGGCTTTTTATTAATTAAAATCAATTATAATTAGGATTTTAATTATCATTAATAACACTTAAATTATTTTCATAAAAAACACCAAAAATATGAACTTATATTTTTAGGGCATTTAAACTTTTTTTCCAATATTTTCTTATTCTTTTTGCTATTTATTTTCTTAGACAATTATGTAGGTCGCACAGTTTAATGTAATAGTTTAGATTTACATCCCCACATTTTTCTAATTATGTAACTCTCCTAAAGCCCTGTAATAGCGTATATTTACATTCTTACTTTATCTTTTGCCTTTATATGTTTGTATATATATGACTGCTAGTAAATAGAATTTTATGATAAGAATAAAATCAAACATAAATAACCTTAATTTTCAAAATAACATAAATGAAACCAATACACTTTGCACACTTCACCTCTAGGGTAACCTCTTTTCGTTGCCTTGCGATACTAATGGTCACGTTCTACTAAAACGGGAATACTTTAGCAAAGACTCTCGGTTAAACAATATCATCATGGTCCCTTTCGAATAAAGATCATAATCCTTTGATGACCCTTCAAGTTTCCTACAAAATGATCTAGTCCCTTCGATGACCTTACGGGAAAAATGATGATAGTCCCTTCGAATTTCTAAAGTATCCTTACATGTTACCTTCTATGACCATACGACGACCCTACACATGTCCCTTCAAATCCAATAGATAAGGCTACCTACCAACTAATGGTACAAATAGTAATATCTCTAACAGATTCAAACAAACAAATTCATTCTTGCTCATAACAGTTTCAAACAAACAAATTCATTTTTACACCTCACGTTTCAAAACAAATATTTTCAAAAAAACACTTTGTATACATTCTTGAGGACTGATACAAGAATTATAACGAAGTCTTCCACACAATTGGCATTCAAAATATTTTCAAATCACACACACACAAAGAAAGTTTAAAGTGAACTAAGCAATTAAGAGCTCGTAGATAACTACTGATGAAAAGGGTGTTAACACCTTCCCTTTTTATAACATATTCCTCGAACTCAAAATCTTTCAAGTTCTTTCCTGTTCTTTTCACCATTTCCTTGTTGGATAAAAGAAAAGTCGGTGACGACTCTTGCTAACCATAACATTTGCGATAAAATGCTAAAAAAGTCACTTCTCCCACCGTATTACAACGTGTTCTAATGGATCTGGGATTTTATCCGGAGCAAGAATTGAATGAGGATTATGCTGTCCAAAAATCATATCAGAATTCTCCATATTTAGGTCTTCTAATCGGTTATATTTTTCTTTAACCGATTGGCTTTCTCAATCTTTTAAGTATCGATGAGATCTCCATTAATGTTGAGATTGAATCTTCTAGGCGCGTCAGGTTGACTTGGATTTGGTTTGAAATTATGTGTTTTAAGCATTTATAATCGGTTAGCAATTTATGATAATCGGTTATAATTGCTCATTCATGCCTCCTTGGTGCTTGGGTTGGTTTGTTGGGCTTTGTTGCTTCCTTAACACCTCCAATTGATGCTTTTAGTGCCCATAAGCTAAAAATACTTGAACAAAATCATTTTTTATGGGTTAGAAATAATTATTTTATAATGATTTATTTAAAGCATGAGCAAAATAATTAAAATAATTATTTTTAGGGTTTAATTAGATTTAACTGATTATTTCAACCTTAAAATAATTTTACCTATTTTATCAAGAAAATTCTTTATGAAAATCTCTTAGGAAAAACACCATAATGGTGTGTCCTTTTCCATATATCGTTGGATATGAGAGTTGGTGAAATCACAACAATGGATAAGTCCATTACAAGCTTATTCATTCTATTGGTCATGTCAGATCATTTAATCTTGAGAGACATTCAAAATGTGTTGCTTTGATCATAATGGTTGCCATTCGTCTTTAGCGTTCATATTTAAGATCAAAGACTTAAAATATGTATACTTCTAGAGTATACTTCTGCTTTGTATAACTTGTTCAAATAATCTCTTTTTATAACTTTTAAGGTGTAAAGCATAACCTGCAAAATATTTAAGGTTTCACCTTTGGTGCTCATATCATCTTATTGGGAACATGTGCATTAGTCATAGAGGATCTAAGGTTTTTACCTTTAGATCCTTTTAGCTTAAAATAAAATATTTTAGATGCCTTGCTTTCTTACAGTAGGTACACTTGTATGATGGATGCTTTTCCTTTTCTTTCCAAAATATATATTTCTTATAGGGTGCATTTGAGCATATTTTATCTTCTTTGTTGGAAGATGATTCTTTCATGTTTCTCCCCAAGGTTAATATATTTCCTCTTCTTGGTTCAATTATTGAAGAAACTTTTTCATCTTCTTTGTTATTCTTTAAACGGGAGAATCCTTCTTCTGATATTGATCGCTTAATGATAGAGTATGTTCTTTCGAAGGATTGAACTGGAGTTTTATGATGTGAGCAAGATGAGGACATCGATTATTCGGTTTGGATTTGTTCATCTTTGAGTAGTTGAATCAGCCCGTCCATCTTCTTTATGATTTCCTTCTTTCTTGATTTTACCTGAAATTCATGAAGGCTTCTATCTATAAATTTAAGAGTTGGATAAATTTTCCAATTCTTAATTCTTAGATATATGTTAGCAAAATAGTTTCTAATAAAGTTTCATATGTTTCTAGTGCTAGAAAAACATTTAAAATTAACATCTTCACCTCGTGTGTTCATCTTCTCTGGCTTGATATTTAGAGAAGCTCCATATATCTTTTCTAGAGTATCCCACATTTCATTAGGGGGTTTTACAATGATAAACATCAAATAGGTTGTTATCATCTAAAGACATTATTATGAAGTTTTGAATTTGAGGCCTATATCTACTTATGTCTTTTCTTCTTCAGTCCAAAGAGAATAAGGTTTTTCCACTTCTTCATCATTTACACGATGAGTAGGGTAAACCAGCCCATTGATTATGTTTTTCTATAAATAATTATTTATACTTTGAATAAAAATTTTAAATATAATTTTCCAAATATCAAAACTATCTTTTTCAAAAGGTGGTGGTGTGTTTAAAAATGATCTTATGTTGGAAGTCATCTTCCTCCTGAGACGATTAGTCCTTAAACAGAAGTTAGGCTCTGATGTCACTTGTTGGACTTGAGACTTCATACACAAGAGGGGGTGGGGTGGATTACGTGGTTTGGAAAAACATGGATTTGAAAACTTTTGGCACATTAATTCAGAGTTTGAAAACATTTTCTAATGGTAAGCAAAAAAAGTAAATATTTAAAGTGCATAAATTAAAAAAGTTAAAGGAAGAATAAGAACACCAAAAGTTATAGAGGTTAGGTCAAAATACAAAGGACCTACTTCTCTCCCCAAGACCTGGTCTTGAGAGTTTCCAATAATACTTGAGAGTTTTTAGGAGGAAAGACTCACGGACTCCCTTATACAAGGAAATTGTGGTTGTTCTACAACCAAATTATTACAAGACAGATGATATGGGCGTTTGTCTCTTTTCTCTAATAACTTGTTGAAAGTGAAGTGGATAAGCTTCCTTCCCAACTGTAGATTTAAGCGGTTAGTCTTTTTTCCACGAACCTTATAGCGGTTAGTCTTCAGTTTCCAAAATATATATGAGCTCAATTTTGGTTTAACAGGATAACTAAGCAACCTCTGAGTTTTTAACTGGGCTGATCTCAAACTTAGAAACATTTTTAATATCGGATACTCTTCAACCAATCAAGAAACAAGGGAAGATTATTAAAGCTAGATAATCCTCAACATATATATATATATATATATATATATATATATATATATATATATATATATATATATATATATATATATATATATATATATATATATATATATATATATAAGGAACTAATCACATAATTCCCAATCATAAGCTTTTAACGAGTTTAGCTTAAAATCACCTATTTAATCCCTATTTGGACAATATTCAATCAAGGTTTATAAACATAGTTACCTTGATGAATTTATACAATTTTATCCTTCATAAAATACAATGGTGACCTCACTCACAAATATAGTACTTTCCTCGCCAAAGCATTTGCCTATAAAAACTAGTGAGAGAAAGTTAAAAATAAAACTTAGAGAGAGAGAGAGAGAGAGAGAGAGAGAGAGAGAGAGAGAGAGAGAGAGAGAGAGAGAGAGAGAGAGAGAGAGAGAGAGAGAGAGAGTCAATACACAAATTCGTGTTCTGGATAATTTGAAATAAGAAAGGGAGCCTCTATTTATAGGCTTGAGTATCTCCAACAGAGGAAATAACATTTAAGCCAAAAAGTTTTTATTTAATCGATTGAAACTTTTTCTAATCGATTAATTTTATAAAATCAATTGTATATAAGTTCCCAATATGGAAAAATAATATATATATATATATATATATATATATATATATATATATATATATATATATATATATATATATATATATATATATATATATATATATATATATATATATATATATATATATATATATATATATATAGTAGCTGTATAGAATCTAGGTGCATTCAACTTGCCTTAGGCCTCAAGTTCGCGCCAATCTAATCGATTAGAATTTTCTTCCAATCGATTAAATAGAGTCAAAAAATATTTTATGGCATTTTGAATACTCTCATCCTGTTCTATAAAACTTCTATATGTTTTCAAAGTATTTTCTTTTGGTAAATCATTTGAGAAAAATATTTTTATGTGTGTATGCTTATAGCCATGTACTTCTATGAAAAAATATCTTTACTTTTACATAGTTTCACTCGCTTACAATTTTAAGATATTTTCTCTAAGCCTTATCGGTTGTGATTGTAATCTTTTTACGTTAACACTTGCTTGAGATCTCTTGAGGATTTTGATAGAATCAAATTTGTTTGTCTTTATCTGATAGTCATATTTATTAAACCTTTATATTCATGGCTTGCATATTTAACTACTTAAGCACATTACTTGACTTATCATTTGTTGCACCTTTATCATGATGAATGTCTTTGTACTTTTATTTATAGTTGTCATCACCAAAAGATGTTATCTTGATAAAAGGTTTGTTACTTGCAAAATAAGGTTCCACCGAAACCACACCACTAAAACTAGATAACACTAAGAGACTATCAATGATGTTAGATAGTATTTTAGACGCATGCATGGGTATTAAATTCAGTCATGATTCAAAACAGTTATTTGTACTTTCTAAGATTTCTATTGAGGAATTTTTTAAGGGAGATGAGTACCTAAACAATTCTGTATTACAAAATTGGTGCTTGCAAGTATAATTGTCTGGGCTGACACATTGGTGAATTCCAAAGAGAGCTTTATAATTCTTCTTCTTCGAATCTTTGTATTCTGCGTCTTCTTCTTCTGAAGCGTCATCATTAAGCGGTTCTAATCCATGTTTCACAAGACCCCAAAGACCTTGAAAACAGAATATAACCTTCATCTGTTTACACCAATTCTCATAGTTATCAACTTTTAGAATTGGGAGATTTGCTAGAAAATTTCCGTTAGTGTAATTCATCGCCATCGTGAATATCTTTTTCTTCTTCTTCCTCGGTCGTTCTTGATCGTTATTCCCTTGAATCACTCAACCGGAGCTCTTGATACCAAATGTTGGAAATCCACCAAATATCTATGATGAATTTCTATCAATCTTGATGATCAAGATTGATATCACCAGACAATGTCAATGAATTATATGAAAAGAAAAGAAAGAAAAAAGACAATTATTTTTCTGTAGAGTTTCTCTCTGCCTACGAATTATGAAAAACTTTATTATTCACTAGCAACTGCAAATTTCATGAATACAATGAATTGACTGTGTTGTACCCCAAAATTTTCCCTCTCATTTATCAAGATTATTCTTACAAGATCTCTTTGACTCAAGACTGGATTAGGGTTTGACCAGCTCAAGACATCTCATCATGCCCTGATGACCCAAAATTAGGGTTTGGGATTGCACAAGGATTTTTGGACTATCAATGTTTCATATGGATTTAAAGTATCATTATGGACCCCTAAGTTTACTCATGACAAGTTTTAAGCCTTGAATCACACTTTTGATCAGTCAATTGGACAATTGACCTAAAAATCAGATGTATTGGGGAAAAAGTCAACCATGGCGTATTTACAGTCAAACTTAATAATTTTTTATCCACATCAACATTTTAGACTCATATGTATCATTTGATCAAGTTTGGACCATAATTTCTCAATAAATTTGATCAAATCATCAAAAGGGGAAATGGTCAAAATTAGGGTTTTGACTGAGAAAGGGCAATTTCTGATTTTTGACCTAGCAAATGACCAATTGGTTTGAAGCATGATTTCAAGGGTTCAATTGTATCATATTGACCTATTGACATGGTTTAAAACATTGCAATTTCATTGGATTGACAGATAAAATTTGCAGTCAACTGATCAAAAGTCAACTGTATACTGAAAAGTCAAACTTTGACTTTTTGGTCAAAATCAAATGCCAAGGATCATAATTCATCAAAACATGTCAAAATATGAAAATTTTTCATCAAGGAATCAAAGATTGAAGATTTTGTTTTAAAAATTTGAAAATTTCTTAACTTAGAAAATTTTCTAAGTATAGAAAATTTCTTATTTTTTCTCAACTTTAAGCCAAAGTTTCACCATGATACAAGATAATTCAAAGAAAGTTCCCAACATGAAAGTTGTAGATCCCCATGAAATCTACAACTTTGCCTCATACATTTTTTCCTAAAGATGCTTGGATCTCAAGATATAATTTTGTGAATACATGCCCATGAACTAAAATAACTTAGTGAAATTTTGCCCCAATTTAGGCAGGTTTTTGACCTAACTTCATGGAAACTTTTCACCTAGTTTCAAGAGGAATCTTGAAAAGAATTTCAAAGATTATTTATAGAGAACATTGCAAGATTTCCAAAATGTCCAAGAACTCCTTGAGATCATTCTTGAGTAGGGAGAATCGAAGATATGAAGTTGGCAATTTCTCACTTTGATTTCAAGCCATTTCATGATGAACAAAATTCAAATATGAACCTAGGCTGCATAATCCTTGCTCTAAAGACCTCAAACTCATTTGTCACTCCACCATTAATGAATTGCACAATGTTTCATGCTCTAAAGCCAAGCATTCAATGCTTTGTACATGAACATTTCCATTTTTGGCACAAAGGTGCCATTTCTATTTTGATAAAGCATAACTTTTACAACTTTTCACTCCTTGAGCCTTGCATTTGTTTTTATGCACACACAAGTCCTATAAACCAAAAGCAAATTGTCTAGGACTTGTACCAACTCCAAGCAGCCTTGTACAAGCATGTAGAGAGTTGTCTCCTCACTTTTCTTAAAGGGCAAGCAATAGAGCAAAAAGCCTACAATTGAGAAATCTGTTGTGGATCTGACTTGAAACCTTCTCTATACTTATACACAAACACATTGCAACCTAATATACGATTGCTAAGGGCCAGAAACTCTCTCAAAATCTCTATCACCAAAAACCTGCCATATACTTGCAGTTTTATACCAAGCATAGCAATCTAAAAATCCACTCGTGCGTTTCAAGTTCTAATCACCTAAACACTTAACCTACATCATATCTAAGTGTTCCAGACCATCACCCCTTCACTGTAACTCCTCCTTCTCCATCTGTCATTTTTGTTTTTCAAGCTTGCAGGTTGACTTGGATAGAGAGATTCAGGCACTTTCAAGACAAGGTAAAGATTGGAACATACTCAGGAAGGTTCAGGCAAGCTAAAGGGATCTTCAGGCCTTCATAAAACTCACTCAAACTCCATTCACGATCTCAACTGAAGGAGGTAAGAACTCTAACTTCTATCTCTTCAGACATCCATTGGTCTCGATTTATGAAAGAAAAATGTAGATACTATTGTGCTAAAGCCAACCATGTGCATAGATTTCATTTATGTTCATTATATATAGAGAATTTTAGATTTCAAATTTCTGTAAAAATTAGGTTTAAAATTAGGGCCATTGTAATTAGCTTTGATCTTTGACTGATAGTTTACATGAGTTACATGGTTGAAATCGTGAGAAAGAGTACTACCATTTTCATGTTTGAAGTTTCCATTTTCATGGAGAAATGAGAAAGATACAGAGGTTCTGGCTAGCTAGAGGAAGAAGACGAAGTACAGGGCAAGAAAGAGATTCATGTATTCTATTTTTTGTTTCATTTAAACTAACGGATGTACAACCACCCTAGTGGCAAGGTAGCACGGTGAAAATGCATAGGTCATGAGTTCGAACATTGGCGCTACCTTTTGCATTTTTCATATTTTTCAGCTTCATTTTTGTCATTTTTGCAACGTGGGCTCAGCAACTGGGCTTCTCTTTTTTTTCTAACAATTACCTCTCTTTTTCCTACAGCACCCCTGGCCCATACATTTTTATTATTTATTTTTATTTCCATTTTTTTATTTAATTTATTTTCTTAAATATTATAAAATCATAAAAAATGTAAAAATGTTAAATATTTCACTTTTGTTTATTTTATTTTATTTTCACATAAAAAATATTTTTATTAAATTATACCTTAACTATTTTTCTTAAATACACTTGTAAAATAAAAATAGACTTAGATTAATTTTTATTTCTTTTCCTTCATACTTGTAAATATTTATTTTGACATATAAAAAGACTAAATATTTTCACAAATAATATTTATTATTTTCAAGGACAAAAATGCACAAAAATAATAGTTAAAGAACTTGATTTTCTTTTAATAAACTAGAATTAGGGTTAACAAATTTATAAAAAATAATTTCCTTTTCTTAATTTATTAAGTTTATTTCAAAACTCTTTTTTTTTTTCATATAAAAAACAAAACAAATTTCTTTTTCTTACATATACATAAATATTGCATATTTAATTTATATTGTATATTATTTATTCAAATACTTGTACAAATTCGATTTGGTTGTAATAGCTTAATTAGATTTACATTATTGCAAATCCCCATTTATAATTTGTATACCCCCCTCCCATAAAATGTTGTACTAGCGTAGTAATCTTTAAATTACACAATTTACCGCTTATATACCATGCTAGTAATTAGGGTTTGAATGGCAAGATCAAAACAAATCAAATAGAAAACCATAATCCAAGACAAAATCAAGCATGAAAATAACACACTTGCACACAAGCACCCTTAGGGTTACTCCACTTGGTTACCTTATACAAAAATGGCTATATTACGCATGTGAAGTATCTTAGCAAAACAAACAAGTATAAGATCATAGTCCCTCGATGACGCTATTCAAAGTTTTCTTATAAAATGATCTTAGTCCCTCAAAAATTGCTAAGATACTTTGCAACATTGCTAATCATGGTTATACGATGACCCACACCCGTCCCGCTTACATCTAAAGATAGGGTTGATTACCAAATCAATGGTAAGATAATAATAGAAAAGGAAAAGAAAATGAACAAAAAAGACATTTGAGTAGGTAGATTACTTCTAGTTACTTGCTCCATTTCAAACGATTATCCTTGCTATTTTCCAAAACAAACACACACATTTCAAAACATCTTACAAACATTGAAAACATTTTCAAAAAGACAAACATCTTTGTATACATTCTTACGAACTAGAATCATTACAAAGATTTCCTAAACAAATGGCCTCTTTTACAAAATACTTTCAAAACCACACAAAGCACAATTTCAAAACAAAAAGAAAGTGATCTAGCAAGTAACTAAGAGCCCGTGGAAAACCATGGATGAAAAGGGTGCTAATACCTCCCCTTTTCATAATCTACCCCCCGAACTCAAGAAACAATCTCAAAGGTCTTTCCTGTGCTTTTTCACCTTTCCTTTTGGATAAAAGAAAAGTCAGTGGCGACTCTTGCTAACCGCAACATTCGTGATAAAACACAAACCCTCAAGTCAGTTCTCCCACCGTATCACAGACTGGATTACAAAAAATAAAGCTTACTCCCTCTATTTATAATTTTAGGTTAGCTTGCTCCTTAAGCCAAAGCCCAAAACTATAAAAGTCCAAAATACATATTTTGGAACTAAATCAAATCTATCTATTTTAGATCTAAATCAAATCTATCTAAATCTAAAACAAATTTGTGTGTAACACTCTGTTTCTTCACTTCTAAATCAAATTAAATCTTTTCGACATTCCCTTGTCTCTGTCGAGGAAACTGCTTTGACACAAGGAATTACTTTTAACACACCACCTAATTCATTGTGTTTAAACTATTTACATTCATCAAATCTCTTAGTCTTCAAAATATTTCGACCTGCACACCCTTCATCATGATGTCTGCAATCTGATTCTCATTTCTGCAGTGTTCCAAGTTCATCTTCCTATCTGCTACCTGCTCTCGAAGATAGTGGAACCTCATTTCGATATGCTTGCTTCAATTGTGAACTATCAAGTTCTTCGCCAGATTGATAGCTGACAAGTTGTCGATCTTCATGGTAATTGATCCATGATCTTTCCCGGTTATCTCTTTGACCAAGTTCACAATCCAAGTTGCTTGATATGCATAAAGAGAAGCAACTATGTATTATGCTTCGCATGATGGTAATGCCAATATTGGTTCCTTTCTCAAACTCCAAGCAACTAGTGCACCATCTAGCATAAACACACATCCTATAGTGGATTTTCGATCCTCAGCATCACTACACCAACTAGAATTAGTGTACCCTGCTAACTTGCATTCTTTTCCTTTATCAGTTGTAGGAAACAAAATACCATTATCGAGAGTTCCTTTGAGATACCTTAGTATCCTCTTCATTGCTGCTAGATGTGATACCTTTGGCTTCTGCATGAATCTAATTACCATACCTACACTGTATGCTAAGTTAGGCTTTGTGTGACAAATATATCTTAGTGACCCAATAATTCTTCTGTATTGGGTTGGGTCGACATCATCTTCTTCTGAATCTTTTGACAGTTGCATTCTTGGTTTTGTAGGTGTCAAAGTCGAGTTGCATTCTTCCATCTCAAATCTCTTGAGAATTTCTCCTGCATATCTTATTTGATTCATAAAAAAACCTCTACTACTCTTATATAATTCGATACCAAGGAAATATGAAATGTCACCCAGATCAGAAATTTCGAATTCCTTGCTGAGATCACCTTTAAAGTCTTCGATCTTCTTCTTGCAGCTACCTGTTATTAAGAAGTCATCGACATAAAGACATAGTATAAGCAATTTACTATTGTTTCTTCTTACATATACTCCATGTCCAGTTGTGCACTTCTCAAAATCCATTTCTCTTAGAAAATAACCAGTCTTCTTATTCCAAGCTCTTGGAGCTTGTTTCAAACCATATAGGGCTTTATGCAGCCTGTACACCTTTCTCTCTTTGATATGTTTCACAAACCCAACTGAATGTTTAACATAAACTTCTTAGTCTAAGGGTTCATTTAGAAATGCACACTTCACGTCCATCTGACATATGTGCCAACTGTTTATTTCTGCTAGACCAATAACCAACCTGATTGTTTTGATCCTAGCCACAGGTACAAAACCTTCATCAAAGTCTTTTCCTTCTTTCTGGAGAAATCCTTTCGCCACGAACCTTGCTTTGTTTTGAGTTACTTCTCCTTTGGGATTCATTTTTACTTTGTATACCCACTTGACATCAATTTCCTTTTTGCCTTGAGGAAATTCGACAAGTGACCAAGTGTTGTTATCTTCGATTTCATTCGTTGCTTTCACCCACTTCGAATCCTTCAGTCCTTCAGCTGCATTGACAGGTTTGACATCTTCATACAAAGCATAATGTACCAACTCACCTTCATTATCTATCACATCATCTAACGTAATCACACAATCTTGCAACCTTGCAGGCATATGTCTTATTCTCTGAGGTCTTCTTGTTCATGGTTGATCTATAACTGTTGGTTCCTCTTGTCAAACTTCTCTTTCGACTTCAACTGCTGGTTCTTTGAATAAGATTCTTACTAAATATTTCTTGACATTTTCTGTCCAATTCCATTCCTTAAGCTTATCTATGATCACATCCCTGCTGATCACAATCTGCTTGTTCACTGGGTCGAACAACTTGTAACCTCCTGTCAAATGATACTCTACTAGGATCATTTAACTTGACTTGTCATCAAGTTTTCTTCTCAACTGATATGGCACATGTCTATGTGCAATAGATCTAAATACCTTCAGATGACTCAAGCTAGGCTTTATACCCGACCAACATTCTTCTGGAGTAATTCTTTCTAGCTTCTTCGTAGGACATCTGTTTAAAATATATGTTGCAGTTGACACAACTTCACCCCCAAAACTCTTTAGGTAAATGCTTGCCTCTCAACATATTTCTTAACATTTTCACGATGGTTCAATTCTTCCTTTCTGCAGTTCCATTCTGCTGTGGAGTGTAGGGTGGCACCACCTCATGCACAATCCCTTCTTTTTCTCATAACCTATCGAAGTCTTTCGACACATACTCTCCACCACCATCAATTCCTAAAACTTTGAGCTTTCTACCACTTTGTCTTTCGACCATAGACTTAAACTTGGAAAATACCTCGATCACTTCACTTTTCTTCTTGATCAGGTAATTTCACAGTTTTCAACTATAATCATCTATGGACGTGACAAAGTATTCGTTACCTCCAAATGAATCCACCTGGATTGATCCATATACATTAGAGTATATGACTTCAAGAATAGCCTTCGACCTTCTTCCTCCATCCTTGCTAAAGTTATTCTTGTGTTGCTTCGCCTGCACACATTCCTCTCACACTTCGTTTGGAATATCAAATTTTGGCAATCCTGAAACCATATTTCTTGTCTTCAAATATCTGATCTCTCTGAAGTTGAGATGACCTAATGGATAGTGCCATATCCATTCATCTCTGATAGCTGCAGTCAAAAGGAACTTGTGCTCCATAATATTAAGTTAAATCTTGAAGGTTCTATTTTGAGACACAGGAGCCTTCAACATTAGCCTTCCATTTGCATCGATGACTTTCATCATCTTGTCTTTGATCGACACTTTATAGTTTTTTCCGACCAATTACCCTATACTGAGCAAATTGCTCTTCATGCCTGGCATGTACAACACATTGGAAATTACTGACCTATTGCCATATTTCCTCATAATCATAACATCACCAATACCTTTAGCTGCTAGGGTGTTATTATTTGAAAATTTCACCATGTTCTTCATTGAGGGTTTTATGTTGACAAACCAATCTTTCCGTCCAGACATGTGTGATGAGCATCCTTAATCCAAGTACCATTGGTCCTTGAATCTATCTTCATCTCTTGTTATGACCATCAACGTCATATCTTCTTCTTAATGTTTTACAAACTTTACATCACTTTCTTGATTCTTTTGCTTTTCTGGACAATGACTCGAATAATGACCATACTTCTGACAATTGAAACACGAAATGTGACTCTTGTCAGGCTTTTGACCACTACCTCTTCCTCTATTTGCAACACCACCTCTTTGGTTACCTTGGTATGGTCTTCTCTGATTCAACATGTTTTCTTCGTGCTAATTTCCTCCACTAGTCGAATTGTTGTAGCCACCTTTACCTTTGTTGTCAAACAACTTTCCTTTGCCTTTCTTGTCTCTTACTGATTGAGCCTACAAATCCACATCACTCTTCGACTTGCCTACATCTCTTTCAGCCATTCTTTGTTCGTGAGATTCAAGGGTCCCTTAAAGCTCTTCCTTTGAAAAAAATGACACGTCCTTTGATTCTTCTATGGAAACTACCACATGGTCTAACTTTGGAGCCAAAGATCTCAAGATCTTCAAAACAACTGCTCTTGTTGTTAACGTCTCTCCACAAGTCTTAATTTGATTCACTGGTTTCGTAACCCTAGTGAAGAAATCAGATATGCTCTCACTATTTTCCATCTGAAGCAATTCATACGTTCTTTTGTGAGTTTGTAACCTCACCTCTTTCACCTTCTCAATGCCTCCAAACTATTTCTTCAGGATTTCCCAAGCTTCTTTTGCAGATTCTACATCACTAACCTTTTCGAAATTGTCTGGGCTGACACATTGGTGAATTACAAAGAGAGATTTTATAATTCTTATTCTTTGAACCTATGTATTCTGCCTCTCCTTCTTCTGAAGCATCTTTATCAAGCAGTTCTAATCCATGTTTCACAAGATCCTAAAGACCTTGAAAATAGAATATAACTTTCATCAGTTTACATCAATTCTCATAGTTATTACCTTTCAGAATTGGGAGATTTATTGGAAAATTTCTGTTAGCGTAATTCATCCCATCGTGAATATCTTCTTCTTCTTCCTCGTTCGTTCTTGATCATTCTTCCCTTGAATCACTCAACCGGAGCTCTTGACACCAGATGTTGGAAATCCATCAAATATCTATGATGAATTTCTACCAATCTTGATGAACAAGATTTACATCACCATACAATGACAATGAATTATATGAAAAGAAAAAAAAGAAAGAAGACAATTATTTTTCTACAGAGTTTCACTCTGCCCACAAATTATGGAAAATTTTATTATTCACTTGCAACTGCAAATTCTGTGAATACAATAAATTAACTTGATTACAAAAAATATGAGTTACTCTCTCTATTTATAATTTTAGGTTAGCTTGCTCATTAAGCCAAATCCCAAAACTATAAAAGTCTAAAATACTTATTTTGGAACTAAATCAAATCTATCTATTTTAGATCTAAACCAAATCTATCTAAATCTAAAATAAATTTGTGTGTAACAAATTGTTTCCACACTTCTAAATCAAATCAAATCTTTTTGAAATTCCCTTGTCTCTGTCGAGCAAACTTCTTCGACACAAGGAATTACTTTCAATAGTTAATTCTTTGAATGCTTAAGTGGTATTATTTTTAATATTCAAATTTTACCTTTATATTTGAATAGTTTTTATTCAAGTTTAATTTTAACTGATATGTGTAGAGATATGGAAGGATACAATGCAATCAAACATAATGTACTTAGTAAAAAGCCAAAATTTTATAAGAGTAAGTATACTACTTATGATTTTTGACATTATATTATTTGTGTGTATTAGTGATATAAATATATGAAAATGATTTGTAGTGGTGAAAACAACCCGACAACCATTCTTGTGGATACTATGTTATGAGATATATGTTTCATATTACCTTCGGAGGCATTACAAACGGATGGGTGAAGAATATGGTATTAGTTTAATCCATATATATATATATATATATATATATATATATATATATATATATATATATATATATATATATATATATATATATATATATATATATATATTGCATATTTCTGAAGTTAATATTGTTGTTGTTGTTAGCTTATCATAATTTTTTTTATAATTATAGGAGTTTAACGATATAACACTATACTCACAAGAAGATATATATGATATCTGATTACGTTGGGCCAATGTATTAATATCTTGTCTTGAATCTCGACAACAATAGTTTTTTTGGTTGTTATAAGCTTAATTTATATATATACAGAGGTTTTGTCATTTTTGTAAATATACATGAGTATTCTATCTTGATGAGAATAATATAAATTTGTACATTTGGCTTTGAAAATAATGATAACTTATTGAAATCTCCAAAGACTTGAGCTTTAAAGATTTGACTAATTTTGGTAAAACTGGATGTCCAACAAGATGTCTCATTATGATGAACTAACATCTTGTCTAGTATTACTGGATGTTTAGATTTTGTGAATTGGTTACAAATAAGGATATTTATGGAAATATTTGGTAATCATATGTTGTATTCAAGTTAAAGAACTCAGAAGTGTTGAATTAACATGTTTCATCATCAGAGAGACATGTCGAATGAAGATGTCCTATGAAGAGCCATTCGCCATCACGTCTGTGACCAAATTGACAGTGGATTTAAATGATATATTTCATGTGCAGAATATTCTGGAATATTATACTATCCTATGTGGCGATAATTTATAGGTATGGAAGAGTCAAGCTGAAATCAAGAAGTATATTGACTTTATAATTATGGAGATAAATTAGGAAAGTCATGATAGACCTATCTTTATGCAGAAGTTTCTGCAGATTTGTAGCAGCTGATATGCTGTGATTTGAAGCCCAAATCCAGTTGAGAAAAGGGTTATAAATAGAAGATTTTAACCTAGAAAAGGTACCAGCCGAAGATGTAAAAGTTTCGATTATTAGGGCTGATTATGTAAGCCACTCTCTAGGAGAGTTGATATGTGTGAGCCTCTCTAATATCATGTTGATAGAAGAGTAAGATTGTTCCTTGAGTTGTAAGGTTCTGTTGTGCATTCTTAATATTTTAAGCATATAATGTATATTTTTCTTGGATGAAGCTTTGAAGCAAATCCAAGTATGTTTGTTAGTCAAGAGTCTTGACTGAACTGGTTTTAATTGATACAAATATCATTGGTGTGATTTAGGAAGTGAGATGTCGATTTCTCATATTTAGGGAGAATCTAGGTAGAAGGTGCATTGGGTAGGGATTAGGCGAGAAGTTGTAAACGAGGAAGTTTATCTTTGAGTCGCCACCGACTTTTCTTTTATCCAAATTAAGGAAAGGGTGAAAAGAACAGAAAAAGATCTTTTCGAGATTATTCTGAGTAAGGGGGGTAGATTATGGAAAGGGAATGTGTTAGCACCCTTTCCATCCGTAGTTACCTATGAGCTCTTAGAGGTTTGCTCATTTTGAAAGTACTTTGTGCTTTGTGTGTTTGAAAATGTTTGGAAAATGCCTTAGTGCAAAGATTTGCTTTGTGTTTAACTCTTGTATCAGTCCTCAAGAGTGTTAACAAAACAAATGTTTTGAAAATTGCTTTTGAAAAGTAGTATTTGTGTAAGTACAAAATGTTTTTGAGAAAACTTCTAACAACTATCTACTTTTATACTCTAAAAGGGTAGTTCTTTTCCTCCTATCCTTTAGATAGTTCTATCCTACTATTAGTGAGTAGGTAGCCCTATCGTTGGATGTATGAGGGATAACGAAGGGACGTTACAGTCACGAAGGAAACTTGTGGAGATGCTTTAGAAATTTTGTTTAGGGACTAGATCATTTACCGAGAGGCAACTGTAGGGTCATCGAGGGATTATGATATTTTTATTTATGGGTCATTGCTAAAGCGTCCCTGTTTCGAGGGACATGACTGCTTTATTTCCGAAGGCAACCAAAGTGGGGTACCGTAGAGGTATATATGTGCAAAATAAGTTGTATTCAGTTATTTTTGTCTTTTTGTTAAGTTTGCTAGCGTTTGATTATTAGTCTTATCATACAATCCTATTAGTCTAGCAGTTGATATGTATACAGAAATTTAAAGTGCAAAAATTAAATCTACGTTATTACATGGCTTTGTGAGAGGTACATTATAAAAATGCGAAAAGTAAAGTCCTAGTTACTATTACAGACTGGAAAACAGTTACAATAAGATGAAAAATGCGAGAATGAATAAATGCGTAAAAAAATAAAAGTGGACGTCTAAATCCTAAGGAAAGGAAATATTTTGTTTGTTTTGTTTTATTTTAATAAAATACAACCTAAGTCTATTTAATTTTAATTTCAAGAAAATGGTTAAAATAATTAATTTATTTATTTATAAAATTAATTTAATTAGAAAAACAAGTAGCCTAATGTTTTTTTTTGTGATTTTTTATTTAAGGTCAATTTAAATAAAAAGGGGTCAATAAAGAAATGAAAACAAAAGTAAAAATAGAAAAGAAAGCATCCTTCGATTGTAGGGAGATGGGGCTTCGATTCAGAGGGGAAAGATGTCTTTTGATTACCCTTTGATCCAGTGATAGGAGATGGCTTTCGATCCAGAGGGAGTTGCTGGAAGGGCCAGGTGGCTAACCTGTAAGGGAACTGCATCTGCAAAGATGTGTTAGCAAAACAAAACGCAGGACCTGGATATCGAACCCAGGTCCTTTGATCGTGCAAGTGTTGGGTCTATTCAGGCTATATCTGCAGCAACTGTTAGCAACAAAACAAATGCAGACCTAAGTGTCGAACCCAGGTCCTTAATCTTGAATATAGATCAAATAAAACTACAAATGCCAATATGTCATGTGTGATACGGTGGGAGAACTGACTTGAGGTTTTGCATTTGTGTTCGCAAATGTTTCGGTTT
Organism: Vicia faba; assembly: GCA_948472305.1. NCBI lineage: Eukaryota > Viridiplantae > Streptophyta > Magnoliopsida > Fabales > Fabaceae > Vicia > Vicia faba. The sequence goes on along the minus strand of OX451740.1, from coordinate 1,095,607,027 downwards.
AGCAAGAGTCGCCACCGACTTTTTATTTTATCCAAAGGAAAGGTCAAAAAGCACATGAAAGACCTTTGAGATGTTTTCTTGGGTTCGGGGGGTAGATTATGAAAAGGGAAGGTGTTAGCACCCTTTTCATCCATGGTTTTCCATGGGCTCTTAGTTACTTGTTTAGATCACTTGCTTTTGCTTTTCAATTGTTTGAAATGGTGCTTTGTGTGTGATTTTGAAAATGTTTTGAAAAGAGGCCATCGTTGTGGCAACCTTTGTAATGATTCTTGTTTGAATGTATACAAAGATGTATTGTGTTTTGAATTTTTTTTCAATGTTTGAAAGTTTGAAAGTTTGTTTTGGGAAATTGTTTTGAAATTGTGTTGTGAGGTGTGTTTGAAAATAGCAAGGATGTTTTTGCAAGTTTTCATCAAGTAACTAAGAGTTGTCTACCCTATTTTACTCAAAGATCTTTCCTACACATTTTAACCCTTTTGACAGTGTTGTTTTACCATTGCATTTGGTAAACAACCTTGTACTTGGATGTTAAACGGGACAGGTGCGGGTCATCGTATTGACCATGATAGCAATTGTGCTAAGTATCTTTTGCAATTTTTTTGAGGGACTAGATCATTTTTGTATAGGCAACCAAGATAGCGTCATCGAGGGACTATGATCTTTTGTTTTGTTTTTGTTTTGCCAAGATACTCAACGTGCATAACATGGCCATTTTTAAAGGCAACAAGTGGATGAAATCCTAGCGGTGCATGTGTGTATTGTGTTATCATTTTCATGCATTTTTGTCTTGTATTAGGTCTTACTATTTGTTTTGATTTGGGATATTGAATACAAACCCTAATCTCTATCATGGCATATTTGGAAGTTATAAATGCGCAAAATAAATCTACGATTATTACAACATTTATATGGGGAGGGGGATACAATTTTTGAATAGGGGATTATTTTGCAAAAAATTAAAACCCTAATATTTACTATTACATCCAAATTGAATTCTTTGCATTAAATAATAAATAAACAATATTTAAACAAATAAATTAAGTATAAATATACAAAATATTATAAGTATGCAAAAAATGTTTTTGTTTATTTTTATGTATATAAAAATATAATATTTAATGTATAGAAATAAAAGATCATTTTTTTGTCAAGGGTAAAAACCCTAATTTTCTTTAAGAAAAATATATATATTAATTATGTTGTTTACATACAATAAAATAAAAATAATGAAATATGTACAAATGGTCAAAAAATGAAAATATATTAGAAAAATATTATTTAAGTATGTGAATAATAATAATAAAAATATAATATTTTTTATGTATTATTTTCAAGTTTTCATTAAAGATAATAAAAGTAATATACTAATTAATAATCATTTTCATGTTAGGAAAATAAAATAAAATATAAAAATAAATGTGAAAATTTATAAAAATATTTTTGGTAAGTTTTTGTGTTTAGAAAAAATAGAATAAAATCAGAAATGGAAAATAAATAGAAAAATATAAAAATATAAAGAAATGGGTCAGGGGGGTGCAGTCAGCAAAGCAGGGGGGTGTCAAAAGTGAGCCAAGCCAAAGCCCAGCCCACTGATCTTCATCTTCAACCTCTTGTTCAAACAAAACACGCGTTTCCTGTACAAACCTGGACATCCTGCATACGTGCTCTAAAGCAAAAACTCATAACACCAAAGTCATATCATTTTTCAAGACGATTCCAACCATATAAGAAACTTAATCTAACTCTCAAAGACTAGAGAGAATTTCTCTGGCCCTAAATTCTAACCTAACTTTTTCAGGAAGTTCATGAATCAAATTCTCTTAACACGCTTAACTTAAATGAAAACTGAGCATATGTACAACTTCAGGGCTATGAGTACTACATTTTTTATTCACAAACCTAAGCCTAATGATTCCTAAATAGAGAGATAGGAAGTTGACAAATACCTGTTTCAGATGAACTCGTGTATGGCAATGTGGAGCTTTTCAGTGAGGCCTGAGGTGCTTGGGAGCTTGCTTGAACTTCCTCTGACCTTCCCCAATGCCTAGTTTGCTTTGGACTTGCTTGAGCAAGATTGTAGAACTCAACCTGCACAAGCTGAAAATAGAAATGGTGAAGCTTGCAAATGGAGTTACAATCACTGTCTAATGATTGGGATAGCTTGGATAGGTTATATGGAATGTATTGGAACAAGTTTGGGGCAAAACGCACGAGTAACTTGTGAGATGGAAGTGAAACTGTAGGGAGTGCCCTATTTTGCAAGTTTTTGGTGTTTTGATGTTCAAGAGTGTTTGAGGGATGGAGGGCTCGTGTTTCTGGCTCAAGGCAATGTCAAGAACCTGTCTCAGATGCTTGCAAGAGTTGGTTATAACAGATATGCAAGTTATGGCTCTTTGGCAAATTTCTTGTATTTTAAGCAAAAGATGAGAAGTGACCAAGAGCTGGCCTGTACAGGCTAGCTCTAACCCTGCATACATTGTGTGAGCTTGGCCCCAAGTTTGTGGATTTGGTTTGCTGTACAAGATTTGGTTCAAAGCTCCAGAATGCAATTTGACATAAAGCAAATTTGACAAAAATGGCAATGTTGCCTTTTTGCTATTTTTGGATTAATCTCTTGTGTAATCCTCCCATGATCAGAACAAAGCCTCAAACCAATGTATTTGCATTTAATTATTGAGTATGAAAGGGTTTAGAGACCTGTATTCAAGTACAAAACAAGTTTGGACAAATTTTGCAACTTGTGTTAACATGAAAATGCCATGGATCAAAGTGAGTTTTTTTGTCAAATTCAAACCTTCGATTCTCCATAACCATAAATGATTTTGGAGAGTTCTTGGACATTTTGGAAATCTTGTAACATGCCTACAATCCATATTTGAAATGAATTTTGAGATTACAAGTGGAACTATGTGAAAAAAGGCCATGAAGATAGGTCAAAATCCTGCCTAAACTAGGATAAAATTTTACTAAGTTAAAAGTTTCATGGACCCTTGTTCCAAAAATCATAACTTGAGATCCAAGCTTCTTTTGGGAAAACTTTGTGAATAAAAGTTGTAGATTTTGTGGAGTACTACAACTTTCATGTTGGAAGTTTTGTTTGAATCCAATTGCATCATGGTGAAAATGTTGGGCAAATTTGGGAAAAAATAAGAAAATTTCATAACTTAGAAAAATTCTAAGTTATGAAATTTTTCAATCTTACACCCTAATTTGCAAAATTAGGTTTCTTGATGACAAGCTTCATGTTTTGACACATCTTGAGGAAAAATTACCCTTGGCCCTTGATTTTGACTAAAAAGTCAAAGTTTGACTTTTTAGTGTACAATCAAATTTTGATCAATTGACTGAAAAATTCATCTGTCAATCCAATGCATTTGAGATCTTTTGAACCTTGTGAATAGGTAAAGATGATTCCATTGAGTCCTTGAATCCATGCTTAAACCCAATTTGCCATTGGCTAGGTGAAAAATCAGAAATTGCCCTTCTGCAGTCAAAACCCTAAAAATGACCATTTTGCCCTTTTGATGATCTGATCAAATTTCTTGAGGAGTTGTGGTCCAAACTTGATCAAATGGTTCATATGAGCCTATAATGTTGATATGGATAAAAAATTGTGAGGTTTGACTGTAAATTTGCCACAGTTGACTTTTTCCCCAATACAGTTGATTTCTAGGTCAACTGTCCAATTGACTGGGCAAAAATTTGATCCAAAGCTTGAAACTTGGTAGAGGAAATCTTATAAGTCCAACATGAAGTATGAAAGTTTCTTTGAGCGTTGAAAGTCCAAAAATCCTTGTGCAAACTCAAACCCTAATTTAGGTCATCAGTGCAAGGAGATGTCTTGAGCAGAGCAAAAACCTAATCCTGTCTGGAGTTCAAAGAGTCTTGTGAGGGGAAATATTGATAAAATGAGAGGGAAAATTTTGGGGTACAACAACTGCCCCTGTTCAATCTTCTTGAACCTGAAGAGTTAGATTGGCGAGTTTGCCTTTCGTGACTCGAATGTAAAAGAGGATTGGACACTAGAGTTCCTGTAAGTTTGCACTCGTCAAAATGTAGCTGATGGAATGGGCTTAAAGATGCCATTTGAAGATGATAGAATCTCGCTGGAGATGGGCTTAAAGATGCCATCCAAGAATGTTTGTTGAAAATCAGGAGAATGAACACCAGAATGGTATCCGTATCTGGAACGTATCTGAGTTATATCTGGAGATTGGATTCGTATGAGCAAAGGAATGGAGTTCGTGTCTGGAGCGTATCCGAGTTGTAATTGTATTTGATTCTCGAATGAATATCGGAATGACTTTCGTGTCTGGAGTGTATCTGTATTGTATCTGAATTCTGAATGGGTGACAGAGAAACACCTGTGTATGGAGCATCTCCGGGCTGGGGATAAATTCCGAATGAGTGACAGAATGGAAACCGTGTATGGACTGTATCTGAAGTTGAGATCTGTATGAGTAGCAGAATGACTTCCGTGTCTGGAGTGTATCCGTACTGTAATTGGGATCTGGACAAGTGACAGAATGACTTCCGTGTCTGGAGTGTATCTGAAACTGAGGTTGATAGTTGAATCTGAATTTGAAATAGAATGGCTTTCGTGTCTGGAGCGTATCTAGTCTGTATTTGATTGCTGAAGTCTGAATGAATAGTAGAATGACCGCCGTGTCTGGGGTGTATCCATACTGTATCTTAAATCCTTAAACATTTGTTAAAGATAGCTTTTAATCTCATCCTGAAAAGGGTAAAATGTTAGCTGAAACATAAAGTTATGTTGCATGACATGTATGATGCAATAAAATGTGTTCTATCAATGTTTATAATATATGAATGTAATGGATGCGCATGTAAGCTGATTAGTTGTCTTGCTGAGGAAAATATATCCTTGATAGCTGGAGATAATGAAATCTTTGACTACTGCCGAGGAAAATAAATCCTTGACCGCTGTTGAAGATAGAAAATCCTGGGCAACTTGTGGAGATGTGAGAATCCTTCAAGACTTTCCTGGGGAATAAAGAAAACTCTGACGATCTCTACTGGGGAATTGAAACCTTGGAGGCTTCCACTGGAGAAATGAGAACGAGAATCTTCGATATGCTGGGAAATAACTCTGTGGAGAGAGTACTTATCCCGTTGAAGAGTTCTCAAGGGTTTGGGTTGTATGCCATTCTATTGAGGAATTATCTGAAGCCGTTGTCTGGTTTCTAAGATAACTTGAAGGGGAATCTTCTGATTATAAGACAAATCTCTTGGGAATTGGAGGAAACTGGATGGTCTTCCACCGGGGTTTAAGGGTTGAAGTTTTGGACTCTGTTGAGGAAGAAAGTTCTATCTCCACTGAGGGTTTGCAGTTCAAAGTTTTCTGGCTCCGCTGGGGATTGGGAGTTTGGAAACTTAGTTCTGATGGGGATTTTGAAACTTAACTCCGCTGGGGATATGTATTTCAAGGCTTTAGCTCTGCTGAGGATTTTTCCTGGAATAGCCTAAAGACGTTTTCCCATACTTCCAATCTGTTAGTAATTATTCTTTCTCATTTCGTTTTATTTGTAAGCAGTGATTATATTCAAATGCATATGCTCATTTAATAAATCATTGGACGTTTTCAAATAAAACACAAGTGTAGAGAAAAATAAATGGCAAATAGTTTTCTGCACTTTGAAGTATCTTTGTATTAACTTTGTGTAAGTATTTTGTACAAAGGAGACAGACATGTGTAACAATTGAGAAAAATTGAGAAAAATTGAGAAAAATTTATACAAAGAAAGATGGCTATGTGTAACAATTCTATGGGGTTTCCATTCTGCTATAGCCTTTGTAACTCTGAGTATCTTATCTATTTGTTGCTTCATCCGAAGATGATTGGATTGATCAGAAACCTGGAGCTTGTCTGGTGAAGAGATTGTCCTTAAAGTGATCCAACGAGACATAGTCATACGCTTTAATTCCCTAACTTTTTCCTGGATCGCCCTTTTGGGTTTTCGATCCACCGGGAAACCCCTTTTTGCCCAAGTCACCCTTTCGGGTTTTCAACTTTCCGGGTGTACAAATTTTTTTTATTTATCCCTAATTTTTTCCTGAACTGCCCTTTCGGGTTTTCGATTCACCGGGATGCCCATTTTTGCCCAAGTCGCCCTTTCGGGTTTTCAACTCGCCGGGGCGTTTATGTGTAGTATCTTTTGACTATGTCTGCATTCGCAGGGTGCGACAGGTTATCACCGTCCATGGCGGTCAGGATCATTGCCCCACCAGAAAAGATGTTTTTGATCACAAATGGTCCTTCATAAATAGGAGTCCATTTGCCCCTGGGATCACTTTGTGGCAAGATGATTTGCTTGATTACAAGGTGTGATCGGTGGATCTGGAACTGACTGTTTAACGCTGGTTCGCGAAATGTCGCAGAAGCAAGAGTCGCCACCATCTTTTATTTTCTCCAACATGGACAGGACAAAAGCACAGCAAAATTCCTTATGAGATAGTTTCTCGGTTCGGGAGGTAGATTTATAGAAAGGGAAGGTGTTAGCACCCTTTCTATCCATGGTTATCCATGGGCTCTTAGATACTTGCTCATTTGTGTTTTCAAAATGTTTGCTTTTCAAAATGTGAGTGGGCTTTGAAAAAGTTTCTTTGAAAGATTTCTGAATAACTCTTGTATCTGTCCTCAAGAGTGTTTGAAAAATTTGTTTTGAAAGCTTTTGAAAGTGTAAGGTGTGAAAAGTATTTTGTTTGTTTTTGAACAGAGCAAGTATCCATGAGTCATCTACCTACCCTAAGGAATTAAGCTGTGTAAGTGTCCTTTAGGTAGTGCCGTCCCACCATTGAGGGGTAGGTAGCACCACCGTTGGAGGTGTTCGGGTCAATTTGATTTTAGGGACAGTGTGGTCACCGAAGTAAATGTTAGGACACCTTAGAAGCTATCCTTATGTCCTTGATCCTTTTTTAATCCGAGGCAACCGTTTTGAGGCAACTGTTTCGAGGCAACTGTTTCGAGGCAACTGTTTCGAGGCAACTGTTTCGAGGCAATTGGATCATGGACATAAGGACCGCTAAGACGTCCTATACTTGACGACCACAATTCGAGCTTGTAGGGACAGTGTGGTCACCAGAGCAATAGTAGGACACCTTAGAAGCTACCCTTATGCCATGTTCATGGACATAAGGACTTACTAAAACGTCCTGTACTCGACGACCACGTTTTGAGGGGCAAGGCAACATTGAGGCGTACCCTAGAAGTGGTGTGTGAATTCTTGTGTTATTTTCAGTTTATGTTATATCTTGTCATGCATTTGGTGAGCTACACTTTGTTTTTAATTGTCATGCATTCTTTCATACAAGTTAACAGTTAAAGGGGGTGCGGAAAATAAATTGCGGAAACGTAAATCCTACGCTATTACAAGGCGCGGGTCTATACATCGCCAAATTTTTACAAAGACCCGTTTTAAGTAAATAAGTGCGGAAAATAAAAAACAGTAAAAGGTCCTATTTACTATTACATATCCGGAGCAATTACATAATAATCGGACAAATTAAATACGCATGAATAAAGAAAAGGGAATTAACTTTTTTTTTGTCTTTTTTTTGGTAATTAAATGAAATTGAAAACTAATTAATTATTTTAATTACAAGAAAATATTTTTTGATTTTTTTTTTATATTTTTTATGAAATAAAATAGAAATAAAAAGAAACAAAGTTAAAGATTAACCTAAATCTAAATCTATTTTAATTATTAAAATGTTCTAATGGCCTAATTAAAAACTAGTTCAATTATGATTTATTTACAAAATAAAAATAATAATAAAAGTGTTAATTATATTTTTTGTTTTTTATGAAAATGATTAATTAAATTAATTACTAATAACCAATAAAATAAAATGGGTTAGAAATTAAATTAAAGAAATAAAATGAAAAGAAAGAAAAATGAACCCAAATGGAGGGGGTATTGGGCCAGGAATAAGGGTGTGTTGTTGAAACTGGAATCAAGTGTGCAAGCATTGACTGGGAACACCATGGTCCACGCCTCATAGCCATCAGATTGGCGTTAGTGGCCACTTGGTAGGATGATCACTTGAGATGCATGATGGACGCTGTTTGGAAGCCTGCATAGGAATACCTTAGAAAAAATAATATTGAGTTTTGGGGCATCTCAAAGCAATTGAACCATACCATTAGTTTCCTGTGGACTCATACAACACAAAACAAACAACAAATTATGTTAATGATGCATGAACAAATGAAATTCGATTCTAAGAAAATTGTGCAAACTGTGAGTTCGTGTGGGGCGATTCCTTAGGCCTGAGCGCTTGGTTTTGATTCCAAAAGACTCCTGAGAGTTCCTGCAAAGTGTTAGAAACGAGAAAAGGCTTTGAATTGCCTTGGAAGGTGGATTTCAGCTTTGACTTTTTGCTTGATTTTTTTGAATATGTTTTTTTTTCTTCGTTTTAGAGATGCTTCGCCCTTGTAAATGGTATGAGAGGCTTGCATATATGTCTTTGAATGAGAATCAAGCAATAATGTGAGCCATTAACCCTTGCAATGAAGTTTGAGATTATGCCATGAACACCATTTAAACAACTTGCCATTCTTGTGAAAATTTGAATTTTTATGCCCATAATAGGTCTTGAACGATTTTGGTATATGTTTTATGGTGTATCAAAGCTATTCAAACCACAAAATATCCCTCCATTAATTTCTTTGATTTTTATTTGAATTTTAAAGATTTAAAATGCATTAAATCAAATAAAATTAAATAAAAATGGGAAAATTAATTTTTAATCTTGAAATAAATTGTGGGACACGTGGGAGGCATGGCCAAGCTGAAACAAGTGGAAAAAGTGGGCCCCTTTTGTCAAAAATGAAATTTCAAGGATAATTGACTTTGGCCATTTCACAAAAATTTCCCAACTTCTCCAATGCATATCTTGCTCAATTTTGAAGCTATGAACATGTTCTTGGACATTTTGGAAAGGTCTTGAAGTCCTATAACCAATGTCTTTGGTCAAATGTCATTTTTATTTACCAATCTCAAGTTATGGTCTTTGACTTAAAGTGCCTTTTTGTTGACTTTTAAAAATGACCTATAATGTTGAAATTGATAACTTTTTGTGAGAGCATTTCTTGGACTTGGAATGTGAATATGAGTTGTAGGAAATGTCTTCCCCTTCAAGATGATCATTGGATGGGATTTTTCTGATGAACCATGAAAAAGTTATGCCTTGGTCAAGTTACAGTTGACTTTTCAACTGTCCAAAAATAGAAACTTTTGACACCTTGATAATTTTTGAGCCATTCTTGAGGAATCATGATCAAGAATTGATCAAATGATGATTGTGGCTTCAAAATAAGATGTTGACAAAAAAATTTGACTTTTGACTGCCAAATGACCATTTTGCCCCTACAGTTGACTGTGGAGCAATTAGGGTTTTTGATTGTGCAACTTGACTTTGTGAGCCTTGAAACTTGACATGTAGGTGCTTGACAAAGTGTATGAGCATGTGGGACTTGATTGAGCCCCTGAAAACCTCAACTTTCTTTGCAAGAACCAAAACCCTAGTTTGACTGGCTTAGGAGAGTGGTTGGCTGTGTAGCCCTTGAGGAGGCTTGAGCAAATTGAGATGATGCTTGTCAAAACTTTGAAGAATATGGGAGGGAAAATTTTGGGGTACAACAGTTGACCCTGTTCAATCTTCTTAGACCTGAGGATGTAGATTGGCGTGCGTGCCTTTCGTGATCCGAAGGTGGAAGATGATTGAACACTAGAGTGCCCAGAAATTTGCACTCACATAGTAGAGTGTCAGCAGTGTGACAGCGGGAGTGGGCTTACAGATGCCATTTGGAGAGATGGTGGATAGGAGGATGGGCTTATAGATGCCATCTGGAAGTGTGACAAAACCTTGTCGGGAATGGGCTTATAGATGCCATTTGGAACTGTTGGATAGCTGCGTCCGAATAAGAAAATAGAATGGCCTCCGTATCTGGAGCATATCTATTCTGTGTCTAATTGCTGACGTCTGAATAAATAGTAGAATGACCACCGCGTCTGGGGTATATCCATACTGTGTTTGAATGAGTGACAGAATGTCATCCGAATCTGGATCGTATCTGGACTGTCTTTTGAATGAATCTGGACTAAACAATAGAATAGCATCCGGGCTGGAGCATCTCTAAGTTGTCTTTAGAAGCTTGAATCTGAATAAGCAATAGAATAGCGTCCGGGTCAGGAGCATCTCTAAGCTATATCTCAAAGGAAATCTGAATAAGTATCAAAATGTCGCCATGCCTGGGTCACATCTGAACTATCTCTAGAAGGAGACTTGAATAAGCAAAAGAACAGCATCCATATCTGGAGCATTTCCAAGCTATCTCTGAAAGGAAATCTGGAATGAGTATCAGAACGTCGCCATGCCTGGGTCACATCTGAACTATCTCTAGAAGGAGTCTTGAATAAGCAAAAGAACAACATCCACATCTGGAGCATTTCCAAGCTATCTCTGAAAGGAAATGTGGAATGAGTATCACAACGTCGCCATGCCTGGGTCACATCTGAACTATCTCTAGAAGGAGTCTTGAATAAGCAAAAGAACAGCATCCATATCTGGAGCATTTCCAAGCTATCTCTGAAAGGAAATCTGGAATGAGTATCAGAATGTCGCCATGCCTGGGTCACATCTGAACTATCTCTAGAAGGAGTCTTGAATAAGCAAAAGAACAACATCCATATCTGGAGCATTTCCAAGCTATCTCTGAAAGGAAATCTGGAATGAGTATCAGAACGTCGTCATGCCTGGGTCACATCTGAACTATATCTAGAAGGAGTTTTGAATAAGCAAAAGAACAACATCCATATCTGGAGCATTTCCAAGCTATCTCTGAAAGGAAATCTGGAATAAGTATCAGAACGTCGCCATGCCTGGGTCACATCTGAACTATATCTAGAAGGAGTTTTGAATAAGAAAAAGAACAGCATCCATATCTGGAGCATTTCCAAGCTATCTCTGAAGGAAATATGGAATGAGCATCAGAACGTCGCCATGCCTGGGTCACATATGAACTATCTCTAGAAGGAGTCTTGAATAAGCAAAAGAACAACATCCATATCTGGAGCATTTCCAAGCTATCTCTGAAAGGAAATCTGGAATGAGTATCAGAACGTCGCCATGCCTGGGTCACATCTGAACTATATCTAGAAAGAGTCTTGAATAAGCAAAAGAACAACATCCATATCTGGAGCATTTCCAAGCTATCTCTGAAAGGAAATCTGGAATGAGTATCAGAACGTCGCCATGCCTGGGTCACATCTGAACTATGTCTAGAAGGAGTCTTGAATAAGCAAAAGAACAGCATCCATATCTGGAGCATTTCCAAGCTATCTCTGAAAGGAAATCTGGAATGAGTATCAGAACGTCGCCATGCCCGGGTCACATCTGAACTATCTCTAGAAGGAGTCTTGAATAAGCAAAAGAACAACATCCATATCTGGAGCATTTCCAAGCTATCTCTGAAAGGAAATCTGGAATGAGTATCAGAACGTCGCCATGCCTGGGTCACATATGAACTATATCTAGAAGGAGTTTTGAATAAGCAAAAGAACAGCATCCATATCTGGAGCATTTCCAAGCTATCTCTGAAAGGAAATCTGGAATAAGTATCAGAATGTCGCCATGCCTGGGTCACATATGAACTATATCTAGAAGGAGTTTTGAATAAGCAAAAGAACATCATCCATATCTGGAGCATTTCCAAGCTATCTCTGAAGGAAATCTGGAATGAGCATCAGAACGTCGCCATGCCTGGGTCACATCTGAACTATCTCTAGAAGGAGTCTTGAATAAGCAAAAGAACAACATCCATATCTGGAGCATTTCCAAGCTATCTCTGAAAGGAAATCTGGAATGAGTATCAGAACGTCGCCATGCCTGGGTCACATCTGAACTATATCTAGAAGGAGTCTTGAATAAGCAAAAGAACAACATCCATATCTGGAGCATTTCCAAGCTATCTCTGAAAGGAAATCTGGAATGAGTATCAGAACGTCGCCATGCCTGGGTCACATCTGAACTATGTCTAGAAGGAGTCTTGAATAAGCAAAAGAACAGCATTCATATCTGGAGCATTTCCAAGCTATCTCTGAAAGGAAATCTGGAATGAGTATCAGAACGTCGCCATGCCTGGGTCACATCTGAACTATCTCTAGAAGGAGTCTTGAATAAGCAAAAGAACAGCATCCATATCTGGAGCATTTCCAAGCTATCTTTGAAAGGAAATATGGAATGAGTATCAGAACGTCGCCATGCCTGGGTCACATCTGAACTATATCTAGAAGGAATCTCTGAATAAGCAAAAGAACATCATCCATATCTGGAGCATTTCCAAGCTATCTCTGAAAGGAAATCTGGAATAAGTATCAGAACGTCGCCATGCCTGGGTCTTATCTGAACTATATCTAGAAGGAATCTCTGAATAAACAATAGAATAGCATCCGTGGTTGGAGCATCTCTAAGTTATCTCTGAAAAGAAGCCCTGAATAAGCAACAGAATAACGTCCATCTGGAGCATCTTTGAACTATTTCTGAACAAGTAACTCTGAATAAGCAAAAGAACAACATCCATATCTGGAGCATTTCCCAGCTATCTCTTTAACCTCTTTAATGTAGATATGCCCTGGCTAGATACAGGTATCGAATCCACAACCAATCGCTCACAGATATGCCCTGGCTAGATGCAGGTATCGAATCTGGAATTGCAACGGTTGATAGTAATCGTCTTTGGATTGACCTTTTTCCTGAAAAAGGCAAAACATCAGTTGTGCAATGCATGATGTCATGATGTTCTCAGGGAGACATGAGATTGTGTGATATGATGCGTATGTGCATGCATTGTGTATGTAAGCAAGATGTATGAAAGGTGATATGTTTATGAATGTATTTTCGTCTAGGAAAATAAATCCTTGATGAATGCCGGGGAGTTGAATCCTGGGCTGATGTTGAAGAACAGAGTTCTTTGTTTCCGCTGGGGATGATGGTTGCAAGAATAAATCGGTAGGAGAAGATGACTCCGTTGGGGAATAAACTTGTTGGAGAGATTACTCTGCAGGGAAGAGATACTTCGCTGAGGTTTTAATGAGAACTCTGTTGGGTATTCCGTTGTTATGTTGGAAGTTTTGATGAACTCCGCTGGGGGGTAGGAAGAACTTCGCCGAGGACGATCTTTCCATGGCAATTAGCTGAGGATAACCCAGTTATACCCTGGTAGGGAATAACCTTTGAATAAAGTCCGGAGAGAGACGTCCGTACTCTGCAGGTGATAAGTTTCCAGAATCTACTGGGGACAAGCTTCTTGAATCTACTGGGGAGATTGATTGAACTCTCCTGGGGAGCCTTTTCAGATTGGACTGGGGACTGGCTCCACTGGATGTCCGGTATACCGCCGGGGAACAATCTTAGACCAAGACTGCCGGGGATGCTTGCTAGGAATGTTTGTGTACTCCGTTGGGGAATATTGAGGTCTTCTTGGGAAAACCCAACTTCCTTAATGTTGACTGTAGGCTAACTCTGCTTGGGGAGAGTGTTGCTGACTTGCTGGAGATACGATGCCTTGTTAGGGTTGATTGGAGACCAGCTGCTTGGGAAGAATTGTTGAGTCTTGTCTTACTCTACGGGGAGTGGAGGTATCTGGGTTATATTCTTCAGCCGAACCTACCTTGGTACCTTGGTTAACAGAGCAACTAGACCGCTTGGACAACTCATTATTGCCCCTGTTTCTGATGTGGGAAGAGAAGATACCTTGTGGAGGTGCTTGATGACTGCCGATTGACAAATCTTCTTCTGGTAGGCAAGTGACGAGATGACGGAACATAGTCGTACGCTTTTGATCCCTAACTTTTGCCTGGACCGCCCTTTCGGGTTTTCAGTCCACCGGGATACCCATTTTTGCCCAAGCCGCCTTTTCAGGTTTTCGACTTTCCGGGTGTACAGATTTTTCATTTCATCCCTTATTTTTGCCCGAACCCTTTTGGTTCGCCGGGAAGCCCTTATTTTTTCCTAGGTGTGTCAACCTAGCGGGTCTTTGATTATGCGTAGTATTTTTTCGACTATGTCCCTGCTTTCAGGATGTAGGGAGGTTGTCACTGTCAGTAGCGCTGTGTTGCCATACTACCAGAAGATCTTCGTTTGACCGTCCAATGCCCCCAGTGATCCAGATGGAGATTTGCCCCAAGCTGGTTGGCCTTTTGAGAGATTCTCCGAATCTTGACTGGACTGCCCCAGACGATGGACAATGATCATGCCATGCCCCTTGATTGGAAGTGTTTTTTTGTTCACTAGACATTCGTCGTGCGAACTTCTATGCTGTTCAAACAAATAGTCATATGCAAGCAATGTTATATTAGAAATGCAAAGCTTATGTCTGTCTTGAAGTTTTTTGAAAATGCATTTTTTCATAAAAACAAGTGAATTTTTTGCAAACTGTGATGTCAACTCGTTATTTTACCTCAAGCCTTAAGGAGCCAGGATACCTTTCGTAACAGTATGCCTTCGAACTAACCCATGCTTCAGCTAGGACTTTTTAAGGGTTATAACGTGGTCTGGTTCACGGTTTAAGAAACAAAGGATAAAGGCTCAAATTATATTTGTACCCACCCGCTCTTCGTGATGTTCTTCAAACCTAAACTCAGTTGATCGTGCGTTAGACCTTGTTCGAGTCTTTGTCCTGATATTCCGGTGATGGTCCGAATGTTGACAATTTATTTTGAATAGGCAGTCATATTTTGTTTTTGTTGAGGGTTTGTATGACCTCTTTCTTTTTGATTTCGCTATCCCTAAATTTTGCCTGAACTGTTTCTTTTGTGATTACAGTCAGCGGGATGCCCCAGTTTTGTAAGTCTCCTTCATAGGTTTTGACTTATTGGGTTTTTATTTTTGAGATATAATGACTGCCTATCCTTATGATTATTCGGAATCATCACTGTCTTCTTTTTTTTTTTGTAAGGACCTCTTTGGTGCTATTTGTTATGCACTTGGATCAACTGAGAGAACTACCCTGCCCCAGGTTATGATAAAGGGTTTTAATTTTCGAAAAGAAAAACTCCTACTTCTTTGGCTCAGAGGGGTTGACGAGGGATTATCTTTCTTATAACTCCAGTGTTTAGGGATTGAAACAATGCCTGTACCTCATCAGCGGGGTCTGTTCAAAAGCATACTGTAAGGATCGTGGTATCATTTTCGTCATCCTCCCTCAAGAGGCTTAGAATTATTAATTGAGAGTTGAGCATCAATAAAAGCAATTTTAAGCATAGTAAACACAATTACTTCAAAACAGACACGTCTAATGCATTAATGAAATAATAAAGTTTAACATGAATAAATGTTTGAACAATCAAAAGAAAATTACAAATTGAAAATTCTAATGAACAAAAGACATTCTCGATGATTTGGTGTAGGATCAGTGTTCAAACTTGACCTCCTTGGCATCAATCAAGTCTTGGATCTTGTTCTTCAAGGTCCAACAGTCGTCGGTGTCATGTCCAGGACTGTCAGAATGGTAGGCACATCTCACACCCGGGTTGTACTTGGAAGAGGAAGTATCGGGATTTTGAGGAGGATCCTTTAGTGTGATCAGTTTTGCCTTCAGCAATTGTTGTAATGCCTGAGACAAAGACATGTTGATGTCAGTATACTTCCTATATTTATCCTACGCCTATTGCTCTTTCTTAGTTGAACGGGCGTGGGATCAGAGATCTGGATTGCCCCTACATCATGACGACCCTTTTTACCATGTATAACATTGGACTCTTTCTTCCCACTGTGGGGCTTTTTCTGAGCATCAGCAGGTGCGGTTTCTTGAATCTTCCCCGACTTGATACCAGCTTCAATTCTCTCCCCAGTCAAGATAAGATCTGTGAACCCAGCAGAAGAATTCCCAATCAGATGGTTGTAGAATGGACCAGACAAAGTTCCCAAGAACATGTCAACGAGCTCACGGTCAGTCAGAGGTGGTTGTACCCTTCCAGCAAGGTCTCTCCATTTTTGGGCGTACTCCTTAAAACCTTCACCCGTCCCCAGTGACATACCCTAGAGTTGGGTACGCGTAGGAGCGAGGTCGGCATTATACTGATACTGCTTATAAAAAGCAGTTGCCAAGTCCTCCCAATTACGAATACTGGTTCCATCCAGCTGATAGAACCATTCGAGCTGAGTCCCTGAAAGACTCTCCTGGAAGAAATGGATCCATAGATTCTTGTCTGCCGTGTAGGGCTGGATCTTCCTTGCGTATGAACGGAGGTGCAACTTAGGACAAGAGGCCCCGTCGTATTTTGCAAAGGCAGGTGCCTTGAACTTATGAGGGATCACCACCCCAGAAGATAAGCCTAGGTCTCCGAAGTCCAACCCGGGCACCTGTTGAATCTCCATGGCATTTAGACGGTCCTCTAGTTGCTTATACCTGTCCTCAGCTGGAGGGTACTGCTCATCATTGTAATCCGTCTCGGTGTCGGAGACCAATGGACTAGGAACCCTTCCTTCTTGGTGACTGCCTTCCCCAACAGATGGAGTAGTCCGCTCAGCTTCATTCTGCAGTGTATTCCCAGATCTGCGTCTAGGGTTGAACAAAACAGTCCTCTTCTTCTTCTTTTTCAAGAGCAGAGTCTTCAATTCCTGTTGTCCTTGTGCTAAGCTCATGACCAGCTCCTGGAACTGGGCGTTCTGGGCCTGGAGGGCCTTGATAGCTTGTCCATTGGATGATTCAGGATTCATGATGATTGCTGAAATAAACAGCGAAGAAGGTAAGTGACCTGTACCAAGGGTACCTGTAATGCAATGATATGTATGTATGCATGCGATGTTTTCAAGGATCTCGCGGGGTAAACAAGAAGATGGTTAGAACTTGGGTAGCTTGATTGAGGGAACTTCATGTTGTTGAGAGTCCTTCTTCAAGAGTCAAGGCTTACCATATCCAGTGGGTCATAGCCCCTGACTCAAGTTATCAACCTTGTTTTGATTTCCAGACAACCTTGGCTAGGGGAACCTTCTTCAAGAGTCAAAGCTCACCATATCAAGTGGGTCATAGCCCCTGACTCGGGTCATCAACCTGGCTATAGGAAAATAAATCCCCTTTTGCCCCTTGCTAGGCATCATGACCTGCATCACAAACCCTTGAGATCCTTGAAATGGATTAGTCCTTATGCAGGATGTATGCAATGGTATGATGGTATGCTATGCATGGAGTAATATGGATAAACCCTGTTATGAGTCCAGATTAAGGACTGTAAACAAAACCTGCAAGAAACTCAAGTAACAGATAACAAGTATGCAAATAGTCAAGTTGGAAGGCACACAAGTCACACAAGAGAAGCCCTTAGAGCTTAGGCCAGCATGGGGTCTAGGTATTACCCTCTTTCAGTTTGTTGGTTAGGACCTGTCCTATCAGAAGTAACTGGGTTCTAGAGGATCCCAATATCACTGACTACCCTCAATCGGTCATAACTCCAGCATCGCAACCTTTTCTTGCGGCCAGAACCATCACGAGAGTTTAGCCTCAATGGGCCTAGCATACTGCTACCGTTCTATTGGCCAAGTTGGGTCATTTAAGGTTCTAAGGTCGGTTGGTGTTTAATGACTCCTCAGAAGACCCATATTCTCCTCGTTGCAACACAAGGGATATCGGTACAGACCAAGGTGCCACACCAACGTAGCCACTGTTTCACCCATGTCGGTCTACGCCGGACAAGTCCCTCACAGCTTATGCTACCTAACAGGTTATCCCCAGATCCGGGTTAGGATCCATGTAACTCCGATGCAACCCACAATAATAAAGCAAACAAAGCACAACAATTGAAAACACAGTTATGAACTATCCTAAGGTACACCTCACTTTATAAGAGTTTCCCCAACAGAGTCTCCAGTTCTGTGATCGGTGGATCTGGAACTGACTGTTTAACGCTGGTTCGCGAAATGTCGCGGAAGCAAGAGTCGCCACCGTCTTTTATTTTCTCCAACATGGACAGGACAAAAGCACAGCAAAATTCCTTATGAGATAGTTTCTCGGTTCGGGAGGTAGATTTATAGAAAGGGAAGGTGTTAGCACCCTTTCTATCCATGGTTATCCATGGGCTCTTAGATACTTGCTCATTTGTGTTTTTCAAAATGTTTGCTTTTCAAAATGTGAGTGGGCTTTGAAAAAGTTTCTTTGAAAGATTTCTGAATAACTCTTGTATCTGTCCTCAAGAGTGTTTGAAAAATTTGTTTTGAAAGCTTTTGAAAGTGTAAGGTGTGAAAAGTATTTTGTTTGTTTTTGAAAAGAGCAAGTATCCATGAGTCATCTACCTACCCTAAGGAATTAAGCTGTGTAAGTGTCCTTTAGGTAGTGCCATCTCACCATTGAGGGGTAGGTAGCACCACCGTTGGAGGTGTTCGGGTCAATTCGATTTTAGGGACAGTGTGGTCATCGAAGCAACAGTTAGGACACCTTAGAAGCTACCCTTATATCCTTGATCCTTTTTTAATCCGAGGCAACCGTTTCGAGGCAACTGTTTCGAGGCAACTGTTTCGAGGCAACTGTTTCGAGGCAACTGGATCATGGACATAAGGACCGCTAAAACGTCCTATACTTGACGACCACAATTCGAGCTTGTAGGGACAGTGTGGTCACCAGAGCAACAGTAGGACACCTTAGAAGCTACCCTTATGCCATGTTCATGGACATAAGGACTTACTAAAACGTCATGTACTCGACGACCACGTTTCGAGAGGCAAGGCAACAGTGAGGCGTACCCTAGAAGTGGTGTGTGAATTCTTGTGTTATTTTCAGTTTATGTTATATCTTGTCATGCATTTGGTGAGCTACGCTTTGTTTTTAATTGTCATGCATTCTTTCATACAAGTTAACAGTTAAAGGGGGTGCGGAAAATAAATTGCGGAAACGTAAATCCTACGCTATTACAAGGCGCGGGTCTATACTTCGCCAAATTTTTACAAAGACCCGTTTTAAGTAAATAAGTGCGGAAAATAAAAAAACAGTAAAAGGTCCTATTTACTATTACATATCCGGAGCAATTACATAATAATCAGACAAATTAAATACGCATGAATAAAGAAAAGGGAATTAACTTTTTTTTTTGTCTTTTTTTTGGTAATTAAATGAAATTGAAAACTAATTAATTATTTTAATTACAAGAAAATATTTTTTGATTTTTTTATATTTTTTATGAAATAAAATAGAAATAAAAAGAAACAAAGTTAAAGATTAACCTAAATCTAAATCTATTTTAATTATTAAAATGTTCAAATGGCCTAATTAAAAACTAGTTCAATTATGATTTATTTACAAAATAAAAAAAATAATAAAAGTGTTAATTATATTTTTTTGTTTTTTATGAAAATGATTAATTAAATTAATTACTAATAACCAATAAAATAAAAGGGGTTAGAAATTAAATTAAAGAAATAAAATGAAAAGAAAGAAAAATGAACCCAAATGGAGGGGGTATTGGGCCAGGAATGGGGGTGTGTTGTTGAAACTGGAATCAAGTGTGCAAGCATTGACTGGGAACACCATGGTCCATGCCTCATAGCCATCAGATTGGCGTTAGTGGCCACTTGGCAGGATGATCACTTGAGATGCATGATAGACGCTGTTTGGAAGCCTGCATAGGAATACCTTAGAAAAAATAATATTGAGTTTTGGGGCATCTCAAAGCAATTGAACCATACCATTAGTTTCCTGTGGACTCATACAACACAAAACAAACAACAAATTATGTTAATGATGCATGAACAAATGAAATTCGATTCCAAGAAAATTGTGCAAACCGTGAGTTCGTGTGGGGCGATTTCTTAGGCCTGAGCGCTTGGTTTTGATTCCAAAAGACTCCTGAGAGTTCCTGCAAAGTGTTAGAAACGAGAAAAGGCTTTGAATTGCCTTGGAAGGTGGATTTCAGCTTTGACTTTTTGCTTGATTTTTTTGAATATGGTTTTTTTTCGTTTTAGAGATGCTTCGCCCTTGTAAATGGTATGAGAGGCTTGCATATATGTCTTTGAATGAGAATCAAGCAATAATGTGAGCCATTAATCCTTGCAATGAAGTTTGAGATTATGCCATGAACACCATTTAAACAACTTGCCATTCTTGTGAAAATTTGATTTTTTATGCCCATAATAGGTCTTGAACGAATTTGGTATATGTTTTATGGTGTATCAAAGCTATTCAAACCACAAAATATCCCTCCATTAATTTCTTTGATTTTTATTTGAATTTTAAAGATTTAAAATGCATTAAATCAAATAAAATTAAATAAAAATGGGAAAATTAATTTTTAATCTTGAAATAAATTGTGGGACACGTGGGAGGCATGGCCAAGCTGAAACAAGTGGAAAAAGTGGGCCCCTTTTGTCAAAAATGAAATTTCAAGGATAATTGACTTTGGCCATTTCACAAAAATTTCCCAACTTCTCCAATGCATATCTTGCTCAATTTTGAAGCTATGAACATGTTCTTGGACATTTTGGAAAGGTCTTGAAGTCCTCTAACCAATGTCTTTGGTCCCATGTCATTTTGATTTACCAAACTCAAGTTATGGTCTTTGACTTAAAGTGCCTTTTTGTTGACTTTTGAAAATGACCTATAATGTTGAAATTGATAACTTTTTATGAGAGCATTTCTTGGACTTGGAATGTGAATATGAGTTGTAGGAAATGTCTTCCCCTTCAAGATGAGCATTGGATGGGATTTTTCTGATGAACCATGAAAAAGTTATGCCTTGGTCAAGTTACAGTTGACTTTTCAACTGTCCAAAAATAGAAACTTTTGACACCTTGATAATTTTTGAGCCATTCTTGAGGAATCATGATCAAGAATTGATCAAATGATGATTGTGGCTTCAAAATAAGATGTTGACCAAAAAATTTGACTTTTGACTGCCAAATGACCATTTTGCCCCTGCAGTTGACTGTGGAGCAATTAGGGTTTTTGACTGTGCAACTTGACTTTGTGAGCCTTGAAACTTGACATGTAGGTGCTTGACAAAGTGTATGAGCATGTGGGACTTGATTGAGCCCTTGAAAACCTCAACTTTCTTTGCAAGAACCAAAACCCTAGTTTGACTGGCTTAGGAGAGTGGTTGACTGTGTAGCCCTTGAGGAGGCTTGAGCAAATTGAGATGATGCTTGTCAAAACTTTGAAGAATATGGGAGGGAAAATTTTGGTGTACAACACAAGGTCTCTGACTTGATATACTTGTCTCTTGACTTTCTTGTTGAAGGCCTTGATCATACGTTTTTGATACGCCTGACCATGGCAAACAGCAGTAAGTCTCTTTCCGCCAATTAAGTTAAGTTGATCAAGCTGGGTTTGAATCCAATCGTCTTCACTCAAACCAGCATCTTTCATGATTCTCAAGGAGGGAATCTGAACCTCGATAGGTAAAACAACCTCCATGCCGTATACCAAAGAAAAGGGTGTTGCCCTAGTTGAAGTGCGTGCCGTGGTACGGTACCCGTGCAGAGCAAACGGTAACATCTCGTGCCAGTCCTTGTAGGTGTCTGTCATCTTTTGAGTGATCTTCTTGATATTTTTGTTCGCGGCTTCAACAACACTGTTCATCTTAGGCCGATAGGGAGATGAATTGTGATGTTGAATCTTGAACTGTTCACACAGAGCGGTGATCATAGTATTGTTCAAATTTGTATCGTTGTCAGTGATGATCCTGTCAGGGATACCATACCGGCATATGAGGTTCTGCTTGATGAAGCGGGCAACCATATTCTTTGTAACGGAGGCGAAGGAAGCTGCTTCGACCCACTTGGTAAAGTAATCAATGGCCACCAGGATGAAGCGGTGTCCATTGGATGCCGTATGCTTGATTTCTCTAATCATGTCGATACCCCACATTGCGAATGGCCAAGGAGCTGTTAGGACATTGAGAGGAACTGGAGGAATATGTACCTTGTCAGCGTAGATTTGGCATTTGTGACAAGTTCGGGAATGTTGATGACAATCAGCTTCCATGGTAGACCAGTAATAGCCTGCCCGTAGAATCTTCTTAGCCATTGTATGACCTCTTGAGTGGGTGCCAAAGGTGCCATTATGTAGTTCAGTCATGATCTGCTCAGCTTCAACCTTGTCCACACAACGGAGTAGGATGCAATCAAGATTGCACTTGTATAAGATACCATTACTCAGAAAGAACTTGGCAGCGAACCTCCTTAAGAACTTTTTGTCGTTGACTGAAGCTCCTTCAGGGTATTCTTGTGCTTCGAGATACCTTTTGATGTCATGAAACCACGCTCGGTCCATTACTTCTTCGTTATTAATCTCGTGACAATGTGCAGGTTCGTCCATTCGTTCAATGGTGATTTGAGGTGCCTCATTATCCCAGTTAAGTTTAAACATGGATGGCATTGTAGCTAGCGCATCTGCCAACTGATTCTCTTCTCGTGGGAAATGCTCGAATGTAATATGCTCGAAGTGTGGTAACAATGTCAGGACATGTTCTTTATAAGGGATGAGGTTTGGATGTTTAGTATCCCACTCTCCTTTGATTTGACTGATAACCAAAGCTGAGTCCCCAAATACAATCAAAGATTTGATTCCCAAGTCAATAGCAGCCTTGAGACCAAAGATGCAAGCTTCATACTCGGCCATGTTATTGGTGCAGCTGAAGCAGAGTCTAGCGGTGAAAGGTGTATAGAAACCTTCTGGAGAGATAAGTACCACGCCGATACCATTTTCAAGTGCGTTGGAGGCACAATCAAAGTACAGAGTCCATCGGGATCCTTGTTCAGGTCCGTCATACGGTGTGTTTTCTTCAATGTTGCTCAAAGTCATGATATCCTCGTCGGGAAAGTCAAACCTCATGGATTGGTAATCTTCGATAGCTTGATGGGCTAGATGGTCAGCTAGTACACTCCCCTTCATAGCTTTTTGGGTTGTGTACTGGATATCATACTCAGTCAGGATCATCTGCCATCTAGCGATTCTTCCGGATAGAGCAGGCTTTTCGAAGATGTATTTGATCAGATCCATTTTAGAAATCAGTAGAGTGGTATGTGTCAACATATACTGCCTTAGCCGGTGAGCAGACCATACTAAAGCGCAGCAAGTTTTCTCGAGCAGTGAGTAGCGAGTCTCACAGTCGGTAAACTTTTTGCTAAGGTAATAAATGGCATGCTTTTTTCGGCCAGACTTGTCATGTTGGCCCAATACGCACCCCATTGAATTCTCCAGGACAGTCAGATATATGATTAAAGGTCTTCCTTCGACGGGAGGCATCAAGATAGGAGGTTCCAACAAATACTCCTTGATTTTATCGAAAGCAACTTGACAGTCATCATTCTATTTAACCACCTGATCTTTCTTCAACAGCTTGAAGATTGGTTCACAGGTAGATGTTAGGTGAGAAATGAACCTTGCAATGTAGTTTAGGCGTCCCAAGAAACCTCTGACCTCCTTCTCAGTGCGAGGGGCGGGCATTTCTTGTATAGCTTTTACTTTGGCAGGATCAACCTCGATGCCTTTGTTACTGACGATGAATCCCAAGAGTTTACTGGACCTGACTCCGAAAGTGCACTTGTTAGGGTTCAGTCTGAGCTTATATTCCTTTAACTTGACAAACAGCTTTTGCAGATGGTTGAGGTGTTCTTCTTCTGTTTGTGAATGGGCTATCATGTCGTCTACGTAGACTTCAATCTCATGATGTATCATGTCATGAAACAAAGCTACCATGGCTCGCTGATAGGTTGCCCCGACATTCTTCAGTCCGAATGGCATCACTTTATAGCAGAAGGTACCCCATTGTGTAACAAAAGTAGTCTTCTCCAGGTCTTCGGGGGCCATTTTGATCTGGTTGTACCCTGAAAATCCATCCATGAAAGAGAATACCTTATGCTGAGCTGTATTGTCGACCAAGATGTCAATGTGTGGTAGTGGAAAGTCATCTTTAGGGCTAGCCCTGTTTAAGTCTCTATAATCCATGCACATTCTGACTCTGCCGTCCTTCTTAGGCACGGTGTGATCGGTGGAAATAGAACTGACTGTTTAAAGCTGGCTCGCGAAATGTCGCGGAAGCAAGAGTTGCCACCGTCTTTTATTTTCTCCAACATGGAAAGGACAAAAGCACAGCAAAATTCCTTATGAGAACGTTTCTCGGTTCGGGAGGTAGATTTATAGAAAGGGAAGGTGTTAGCACCCTTTCTATCCATGGTTATCCATGGGCTCTTAGGTACTTGCTCTTATGTTTTCAAAATGTTTGCTTTTCAAAATGTGAGTGGGTTTGAAAAGTTTCATTGAAAGATTTCTGGGTGACTCTTGTATCTGTCCTCAAGAGTGTTTGAAAAATTTGTTTTGAAAGCTTTTGAAAGTGTCAGTGTGAAAATATTTTGGTTAGTTTTTTAGAGAGAGCAAGTACCCATGAGTCATCTACCTACCCTAAGGAATTAGGCTGTGTAAGAGTCCTTAAGGTAGTGCCATCCCACCATTGAGAGGTAGGTAGCACCACCGTTGGAGGTGTTCGGGTCAATTCGATTGTAGGTACAGTGTGGTCACCGAAGCAATAGTAGGACACTTTAGAAGTAACCCTAATGTCCTAGATCCTTTTTATCCGAGGCAACCGTTTCGAGGCAACTGGAGCTTTAGACAGGAGGGTGATCTCTAAAACACCATATACTTGACGACCATGTTTCGAAGGCAACGAGTGAGGCGTACCCTAGAAGTGGTGTGTGCATTGCTTGTTGTGTTCATGTTAACATTTATCTTTGATCATGGCATTGTGAGCTACGAGTCGTTTTTTAATTATCATACATTATTTCATGCGAGTTTAGCAGTTAGGAGTGCGGAAAATTAAATACAGAAAGATAAAAGCTACGCTACTACAAGGCGCGGGTCTATACATCGCCAAAATACGAAGACCCGTTTTTGATAAAGATGCGGAAAGTAAAAAAGCAATAAACCTAATTACTATTACATCCTTGAACAGTTACATAATAATCAATAAGAAAAATAATGCGCGAAAAGAATTAAACCGGGAACGTCCGAGGGTTTTGGACCCTTTGCTTGAAATTTAATTAAGTTAAAACCTAATTAATTATTTAATTAAAGAAAAGAAAGTGTGTTTTTATGTTTTTTGTATTTATGAAAATAAAGAAGTTAAAATTAAAAGGAAACCCTAGATCTAAGTTTATTTTACTTATTAATGAAAAAAGGTCAAAATTAGGCTAATTAACTAAATTATTTAATTTACATGTTTATTTACAAAAATAATAATTAACAAATAGTAATAATAATGATTAATAAAATATGATTAAAAATATCAAAACCTAATTCTATGTAATTTTTATTTGTTAAGAAAAAGATTAAAATATAAACCTAAATTAAGCTAAGTCAATTGTTAATATTTATTTACAAAAATAGGTTAATGGTGAAATTAAGAAATTAAAATATTTTACAATTTTTGAGTTTCTGGATTTATTGTAAAAAATTAATTTAGTGAATTAATAATAATAATTAAAACAATTAAAGAATTAAAAAGAAAAGAAAATAAAATTATGCAAACCAAGGGGGTTAGATGGCCTATGTGGAGGTGAACTTTGAGAAATTCTAGCCCATTAGAAAAAGTCACGTTTGACTTTCTGGCAACACGCGCATGCTGTTTGACTGGGGTACACCATGAACTTCACCTTCTGGCCACTGGATGGATCTCATGGCCACTTGGCAGGCTTAGGCGTGAGGGTGCAAGATGGAATTCTGGGCGTGTACTGCATGTGAATACTTTGTGAAAAAATAGAAAGAATTATATGGGGGACCTGGGAATCGAACCCAGGTCCCAGTACCTCTTGCCATTATGCCTTTGCCAACTGAGCTATCCAGCACGTTTGTTATATGAATGGACAACAATTATTATATAAGAAGAATAATGGCCAGGCTGGAAATACAAAAAGCGCGCGCCATGTTTGAATCCTCCAATTGCGCCTTGCCACCTATTGTCTTCCTCGTTTGCCCTGTAAAAAGAAAACAAGATAGCGGGGGTTTTAAACCCCCACAAACCAAAAGTGCAGAAAATAGCGATTAGCAGCATGGATGATATAAAAAGAGCGCGATAGTCTGGTTGAATTCGTCTGGCCTTGACAAATTCAACCATGGTCATGACATGGTCCAATTTTTCCTCATGAGTGAAGCCCTAATTTGCTAGCTTCGGAACCCTAGATTTTATCCATGGTGGATTTTGATTCAGAGGGCTATAACCAAATTGGTTTGTACCAACAGCTTCAGAAGGTCCCTATTAACGTAAATCAATCCAAAAAAATGGTCAAAAACACATGAATCATGATATGCAAATCTGGAAAATAAAGCAAACCGTGTCACTTGTGTTCTCTGATTCTTTGCGTGTTAAGCTTCGTTCTTGATTGCAATGGCTTCCTGGAAGGTCCAGCAATGTATTGGAAACAATTTTAGGCCTTGAATTCACCTGCAATATTGATTTCAGTTTCCAAGTTTTTCTTGAATTTTTGCAAAGTGATTATGGCTTTCTATGGCAGTTTTTTCGTGTCCTTTAGTAGGGTTTTCTTCAGCACATATATGTGAATGGAATTAGGTTAGAATTAAGCCCAAAAGTCCATGGTATTATGACTTGAATGTGTGATTGCCAATAATATCTTTTTCAATCTTTTCTTTCATGAAACCTTGCCAATCATGGATATTTTGATGCCTTTGAGGTGCACACGAGTTGCCAGCTTGCCCTAGTCATATTTGTTGCACAAAAAGATCTAAAAAGCATATCTTTGAATTTTCCTATAATTAAAACCAATTAAATGAATTAATATTAATATAAATTCAATTAATTAATTAAAAATTAGAAAATAAATCAAATTAAGTTCAATGGGTCGTGCATAGGCCTTGGGTAATGATTCAAGAAAGAATTTGAGGCCCATTAGCAAAAATGAAGTGTTTTAGGCAAAGTTGACTTTTGAAAGTTCCCAAAAATTTCCCAACTTCTCCAATGCATATCTTGCTCAATTTTGAAGCTATGAACATGTTCTTGGACATTTTGGAAAGGTCTTGAAGTCCTATAATCAATGCGTTTGGTCCCATGTCATTTTGATTTACCAATCTCAAGTTATGGTCTTTTACTTAAAGTGCCTTTTTGTTGACTTTTGAAAATGACCTATAATGTTGAAATTGATAACTTTTTGTGAGAGCATTTCTTGGACTTGGAGTGTGAAGATGAGTTGTAGGAAATGTCATCCCCTTCAAAATGAGCATTGGATGGGATTTTTTTGATGAACCATGAAAAAGTTATGCCTTGGTCAAGTTACAGTTGACTTTTTCAACTGTCCAAAAATAGAAACTTTTGCATCTTGAGACTTTTTGAGCCATGCTTGTGGAATCATGATCAAGAATTTATCAAATGATGATTGTGGCTTCAAAATAAGATGTTGACCAAAATTTTTGACTTTTGACTGTCAAATGACCATTTTACCCCTATAGTTGACTGTGAAGCAATTAGGGCTTTTGACTGTGCAACTTGATGCTGTGAGTCTTGAAACTTGACATATGGATGCTTGACAATGTATATAGGCATATGGGACTTGATTGGACCCTTGGGAACCTCAATTTCTTTGCAAGAACCAAAACCCTAATTTTGACTGTGTTAGGAGGCAATTGGACTGTGCAACCCTTGAGAGATTTTGAACCATTTAGAGATTGATCTTGGCAGATTTTGAAGAATATGAGAGGGAAAATTTTGGGGTACAACACACGGGCACAATGTTAGAAACCCATTGTGGATAGGAAGTAACAGCAAGAAAGCCAGCATTGAACTGCTTCATCACTTCAGCTTTGATCTTTTCGGACATGTCGGGCCTCATTCAGCGGACTTTCTGTTTGATTGGTGGACAATCTTCTCTTATAGGGAGACGGTGAACCACAATATCTGTATCCAGTCCCGACATGTCTTCGTAGGACCAGGCGAAGATCTCAACATATTCATTCAACAGCTGAAATAAGCGCTCTTTGACACTTGGCTCCAGGTTGGCACCCACCTTAACCTCTTTTCTGTCTTCCTCTGTTCCCAAGTTGATAGTATCTAACAACTCCTCGTGAGTCAGAATAGCTCTTTCTTCTTGTTGCAAAAGTCTGGCCAACTCTCCAGGCACTTCACATTCTTCATCACCTTCATATTTAGCATGATTGACTAGATCTTTAGAGTCACTGAAGGCCATAGCAGAATTGTTACCCATGGAATCCGGAGTGGATGGGTACCTGCATTTTGTGAATGTGTGTGTGTGTAAGGGATAGCCACCTTTAAACAAATGAAATGTAAAAAAGAAAGAAAATGAACACAAAAGTTTATATATGAAAACGTCCATGATTCATTAAAAATGGCATATGAAGATGAAAAATCAAGCCCTTACAAATGGACCTATATGCCCCGGGTAAGGTATAAGGCAAAAAGTGTACGAATTGTTTTAAAAATTATTACAGACCAACAGAAAATGTTCAAAAGATAAATTACTGATTGATGAAAGTAATGGGAATGAAGTCTTTCGCCTCCCAGTTGTTCAGTCCTCCTTCAATAGTTGGAAAAATCCAATCTTCAAAATTGCTTTCTTCTTCATCATTCTCTAAAGCATGAACTCCATGATGAGTGATTTTCAATGGCAGTCCTCCAGCCTGGGAGCGACGCACAACCTTCTGACTAGCAGAAGTGAAACCCAAGCCGAACTTATCTGTCTTGTAAGGAAAATCTGGCAGTTGACCCCATACTGTGCTTCCTCCTTCCTTGATCTCAACCTCCGCATCTTTAAGGGATAACATCCAGGACACAAGTTTGGTAATGACGGGCACAAAAGTCATTGTCTTGGCTACCGCAACTTCAGGAGAAACCTCTTCAAAGTGCTGAAAGGGGGTCTCGATGAATTCACCATCTAATTCAACATAGCGGAATGAATTCAGATGGCTTATCATATACTCCTCCTCGCCACGAACTGTCACAATTTTCCCCTGGACAGGGTACTTAAGATTTTGATGTAGAGTGGACGTAACGGCCCCAGCATAATGAATCCATGGTCTTCCTAACAAGCAAGAGTAGGAGGGACGGATATCCATGACATAAAATGTAGAGTGGAAGGTTTCAGTACCCACTTTAATTGGGATGTCCACCTCCCCGTGGACCATCTGCTTAGAACCGTCAAAGGCTCTTACAATGATATTGCTGGGCTTCAAAACTAAACCTTCACAATCTAGTCTGTCCAATGCTTTCTTTGGTAGGACATTTAAAGACGACCCGGTATCAACCAGAACGTGAGAAAGAGTAGTCCCTCTGCACTCCACCGAGACGTGCAGCGCATCATTATGCTTTCTCCCCTTAGATGTTAGATCGGCATCAGATAAGCCAAGACCATTGTCGGCGGTTAGACTGGCTACACACTCCTGGAACTGGTCCGCGGAGGTTTCTTGAGGCACATGGGCCGTCTTCAGGAATTTGATCAAGGCTTTGGCATGAGCTTCGGAGCAGAGTAATAGGGCCAGCATAGAGATTTTTGAAGGGGTTTGCCCCAGTTGTTCTACGACATCATAGTCGCTTTTCTTAATTATTTTTAAAATCTCCTCCATCTCCTTCTGAGTGGTCTCGTGGATAACCAAAGGCTGAGCCCTCTTCCTGACGGGCGCTTCTTAGATCCCCTTACCTTTATCAGTAGTAACAACAGAGGGTACAGCTTCGGGAGTTATGATTTCTTCAATTACCGGAGTTCGTACAGATGCGTTGACGGGCACCAGAGTAACCTTAGGAGCACTTGAGGGTCCGGAGATTTCCCTTGGAGGAGCAATCTCCGGAGAGAATATTCTTCCACTGCGGGTGATCTTACTTGTCCCCGCAATATTTCCTACATCAGGAGTCTCTTCATCAGAACTTTCTTCAATTGATTCGATCTGCTTAACACCGTGGTAGAAGATCTCTCCTCCATAATTCCACGGTATTGTCTTGTTGGACTTGTATGGGATAGGCCCCGACATTGTTATCTTTAGAGGTACAAACTTTGGATCGGGTGTAATCTTAACAGGTCTTTTGGAGACCTTGGAAAGATTGTCGGAAATGGTGATTATAGAAACATCGTTGATTGGAGTAACAGGAGTAACCAAAGTTTTCTTGAAGAGGATTTCTTGATTATCCATCAGGCGTTGGATGCCTGACTTCAATAGCGGACAGTCGGATTGCAAGGTCGAACAAATGTAACAATCTTTTTCACAGCCCGGGAAAATCTCGGCTTTCAACAGATTCATCTTGATCATTGGCAATAGAGTCATTCAGTCATCAACAACAGTAACATAAAGATCTTCTACAATAGCATGGATATTATGACCATGTTTTGGCATTGGAGCGGATATCACATTAGGTTTTTCAGGTGCGTCAAACTCTACCTCCTTGGCATCTATTAAATCCTGGATCTTGTTTTTGAGGGCCCAACAGTTATTGGTGTCGTGCCCCACACTGTCCGAATGGTAGGCACACTTTTCATTTGAGTGGTAATAGGGAGAAGAGGTATTTGGGTTCTTCGGCGCCTCTTTAAAGTTTGTAAGGTTTAACTTTAACAGATGAGGGAGAACCTGAGCAGGTGTCATATTGATCCGGGTGAATTGCCGTGCAGGCCTTTCCACCCTGGCTTGGTTAGCTCTGGGTTGACTGCTTCGAGGTTGATCGGCTGCGGAATTCTGAATCATCACAACCCCCACCGCTGGTCGGCGCTCCAATGTTCCTTGATTTCTCTGGGAGTAAACAGCAGAAACTTCTTTCTTGGCTGGAAAGGTCTTCTTGATAGCAGCGGAAGCAGATACATCCTTCTGAATTTTACCGCTCTTAATGCCAGCTTCGACTCTTTCACCGGTCAGAATTAGCTCGGTGAACCCTGCAGATGAGCTCCCGATCAAGTGATTAAAGAATGGACCTGACAGGGTCCCCAAAAACATATCCACAAGCTCTCTCTCAGATAAAGGTGGCTGCACCCTTCCAGCCAAGTCCCGCCACTTCTGGGCATACTCCTTAAAACCTTCGTTATAGACCATACCCATACTCTGTAATTGAGTACGAGTAGGTGCTAAATCTGCATTATATTGATATTGTCTGTAGAAGGCAGCAGCTAAATCCTCCCAATTGTGTACATCAGATCTCTCAAGCTGATAGAACCAATCCAATTGCGTTACCGAAAGACTATCTTGAAAAAAGTGGACCCACGGATCCTTATCAGAAGAGTGAGGTTGGATCTTTCTGACATAGGACCACAGATGCATCTTCAGACAAGACAAACCATCGTATTTAGCAAATGTAGGCACCTTAAATTTAGGGGGAATCACAATCCCAACAACCAAACCTAGTTCTTCGAAATCCAGCCCAGGTACTCTTTGTACCTCCATGGATGCCAACCGATCTTCCAGATTCTTATACTTGTCGTCCGCGGGAGGGTGCTGCTGCTCAGAGTAATCTTCATCCTCTTCTTCTTCCTCTTCAGTCTCAGACTCGGAGGGCACTGCAGCTCCCTTTCCTTTGCCAACCCCTTCATCAGACGTCGAGGGGAAATCCAGGACTCTTCTATCTTGGTTCTCAAATCTTCTTCCCATAGTGGCCACACCAACTCTTTTCTTTTTCTTTTTCTCCTTCTCTTTTTCTAGTAGACCTTTGAGCTCCTCCTGACCCTTTGCCAAGGTCATGAGTAGCTGTTGGAACTGTGAATTCTACGCCTGTAGATCTTTGACCGTCTGCTCTATATCCATCTTGCTGAAATAAACAGTAGAGAGATAAGAAAACCTGGTGTGAAGACCTGTTTATGCATATGATGAATGATATGTATTCATGTAATGCATTCAAGGATTCAGAAATTCAAAGTTGTTGCAAACAAAAAGAACACACGTCATATTAATAAGATAGAATTTGTTAGTACATAAGTGCCCCATGGGCAAAAATAATACAAAATTCTAATGTAAAAATACGTTGCGCATCCTCTTTGGTGAAATGTAGGTGTTGAGAGTCTGCTCTTCATGGAGTCGACGAGTAAGTTCCAAAACCTTCTTCTCATTGGCGTAGAAGCTGGCTTCAAAATTATTTCGTTCTTCCTTGAGCTGTATCCAACTCTTTTGCAAATCTTCCAATGATGTTGGCATGTCAAGATGTATGAGGGTGTATGGAACCTCTCCTTCCATAACATGCTCTTTGATCATAGGTAGAATGTAAGGGTAAGGCATCATAAGACTCTAGGCGCGAGTTCGTACCCACTTGAGGTAAGGCTCAAGGGGGATGGAATTCTTGTGTCCCAGTGTCTTATTGTCCATTTTGTTGGGCATCCTACAAGCTCGGATAAACCTTTGTCGAAGTCCTTGAGCATTGTTGTCGAAGTCAAAAACCAAGTCTGGAATTAGCATGTCATGAGGGCCATCCCTTCGGGCATACCCAAATTATCTCAGAGTCAAACAGGGGTTGTAGGTAATGCCTCCCCTAATGCCAAGTAGTGGGACATTAGGTAACTCCCCACAACGATCAATAATGATGACATTTTCTCTGGACCGAGAACACCAATGAACATCAGAATGTGTAAGAGTCATCAATCATTGTGACCACCTCAAGTCTTGCTCATTCTTCAAGACTGATTGGGGAAGGTGAGAAATAAACCACCTTGCTATAAGAGGAGTACATCACATGAGAACACCTCTTTTCCTCATTGTTCGTGTGTGAAATGAGTGGAGGATGTCCCCAAGCAATGTAGGCACAGGATTCCGAGATATGAAAATTTTGATAGCATTCACATCTATAAGCTGATCAGGGTTTGGGAACAAAACCAACCCATAGATGAGAAGTGCTACAATCTCCTCAAAAGCTTGCAGATCTAGATAATTCCATCAGTCTTGTGCCTTCTCAAACAGAAACTTTTCCAAGAAACCCTTGACACCACTTCTGGTTTTCCAGTGACCTTTGATATCAGATGGTTGCAAGTGTAAGGCTTGAGCAACATCTTCAGGCTTTGGTTCTCTTTCCGTACCGTTGTAGGGTAGTTGATGGAGAATAGGAATCCTCAGGAGTTGAGAAAATTCCTCCAAAGTAGGCACTAGTTGGTAATCAAGAAATGTAAAGCAATGGTGTAGGGGGTCAAAGAACTGGAAGAGAACTTTCACCATGTCTTCTTCAATGTTGGAGTTGACCAAGTTGAGAAGTCTACCATGTCTTTCACTGAAGGGAGAATTCTCTGGAATCTTGGAAGCAAGCTCCTTGAGTAGAGGAGGAATTCTCACAAGGTTGACCTGGATTGTTTTTCTGCGGAGTGATTCCATAACCTACAAAACAGGAACAAAGATGAAGATCCATACCCTTGAAATGGTTAGTGGATGCAAATGATGCTTTATGATGTTCATGATGTATGCACAAGTATATGTACAAGCAAGTCACACAAGTTCCTAGTTTCAGGATTGCATGGGGTTTCATAGGTAAGTACCCTCTTGAAGTTAGTTGGCTCAACATGTCCTATAAATAGTAACCGTGTTCTAAGGAGCTCAATATCACTGGATTATTTTCTGTGTTCATTGTTTCAGTTTAGCCACTTAACTGGCGACCGAAATATTCCAAGAAAAATAACCCTTAATGAGTGTAGTATCGAGTATCTACCAACTTCAGACTGCACCAAAGCCGATCATCTCACTACCCCTAAAAAGGCCAAGATGGTCAAGTAAAGGTTCTAAAAGTTCATTAGTGCTTCAAGACATCACTCAGCGGACCCGTATTCTCTTTGATTGACTCAAAGGCTACTGGTACCCACAAATATGTCGCACTAATATAGCTATTGCTTCAACCATGTCGGTATACCCTGCACAACTTCCACAATGTATTACTATTTACCTATGAATGTTTCCCAAATCCGGGTAGAGGATTTCAAACCCAAACAATAGAACCAAGTGTAAAGCAATCAAAGCAAACAAGGTAAGCATGTAAAGGTGATCTAAAACCCCAAGGTAACCCCACTTTTAGATTTTTCCCCAGCAGAGTCGCCAGTTCTGTGATACGGTGGGAGAACTGACTTGAGGTTTTGCGTTTGTGTTTGCAAATGTTTCGGTTTAGCCAGAGTCGCCACCAACTTTTTATTTTATCCAAAGGAAAGGTCAAAAAGCACAGGAAAGACCTTTGAGATGTTTTCTTGGGTTCGGGGGGTAGATTATGAAAAGGGAAGGTGCTAGCACCCTTTTCATCCATGGTTTTCCATGGGCTCTTAGTTACTTGTTTAGATCACTTGCTTTTGCTTTTCAATTGTTTGAAATGGAGCTTTGTGTGTGGTTTTGAAAATGTTTTGAAAAGAGGCCATCGTTGTGGCAACCTTTGTAATGATTCTTGTTTGAATGTATACAAAGATTTATTGTCTTTTGAAAATATTTTTCAATGTTTGAAAGTTTGAAAGTTTGTTTTGGGAAATTGTTTTGAAATTGTGTTGTGAGGTGTGTTTGAAAATAGCAAGGATGTTTTTGCAAGTTTTGATCAAGTAACTAAGAGTTGTCTACCCTATTTTACTCAAAGATATTTCCTACACATTTTGACCCTTTTGACAGTGTTGTTTTACCATTGCATTTGGTAAACAACCTTGTACTTGTATGTTAAACGGGACAGACGCGGGTCATCGTATTGACCATGATAGCAATTGTACTAAGTATCTTTAGCAATTTTTTTGAGAGACTAGATCATTTTTGTATAGGCAACCAAGATAGCGTCATCGAGGGACTATGATCTTTTGTTTTGCCAAGATACTCAACATGCATAACATGGCCATTTTTAAAGGCAACAAGTGGATGAAACCCTAGGGGTACATGTGTGTATTGTGTTATCATTTTCATGCATTTTTGTCTTGTATTAGGTCTTACTATTTGTTTTGATTTGGGATATTGCATACAAATCCTAATCTCTATCATGGCATATTTGGAAGTTATAAATGCGCAAAATAAATCTACGACTATTACAACATTGATATGGGGAGGGGGATACAATTTTTGAATAGGGGATTATTTTGTAAGAAATTAAAATCCTAATATTTACTATTACATCCAAATTGAATTCTTTGCATTAAATAATAAATAAACAATATTTAAACAAACAAATTAAGTATAAATATGCAAAAGATGTTTTTGTTTATTTTTATGTATATAAAAATATAATATTTAATGTATAGAAATAAAAGAAATAAAAGATCATTTTTTTGTCAAGGGTAAAAACCCTAATTTTCTTTAAGAAAAATATATATATTAATTATGTTGTTTATATACAATAAAATAAAAATAATGAAATATGTACAAATGGTCAAAAAATGAAAATATATTAGAAAAATATTATTTAAGTATGTGAATAATGATAATAAAAATATAATATTTTTTTATGTATTATTTTCAAGTTTTTATTAAAGAGAATAAAAGTATTATACTAATTAATAATCATTTTCATGTTAGAAAAATAAAATAAAATATAAAAATAAATGTGAAAATTTATAAAAATATTTTTGGTAAGTTTTTGTGTTTAGAAAAAATAGAATAAAATCAGAAATGGAAAATAAATAGAAAATACAAAAATATAAAGAAATGGGCCAGGGGGTGCAGTCAGCAAAGCCGGGGGGTGTCAAAAGTGAGCCAAGACAAAGCCCAGCCCACTGATCTTCATCTTCAACCTCTTGTTCAAACAAAACATGCGTTTCCTGTACAAACCTGGACATCTTGCATATGTGCTCTAAAGCAAAAACTCATAACACCAAAGTCATAGCATTTTTCAAGACGATTCCAACCATATAAGAAACTTAATCTAACTCTGAAAGACCAGAGAGAATTTCTCTGGCCCTAATTTCTAACCTAACTTTTTCAGGAAGTTGATGAATCAAATTCTCTTAACACGCTTAACTTAAATGAAAACTGAGCATATGTACAGCTTCAGGGCTATGAGTACTACATTTTTTTTTCACAAACCTAAGCTTAATGATTCCTAAATAGAGAGATAGGAAGTTGACAAATACGTGTTTCAGATGAACTCGTGTATGGCAATGTGGAGCTTTTCAGTGAGGCCTGAGGTGCTTGGGAGCTTGCTTGAACTTCCTCTGACCTTCCCCAATGCCTAGTTTGCTTTGGACTTGCTTGAGCAAGCTTGTAGAACTCAACCTGCACAAGCTGAAAACAGAAATGGTGAAGCTTGCAAATGGAGTTACAGTCATTGTCTAATGATTGGGATAGCTTGGATAGGTTATATGGAATGTATTGGAACAAGTTTGGGGGCAAAACGCACGAGTAACTTGTGAGATGGAAGTGAAACTGTAGGGAGTGCCCTGTTTTGCAAGTTTTTGGTGTTTTGATGTTCAAGAGTGTTTGAGGGATGGAGGGCTCGTGTTTCTGGCTCAAGGCAATGTCAAAAACCTATCTCAGATGTTTGCAAGAGTTGGTTATAACAGATATGCAAGTTATGGCTCTTTGGCAAATTTCTTGTATTTTAAGAAAAAGATGAGAACTGACCAAGAGCAGGCCTGTACATGCTAGCTCTAACCCTGCATACATTGTCTGAGTTTGGCCCCAAGTTTGTGGATTTGGTTTGCTGTACAATATTTGGTTCAAGGCTCAAGAATGCAATTTGACATAAAGCAAATTTGACAAAAATGGCAATGTTGCCTTTTTGCTATTTTTGGATTAATCTCTTGTGTAATCCTCCCATGATCAGAACAAAGCCTCAAACCAATGGATTTGTATTTAATTATTGAGTATGAAATGGTTTAGAGACCTGTAATCAAGTACAAAGCAAGTTTGGACAGATTTTGCCACTTGTGTTAACATGAAAATGCCATGGATCAAAGTGAGTTTTTTGTAAAATTCAAACCTTCGATTCTCCCTAACCATAAATGATTTTGGAGAGTTCTTAGACATTTTGGAAATATTGTAACATGCTCTATAATCCATATTTGAAATGAATTTTGATATTACAAGTGGAACTATGTGAAAAAAGGCCATGAAGATAGGTCAAAATCTTGCCTAAACTAGGGCAAAATTTCACTAAGTTAAAAGTTTCATGGACCCTTGTTCCAAAAATCATAACTTGAGATCCAAGCTTCTTTTGGGAAAACTTTGTGAATAAAAGTTGTAGATTTTGTGGAGGACTACAACTTTCATGTTGTAAGTTTTGTTTGAATCCAATTGAATCATGGTGAAAATATTGGGCAAAGTTGGGAAAAAATAAGAAAATTTCATAACTTAGAAAAATTCTAAGTTATGAAATTTTTCAATCTTAAACCCTAATTTGCAAAATTAGGTTTCTTGATGAACAAGCTTCATGTTTTGACACATCTTGATGAAAAATGACCCTTGGCCCTTGATTTTGACCAAAAAGTCAAAGTTTGACTTTTCAGTGTACAGTCAAATTTTGATCAGTTGACTGAAAAATTCATCTGTCAATCCAATGCATTTGAGATCTTTTGAACCTTATGAATAGGCCAAGATGATGCCATTGAGTCCTTGAATCCATGCTTGAACCCAATTTGCCATTGGCTAGGTGAAAAATCAAAAATTGCCCTTCTGCAGTCAAAACCCTAAAAATGACCATTTTGCCCTTTTGATGATCTGAACAAATTTCTTGAGGAGTTGTGGTCCAAACTTGATAAAATGGTTCATATGAGCCTATAATGTTGATGTGGATCAAAAATTGTGAGGTTTGACTGTAAATTGGCCACAGTTGACTTTTTCCCCAATACAGTTGATTTCTAGGTCAATTGTCCAATTGACTGGGCAAAAATTTGATTCAAAGCTTGAAACTTGGTAGAGGAAATCTTATAAGTCCAACATGAAGTATGAAAGTTACTTTGAGCATTGAAAGTACACAAATCCTTGTGCAAACTCAAACCCTAATTTAGGTCATCAGTGCAAGGAGATGTCTTGAGCAGGGCAAAAACCTAATCCTGTCTGGAGTTCAATGAGTCTTGTGAGGGAAATCTTGATAAAATGAGAGGGAAAATTTTGGGGTACAACATCATGCAAATGTAAGTTTGATCTTTTTACCCATTCTTACCAAGGGTGATGTATGAATTCAGGCGTGGGTATCCTTGTTTAAGGATTGCTTCGATTTGGCTTCTAGACATGGGGACGCTTGCTTAAGGGCTGGGGATGATTGGAAAAGCCTTAGGAAACTTCTAAGAATATGTTTTTGATTTCGTGTGACTCTCCCTCCTGTTGTGTCCAGCCTCCCTTTTGTGCGTACGTATGTGGTTCTTTAAATAGAGGGGATGTAAGGGACAAGAAAACAAAGGTTTAAACAACCATAAACAAATTTTTTTCAAAGCCATGAATGATGTTTTGTAACGTTGCAAAAGTCATGGAAACTTGTCCTTTTTTGAAATTTGAATGTGTGTGGACATTTTGTCTCCTTTGAATGCCTCAAATTATTGCCCTTCGATTGGACTTCTTGTATAGCCTTTGAATAGGTCCTTTGAATGAACCATTTGTGTACCCTTCGAATAGGCCTTTGGTTGCCATCACTGAGGCTTCTTCGTTTGAACCCCTATTCAGCTAGCCCAAACGA
Organism: Vicia faba; assembly: GCA_948472305.1. Classification (NCBI taxonomy): domain Eukaryota; kingdom Viridiplantae; phylum Streptophyta; class Magnoliopsida; order Fabales; family Fabaceae; genus Vicia; species Vicia faba. The sequence goes on along the minus strand of OX451740.1, from coordinate 1,095,568,490 downwards.
AAACTCTTTCCTGGCCAATGGATGTGCTTGTGCACGTTGGCTTGAAATTGGCAGTATGTTGGCTTTTTGGCCAGCAGACCTCTTTGAATATTTTTCTTTCATTTTGGCTAGCAATATCCTTTGTTTTGAACCAACGTGTGTGCTCTCTTGAAAGGAACGCATGCATCATTTGTATGCGTCACTTGCCATTCCTTTGAATGGGCAAACAACGTAAGTCCTTCGAATGGAACACCCACGTATGCCCCTTTAAATCCATCAATACATGTCTTTCGAATGGGGAAAATATATGTCCTTTGACCGGACCATGTGTCTGTCCTTCGAATGCGCCAGTACTAGGTGTTAAAATATGGAACACTGTGTGTTGAATATTTTGGAGGTGTGGTCAAGGCTAGCATGAGGGAAACCAGCTGCTTAATGAATCGAAGCACATATGAAAGAAAACCACTACTTTATGGGCATTGGCATGAAAGGAAACCAATTCCTTGCGCACTGGAGGCAAGCCCAGAGGAAGTCATTTTCTTGTGGGTTGAAAGCAAACACAAAGGCAAGTTGAAGGGGCATTGGCCTTGTGGATCGAAGGCAAGTATGAGGCCTTTTTCCTTGTGAGTTGAAGGCATGCTAATGGGTCTTTGCCTTGTGAGACCAAGGCAAGCATGAAGAGGTATATGTGCGCTGGTGACAAGTTGAGGGGCCTTTTTCCCAGTGGGAACTTTGTGAATCAAAGGCCAGTTAAAAGTAGTCTTTTGCCTTGGACCGAAAGCAGGCATGAAGAAGCCTTTTGCCCTGAACGAAGCTGGCATGCAAGAATCCACTGCTGGCGAATCGAAGAAAGTTGTAGGATGTTCTTTCCTGGTGCGCTGAAGGCACGCACAAAGGGAGTATTTGCCTAGTGCGCTGAAATAATCTAGCTGGATCCAAACAATCCAAATGCCCAAACGAAGCAGGAAATAAGTTTGCATGCATGTAGCCATTGCATTATGAATCAAGCCAGCATGTAAAGGTGTAATCGAAGGAGCACCAACATGAGGCCCTTCCGTTTTGAATCGAAGGAAGTTGTTTCAAAGGAAACACATGCCTAGTCGATGCTTGTATACAACAAGCAAGTAACAGGCCAAGGCTTCAATCGAAGCTTGGAAAATTGAGGTAAGTTTGGAGGAGGTTATGTGCTCAGCCGAAGCTTGTCAAAATGACAATCGAAAGACACCTTGTTCATGCCAATCTAAAGACCTTGTTTATCTTCAAAAAACATTATTCTTCTTTAATCAAGTGTTTGTAATCACTTATGAAAGAGAAAAATATTGGGAAAATATGAGAGGGAAAATTTTAGGGTACAACAACTGGGTCATTATATCTATGTGTTTTTATCTTTATGTTTTGTTCAGTTTATGTTCTTGATCGATTAACATGTCGTAAAAGATGTTGAAACATCTCTTACGTCCCTAGAATGATAAGCTTTGTATGAGTTTGGTATATTCTGTCCATGTGATGTTAAGTAGAGATAATTATCTCAACATGTGTTAGGACATTTTTGATATGTATACCACGATTTCAATTGGTATTAGAGCATGCATCCTGTCTGTTTTTGGGTGAGATCAGGGAAGATACTTTCTGGTTTATGGACTTGAAGGAACAAAGTTTTTTGTAGATTTGGTAGTGAGCTGGTGTGTTGGGTTTGATTTATTTTCAAACCTATGTTATTCTGTTGGCACCTGGATTGTGGTGCTTGTGTGCAAGGCTGATTGAGTTGTGTCTGAAGGTTGTTGAGGAGTTTTTGTTTGTTCCGCTGCATTTGATAGAAAACTCCGGTTGGCTCCTGGTGTTGAGGCTGTAGGGAGGTTTGCCCTTGCAATACAATAAGGAAGATCTTTCTAATCTATTTCTATCTGAAGGTGTATCCTGAATAATAATGATACTTGGAGGATAGTTTCAACCAGTCTGCTAAAGTTGCCAAATATACTTGAGGTTCATCTCAAGTCCACTCATAAAGTAACTTTTAAGTGAGTTTATTGAACAGAGATCTGAAGAAAGTAGCAATTTATTTTTTCTTCCAACCTTAAAAGGCCAATCTACGGTCTTTGATAAAGGATCTCTTTGTGTCCTCTTGAATGATGTCCTACCAGATGTTAGAACATCACATCAGCAAGTTATGAAGTTTTTTGTTGGCTAAAGGAATGACTTTGCAGATGCTTTGGGTGCTAAACAAATGTGTGTTGATCACATATGTTTGGAACCTTATCCTAATATGGAAGAGGAGCCATCTTGGTTATATGTCTAAGAAGTTTCTGTTATAGAAATAGGTCTTAGATATATGTGCTGGTCAAGAGATGATCAACATCTTATTTTTCTTCTAGGGTCCGTTTATTTCTAATCAAAGTATATAAGAGTGTAGAAGCTGAGCTCAAAACTTCTAGAGGAGATGTTTTTTCAACTAGATTCTTCATATGTGTGGATGTCAAGTTCAAACGCCGAGGACATTCTCTCTGACATCTGGAAGGTTCTTCTAATCTAGAGAAGTCAGATTTGTGTGATCTTGCTTGTGACTATTCATATGGAATAATTTCTGGTGTAGTGGAAAAGACATCCAAGGGGCTGTGTGCAATGAAGTTGTGTCAACCTGAGTTAAGGGAGATTAACTCTCAGTTGTGGTTTGTATCATTCAAAAAGGTTGAGTGATGTCTGTGTCTTCAAAGTGTTCTTCTAATTGTGAAGAGGACAACATTATCTGCTATTTTAGTGTAGGGAAATGTTTCTCTGGTAAAAGTATGCATCTGATTGATGGCAAATATTCTGACGAGAGCTGTATATTTTTCTGATGTGTTGATGTAGAAAGTATATGAGAATATATTTCCTGGTGCTTCTTGACATGGTCTGTGAATGAGTACAAGTGTGGTTTCCTTGGGGTTCCTGCAAGAGTTATGCTTGGATTACTACGGGTTGTGTCTTCAAAGCCATAATAAATGATTAAGTCCTTGATGTCTGAACTGATGTTGGAACATCATTTTCAGTTGGTTGCTTCTCCAGCCAAAGAAGATTTCTTTGTTCAAGGTGGAGTGTAAAGTTAAGTCACTGATCTAATCTAGAATGGTATGTGGGTTGTATATCTGTTATGTCTGTTTGGCATGATGAAGAGTCCACTTATTCTAAGTGGTGTGCAAAATAAGGATGTTAGGCCAAATGTTCTACCTAGTGTGAGAAGGTAGTATTATATGTTGTCTATATTTCTCAGAGGAAATTGTGAAGTAAGGAGCTTGAGAAAATTTTCCCTAATGATGTTGTGCATTTAACTGATGACAAATACTTTGACGGGAGCTGAGTATTTGTTAGATGTGTATGTGAAAGTCTGTAATATGAACTCTTCATTCTAGAGAGTAAGTGAGAGTTTTCTTAAGTGTTTGTGGTGACCTGTATGCTCTACACTTGAGAAGAGGTAATCCTATTAGCTATTCAGACCTCTAAGTGAAGCTGTGATCCAGGTGTGCATGTGACTAATGGTAAATATATTGATGCGAGTTGTGTATTTGCTTGACGTACCTATGAAAGTCTGTAATCTGAGCACTTTAATTAAAAAATATATGAGATTTTATTTCTCTCCCTAGTTCTCTGGTGTGTTCCAGCTGTTGAAGCTGTGAGCTTCTTGTATAGCTTGAAAGAAGGACATCCAAGCATGATGAATCCTTTGGATAGTGTATCAAGAACCAAAGAGAATGGGTTCTGTGATATGAAGTTGATGTCCTAAATGATGTTGTAACATCACTTCTTTGTTCATTGGAAGCTGTCTAGTACTATGGATGTAGAGTTTAATGCTTAACATTATTTTCAGAAGTGACATTTCTGACTATAATGAGAAGGATCTAGTCTTGTCTAAAGTAGTATGCTTACTTTTTACATGACTCTATCCATAAATTGCAAGTAAGGGCATAAGAATGACATCAGATAGTGTGACCCAATCATAAAGCTTATGATGAAGCGGGAAGCAAGTAATCTAATTGTGTTTCTGGTATGAGAAGTCACAATCCTTCACTTTAAAAGAATTAAGTCTTTCATGTTCCCAAGTGTTCAAGATTTTCCGCGGCACTGTTTATCCATAACAGGGGGAGTCAGGTTTTTTCTGTTCTGCAATGGTATTGTTCAAGCTTGTGGAGTACATATGTCTCTCTAGAAGACTATGTTTGTGTCTGGGAGAATTTATTTTTCTCTGCAGACTTTTGGTGGGACTCAATGGATGTCTTGGGCGATGGATGAGAGATGTCACACATATGATGTTATGTACTGACCAAAAGAAGTAGAATCTAGTGGAAGATGTTGAGATTATGCTTCAGGATATTTGGATATTTCTGTGAATCATTTTTGGTATTTTGGCTACAAGAACAAGCAAACAATGTCTCACTAGATGTCAGAAGTTTGTTTAGGACATGTTTTCTCCTTGAGTCTTACAAGGAAATAGTATGGACGATGCAATCTATACATGTCAGGAGGGAGTGTAAAACGTGTTTGTTGACTATGCATGAAAATTTATTGGAAATAACTCTGCCCAGAAGACTCAGCCAAAAGTCATTGAAGGCAGTCAAAAGTTGTTTTGGAAGGTGCATTTTTCTTTTGGTTATTTTCCTCAATTAACATTTTTGACCGAGATCACTGACTCAGTCTAGAATCATTAATTCCTATGCCATTACTTTGGTATTTATTAAGGCCATTCCTTCTCTTTCTCTCACATTGTGGTTGTTTGATGTTTACATAAGTCCTTATGACTTTTGTTCAGGTATGAGTAAGTACCTTTTGGGTCTCGTTTTGTGAGGGATTTGTTTGCCAATTTTTGGCCAAAAAAGGGGGAGAGAGGCATGTGTTCATATGCTGTTAAATTACAGGTATATGTTTGCTATTGTTATGAAAAGATGTCGAATACAATGTCCTATTCTAGTTTGGTATTTTTGGGATCTTTTGTGTCTTGTGGTCTAAGTTACGAACACAATTGTGTCTTGTGTTTTGAGTTATCGAGGAGTAACAATGAGATCCCCTAGGTTTACTGGTGGTTGCTACTTAATGGTTCTCTTATGCCACCCCTTGCAAGGAAGGGTTCTGGATCAAATGGGAGTATCTTCTGCCCTATGAGGAATGTTTCTGAATCTGTAGTGTAAAATGAGTTTTAGCCAAAATTTGCCAAAAGGGGGAGATTGAAAGCTCCAAAGAATTGAATGCTAAAGGTTTGACTAATTTTGGTAAAACTAGATGTCGAATAAGATGTCTCATTATGATCATCTGACATCTTGTCTGGTATTACTGGATCTTTGGATTCTGCGAATAGGTTACAAATATGAATATTTCAGGAAATATTAGGTAATCATATGTTGTGTTCAAGTTGAAGAACTCAGAAGTTTTGAACTAACATGTTTCATCATCAGAGGGACATGTCGAATGAAGATGTCCTATGAAGATCCATTCGACATCGCGCATGTGACCAGTTGGATAATAGATTTAATTGATATATTTCATGTGCTGAATATTTTGGAATATTGTGTTATCCTATGTGGCGCTGATTTATAGACCTGGAAGATTCAAGCTGAAATCAAGAAGAATATTGACTTTCTAATTATGGAGATAAATTAGGAAAGTCATGATTGAAGACCTATATTTATGCAAAAGTTTTTATATATTTGTAGCAACTAATATACTGTGATTTAAAGTCCAAATCTAGTTGAGAAAAGGGTTATAAATAGTAGGTTTTTAACCTAGAAAAGGTACCAGTCGAAGATGTAAAAGTTTTGATTATTAGGGCTGAGTCTGTAAGCCACTCTCTAGGAGAGTTGGTATGTGTGATCCTCTCTAATATCATGTTTATAGAAGATTAGGATTGTTCCTTGAGTTGTAAGGTTATGTTGATCATTCTTAAGCTTTTAAGCATATAATGTATATTGTTCTTGGATGAAGCTTTGGAGTAAATCCAAGTATGTTTTTTAGTCAAGAGTCTTGACTGAATTGGTTGTAATTGATACAAATATCACCGAGGTGATTTAGGAAGTGAGATGTCGATTTCTCATATTTAGGGAGAACCTAGGTAGAAGTTGTATTGGATAGGTATTAGGCGAGAAGTTATAAACGGGGGAGTTTAACTTTGAACTAATACTGATGATAATGGACTTCCTTCCTAGCTTGGTAGCCCCCAAATTAGGTGTTGTTGTACACCAAGTTGGGTTATCATATCTGTGTATTTTTATCTTTATGTTTTGTTCAATTTTCATTCTTGATTGATTAACATGTCGTAAAAGGTATTGAAACATCTGTCACGACCCTAGACTGATAAGCTTTGTATCAGTTTGGTGTATTCTGTCCATGTGATGTTAAGCAGAGATTAATGTCTTAACATGTGTTAGGACATTTGTGATATGCATATCATGATTTCACTTATTATTATGTGTTTACAAGATTTAAAATGATATGATATATTCTGATTTCGTCACATACTTTGTAGTTTGTGTAAAAAATGATACACGTCAATGAAAATAAGATTTAAAACAATGCAAATTTGGTATTATGTGTTTACAATATTTATAATTATATGATTCTGATACATGCTAGTAGAAATGAGATTCAAAACAATTATATATGACAATAAATAATATTTAACCCTTCCGTTATTATTACAAATTGAGGTAAAACTATAACCTATTATCTTGGTTGTTAATTAAAACTGAGAGGTTTGTGGCGTGCACTTATTTTTTTTGGAAATTACTGATATGTTGTTGCTATGGATTGAACCAATGACCATTTTCTTTCTAACCTCGGTTTCACAATGTATGAGGGGTAAAGTGACAAGTTATTATGTAATCCTTCATTACCTCGCTTGCACTACAACTAATAACGCATTTAATGACGAAGCTTTCATGTCATCTAGAAAAACAATGAGGTATTAGGCCTAGGCGCACCATGCTTTATATTTTTATAATTATAAAAATAACAACCTCAATTTCTAATATATATGACAGGTAAAACTAATATGGATGCGCTTCAAGTCCAAACTTTTGGAGTTTATGTTTTATTTTGATTATAATTTTAATCTAAAACAACTGACCCTTCGGTGTTTTGATATAACCAAGGGATCAACTAATCAAATTTCACTATAAAAGAAAAAAGATTTTACCCTAATCCTTACTTATTTGTAGTCTCCCCAAACTCACAAGCATCATTCTTTGAGATGAATTATAAGACATAAAAAACCTTCAATGTTCTTATAGAACAAAATGTTTTTTATGCCCTTGCAATCTATCTCACATAATGATGTTGATGTTGTTGTTGTTGTATTTTTGCTCATTTGATAGATTGATGTGATACGGTGGCAGAACCGACTGTTAATACTGGTTTTTCATTTTGTATTATCAAATGTGCGGCAAGCAAGAGTCTCCGCCGACTTTTCTTTTATCCAAAAAAGGAAAGGGTGAAAAGAACAGAAAAGACCTTTTTTCGAGAGTTTCTGAGTAAGGGGGGTAGATTATGGAAAGGGAAGGTGTTGGCACATTTTCCATCCGCAGTTTTCTACGGGATCTTAGATACTTGCTCATTTTTGAAAATTTCTTTCGTGTTTGTGTGATAAAGTTTTTGTTTGAAAATGCCTTAGTGCGGTGATTCGCTTTATGATAACCCTTGTATCAGTCCTCAAGAGTGTGATAAAGCGTTTTGAAAACATTGTTTGAAAACTGTTTGAAAGTGTGGTGTGTAAAAAGAATTGTTTGAGCAAGTACCTAACAATTATCTACCTACTCGAAAAAAGTTTGTTCTTTTCCTCCTATCATTTAGACAGTGCTATCCTACTATTAGTGAGTAGGTAGCCCTAGTCGTTGGATATTTTTGGGACTATCGAAAGGGACATACGATCACTAAAGGCAACTGGGCAAAAACTCTTAGTAATTGTCCTAAAGCCCTAAAATCACTTTTTTAACCGAGGCAACAGTCGAGAGGGTCATCGAGGAACTAGTAATCTCTTAGACTCAAGGACAACCATTAAGGATCTCACGTTTCAAGAATTATGACCGTATTCGAAGGCAACAAAAGTGGAAGATACCCTAGGGGTGAGCATGTGCAAGTGTGCTTGATTCTGTTCATTTATCTTGCGCATTTAGTGATCTACAGATTGATTGATTTATCTTGTCATGCACACCTAAGGTATTAACAGTTATATACAAGCATACAGAATATAAAAGCGAGAAATAAAGGGTCATACACTATTACAGGTCTTTGGTGTAGATACATAAATAATGGCTGAAAGTAAAAATGCGGAATTGAAAAACCCTAATTAAGCTATTAAAAACCGGACACAGTTACATCAATAAAAAAAATAATCGTATGGAAAAATAATAATGCGCGAGAATTAACTGAAAAAAGTTCAAAAACCCTAAAAATCTAATTTGATTATTGAAAATATTTTTGGATTTTTTTATGAAAAAGATTTTAAATTTAACCTAATTTTTCTAATTAATTTTAATTAATGAAACAAAATTAAAGTTCATTAAAATAATTAAATTGCAAAAATTAATTTATTAAAAAAAACTAAATCTTATTTTTTTTGTGATTATTTGATTTTATGATTTAATAAAAGAATTGATTTGTTTTGAAATAATTAAAATAAAAAAGAAATTAGATAAAAAATAAAGAAACGGTAAAAAGAATGGGCCTGATGGGGGTGTGAAACCAAAATGGGGGTGAGCTGCTAAAATTCCAAATCCCAGATCTGGTTGGCCCCTTGCAAGTGCTGGATCTGGTGTTGTCACGCTTGGGAAGGTCCACCATGGAGTTGTCATCTTGGAGCGTTGGATACGGAGGATGATTGATCTGATGGTGATGATGATGGAGCATATGGTAAGCATTCTTAGCATGGAACCACTGGATCTGCAGAAAACTTTGAAAAAACTGGAAAACGTAAGAGGCAGGGGTCAAACCCCTGACCTCTTACACACAACGCCTTATCACCCTTCCTTCTTGCCACTGGGCCACTTGACTGTTACTGTTAGAGAACCAAAGTCAAATAATATATAATAAAAAAATGCTAATAAATTTTCTGAATTAAAAAATGCGCGTAGTTCAAATGTTCTAATCAGATCTTGGCACACAATCGTTTTCCACAAGTGACTGTCGTTTTAGGTCAAGAACTTTGACCCACGGACAGAGTTATAGCTACAAACCTTCATATCTCCAAAATCACAACCATGCAATATAAATTTAATCCAAGTATATAGATCAACTGGGTTTGATCTCGTGAGTACAATAGTACTCTTCTTTTTCCCTGATTTTGCCTGAAATAAAAAACCCTAAAGCGGATCTTGAAACCCTAACAATGGAATTCAGTCAAATACGCATCAAAAGACACAATTAATCATGCAAACATGTTCCAAATGGTCATACAAACATGAATGCATACTTAAAATTCGTTTATCATGCGTAAATTATCAAAATCAAATTCAAAAAAAGTGAGTAAAACGTGGTTCTGTATGGGGCGTTTCTGGGTGCTTTGATGCGTGGGAATGATCCAGGTAGCTTCCAAATGCTGCCAGGAATGGATTGCAACCTTCAAAATGCTTTGAATCTCCTTGTATCTCAAAATTTGATCACCACTTTTGTCCAAAAAACTTGAGTTTTTGTGAGTGTTCTACACGGCCAATCCTCCTTTTTTGCTTTGGGAATGTTATGAATATATAATAAAAGCAATTAGGTCAACAAAAACTGAATGAAATCTTAAGGATTTATGAGAAAAGATTTGATTTGTGTCTTATGTTTTTTGTTTCTAAAATAGTCCAAATCTTGCTATTTTTATTCCAATCACCACTTGCACGAAATCCTTGATTTTCCATCTGATTATAGATTCATCATGTGCTCATAAAATCAAATTTTGGATTTTATTTTATCATTCCACTATCTTATTTGATTTATTTTGATTTTAATGAATGAAAAATCAAAACAAATAATAAATATAATTAAATAATACATGAGTAAGCTCAGGGGTTGTGGGCCATGTTAGGAACAAGTTTCAAACATAAAAACATGGGCCCATTTGGAAAAAATTCAAGTTGGTCAATATTGACTTCATGCACATTTCCAAAAATTGGTCAACTTTAGCAATGCATATCTCTCTCATTTTTAACCCTAAGAGGGTGTTCTTAGACTTTAGCAATGCATATCTTTCTCATTTTTAACCCTAAGAGGGTGTTCTTAGACTTTTTAGAGAGCTTAGGATGTCCCCCAAACAACCTTTTTAGTTTAATCTCAATTGGATCTTCCATGTTCATGTAAGGAGCTTTGACCCAAAAGGTGTTTTTGTTGACTTTTTGAAAAGACCTATAATGTATGAACTTGCATCTTTTGATTGAGGCATTTCTTGAACTTGAGGGATGAATAGGAGTTTTAGGGAATTGGATTCTCTTCAAAATGAGCCTTTGTTGGAAAATTTCTGATAAAGTATGAGAAAGTTATGCTTGGTCAAAGTTTGGTTAACTTTTCCTATAGAAACCCTAATTTGCCATTTTTTACTTTTGATGAGTTAGGAGTATTTCTTGAGGAATCATGATCAACCCTTAATAAAATGATGGATATTACTTAAAAAATGTTGATGTTGACCAAAATCTTGAAGTTTGACTATATTTGGGCCACAGTTGACTTTTGAACTAGTACAATTGATTTCCGGGCTTTGAGCAGTTGACTGGGCAAACTTGTTGTTCAAGGCATGAAATTTGGCATGGATGATCTTGAGGACATATTAGGACAATGGAGAACATTTGGGATCCTTTGGACTTACACATCTTTCTTAGGATGGAAACCCTAGTTTGAGGCTTATTGTCTTAGGAGGAGAATTTGTCTGGTCAATTCTTGGCCATCCTAGGACAAGTTGGGGACCTCAATGGACATGTGTTGAGTGAAATGAGAGGGAAAATTTTAGGGTACAACAGCTGCCCCTATTTAATCTTCTTAAACCTGAAGATGTAGATTGGCTGGTCTGCCTTTTGTGATCTGAAGGTGGAAGGTGATTGAACACTAGAGTGCCCAGAAATTTGCACTCGTCTGAAGCGACATTGTTGGTGGATAATTGTCGGGAATGGGCTTACATATGCCATTTGAGAAACCGGATAGAAGGCTGTCGGAGATGGGCTTAAAGATGCCATCTAGAGAATATGATGGAGAGTCGTCGGAGATGGGCTTAAAGATGCCATCTAAAGAACAATGTTGATTTCGTGAGATATTCCTTTGTGGGGATTCTTGTTCCTGTTGTTGAGGAGGACTCCGCTGAGGAATGTTGGTCTCTATTTGGGAAATAGAGTTTAGGAGCTTCAGTTGTCTGATACTCTACCGGGGAGTCATCTCTTGATTGAAGAGGCGGAAGTGAACTGCTATCTGGTCAGGATCTAGGCTTTACAGTGACTTGCTAAGGATAATAAGGCTATCTGGTCGTACTCCAGGCTTCACAGCGACTTACCGGGGAAATGAGATTAAGCTGTTATCTGGTCGTACTCCAGGCTTAGAAGTTTCTCAAACTGTTATCTGGTCAGGATCCAGGCTTCACGGTGTCTTGAATTGTTGATTGATTATTACCCGGTCGGGTTCCGGGCTTCATAGTTTCTTTAACTGGAATAGAGATCAGGAAAAATCTTAGTGTCGATCTGACTGAACTAGAGAAAGGTCTTTAGTTAACTTTTACCAGAATAGAAATCATAAGAATCTTAGTATTGATTTAACTGAACCAGACAAAAGTCTTGGAACATCTTCAACTGGAATAGAAATCAGAGAGATCTTAGTGTCGATCTGACTAAACCAGAGAAAGGTCTTTAATTAACTTTGACTGTAATAGAAATCATAAGAATCTTAGTATCGACTCGATTAAACCAGACAAAAGTCTTGGATCATCTTCAACTGGAATAGAAATCAGAGATATCTTAGTGTCGATCTCACTGAACCAGAGAAAGGTCTTTAATTAACTTTGACTGGAATAGAAATCAGAAGAATCTTAGTATCGACTCAACTAAACCAGACAAAAGTCTTGGAACATCTTCAACTGGATTAGAAATAAAAAATATCTTAGTGTCGATCTGACTGAACCAGAGAAAGGTCTTTAATTAACTTTGACTGGAATAGAAATCGGAAGAATCTTAGTATCGATTCAACTGAACCAGACAAAAGTCTTGGAACATCTTCAACTGGAATAGAAATCAGAGAGATCTTAGTGTCGATCTGACTGAACCAGAGAAAGGCCTTTTGTTAACTTTGGCTGGAATGGAAATCAGAAGAATCTTAGTATCGATTCAACTAAACCAGACAAAAGTCTTGGAGTATCTTCAACTAGAATAGAAATCAGAGAGAACTTAGTTTTGATCTAACTGAACCAGAGAAGGTCTTTGAGAAAATCTTTTGGAGGAAGATGCTAAAATAGTCCTTCGTCATACATAGCCTTTGAGAAGACTGTAGGGTCATGTAAGTAGTCAAAAGTATATGTTGACTTGATCTTTCCTGAAAAGGTGAAGAGTTAGTCATGATGTATGAAATGCATTATGTAATGATGTTCTTAAAATAAATGAGACTATGATGTATGCGATGTGTATGCGCATGCCATGATGTATGAATATAGAATGGTGTTGCAATGTTTCTTAGTCTGGGAAAGTAAATCCCAGACTGCTGCTGAAGAGTATTGGGAGGCTAAATCCTTCATTTCCGCTGGGGATAATGAACAGAGATAATTCGATGGGGATTTCCTCTTTCTATCTGTGGATATTCTATCGAGGATTGACTTCACTTGAGAACAAACTCTGTGGAGGGAGATGTGTTATTGGAAGATTCTTCCGTTGTAGAGAAATAAACACTGTTGGGGAATGACCTTCCGTAGTTAGAGAAATAAACTCTACTCGGGAGGAGGTTTTATAATTGTTGGATCATACAACTTGGCTGGGGAATACAGATTTCAGCCCTCTGAAGGAACTTTGATGGAGAAGATAATTCCTTCTTGGGGAAGGAGAGATCGAAACTTTGGTTGTTTCTACTTTGCGGGGAACATAGACGTCAAAGGGGTCATATGTAATGGTGACTTCGTCTCAAAACTGTCTCTGCCCCCTATACCTGCTGGAAGGAGTAACTTGTCGGGACTGAAATGTTTTTTTTAGACTTTTCCCCGTTCCTTAAAGTCATGAGCAACTGTCTTTCTGTTTCTTATGCAAATATTTATGAATAGAAATCATATTCAAATGCATATGTCAAGAATAAGTCATTAGACGTTTTTTAATAACAAAACAGGAAAGAGAAAAAAAGAAAAACAAACAGTTTTCTACTTCCAAAGAAACGATTTGTATTGATTTCTGAAGGTTGTCTATAATAGGCGTTATGTACAAAGAGGCTGACGTTCTAGTAGGAGAACGCTGCCGTGAGAGTGAAGACTATACAAAGTAGTGTACAAAGAGAAGAAAACAACTATGTGTAATAATCCCATTGAGTTTCAATTCTGCTATTGCTGCTATGTCTTCGAGCGTCTCATCACTTTGCTACTTGTCTGAAGCTGACTGGATTGATCGGTGCCATTTGAGCTTGATAGTTGATACTGAAGTCTGGTCGCAAGGTGATCCAATGGGATATAGTGATACGCTTCGAATCTCTAACTTTTGGCTGGACCGCCCTTTCGGGTTTTCAGTCCACCGGAATACCCTTTTTTGCCCAAGCCTCCTTTTCAGGTTTTCGACTTGTCGGGTGTTGTTGTACCCCAAAATTTGCCCTCCTATTTTTCATACAAGATACAATCCTAGGGTTTCTCGGATATTCAAATTGGCTCAGAAATCAATCAGACAGATTCTCTTCCGAGGCAGTAAATCAGCAATTAAGGTTTTGCAATTCTCAAAAGAAAATTAGTTTTCAAAGTTTCAAACGGTCTTTATGGTCCTTCATGTGTTATCAGAGATGTTTGTGCCAAGTTTCAAGCCTCGCATCGTGAGTTTGCTCAGTCAGTGGTTCAGACGACTGAAAATGACTCCGGTAACCCAAAAGACGACCTTTTGCGACATCAAGTTCAGGTGACTGTAACTTCTTCGTTATTCGATATTTTTGGGCGTCTCTTTTGATTATGACTCTCCTTGACGTCATATCTAATTTCTCTTCACAAGTCAAGATTTGATTATGTGCGAAAGATCATCAGAAAATTCGAATGCTTTAAAGGTCATTTTGTGAATTTGACCTAATCACAAGAAACTCTTGTCCAATTTTCGAGGCTCACAACTTCTTCAATTTTCAATATCATGAAGTGATTCTTTTTGCAAAAGTATCACAAATAGCATTGTCTATGAGATTACTTCAACGATCAAAGTAAAAGTGCGCTTGGAAGACCATGCAATTTGTTAAAATTTTATAGGAATTTCTTGACTGAAGAATGTTATTTCTAGATGTTGATCATCATGTTGAGATAATTCATTGAAACAAGAGTTTGAGTTTGAAAGTCCATGAATAGTTTGTTGTTCGTACTTCGAATCGTTCGCGTTTGGACGATAATGATTATTGGATCAAAATAGGATTTCTATCAAAATTCTTACAGGATATTCAAAAGGGTATAGCACCAATTCCATTTCCAAATTCAAGACATCCATTTCAAGTTGCAAGAATTAAAAAAAAAACAAATGGAGGGAAAATTCTTTTGTCATTTTCTTAAAGAAAAATTCAATGTGCTAAATCCATGGATTCAAGGTCAATTTCAAATGATTCAAGTTTGCAAGACATAATCAATTTGTTCATAAACTTCATTCAAAGTCTCATTATCCATTCAAGTTCATAAGTTCTACATGTGAATCAAGCTCACATCGATTCTACATATTACAAGACAAGGTTTATTCCAAGTTTCCATTCTCAATTTCAAGTCCAAATCTTATTCCAAATTCAACTTTTCAAGGCTATATTCAAAAATCAACTCATCATTCTTCAAAGGAATTTGCAAAGCTTATGTTGATCACTCTTGAAGACTCTGAACAAGAAAAAGACTTCATTCAAATTTCATGAGAAGCTTACAAGACTACAAAGTGACTTTTGAATACCTAAGTCCTCACCATTATCATTCAATTTCCTTTTGGTACAAGGCTTACGTTCAATCTATCATCCAAAGTGTTGTTCAAGATCAAAGAATGTTCAATTGTTAAAGTTTTACAAGCTTGCAATTACAAAAAAATATGTTACAAAATTCCTAACAAAGCACTAAACTACAAAGGAGTTTTCTTCATCATCAAGCTTTCTTCAAGTGCTTCAAGTCACTCTTCGCCAATTCTCCCTATCATCCAATGGGCCCATACATGTAAACAAAAGAGAAGCATTAGTTAGCAAAATTCATGTTGGAATAAGATTGGAAAATTTCAAAGAAATCTCTATATTTTCATCATTACGGATTGGTAAAAAGAATCTGAAATAAGGGGACAACGTTTCGTCTGTATTTGGTCCATTGCAAATCACAATTTTCAATTGGTTCACAGAGGACAAAATAAGGAGAAATGTAAGTCAAAATCAATAATTTCATCATGGTTTCAAATGCTGCAAAATTAGTTTACATCACAATGAAAAAAGCACAATCACAAAAAGCCAAAATGCTGTCAAAAATGGACTGCATTGCAGCCCTCCATATGTTGTCCATAAGAGGCCAAAATATGTCCAAATAGCTGCAAACATACAGCCTAAAATTGCACATAAATAGGCTAAGTCAAAACTGCAACAAAAAGGAGCAAAAACAGCATAACACAAATGTTCAAACCCAATTGCTTTTCCCCCCCAAAGTTTTGTTTTTCGGATAAAGAATATAGCATATAACAGGGCCATTCGGGACAGAGAGAGGGGAGAGAAACAGATATTCATTATTCAAAAAAACCAGCAGCATACCGCAGCATACAAAGCATACCAAAACCCCAAGAATATTATCATCATTTTCTTAAATACCACCCTTTAGAAAAGAAGAAAATACAGAAAAAAGGATAGCAATCAACTTCCCTGTCAAGCAAAAGCCAGCAACAAGGTAAAATTCCTATCACTTCTATGCATTTATCATAAAATTTGTCCTCTGCGTATATTTTGTCTTTGTTGAATAGTCAAATAAAGAAAAAATCTAAAAAATCATCAAACCAGAAAACCATCATCACTAATCAAACCAATAAACCTGTAAAAAATCAGAAAAAACCAGCAACAGATAGAACCAACGGACCAACAAATCTAAAAAAAAACAGTAAGAAACAGTAATGGAACTGACAAACCGGTAAAACCATCATCACCTAAAAAACCAGAAAAGCCAACTAATCCAAATCCATCTCAAACCATCATCACCCAAAAAAAAACCATAGAAGCCAACGAATCCAAATCCGTATCAAACTGTCATCACCAAAAAACCTACAGAAAAATTTCACAAAAGTAACAGAAGAAGAAAACCCAGCAAAAAAAACAAACTGAATTGTTCATCAAACTCATAATCAAAGCCGACCACCACCCTTTATCTCACATCACCGAAAATCAACAAATTCGTCTCGAACCATCATCACCCAAAAAGCAAGAAAAGCCAACGAATCCAAATCTGTATCAAACCATCACCGACCCACAATCAAAAACCCAGTGCGCTAGCCACTCGCAACCCCCTCCAAACCGCTTCCGTGACTCCCTCTGTCCATCATCACCGTAGCCGGCAACATGCAGAATAGAAAAGAGTGGAAAACCGCGTTAGAATAGGGCCGAGTTCAGAGAGGAGTATTATGGCCAAATTCGGAGAGAGAGGAGAACGATGAGTTAGGGTGAGGAGAGTGATGAAGAATAGTGTTTACAGTAAGGAAGAGAAAGAGACGGAACAAGAAGAGGGAGTTTCACTATTGTTCATCGTGAGAGTGAAGAGAGAATACTTTTTTTCTTCTTTTAATTAATTAGCGCTTTAATCTAATTTTTATTGGGAATAAAGAGCATTAATTGGGTTAACAAATGATAAATATTTTTTTTTCTTCCTAAGCGCCGCCCCTTTGTTTCCTTCCTAGGGTTTCAATCCCTTTCACTTCTTTTCCCGTTCGGATCAGGCCTTTTGGGCCTTTCGGCCCAATTATCCCACTGCATTCTCTTTATTTACTAATTAAGTTGTTTTAATTATGAATGAGTAGTATAGTTCATTTGGTAAAACCCATTATCCATAACCTTGATGACCTGAGCTCGACCCCTTATGGGGCATTTTTCTGTTCTTTTGCGTTTTTGTAAACCTTTTCTTTCAATTCCATTAAAATTTAATTATATATAGTTTAGATTTTGTTTAATTTAGTTTATAATTAATTTTTTATTTTATACTTACCTTAATTTAAGAATTAATTTAAACTATATTTAATTTAAGTAATTTTATAATTAGCTTATTTTAGGTTTAATTTAACAACTTATAATTTTAAGTTAGAATTACTCTAATAACTTTATTTAGTTTAAGATTTAATTTTATTAATCTTTAGTTTTAATTCTAGAATCATAATTTTGAATTATTTAATTTTCTCAATTAGTTTAGTTAGCAATTTTTGTGAATAGTTTAGTTAATTAACTTTTTTCTTTAGTCAACATTTTTTACAATTGTTTAATTTCTTCATGATAAACAAAATTTTAAAGAAAATAATAGAATAGAATTTTATTTTTCTTTTTTAATTTTCCTCACAAACAAGATACCATGAACTCTATTCCCATACTTTGTTATTTAATTTTTACTTCATAGATTGTTGTAATTTTAATTGATTATTTGATTCAATCTTGTTGTATTGATTGCCTATTTGGACTTGTAATCGCATTGATTCATCCCTATTTGTAAATTTGTACCCCCCATTCCTGAAAACTTTGTAATAGCGTAGAATTTCAATTCCCGCAATTTACTGTTTTCCTTATACTGTATAGTAATTAGGCGTGTATGGTAAGATTCAAAAAATCAATCGCTAGATAACCTAATCAAAGAACAAAATAACTTGAAACAAACTCACTTTTCCACACGCGCACCTATAGGGTAACCTCGCTCGTTGCCTCGGAAATACAGTCATGTCCCTCGAATATGGGATGCCTTAGCAATGACCCTTCGATAAAAAAAGATCGTAATCCCTCTATGACCCTCGACGTTGCCTTTGATAAAACGATCTCGTCCCTTACGAAAATTGCTAAAGCGTCTCATAAGTTGCCTTCGATGACTGTAAAATTGACCCGCGCATGTCCCTTCACATCCAACGATGGGGCTTCTTACCAAATTAATGGTAAGATAGCAACATTAAAAGGAGGAAGAAAAGAACAATTGAAAACCTTTCAAGTAGATAGATTCGCTCCTAGTTACTCGTTTGCTCACGATAAAAACATTTTTTACACCTACACTTTCATTTCAAAACATTTTCAAAAGACAAAACATATTTTATACATTCTTATAGAGACGAGAACCATTGCAAAACATTATTTTAAAACACTTTCCGAAACACAATCCACAAACACATCTTTGAACCACTTTTCGAAACAAAACTTTGTACACGTTCTTATAGAAACGAGAACCATTACAAAGAGATTTTTTTCAAAACATTTTCAAAATCCACACCACAAGCACACTGTCAAATGAAAGCAAATGATCTAAACGAGTAACTAAGAGCCCATGGAAAACCATGGATGAAAAGGGTGCTAATACCTCCCCTTTTCATAATCTACCCCCCGAACCCGAGAAATAATCTCGAAAGGTCTTTCCTGTGCTTTTTTACCTTTCCTTTTGGATAAAATAAAATTCAAGGGCGAATCTTGTTATCCGCACAAATGCGATCGAAACGCAAAAATACGAAGTCAGTTCTCCCACCGTATCACAGAACTGGAGACTCTGCTGGGGATTTTATTCTAAAAAGTGGGTTTACCTTAGGGTTAGATCACCTTTACTCGCTTTCATTATTTGATTTGTGTGCTTTATATTTAGTTCTTTGTATTGGGCTTGCTTTTATCCTCCACCCGGATCTGGGGCACCTTTTTAGGTAAATAGCAATAGATTGTGGAGACTGTACGACGTAGACCGATATGGTTGAGACAATGCCTATGTTAGTGTGACGCATTTGTGGGTACCGATATCCCTCGTGGTGAATCGAGGAGAATACGGGGCCGCTGAGTGGCGTCATGAAGCACTAACTGACCTTAGAACCATAATTGAACAAACTTGGCCATTAGGACGTAGTGAGGTAGCCGATTTCGGTGTAAAGCTGAAAATTGGTTGATACTCGATACTACACTCATTGATGCTAGACTTTTGGGATATCTCAACTGCAAGAAAAGATTGTTGTGCTGAGACAATGCCTAAGAGAAAGGTCGATAATATTGAGATCCTTTAGAACCCGATCATTATTTCTAGGACAGGTTGAGCCAACTAGACTTCAAGAGGGTACTTGTTTGTTGTTGTGTATATATCTGTTTGTACATAAACATCATAAACATCATCAACATCATATGCATGCTCACTAACCATTTCAAGGATTTAGAAATTTATCTTTGTTTTTTTTTTGTAGGACATGAATTCTCTCTGAAGAAACACCATCCGAATAAGCTTTGTGAAAGCACATCCTCACCTTCAAGATCTAGCCTCAGAGTTCCCGGGGATTCTCCTTTTACCAAGAAATATGGTGGACTCCTCAGTTTGGCTACATCCAACTTCCAAGAAGAGATGATGTGTGTACTATTCCAATTCTTTGATCCCGTACATCATTGCTTCACTTTCCTGGACTATCAGTTGGTACCTACACTAGAAGAGTTCTCTCTAATCTTAGGGGTGCCCGTGCTTAATCAGATACCGTTCACCGGTCTAGAAGGGATTCCAAAACCTGAAGTCATCGTCGAAGCTTTGCATATGAAGAGGGCCGACATCATAGCCAATTGGGAGACAAGAAGTGGGGTTAAAGGCTTTCTAGCTAAGTTTCTATTGGAAAAAGCTCGTTCATTCTAGGATGACATGGATTTCCAAGCTTTCGAAGACGTGTTAGCTCTCCTCATTTATGGTTTGGTTCTGTTTCCCAATTCGGACCAATTTATAGACGTTAATGCCATCAAAGTCTTTCTCTCTCGCAATCCTATACCCACCTTACTAGGAGACATCTTGCATTGCCTTCATACCCGCACCATGAAGAAAAGAGGTACCCTTTTGTATTGTATCCCCCTACTCGCTAAGTGGTTCACTCACACCTACCTCAGTCAGCATTAAAGAACGAGCAAAGATTGACTTGGTCTCAAAGGATGATGTCTCTCACCCACTCTGATATCCGTTGGTGCTCGAGATCCTTGGAAGATATTTCTATCATTGACCGCTGTGGGGAGTTCCCTAATGTACCTATGTTAGGTATTAGGGGAGGTATCACCTACAACCCGTGCTTAGCTCTTTGGCAGTTTGGGTATGCCCGAAGGGACGGCCCTCATGAGATGCACATCCAGGGTTTGGTGTTCGACTACGACAAAGAAGACCAAGGTTACCGCCAGAGGTTTGCACGTGCTTGGGGAATGGTGAAAAAGATGGACAGTAGGACTTTGGGACGTAAAAACTCTATCCCTATCAAGCCTTACCTTAAATGGGTACGGGCTCGTGCCCATAATCTCTTGATGTCTTACCCTTTCATCCTTCCTGTCATCATTGAACTTATTATTGAAGGAGACGTCCCATACACCATTCTTCATCCTGACATGCCTACTTCTCTTGAAGACCTGCAAAAAGCTTGGATTCAGTTAAAGGAAAAGCGAGACACCTTTGAAACCCAGTACTACGCCAGTGAGAAGAAGGTTCTGGAGCTCACCAAATTGCTTCATGAAGAGAAAAACCTGAATACCTACATTTCTCCAAAGAGGATGTGTTCGGTCTTTTTGTCTTAGGAGTTTTTGTTGTATTTTGTTTCCTTCTTTGTAAGCCCAAGGAGGCATGATGTATTCAAACTTGGTTTTATTTAATATGACGTGTGTTCTTTTTGGTTTGAACAAATTTAAATCTATAAATTTCCTTGAAATCATTGCATATTGCATCTTCATTCATCATAACATCATACAAGTTTCTCATAACAAGTCGCCTTATCCTTCTACTATTTATTTCAGTAAGATGGATGTTGAACAGACTGTGAAAGATCTCCAGGCGCAAAATTCCCAGTTTCAAAAAATGCTCATGGCTATGACAAAAGGACAAGAGGAGTTGAAGACTCTGCTGGCCAAAGAGAAGAAGAAGAAAACGAAGAAACCAACCAGAGTTGTGATCATGGGAAGAAGGTTTAAAGGGCAGACCAGGAGAACCTTAGACTTTGCAACATCATCGGGTGAAGGAGATAATCAAGGAGCCGAGACCCAGGAAGTGAACAACGACCCAGTATCCGAAGGAGAGGAAGAGCTTGATTACTCTGAGGAACAATATCCTCCCGCTGATGATAAATACAAACAGCTAGAGGATCGTTTGAATGCCATGGAGATTCAGAGGGTACCCGGTTTGGACTTTGAAGAATTAGGACTCATCTTGGGGGTTGTCATCCCACAGAAATTCAAGGTCCCAACTTTCGCCAAGTATGATGGTGTCTCTTGCCCAAAACTACATCTGAGGTCATATGTCAGAAAGATTCAACCCCACACGGTTGACAATAATCTATGGGTGCATTTCTTCCAGGAGAGCTTATCGGGGACTCAGTTGGATTGGTTCTACCAATTAGAAGGGTCCAATGTTCGCAACTGGGAAGAGTTGGCCGCCGCTTTCTACAAACAGTATCAGTATAATGCTGATTTGGCTCCGACTAGGACACAATTACGGAGCATGTCTATGGGAACAGATGAGGGTTTCAAAACCTATGCTCAAAAATGGAGGGATCTCGCAGGCAGGGTCCAACCCCCTTTATCCGACAAAGAATTAGTGGATATGTTCCTAAGCACCTTGTCAGGACCATTTTTCAATCACCTGATTGGGAGTTCTTCATCTGGGTTTACCGAATTAATCATGACTGGTGAGCGGGTCGAAGCCGGTATAAAAAGCGGCAAAATTCAAAAAGATGCATCCTCAAGTATGGTGAAGAAGCCCTTTGTTGGAAAGAAGGAGGTCAGTGCTACATATGACCATAAGAATCAAAATAAAACTGACCGTCGTCCGACAGTAGGGGCTATCATGATTTCTAATCCTGCACCAAATCAGCAGCGAAAATATCAGCGCAAACCAGAAGCGCCCATGAGACAATTTACCCGGATTAACATGACCATGTCTCATGTTTTGCCACACCTTCTCAAGACCAATCTGGTAACTTTAAAGGAAGCTCCCAAGAATCCCAATATTGCTTCTCTTCGCTACAACCCGAACGCCCGATGTGCCTATCATTCTGAAAGCACGGGGAACGATACAAATGACTGCTGGGCCTTAAAGAATAAGGTGCAAGACCTTATCGATGCAAAAGAGATTGAATTTGAGCCCCCAGAAACACCTAATGTAATAACGGCACCAATGCCCAGACATGGCCAAGGTATCAACGCCATTGACGATGATCGTTTTGTTTCCTCCGTGAATGACTTGGTTACTCCTCTGTTGACCATTAAACAAAATCTACTGCAAGCCGACCTGTTCCCAGGATGCAATGAAGATTGTCACCTATGCAAATCTCTACAAAACGGTTGTTTGTTACTAAAGATAGGCGTCCAGCGCCTGATGACCAGCAAAGAAATTCTATTTGAAAAGCTACCTCTTATCAAAAGCTCTTATTAAGATGTTTCGATAATCACCATTTCCGACAATCCTCCCAGGGTCTCCACCAAAAGACCCGTCAGGATTACATCTGCTCCCAGATCTGCACCTTTAATCATCACCATGCCAAGACCAATACCATACTCCTCAGATAAAGCTGTTCCCTGGAGTTATGAGGCTGACGTTTATTACTACGGCGTCAAGCAAGATCAGTTGGCTGTCAAAAATAAAGTTGCGAGAGATATTGATTCCGATATCGGTAACATCACTGGAACCAGCAAAATAACAAGAAGTGGAAGAGTCTTCTCATCTGAGATTTCTCCAAAGATCGTTGCTACTCCTGTGATCATTACTACTGCCACTCCTACCGACACCCCCAATGATACTCCTACTGTTATCCCTACTGCCGATACAAGGGGCAAAGAGGCTTTGGTTGAGCCTGCGCAAGCAAGAGAACATCCCGAAGTCATCCTTGAAGCTTCTAGAAAAGAAATAGAAGAAATCCTGAAGATAATTAAGAAAAGTGACTACAACATTGTAGAACAATTAGGGCATACCCCTTCGAAGATATCATTGTTGTCCTTACTTTTGTGTTCTGAAACTCACGGAAAATCCTTGGTAAAGTTTCTTAAGACCGCTCACGTGCCCTAAGAGACCTCAATTGACCAATTTGAAAACTGTGTGGCCAGTCTGACTGCTGATAACGAATTAGGATTTTCTGATGCTGATTTAACCTCTAAGGGAAGGAAGCACAATGATGCCTTACATATTTCCATCGAATGCAGGGGCACCACACTTGCCCATGTTTTGGTGGATACAGGTTCATCATTGAATGTCTTGCCCAAAAATGCCCTCGATCGACTGGATTGTGAGGGGCTCATCTTGAAACCTAGCAACATCATAGTAAGGGCCTTTGATGGTTCCAAGAGGACAGTGCACGGAGAAGTTAACATCCTCATAAAAATTGGGACTCAGACTTTTGACTCAATTTTCTATGTGATGGACATCCGCCCTTCGTACTCTTGTCTGTTGGGTCGACCCCAGATCCATGATGCTGGTGCCGTCACTTCTACCCTACACCAAATGCTAAAATACCCGATCAGAGGAAAGATTGTCACGGTTCACGGAGAAGAGGAATACATGGTTAGCCATTTGAACTCTTTCAGGTATGTTGAAATGGATGGTGAATTCATAGAGACTCCCTGTCAGAACTTTGAGGAGGTTCCAGCAACGGTCGCGACAACTAAGTCTACTCCAAAGGTCCCAAAGATTACCAGACCTCCGTTGAAGATGGCTTCGTTGAAAGACGCTCGAGTAGTAGTTGAAGAGGGAGGATGTACTATCTTGGGTCAGCTTCCGGATATTCCCTACAAGTCCAATAAATTTGGGTTGGGGTTCACTTCAGAGGCTCAGAAAGCTGTCTGATGTTCTCGCGTAGGGGGACCACCTCTACGTATCAGTAATCAAGGAGTCAATGCATTAGAAGACAATGATGGCAGCTGTGACATGGACGAATGGATTTTTCCAACCATCGACGGGGGGCTCAACAATTGAGAGGCCAAGGATTTCATTCGTATTACTTTTATTCAAGAGTAATTGTCTTTTAATATTTTTAGGCTTGTAATATTTAAACAATTCAGACTTTTTTAAACCTTGTGTCTTACCCGAGGCACAACGGTCCATTTGTGAGGGTTGTCACTTCATTCTCATATGTCATTAATGAATCATGGACGTTTTTACATCAAATTTTGTTTTCTTTGTCTTTTCTTTATTACATTTTATTTCTTTCAAAGGTAGCTATGTTCTTACACACACTCACATATTAAAAATGCATATCTACATCCACTCAGGATCTCATGGGTAACAATTCTGCTATGGCCAATTGTGACTTTGAAAATCCGATCTACCAAGCGACGACGAAGGTGAGGAAGATTATGAAGTGCCAGGAGAGTTGGTTAGGTTGTTGCAACAAGAAGAAAGGGCCATTCAGCCACACGAGGAGCCAGTCGAAACAATTAACTTGGGAACTGAGGAAGATAAGAAAGAGGTCAAGGTGGGTGCCAACTTGGAACCTAATGTCAAGGAGCGTCTGATTCAGTTATTGCACGATTATGTTGAGATCTTTGCTTGGTCGTACAAAGACATGCCAGAACTGGATGCAGACATTGTGGTACATCGTCTACCTACAAAGGAAGATTGTACCCCAGTAAAGCAAAAGGTTCATCGCATGAGGCCCGATATGTCGGAAAAGATCAAAGCAGAAGTTATGAAATAATTCAATGCTGGATTTTTGGCTGTCACCTCTTATCCCCAATGGGTGGCCAATGTTGTTCCCGTACCTAAGAAAGACGGTAAAGTGCGGATGTGTGTGGACTACAGAGATTTGAATAGGGCAAGCCCCAAAGATGATTTCCCACTTCCCCACATCGACATCTTGGTTGATAATATAGCCTAACACAAAGTGTTTTCCTTCATGGACGGCTTCTCAGGCTACAACTAAATCAAAATGGCGCTTGAGGATATGGAGAAAACGACCTTTGTTACACAGTGGGGCACTTTCTGCTATAAGGTCATGTCATTTGGACTGAAGAATGCTGGGGCAACTTATCAACGCGCCATGGTGCTTTATTTCATGACATGATACATCATGAGATAGAGGTCTATGTAGACGACATGATAGCCAGATCGCAGACGGAAGAAGAGCACCTTGATCACCTACAGAAACTGTTTGAGAGGCTGAAGAAATACAAGTTGAGCTTGAATCCAAACAAGTGCACATTCGGAGTACGGTCTGGTAAACTCTTAGGCTTTGTCGTCAGCAACAAGGGTATCGAAGTTGATCCTGCCAAGGTTAAAGCGATACAAGAAATGTCGTCTTCTCGTACTGAGAAAGAAGTCAGAGGATTCTTGGGACGTCTGAATTACATAGCCAGGTTTATTTCTCACCTGACAGCTACTTGTGGGCCAATCTTCAAACTCTTGAAGAAAGATCAAGTAGTCAGATGGAACGATGAATGCCAAGTTGCTTTTGACAAAATCAAATAATACCTGCAAGAACCTCCTGTGTTGTTGCCACCTATCGAAGGAAGGCCATTGATCTTATATCTAACTGTTTTAGAAAATTCAATGGGGTGTGTGTTGGGGCAGCATGACGAGTCTGGCCGAAAAGAGCATGTTATTTATTACCTGAGCAAAAAGTTTACCGACTGTGAAACAAGATATTCACTGCTCGAGAAAACTTGCTGCACTCTGGCATGGGCTGCTTGTCGGCTGATATAGTATATGCTGACCCACACTACTTTGTTGATATCTAAAATGGATCCGATAAAGTACATCTTTGAGAAGCCCGCTCTTTCTGGGAGAATAGCGAGATGGCAGATGATCCTGACAGAATATGACATACAATATACTACTCAGAAAGTTATAAAGGGCAGTGTATTGGCTGATCATCTTGCTCACCAAGCTGTAGAAGACTATCAGTCCATGAAGTTTGAATTTTCGGACGAAGACATCATGACATTAGACAACTGTGAAGAAATCAGGCCATATGATGGACCTTAACAAGGATCCTGATGGACCCTGTTCTTTGATGGGGCATCCAACACACTTGGCAATGGTATCGGTGTCGTACTCATATCCCCAGAAGGATGTCATACTCCCTTTACTGCCAGACTTTGCTTCAACTGTACAAACAACATGGTAGAATACGAAGCGTGCATCTTCGGTCTCAAAGCTGCCATAGACTTGGGAATCAAATCTTTAGTTGTGTTTGGAGATTCAGCTCTGGTCGTCAGTCAGATCAAAGAAGAATGGGACACAAAGCACCCAAACCTTATCCCTTACAAAGAACATGTTTTGACATTGTTTCCGCATTTCGAGAAGGTTACCTTCGAGCATTTCTCGCGATAAGAAAATCAGCTAGCAGACGAATTATCTACAATGTCATCTATTTTTAAACTTAATTGGGATAACGAGGCTCCTCAAATCACCATTGAGTGGATGGATGAACCAGCCTATTGTCACGAGATTAATACCGAAGAAGTAGTGGACCAGCCTTGGTTTCATGAAGTCAAAAGGTATCTCGAGTCTCAGGAATATCTAGAAGGAGCTTCGGTGAATGACAAGAAGTTTCTAAGAAGGTTTTCGGCTGAGTTCTTCCTTAGTAACGACATTTTATACAAACGCAGTCATGACTCTGTATTGCTTCGGTGCGTAGACAAGGCTGAGGCAGAAAGGATCATGGGTGAACTACACGAAGGCACTTTTGGTACTCATTCCAGTGGGCATACAATGGCAAAGAAAATCCTACGGGCAGGCTATTATTGGTCTACCATAGAGTCAGATTGCTACTAACACTCTCGGACTTGCCATAAGTGTCAAATTTATGCTGACAAAGTGCACGTACCTCCGGTTCCTCTGAATGTCTTGACGGCTCCTTGGCCCTTTGCTATGTGGGGAATCGATATGATTGGGGAAATCAAGCCAGCGGCCTCCAATGGACACCGCTTTATCTTAGTGGCCATCGACTATTTTACAAAGTGGGTTGAGGAAGCTTCTTTTAATTCCGTTACTAAGAATATGGTCGCCCGGTTCATCAAGCAGAATCTCATCTGTCGGTACGGTATCCCAGAGAGAATCCTCACTGATAATGGTACGAATCTAAACAAAACTATGATCATCGCCTTGTGCGAGCAATTCAAGATTCAGCATCACAATTCTTTCCCTTACCGGCCAAAGATGAATGGTGCTGTAGAAGTTGCTAACAAAAACATTAAAAAGATCATACAGAAAATGGAAGTCACATACAAAGACTGGCATGAGATGCTACTGTTCGATCTCCATGGGTATTGTACCACAACTCGCACATCAACTGGGGCAACACCTTTTTCTCTCGTTTACGACATGGAAGTTGTCTTACCTATTGAGGTCCAGATCCCCTCTCTAAGAATCATGAAGGATGCTGGTTTGAGTGAAGAAGATTGGATCCAGACTCGGTTCGACCAACTAAACTTGATTGATGAGAAGAGGCTTACAGCTATCTATCATGGTCAGATGTACCAAAAACGCATGATCAAAGCTTTTAATAAAAAGGTTAAACGTCAGGTATATCGGGTCGATGACTTGGTAATCAAGCGTATCATTTTTCCACAAGGTGATCCCAGGGGAAAATGGACCCCTACATATGAAGGGCCATTTGTAATCAAAAGCATTTTCTATGGTGGAGCAATGATCTTGACTACTATGGATGGCGACGACCTCCCGCACCCTGTAAATACGGACATAGTTAAAAGATACTACGCATGATCAAAGACCCGCTAGGTTGACTGGCCTAGGAAAAAATAAGGGCTTCCCGGCGAACCAAAAAGGTTCGGGCAAAAATAAGGGATGAAAATAAAAAATCTGTACACCCGGCAAGTCGAAAACTCGAAAGGGCGGCTTGGGCAAAAAAGGGTATCCCGATGGACTGAAAACCCGAGAGGGCGGTCCAAGCAAAAGTTAGGGATTGAAGCGTATGACTATGTCCCATTAAATCATCTGGAAGACAATCTTCAGCGTCAACCAATCAACTCAATGGCTCTAAATCAATCCAATCGACTTCGCCGAGGCGACAAGCGGACAAAACATTCAGAGACATGAAGACTATAGCAGAATAGGAACCCCATGGGATTATTTCACATAGTTATCTTTTCTCTGTATCAAATTTCATTTTTTATGATGACATTCTCTCGCTAGAATGCTCGTCTCATTGTACAAAAAAATACTTATTCGAGTTAATACAAAGATATCCCTTTTAAAAGTACAAAACCATCTGTTTTTCTTTATTTCTATGTTTTATTTACAAAAACGTCCAATGATTTATTTTTGAACATATGCATTTGAACGTGATTATTGTTACAAATAAACAAAAATAAAAAAAACGGAAAGATAATTACTAATGACTTTAAGAAATAGAATAATATTTGCAAGCCATTCCATAAAACCCCCGCAGGTACTTTCTCCAGTCAGAGCAAGATTTTTCAACCACTGATCCAGAGTGTCCCCAGTAAGTTGCCCAACTTCTCAGATTTCCCCAGCAGGATATCACAAAGACTACAAGCAATGTCTGGCTTTTCCCTTTTACAACAGAGTTCATACTTGGAAACTCACCCATCAGTGCTTCAAAATGGATTTGTTTTCCCCGCTTCCAGCAACGCTACGACACAAAACAATCTTTAATTCCATACATTTGCATCCATACATCATAACATTGACAACTCAAGTACATACAGTTCAATCTCATTTATTTTGAGAGGCAAACATCACACCATGCATCACATACATCATAGCATTGCATACAATTAACTCTTCACCTTTTTACAAGAAAGAGCCATTGAACAGTTATTATCAACAAACTTCCGACAGACACAAATTTTCAACAAGTCAAATACATATCAGTTTCTGATTCGTCTCTAGATTATTTCATTGGTTCAGATAAATCTCTCAACGGTATATTCTGATTCGTCTCCAGATTATTTCACTGGTTCAGATAAATCTCTCAACGGTTTATTCTGATTCTTCTCCAGATTATTTCACGGGTTCAGATAAATCTCTCAATGGTTTATTCTGATTTGTCTCCAGATTATTTCATTGGTTCAGATAAATCTCTCAACGGTTTATTCTGATTCGTCTCGAGATTATTTCACTGGTTCAGATAAATCTCTCAACGGTTTATTCTGATTCGTCTCCAGATTATTTCACTGGTTCAGATGAATATCTCAACGGTTTATTCTGATTCGTCTTCAGATTATTTCACTGGTTTAGATAAATCTCTCAAACGGTTTATTCTGATTTGTCTCCAGATTATTTCACTGGTTCAGATAAATCTCTCAAACGGTTTATTCTGATTCGTCTCCAAATTATTTCACTGGTTCAGATAAATCTCTCAACAGTTTATTCTGATTCGTCTCCAGATTATTTCATTGGTTCAGATAAATCTCTCAACGGTTTATTCTGATTCGTCTCCAGATTTTTTCATTGGTTCAGATAAATCTCTCAACGATATATTCTGATTCGTCTCCAGATTATTTCACTGGTTCAGATAAATCTCTCAACGGTTTATTCTGATTCGTCTCCATATTATTTCACTGGTTCAGATAAATCTCTCAACGGTTTATTCTTATTCGTCTCCAGATTATTTCATTGTTTCAGATAAATCTCTCAACAATTTATTCTGATTCATCTCCAGATTATTTCAATAGTTCAGATAAATCTCTCAACGGTTTATTCTGATTCGTTCTCTGTTAAGATCAAGTTCAAACTTTTCGTCGACAATCACCTTTGGATGGCATCTATAAGCCCATCTCCGACAATTCTACCTTGTTTCTCCAAATGGCATCTTTAAGCCCATTTCCATACACAATCAACCAGCACGTCATCAAGTGCAAATTTCTGGGCACTCTAGTGTTCAATCACCTTCTACTTTCAAGCCACGAACGACAAATGCGTCGATCTCGCTTTTCAAGTTTAAGAAGATTGAACAGGGGCAGTTGTTGTACCCCAAAATTTTCCCTCCTATTTTTCATACAAGATACAATCCTAGGGTTTCTCGGATATTCAAATTGGCTCAGAAATCGATCAGACAGATTCTCTTCCGAGGTAGTAAATCAACAATTAGGGTTTTGCAGTTCTCAAAAGAAAATGAGTTTTCAAAGTTTCAAACGGTCTTTATGGTCCTTCATGTGTTATCAGAGATGTTTGTGCCAAGTTTCAAGCCTCGCATCATGAGTTTGCTCAGTCAGTGGTTCAGACGACTGAAAATGACTCCGGTAACCCAAAAGATGACCTTTTGCGACATCAAGTTCAGGTGATTGTAACTTCTTTGTTATTCGATATTTTTGGGCGTCTCTTTTGATTATGACTCTCCTTGACGTCATATCTAATTTCTCTTCACAAGTCAAGATTTGATTATGTGCGAAAGATCATTAGAAAATTCGAATGCTTTAAAGGTCATTTTGCGAATTTGACCTAATCACAAGAAACTCTTGTCCAATTTTCGAGGCTCACAACTTCTTCAATTTTCAATATCATGAAGTGATTCTTTTTGCAAAAGTATCACGAATAGCATTGTCTATGAGATTACTTCAACGATCAAAGTAAAAGTGCGCTTGGAAGACCATGCAATTTGCTAACATTTTATAGGAATTTCTTGACTGAAGAATGTTATTTCTAGATGTTGATCATCATGTTGAGATAATTCATTGAAACAAGAGTTTGAGTTTGAAAGTCCATGAATAGTTTATTGTTCGTACTTCGAATCGTTCGCGTTTGGACGATAATGATTATTGGATCAAAATAGGATTTCTATCAAAATTCTTACAGGATATTCAAAAGGGTGTAACACCAATTCCATTTCCAAATTCAAGACATCCATTTCAAGTTGCAAGAATTAAAAAAAACAAATGGAGGGAAAATTCTTTTGTCATTTTCTTAAAGAAAAATTCAATGTGCTAAATCCATGGATTCAAGGTCAATTTCAAATGATTCAAGTTTGCAAGACATAATCAATTTGTTCATAAACTTCATTCAAAGTCTCATTATCCATTCAAGTTCAAAAGTTCTACATGTGAATCAAGTTCACATCGATTCTACATATTACAAGACAAGGTTTATTCCAAGTTTCCATTCTCAATTTCAAGTCCAAATCTTATTCCAAATTCAACTTTTCAAGGCTATATTCAAAAATCAACTCATCATTCTTCAAAGGAATTTGCAAAGCTTATGTTGATCACTCTTGAAGACTCTGAACAAGAAAAATACTTCATTCAAATTTCATGAGAAGCTTACAAGACTACAAAGTGACTTTTGAATACCTAAGTCCTCACCATTATCATTCAATTTACTTTTGGTACAAGGCTTACGTTCAATCTATCATCCAAAGTGTTGTTCAAGATCAAAGAATGTTCAATTGTTAAAGTTTTACAAGCTTGCAATTACAAAAAAATATGTTACAAAATTCCTAACAAAGCACTAAACTACAAAGGAGTTTTCTTCATCATCAAGCTTTCTTCAAGTGCTTCAAGTCACTATTCGCCAATTCTCCCTATCATCCAATGGGCCCATACATGTAAACAAAAGAAAAGCATTAGTTAGCAAAATTCATGTTGGAATAAGATTGGAAAATTTCAAAGAAATCTCTATATTTTCATCATTACGGATTGGTAAAAAGGATCTGAAATAAGGGGACAACGTTTCGTCTGTATTTGGTCCATTGCAAATCACAATTTTCAATTGGTTCACAGAGGACAAAATAAGGAGAAATGTAAGTCAAAATCAATAATTTCATCATGGTTTCAAATGCTGCAAAATTAGTTTACATCACAATGAAAAAAGCACAATCACAAAAAGCCAAAATGCTGTCAAAAATGGACTGCATTGCAGCCCTCCATATGTTGTCCATAAGAGGCCAAAATCTGTCCAAATAGCTGCAAACATACAGCCTAAAATTGCACATAAATAGGCTAAGTCAAAACTGCAACAAAAAGGAGCAAAAATAGCATAACACAAATGTTCAAACCCAATTGCTTTTCCCCTCAAAAGTTTTGTTTTTCAGATAAAGAATATAGCATATAACAGGGCCATTCGGGACAGAGAGAGGGGAGAGAAACAAATATTCATTATTCAAAAAAACCAGCAGCATACAGCAGCATACAAAGCATACCAAAACCCCAAGAATATTATCATCATTTTCTTAAATACCACCCTTTAGAAAAGAAGAAAATACAGAAAAAAGGATAGCAATCAACTTCCCTGTCAAGCAAAACCCAGCAACAAGGTAAAATCCCTATCACTTCTATGCATTTATCATAAAATTTGTCCTCTGCGTATATTTTGTCTTTGTTGAATAGTCAAATAAAGAACAAATCTAAAAAATCATCAAACCAGAAAACCATCATCACTAATCAAACCAATAAACCTGTAAAAAATCAGAAAAAACCAGCAACAGATAGAACCAACGGACCAACAAATCTATAAAAAAAACAGTAAGAAACAGTAATGGAACTGACAAACCGGTAAAACCATCATCACCTAAAAAACCAGAAAAGCCAACTAATCCAAATCCATCTCAAACTGTCATCACCCAAAAAAAAACCAGAGAAGCCAACGAATCCAAATCCGTCTCAAACTGTCATCACCAAAAAACCTACAGAAAAATTTCACAAAAGTAACAGGAGAAGAAAACCCAGCAAAAAAAACAAACTGAATTGTTCATCCAACTCAGAATCGAAGCCGACCACCACCCTTTGTCTCACATCACCGAAAATCAACAAATCCGTATCGAACCATCATCACCCAAAAAGCCAGAAAAGCCAACGAATCCAAATCCGTATCAAACCATCACCGACCCACAATCAAAAACCCAGTGCGCTAGCCACTCACAACCCCCTCCAAACCGCTTCCGTGACTCCCTCTGTCCATCATCACCGTAGCCGGCAACATGCAGAATAGAAAAGAGTGGAAAACCGCGTTAGAATAGGGCCGAGTTCAGAGAGGAGTATTATGGCCAAATTCGGAGAGAGAGGAGAACGATGGGTTGGGGTGAAGAGAGTGATGAAGAATCGTGTTTACAGTAAGGAAGAGAAACAGACGGAACAAGAAGAGGGAGTTTCACTATTGTTCATCGTGAGAGTGAAGAGAGAATACTTTTTTTCTTATTTTAATTAATTAGCGCTTTAATCTAAGTTTTATTAGGAATAAAGAGCATTAATTGGATTAACAAATGATAAATATTTTTTTTCTCTTCCTAAGCACCGCCCCTTTGTTTCCTTCCTAGGGTTTCAATCCCTTTCACTTCTTTTCCCGTTCGGATCAGGCCTTTTGGGCCTTTCGGCCCAATTATCCCACTGCATTCTCTTTATTTACTAATTAAGCTGTTTTAATTATGAATGAGTAGTATAGTTCAGTTGGGAAAACCCATTATCCATAACCTTGATGACCTGAGCTCGACCCCTGTTGGGGCATTTTTCTGTTCTTTTGCGTTTTTGTAAACCTTTTCTTTCAATTCCATTAAAATTTAATTATATATAGTTTAGATTTTGTTTAATTTAGTTTATAATTAATTTTTTATTTTATACTTAACTTAATTTAAGAATTAATTTAAACTATATTTAATTTAAGTAATTTTATAATTAGCTTATTTTAGGTTTAATTTAACAACTTATAATTTTAAGTTAGAATTACTCTAATAACTTTATTTAGTTTAAGATTTAATTTTATTAATCTTTAGTTTTAATTCTAGAATCATAATTTTGAATTATTTAATTTTCTCAATTAGTTTAGTTAGCAATTTTTGTGAATAGTTTAGTTAATTAACTTTTTTCTTTAGTCAACATTTTTTACAATTGTTTAATTTCTTCATGATAAACAAAATTTTAAAGAAAATAATAGAATAGAATTTTATTTTTCTTTTTTAATTTTTCTCACAAACAAGATACCATGAACTCTATTCCCATACTTTGTTATTTAATTTTTACTTCATAGATTATTGTAATTTTAATTGATTATTCGATTCAATCTTGTTGTATTGATTGCCTATTTGGACTTGTAATCGCATTGATTCATCCCTATTTGTAAATTTGTACCCCCCATTCCCGAAAACTTTGTAATAGCGTAGAATTTCAATTCCCGCAATTTACTGTTTTCCTTATACTGTATAGTAATTAGGCGTGTATGGTAAGATTCAAAAAATCAATCGCTAGATAACCTATTCAAAGAACAAAATAACTTGAAACAAACTCACTTTTCCACACGCGCACCTATAGGGTAACCTCGCTCGTTGCCTCGGAAATACAGTCATGTCCCTCTGTAAGTGCCTTCGTTTAGGATTGGCTCATTTCATGTAAAACAAATAGTAACAACAATAATGTAATGTAATGTACAATAGGAACAGCCTGAAAATCTTATTGTAAATGCCTAAACATGTTGTGTTGATCAAACATCTGGAACAACATGTCTCAAGAGATGTCATAACATCATACCAGACATCAAGCTACTGAACTGTCAAGTCTGATGCAGTTCTGTTCCTGAAGTTATGCAGAATATTCTGTCAAATAGAATGCATAACAAGTAGCGAAAATTGAAGGCATATGTGGAGCCCTAGAAGATTCAATCAGAAGCTAAGGATAAGGAGAAAAGCTCGATTGAAGACCTAACTTACAGCAGAAGTTTTCTGCTTACTTTATGCAGGTCGTTAAAGCTGCATTGCTGTCATATGAAGGCCCAAATCCAGTTGGGTAAAAAGTGTTATAAATAGAAGTATTGTAACCTAATTTAAGCGGGTCGTGGATTGACAAGATGTAATGATTAGGGCTAGTTTATGGTGAACCACCCGGGCTGTGGGATGGTCACTATACTCCTTGAAACCTGTAGGTTAGAGGATGTATGCATTGTACTTGATTGAAACTTTTAAGCATGATCAAGATGTGTAATGGAAGAGTAACTTCTGAACAGTTTATGTACTGTAGAAAGTTATCACTGCGGTGATTGAGGGGGAGTGAGAAGGGTCTCATATCTAAGATTGGATCTTAGGTAAAAGTGTCATTGGGTAGTGATTAAGTGAGAAGGCTGTCAACGGGTGTGTTGGCTGTAGGGTCTTTGAATTGATACTACTAATAGTGAACTTTATCCCTGGCTTGGAAGCCCCCAGATGTAGGTTGGTTGAACCGAACTGGGTGAACAATTCTGTGTGTTGTTTACTTTCTGCATTGGATATTTGTTTGATGTCACAACATTCCTCATGACATCAATGTATATGATTAATCTTAACTGCTCTGAACTTCAGTAAATCAGAACCTGTGACTGTTGCAGAACAGATATCAAGAGTACAGCCTATTCTACCTGTACAGCACTTAATGTCAGATCAAATGTCTTAACGTTCCATTAGACATCCTGAGTCTGTGACATACCAGGAATTTCAATTGGTATCAGAGCAGGCATCCTGTCTGTCTCTGGATGAGATCCATGGGGGATACTTTCCTGTTGTGTACAAGGTAGAATATTGTTTGAACCAGTAGTGTTCATATTGTTTGGTCCCTAGGAGTGGAGGATGGACCAATTTGAGAGAAACTAGATCAATCTGATCAACTATGTTGAAGGAAGGTGAAAATGTTTGAACAAATTCAAAAACCTCATGCGGGAGTGAAGATTTTGGAGAGCACTGTTCAACCTATATTCAGTACATAAGAAGAATATTATCAAAACCTTCATGCGGGAGTGAAGATATTGATAAGGCATCATATGTGATTATAAAGCTTCTTTTTAACAGGGCTGTAGAGTTGGGTCTAGAAAGTTGCTTGGTGAAGAAGCAAACAACTTGAAGGATTGATTTAAGCAGGTTCTGTTGAAGTACTGCTATTCCGCTGCACAACTTCTGATACAACCCCTAAAATGAAAGAAGAACTCTAGGGTTATTATTTTCAACAGAATTTCTGCTTGAAGACCTTGAAGATTATCAAGGATGATGTGTTCCAAGGAGATGGAACTAATGTTCTTAAGGATGTTAGAACATCATGCAACTGCCAGTTGAAGAACAAATGTTCTGGGTGCTAAACACATGTAATGAGAGTACATATGTTTGGAACCTACTCCTGATCTGGAAGAGGAGACATCTGTGAGTTTAAGGGAGTATATGAGCTGAGCTAAATGCACTTAAAAGGACTTTAAAGCTGTGATTTCCAGGTTTCCCCTCATGTGATGGATGATGGAACATCATTTCTGTGTCTTCAGCCAAGTAAATATGCTTAGCAAGCATGAAGTAGTAATCAGTCAGGATGCTCTAGTGTGATTAGATAATGGAAGCAGAATCTTTATGTGATAAATATGTGGAAATCAGAATCAAAAGTTCTAAAGTTTGTGATGATAAAGGATGTACAACATCACAACTGTTGAAGACATCAGTTGTTGAGGAAAGACAGATAAGTTCCAGATTTAGTGAACATCCTCATGATTGATAATGAAGTTTCTTCTAGTACAAGTTACAGAATGTGGCAACCTGAAACTTGTACAACAAGCAAACTAAGGACTCTTAATTTGAAACCTGTGGCAAATTCCAAATAAAGAGTACTTACTATGTGTCTAAAGTAAAGAGCTCAACACTGTATCCATAAAGAGGGAAGTTGGATAACATTTTGTTCAAAGGGAGTTCATCTTACCTTGTTATATAAGATGCTTGAGTTTATTTCTCATGATCTTAGTGATTTCCAAGGAGGATAGGAATAGAACAGGTTATGTCTACCAATCACATAAACTGCAGCATGTGAAGGAAAAATTCACTTAATTCTCTACAAAGATCTGAGCTGTGTTTCAGGAGGAGTCCTTAACCTGAAGATCTTGGAAGACATGTCATACAAAATGTCTTGACATCCTGGACCAAAGTCAAATGATGGATATCTGCACTTTGACAAGTCATCCCCATCACCTAGGATGAACTTGTTAGTTGTATGTAGCAAGGAGGAGTTATCTTCAAGAGATCATGGGTTCCTGAGAATTTTTTTTTGAAGTTCATTTATGTGGTGTCCTCACATAATAGAACAACTTGGTCTGCTCTTGTCTACAGGAGTATGGTACAATTAACTTCTTTGTACTGTTCAAGGGTCAGCAGACAAGGTGAAAGTGATGCATGCTATTTGCTGCATGGTTATGTGGTTGTTGTGGGTCTGATCATAAAGGATGTAAGAAAAGTGTGCTTTGATTGCTATGGATGTTCATCCAAAACCATAGTATAAGCCAGGCTCATATGGTTGAGATCAATGTCAGATCTGATGTGGCAACATCATCTCAAACGAAGGGCCTCTTCAGCAAAGGAAGCTTGTAAGGACCAGTTGGTTCTTCATGCATAGAGCAGAAGATTGTTAGAATAATTATCCTACCTTGAGAAGATGGCACAATCTAACTAATAATGAATACTTTGACGGGAGACTAAGTATTCATTAGAATCTTGCATAAAGATATATATAAGCACTTTGATGGGAGACTAAGTGTTTGTATAATATGCATGCAAGACTGTATTCTGAACCTATTTCTCAGAACTTGATAGAGAGTTTATTTCTCTCTAAGAGTATTCTGGTGAGTAATTATTTCTGAAGATGAAAATCATAACTTTTCTATGGGGAATATAAAAGGGCATCAATCCCCTGGATGTTAACTTCAGAACCCAAGCAGATAGGTTCATGCTGTAACATCATTATTGTTAGAAGTCTGTGGCAGAGACTTGGGACTGTGAATCTCAATATTGTTGGTTTGGAATAAGTAGATTCTACTTGTGTTTAAAAGTAGTATGCTTAACAATGCATAACTACTATTGTGGTCTGAAGAATTTACTAGTATTAGCAACTACTAGTAAATATATTATACAGAAGGATGACATGATCAAAGGATAATCCTTCTAGAAAGTCTGAATCTTAGTAAAGCCTGTAAGCACACTAAGAAGGTTGGAGGTTGGTTTCAGACTATGGCTACATGAGAGTCATGATAAGTGTGGAAGTGCAAGGGCATGAATCAGAGATGTCCTTACTATTCTAAGACTAGTTCAGGGTGCTTGAAGTTACCACCTCAGAGCTAGTGCTACTGGTTTCCACGCCACTGTTTTGATTGGCCTTAACAAGGGAAGTCACTGAGTGTTGCACTTTTCCCAATTACAATATACATTGAAGGGAGACTCTGTATATGTATTGTTGGACTTAATCTGAAGATCATAAGTCAGAAGAGGGCGGTGGTATGCTGATTTTTATGTGTTCTGATAATATGACATTGTGAACTTCTAAGTGAAGTCATGGATAATGTCTCAACATCAGGAGATTGAAGAATTGCTCTTGTTATTGGACTGGGGTTAGGAAGAAAATCTCAGAGATTCTTATCAATAGCAACTTGGTCTGGCAAATCAGACTTCACTAGCTCCAGCAACTACTAGTGAATGGAAGATCAGAAGAAGTAAATCAGATATATTCAGCATATGCTCAAGGGGTTCTTTTACTACAAGAAATAGAAGTGGCATCTAAATTTGTGTATTAGAACTAATCTGTGATGTCCTGTGAAGCATTTTGGAGTCTTCTGGTGTATTGGATCTCAGCAACACTTAAGAAAGCATGAGTGATGGCCATGCTGCTAATCTCTTGCTACTAGCTGGTTAAAGTGTCCTTCTCTGTGCCTAACTGAGAGAAGTAAAAAGAAGGCTGCTGTTGTTGAAGAATGCAAGGTAATGTCTAAGTAAGTGTCATGACATTACCAACGACATTGCAACCTTGGGGAAATCAAGAAGAATACGGGAAAATAACTTCGCCACGTCATTGGTATTCTGTTTCCTAGAAGGAATAAATCTTCAGTCCCGAAAATGGGTCAAAGGCTGATTTTATTCAGGAATTGCTTTGACCTAAATTTATGCATGTATTAGGACTGGTTCTTTTTGGCAGAAACAAACAAATGCGTCTAAAATACATGCACAGTCAGTCTGAAATATGCAACAACTTTAACAGGTATCCTTGACCAAGATTTTATATTACCATCTTCTTGAACCTGGTATCTCCTTATATAACCTCCTGTCACACATTCTTTTCTCTCACAACCATCATGGGGTTTATACGGATTTGGGAAAACTGTTCTTGGATCTGGTTTTGTGAGGGCTTTCTTTGTCAATTTTTGGCCAAAAAGGGGGAGAAAGGAGTACTGTTACTGTTTGACACTATTGCAGCAGCTACTCAAAATTTTGATCACAAAGACTTGTCACAAACTCAGCAGAAATTCAAATGGCGTGAATTTCTTTGTGACTTGTGATCTGAGTTATGAACACAGTTGTGACCTGTGTTCTGAGTTACAAGGGAGATATTCTGGTCACTCCTTAAAGGTTCTCTGATGCCTCTGAAAGGATAGTTTATCTCCCACGGTCCTCTTTTTCCACCACCAGTGACAAGAAATGGTTCGTGGTCTAAAAGGGAATGAGGTGCATCCTCTTCCTCCTGTGCTTCAAGAGGTCCTGGTTGGTTAGTGTGGTTACAACCAAAGATGTCAAGATCAATGTCAAGACATCCTTCTGTGTGTATCCTGAACACTTTTATTTTTTTCTATTGTTGTATTTGTTTGTATTTGTTTTAGCCAAAATTTGCCAAAGGGGGAGATTGTAAGTGCCTTCGTTTAGGATTGGCTCATTTCATGTAAAACAAATAGTAACAACAATAATGTAATGTAATGTACAATAGGAACAGCCTGAAAATCCTATTGTAAATGCCTAAACATGTTGTGTTGATCAAACATCTGGAACAACATGTCTCAAGAGATGTCATAACATCATACCAGACATCAAGCTACTGAACTGTCAAGTCTGATGCAGTTCTGTTCCTGAAGTTATGCAGAATATTCTGTCAAATAGAATGCATAACAAGTAGCGAAAATTGAAGGCATATGTGGAGCCCTAGAAGATTCAATCAGAAGCTAAGGATAAGGAGAAAAGCTCGATTGAAGACCTAACTTACAGCAGAAGTTTTCTGCTTACTTTATGCAGGTCGTTAAAGCTGCATTGCTGTCATATGAAGGCCCAAATCCAGTTGGGTAAAAAGTGTTATAAATAGAAGTATTGTAACCTAATTTAAGCGGGTCGTGGATTGACAAGATGTAATGATTAGGGCTAGTTTGTGGTGAACCACCCGGGCTGTGGGATGGTCACTATACTCCTTGAAACCTGTAGGTTAGAGGATGTATGCATTGTACTTGATTGAAGCTTTTAAGCATGATCAAGATGTGTAATGGAAGAGTAACTTCTGAACAGTTTATGTACTGTAGAAAGTTATCACTGCGGTGATTGAGGGGGAGTGAGAGGGGTCTCATATCTAAGATTGGATCTTAGGTAAAAGTGTCATTGGGTAGTGATTAAGTGAGAAGGCTATCAACGGGTGTGTTGGCTGTAGGGTCTTTGAATTGATACTACTAATAGTGAACTTTATCCCTGGCTTGGAAGCCCCCAGATGTAGGTTGGTTGAACCGAACTGGGTGAACAATTTTGTGTGTTGTTTACTTTCTGCATTGGATATTTGTTTGATGTCACAACATTCCTCATGACATCAATGTATATGATTAATCTTAACTGCTCTGAACTTCAGTAAATCAGAACCTGTGACTGTTGCAGAACAGATATCAAGAGTACAGCCTATTCTACCTGTACAGCACTTAATGTCAGATCAAATGTCTTAACGTTCCATTAGACATCCTGAGTCTGTGACATACCAGGAATTTCAATCGAATATGGGATGCCTTAGCAATGACCCTTCGATAAAAAAAGATCGTAATCCCTCGATGACCCTCGACGTTGCCTTTGATAAAATGATCTCGTCCCTTACAAAAATTGCTAAAGCGTCTCATAAGTTGCCTTCGATGACTGTAAAATTGACCCGCGCCTGTCCCTTCACATCCAACGATGGGGCTTCTTACCAAATTAATGGTAAGATAGCAACATTAAAAGGAGGAAGAAAAGAACAATTGAAAACCTTTCGAGTAGATAGATTCGCTCATAGTTACTCGTTTGCTCACGATAAAAACATTTTTTACACCTACACTTTCATTTCAAAACATTTTCAAAAGACAAAACATTTTTTATACGTTCTTATAGAGACGAGAACCATTGCAAAACATATTTTCAAAACACTTTCCGAAACACAATCCACAAACACATCTTTGAACCACTTTTCGAAACAAAACTTTGTACACGTTCTTATAGAAACGAGAACCATTACAAAGAGATTTTTTTCAAAACATTTTCAAAATCCACACCACAAGCACACTGTCCAATGAAAGCAAATGATCTAAACGAGTAACTAAGAGCCCATGGAAAACCATGGATGAAAAGGGTGCTAATACCTTCCCTTTTCATAATCTACCCCCTGAACCCGAGAAATAATCTCGAAAGGTCTTTCCTGTGCTTTTTTACCTTTCCTTTTGGATAAAATAAAATTCAATGGTGAATCTTGTTATCCGCACAAATGCGATCGAAACGCAAAAATACGAAGTCAGTTCTCCCACCGTATCACAGAACTGGAGACTCTGCTGGGGATTTTATTCTAAAAAGTGGGTTTACCTTAGGGTTAGATCACCTTTACTCGCTTTCATTATTTGATTTGTGTGCTTTATATTTAGTTCTTTGTATTGGGCTTGCTTTGATCCTCCACCCGGATCTGGGGCACCTTTTTAGGTAAATAGCAATAGATTGTGGAGACTATACGGCGTAGACCGATATGGTTGAGACAATGGCTATGTTAGTGTGACGCATTTGTGGGTACCGGTATCCCTCGTGGTGAATCGAGGAGAATACGGGGCCGCTGAGTGGCGTCATGAAGCACTAATTGACCTTAGAACCCTAATTGAACAAACTTGGCCATTAGGACGTAGTGAGGTAGCCGATTTCGGTGTAAAGCTGAAAATTGGTTGATACTCGATACTACACTCATTGATGCTAGACTTTTGGGATATCTCAGCTGCAAGAAAAGATTGTTGTGCTGAGACAATGCCTAAGAGAAAGGTCGATAATATTGAGATCCTTTAGAACCCGATCATTATTTCTAGGACAGGTTGAGCCAACTAGACTTTAAGAGGGTACTTGTTTGTTGTTGTGTATATATCTGTTTGTACATAAACATCATAAACATCATCAACATCATATGCATGCTCACTAACCATTTCAAGGATTTAGAAATTTATCTTTGTTTTTTTTGTAGGACATGAATTCTCTCTGAAGAAACACCATCCGAATAAGCTTTGTGAAAGCACATCCTCACATTCAAGAGCTAGCCTCAGAGTTCCCGGGGATTCTCCTTTTACCGAGAAATATGGTGGAC
This sequence comes from Vicia faba, assembly GCA_948472305.1. Taxonomy (NCBI): domain Eukaryota; kingdom Viridiplantae; phylum Streptophyta; class Magnoliopsida; order Fabales; family Fabaceae; genus Vicia; species Vicia faba. The sequence goes on along the minus strand of OX451740.1, from coordinate 1,095,525,971 downwards.
TCCTCAGTTTAGCTACATCCAACTTCCAAGAAGAGATGATGTGTGTACTATTCCAATTCTTTGATCCCGTACATCATTGCTTCACTTTCCCGGACTATCAGTTGGTACCTACACTAGAAGAGTTCTCTCTAATCTTAGGGGTGCCCGTGCTTAATCAGATACCGTTCACCGGTCTAGAAAGGATTTCAAAACCTGAAGTCATCGCCGAAGCTTTGCATATGAAGAGGGCCGACATCGTAGCCAATTGGGAGACAAGAAGTGGGGTTAAAGGCTTTCTAGCTAAGTTTCTATTGGAAAAAGCTCGTTCATTCTGGGATGACATGGATTTCCAAGCTTTCGAAGACGTGTTAGCTCTCCTCATTTATGGTTTGGTTCTGTTTCCCAATTTGGACCAATTTATAGACGTTAATGCCATCAAAGTCTTTCTCTCTCGCAATCCTATACCCACCTTACTAGGAGACATCTTGCATTGCCTTCATACCCGCACCATGAAGAAAAGAGGTACCCTTTTGTGTTGTATCCCCCTACTCGCTAAGTGGTTCACTTCACACCTGCCTCAGTCAGCATTAAATAACGAGCAAAGATTGACTTGGTCTCAAAGGATGATGTCTCTCACCCACTCTGATATCCGTTGGTGCTCGAGATCCTTGGAAGATATTTCTATCATTGACCGCTGTGGGGAGTTCCCTAATGTACCTCTACTAGGTATTAGGGGAGGTATCACCTACAACCCGTGCTTAGCTATTTGGCAGTTTGGGTATGCCCGAAGGGACGGCCCTCATGAGATGCTCATCCAGGGTTTGGTGTTCGACTACGACAAAGAAGACCAAGGTTACCGCCAGATGTTTGCACGTGCTTGGGGAATGGCGAACAAGGTGAACAGTAGGACTTTGGGACGTAAAAACTCTATCCCTCTCGAGCCTTACCTTAAATGGGTACGGGCTCGTGCCCATAATCTCTTGATGCCTTACCCTTTCATCCTTCATGTCATCATTGAACCTATTATTGAAGGAGACGTCCCATACACCATTCTTCATCCTGACATGCCTACTTCTCTTAAAGACCTGCAAAAAGCTTGGATTCAGTTAAAGGAAGAGCGAGACACCTTTGAAAACCAGTACTACGCCAGTGAGAAGAAGGTTCTGGAGCTCACCAAACTACTTCATGAAGAGAAAAACCTGAATACCTACATTTCTCCAAAGAGGATGCGTTCGGTCTTTTTGTCTTAGGAGTTTTTGTTGTATTTTGTTTCCTTCTTTGTAAGCCCAAGGAGGCATGATGTATTCAAACTTGGTTTTATTTAATATGACGTGTGTTCTTTTTGGTTTGAACAAATTTAAATCTATAAATTTCCTTAAAATCATTGCATATTGCATCTTCATTCATCATAACATCATACAGGTTTCACATAACAAGTCGCCTTATCCTTCTACTGTTTATTTCAGTAAGATGGATGTTGAACAGACTGTGAAAGATCTTCAGGCGCAGAATGCCCAGTTTCAACAAATGCTCATGGCTCTGACAAAAGGACAAGAGGAGTTGAAGACTCTGCTGGCCAAAGAGAAGAAGAAGAAAACGAAGAAACCAACCGGAGTTGTGATCATGGGAAGAAGGTTTAAAGGGCAGACCAGGAGAACCTTAGACTTTGCAACATCATTGGGTGAAGGAGATAATCAAGGAGCCGAGACCCAGGAAGTGAACAACGACCCAGTATCCGAAGGATAGGAAGAGCTTGATTACTATGAGGAACAATATCCTCCTGCTGATGATAAATACAAACAGCTAGAGGATTGTTTGAATGCAATGGAGATTCAGAGGGTACCCGGTTTGGACTTTGAAGAATTAGGACTCATCTCGGGGGTTGTCATCCCACAGAAATTCAAGGTCCCAACTTTCGCCAAGTATGATGGTGTCTCTTGCCCGTAACTACATCTGAGGTCATATGTCAGAAAGATTCAACCCCACACGGTTGACAATAATCTATGGGTGCATTTCTTCTAGGAGAGCTTATCGGGGACTCAGTTGGATTGGTTCTACCAATTAGAAGGGTCCAATGTTCGCAACTGGGAAGAGTTGGCCGCCGCTTTCTACAAACAGTATCAGTATAATGCTGATTTGGCTCCGACTAGGACACAATTACAAAGCATGTCTATGGGAACAGATGAGGGTTTCAAAACCTATGCTCAAAAATGGAGGGATCTCGCAGGCAGGGTCCAACCCCCTTTATCCGACAAAGAATTAGTGGATATATTCCTAGCCACCTTGTCAGGACCATTTTTCAATCACCTGATTGGGAGTTCTTCATCTGGGTTTACCGAATTAATCATGACTGGTGAGCGGGTCGAAGCCGGTATAAAAAGCGGCAAAATTCAAAAAGATGCATCCTCAAGTATGGTGAAGAAGCCTTTGTTCGAAATAAGGAGGTCAGTGCTACATATGACCATAAGAATCAAAATAAAACCGACCGTCGTCCGGCAGTAGGGGCTGTCATGATTTCTAATCCTGCGCCAAATCAGCAGCGAAAATATCAGCGCAAACCAGAAGCGCCCATGAGACAATTTACCCGGATTAACATGACCATGTCTCATGTTTTGCCACACCTTCTCAAGACCAATCTGGTAACTTTAAAGGAAGCTCCCAAGAATCCCAATATTGCTTCTCCTCGCTAGAACCCAAACGCCCGATGTGCCTATCATTCTGAAAGCCCGGGGAACGATACAAATGACTGCTGGGCCTTAAAGAATAAGGTGCAAGACCTTATCGATGCGAAAGAGATTGAATTTGAGCCCCCAGAAATGCCTAATGTAATAACGGCACCAATGCCCAGACATGGCCAAGGTATCAATGCCATTGACGATGATCGTTTTGTTTCCTCCGTGAATGGCTTGGTTACTCCTCTGTTGACCATTAAACAAAATCTACTGCAAGCTGGCCTGTTCCCAGGCTGCAATGAAGATTGTCACCTATGCAAATCTCTACCAAACGGTTGTTTGTTACTAAAGATAGGCGTCCAGCGCCTGATGACCAGCAAAGAAATTCTATTTGAAAAGCTACCTCTTATCAAAAGCTCTTATCAAGATGTTTCGATAATCACCATTTCCGACAATCCTGCCAGGGTCTCCACCAAAAGACCCATCAAGATTACATCCGCTCCCAGATTTGCACCTTTAATCATCACCATGCCAAGACCAATACCATACTCCTCAGATAAAGTTGTTCCCTGGAGTTATGAGGCTGACGTTTATTACTACGGCATCAAGCAAGATCAGTTGGCTGTCAAAAATGAAGTTGCGAGAGATATTGATTCCGATATCGTTAACATCACTGGAACCAGCAAAATAACAAGAAGTGGAAGAGTCTTCTCACCTGAGATTTCTCCAAAGATCGTTGCTACTCTTGTGATCATTACTACTGCCACTCCTACCGACACCCCCAATGATACTCCTACTGTCATCCCTACTACCGATACAAGGGGAAAAGAGGCTTTGGTTGAGCCTGCCCAAGCAAGAGAACGTCCCGAAGTCATCCTTGAAGCTTCTAGAAAAGAAATAGAAGAAATCCTGAAGATAATTAAGAAAAGTGACTACAACATTGTAGAATAATTGGGGCAGACCCCTTCGAAGATATCATTGTTATCCTTACTTTTGTGTTCTGAAACTCATGCCAAATCCTTGGTAAAGTTTCTTAAGACCGCTCACATTCCCCAAGAGACCTCCATCGACCAATTTGAAAACTGTGTGGCCAGTCTGACTGCTGATAACGGATTAGGCTTTTCCGATGCTGATTTAACCTCTAAGGGAAGGAAGCACAATGATGCCTTACATATTTCCAACGAATGCAGGGGCACCACACTTGCCCATGTTTTGGTGGATACAGGTTCATCATTGAATGTCTTGCCCAAAAATGCCCTCGATCGACTGGATTGTGAGGGGCTCATCTTGAAACCTAGCAACATCATAGTAAGGGCCTTTGATGGTTCCAAGAGGACAGTGCACGGAGAAGTTAACATCCCCATAAAAATTGGGACTCAGACTTTTGACTCAATTTTCTATGTGATGGACATCCGACCTTCGTACTCTTGTCTGTTGGGTAGACCCTGGATCCATGATGCTGGTGCCGTCACTTCTACCCTACACCAAATGCTAAAATACCCGATCAGAGGAAAGATTGTCACGGTTCACGGAGAAGAGGAATACATGGTTAGCCATTTGAACTCTTTCAGGTATGTTGAAATGGATGGTGAATTCATAGAGACTCCCTGTTAGAACTTTGAGGAGGTTCCAGCAACGGTCGCGACAACTAAGTCTACTCCAAAGGTCCCAAATATTACCAGACCTCCGCTGAAGATGGCTTTGTTGAAAGACGCTCGAGCAGTAGTTGAAGAGGGAGGATGTACTATCTGGGGTCAGCTTCCGGATATTCCCTACAAGTTCGATAAATTTGGGTTGTGGTTCACTTCAGAGGCTCAGAAAGTTGTCTGATGGTCTCGTGTAGGGGGACCACATCTATGTATCAGCAATCAAGGAGTCAATGCAATAGAAGACAGTGATGGCAGCTGTGACATGGACAAATGGATTTTTCCAACCATCGGCGGGGGGCTCAACAATTGGGAGGCCAAGGATTTCATTCGTATTACTTTTATTCAAGAGTAATTGTCTTTTAATATTTTCAGGCTTGTAATATTTAAACAATTCAGACTTTTTTTAAACCTTGTGTCTTACCCGAGGCACAACGGTCCATTTGTGAGGGTTGTCACTTCATTCTCATATGTCATTAATGAATCATGGACGTTTTTACATCAAATTTTGTTTTCTTTGTCTTTTCTTTCTTACATTTTATTTCTTTCAAAGGTAGCTATGCTCTTACACACACTCACATATTAAAAATGCATATCTACATCCACTCAGGATCTCATGGGTAACAATTCTGCTATGGCCAATTGTGACTTTGAAAATCCGATCTACCAAGCCGACGACGAAGGTGAGGAAGATTATGAAGTGCCAGGAGAGTTGGCTAGGTTGTTGCAACAGGAAGAAAGGACCATTCAGCCACACGAGAAGCCAGTCGAAACAATTAACTTGGGAAATGAGGAAGATAAGAAAGAGGTCAAGGTGGGTGCCAACTTGGAACCTAATGTCAAGTAGCGTCTGATTCAGTTATTGCACGATTATGTTGAGATCTTTGCCTGGTTGTATAAAGACATGCCAGGACTGGATGCAGACATTGTGGTACATCGTCTGCCTACAAAGGAAGATTGTCCCCCAGTAAAGCAAAAGGTTCATCGCATGAGGCCCGATATGTCGAAAAAGATCAAAGCAGAAGTTATGAAATAATTCAATGCTGGATTTTTGGCTGTCACCTCTTATCCCCAATGGGTGGCCAATGTTGTTCCTGTACCTAAGAAAGACGGTAAAGTGCGGATGTGTGTGGACTACAGAGATTTGAATAGGGCAAGTCCCAAAGATGATTTTCCACTTCCCCACATCGACATCTTGGTTGATAATATAGCCCAACACAAAGTGTTTTCCTTCATGGACGGCTTCTCGGGCTACAACTAAATCAAAATGGCGCCTGAGGATATGGAGAAAACGACCTTTGTTACACAGTGGGGCACTTTCTGCTATAAGGTCATGTCATTTGGACTGAAGAATGTTGGGGCAACTTATCAACGCGCCATGGTAGCTTTATTTCATGACATGATACATCATGAGATAGAGGTCTATATAGACGACATGATAGCCAGATCGCAGACGGAAGAAGAGCACCTTGATCACGTACAGAAACTGTTTGAGAGGCTGAAGAAGTACAAGTTGAGGTTGAATCCAAACAAGTGCACATTCAGAGTACGGTCTAGTAAACACTTAGGCTTTGTCGTCAGCAACAAGGGTATCGAAGTTGATCCTGCCAAGGTTAAAGTGATACAAGAAATGTCGTCTTCTCGTACTGAGAAAGAAGTCAGAGGATTCTTGGGACGTCTGAATTACATAGCCAGGTTTATTTCTCACCTAACAGCTATTTGTGAGCCAATCTTCAAACTCTTGAAGAAAGATCAAGTAGTCAGATGGAACGACGAATGCCAAGTTGCTTTTGACAAAATCAAAGAATACCTGCAAGAACCTCCTGTGTTGTTGCCACCTGTCGAGGGAAGGCCATTGATCTTATATCTAAATGTTTTAGAAAATTCAATGGGGTGTGTGCTGGGGCAGCATGACGAGTCTGGCCGAAAAGAGCATGTTATTTATTACCTGACCAAAAAGTTTACCGACTGTGAAACAAGATATTCACTGCTCGAGAAAACTTGCTGCACTCTGGCATGGGCTGCTCGCTGGCTGAGACAGTATATGCTGACCCACACTACTTTGTTGATATCTAAAATGGATCCGATAAAGTACATCTTTGAGAAGCCCGCTCTTTCTAGGAGAATAGCGTGATGGCAGATGATCCTGACAGAATATGACATACAATATACTAATCAGAAAGCTATAAAGGGCAGTGTATTGGCTGATCATCTTGCTCACCAAGCTGTAGAAGACTATCAGTCCATGAAGTTTGAATTTTTGGACGAAGACATCATGACATTAGACAACTGTGAAGAAATCAGGCCATATGACGGACCTGAACAAGGATCCCGATGGACCCTGTTCTTTGATGGGGCATCCAACGCACTTGGCAATGGTATCAGTGTCGTACTCATATCCCAAGAAGGATGTCATACTCCCTTTACTGCCAGATTTTGCTTCAACTGTACAAACAACATGGCAGAATACGAAGCGTGCATCTTCGGTCTCAAAGCTGCCATAGACTTGGGAATCAAATCTTTAGTTGTGTATGGAGATTTAGCTCTGGTCGTCAATCAGATCAAAGGATAATGGGACACTAAGCACCCAAACCTTATCCCTTACAAAGAACATGTTTTAACATTGTTTTCGCATTTCGAGAAGGTTACCTTCGAGCATTTCCCGCGAGAAGAAAATCAGCTAGCAGACGAGTTAGCTACAATGTCATCTATGTTTAAACTTAACTGGGATAACGAGGCTCCTCAAATCACCATTGAGCGGATGGATGAACCAGCCTATTGTCACGAGATTAATACTGAAGAAGTAGTGGACCAGCCTTGGTTTCATGAAGTCAAAAGGTATCTCGAGTCTCAGGAATATCTAGAAGGAGCTTCGGTGAATGACAAGAATTTTCTAAGAAGGTTCTCGGCTGAATTCTTCCTTAGTAACGACATTTTGAACAAACGCAGTCATGACTCTGTATTGCTTCGGTGCGTAGACAAGGCTGAGGCTGAAAGGATCATGGGTGAACTACACGAAGGCACTTTTGGTACTCATTCCAGTGGGCATACAATGGCAAAGAAAATCCTACGGGCAGGCTATTATTGGTCTACCATGGAGGCAGATTGCTACCAACACTCTCGGACTTGCCATAAGTGTCAAATTTATATTGACAAAGTGCACGTACCTCCGGTTCCTCTGAATGTCTTGACGGCTCCTTGGACCTTTGCTATGTGGGGAATCGATATGATTGGGGAAATCAAGCCAGCGGCCTCCAATGGACACCTCTTTATCTTAGTGGCCATCGACTATTTTACAAAGTGGGTTGAGGAAGCTTCTTTTACTTCTGTTACTAAGAATGTGGTCGCCCGGTTCATCAAGCTGAATCTCATCTGTCGGTATGGTATCCCAGAGAGAATCCTCGCTGATAATGGTACAAATCTAAACAACACTATGATCACCGCCTTGTGCGAGCAATTCAAGATTCAGCATCACAATTCTTCCCCTTACCGGCCAAAGATGAATGGTGTTGTAGAAGTTGCTAACAAAAACATTAAAAAGATCATACAGAAAATGACAGTCACATACAAAGACTGGCATGAGATGCTATCGTACGATCTCCATGGGTATTGTACCACAGATTTCACATCAACTGGGGCAACACCTTTTTCTCTCGTTTACGGCATGGAAGTTGTCTTACCTATTGAGGTCCAGATCCCCTCTCTAAGAATCATGAAGGATGCTGGTTTGAGTGAAGAAGATTGGATCCAGACTCGGTTCGACCAACTAAACTTGATTGATGAGAAGAGGCTTACAGCTATCTATCATGGTCAGATGTACCAAAAACGCATGATCAAAGCTTTTAATAAAAAGGTTAAACGTCAGGTATATCGGGTCGGTGACTTGGTAATCAAGTGTATCATTTTTCCACAAGGTGATCCCAGGGGAAAATGGACCCCTACATATGAAGGGCCATTTGTAATCAAAAGCATTTTCTATGGTGGAGCAATGATCTTGACTACTATGGATGGCGACGACCTCCCGCACCCTGTAAATACGGACATAGTTAAAAGATACTACGCATGATCAAAGACCCGCTAGGTTGACTGGCCTAGGCAAAAATAAGGGCTTCCCGGCGAACCAAAAAGGTTCGGGCAAAAATAAGGGATGAAAATAAAAAATCTGTACACCCGGCAAGTCGAAAACCCGAAAGGGCGGCTTGGGCAAAAAAGGGTCTCCCGGTGGACTGAAAACCCGAGAGGGCGGTCCAGGCAAAAGTTAGGGATTGAAGCATATGACTATGTCCCATTAAATCATCTGGCAAACAATCTTCAGCGTCAACCAATCAACTCAATTGGCTCTAAATCAATCCAATCGACTTCGCCGAGGCGACAAGCGGACAAAACATTCAGAGACATGAAGACTATAGCAGAATATGAACCCCATGGGATTATTTCACATAGTTATCTTTTCTCTGTATCAAATTTCATTTTTTATGATGACATTCTCTCGCTAGAATGCTCGTCTCATTGTATAAAAAAATACTTATTCGAGTTAATACAAAGATATCCCTTTTGAAAGTACAAAACCATCTGTTTTTCTTTATTTCTATGTTTTATTTACAAAAACGTCCAATGATTTATTTTTGAACATATGCATTTGAACGTGATTATTGTTACAAATAAACAAAAATAAAAAAAACGGAAAGACAATTACTAATGACTTTAAGAAATAGAATAATATCTGCAAGCCATTCCATAAAAACCCCGCAGGTACTTTCTCCAGTCAGAGCAAGATTTTTCAACCACTGATCCAGAGTGTCCCCAATAAGTTGCCCAACTTCTCAGATTTCCCCAGCAGGATATCACGAAGACTACAAGCAATGTCTGGCTTTTCCCTTTTACAACAGAGTTCATACTTGGAAACTCACCCATCAGTGCTTCAAAATGGATTTGTTTTCCCCGCTTCCAGCAACGCTACAACGCAAAACAATCTTTAATTCCATACATTTGCATCCATACGTCATAACATTGACAACTCAAGTACATACAGTTCAATCTCATTTATTTTGAGAGACAAACATCACACCATGCATCACATACATCATAACATTGCATACAATTAACTCTTCACCTTTTTACAAGAAAGAGCCATTGAACAGTTATTATCAACAAACTTCCGACAGACACAAATTTTCAACAAGTCAAATACATATCAGTTTCTGAGAAAAGGCTGGTTCTTGCTGGTTCAGATAAATCTCTCAACGGTTTATTCTGATTTGTCTCTAGATTATTTCATTGGTTCAGATAAATCTCTCAACGGTTTATTCTGATTCGTCTCTAGATTATTTCACTGGTTCAAATAAATCTCTCAACGGTTTATTCTGATTCTTCTCCAGATTATTTCACTGGTTCAGATAAATCTCTCAATGGTTTATTCTGATTTGTCTCCAGATTATTTCATTGGTTCAGATAAATCTCTCAACGGTTTATTCTGATTCGTCTCCAGATTATTTCACTGGTTCAGATAAATCTCTCAACAGTTTATTCTGATTCGTCTCCAGATTATTTCACTGGTTCAGATGAATATCTCAACGGTTTATTCTGATTCGTCTTTAGATTATTTCACTGGTTCAGATAAATCTCTCAAACGGTTTATTCTGATTCATCTCCAGATTATTTCACTGGTTCAGATAAATCTCTCAAACGGTTTATTCTGATTCGTCTCCAGATTATTTCACTAGTTCAGATAAATCTCTCAACAGTTTATTCTGATTCGTCTCCAGATTATTTCACTGGTTCAGATAAATCTCTCAACGGTTTATTCTGATTCGTCTCTAGATTTTTTCATTGGTTCAGATAAATCTCTCAACGATATATTCTGATTCGTCTCCAGATTATTTCACTGGTTCAGATAAATCTCTCAACGGTTTATTCTGATTCGTCTCCAGATTATTTCACTGGTTCAGATAAATCTCTCAATGGTTTATTCTAATTCGTCTCCAGATTATTTCATTGTTTCAGATGAATCTCTCAACAATTTATTCTGATTCGTCTCCAGATTATTTCAATAGTTCAGATAAATCTCTCAACGGTTTATTCTGATTCGTTCTCTGTTAAGATCAAGTTCAAACTTTCCGTCGACAATCACCTTTGGATGGCATCTATAAGCCCATCTCCGACAATTCTCCCTTGTTTCTCCAAATGGCATCTTTAAGCCCATTTCCGTACACAATCAACCAGCACACCATCAAGTGCAAATTTCTGGGCACTCTAGTATTCAATCGCCTTCTACTTTCAAGCCACGAACGACAAATGCGTCGATCTCGCTTTTCAAGTTTAAGAAGATTGAACAGGGGCAGCTGTTGTACCCCAAAATTTTCCCTCCTATTTTTCATACAAGATACAATCCTAGGGTTTCTCGGATATTCAAATTGGCTCAGAAATCGATCAGACAGATTCTCTTCCGAGGTAGTAAATCAGCAATTAGGGTTTTGCAGTTCTCAAAAGAAAATGAGTTTTCAAAGTTTCAAACGGTCTTTATGGTCCTTCATGTGTTATCAGAGATGTTTGTGCCAAGTTTCAAGCCTCGCATCATGAGTTTGCTCAGTCAGTGGTTCTGACGACTAAAAATGACTCCGGTAACCCAAAAGATGACCTTTTGCGAGATTAAGTTTAGGTGACTGTAACTTCTTCGTTATTCGATATTTTTCGGCGTCTCTTTTGCGTATGACTCTCCTTGACGTCATCTCTAATTTCTCTTCACAAGTCAAGATTTGATTATGTGCGAAAGATCATCAGAAAATTCGAATGCTTTAAAGGTCATTTTGCGAATTTGACCTAATCACAAGAAACTCTTGTCCAATTTTCGAGGCTCACAACTTCTTCAATTTTCAATATCATGAAGTGATTCTTTTTGAAAAAGTATCACAAATAGCATTGTCTATGAGATTACTTCAACGATCAAAGTCAAAGTGCGCTTGGAAGACCATGAAATTTGTTAAAATTTTATAGGAATTTCTTGACTGAAGAATGTTATTTCTAGATGTTGATCATCATGTTGAGATAATTCATTGAAACAATAGTTTGAGTTTGAAAGTCCATGAATAGTTTGTTGTTCGTACTTCGAATCGTTCGTGTTTGGATGATAATAATTATTGGATCGAAATAGGATTTCTATCAAAATTCTTACATGATATTCAAAAGGGTGTAGCACCAATTCCATTTCCAAATTCAAGACATCCATTTCAAGTTGCAAGAATTAAAAAAAAAAACAAATGGAGGGAAAATTCTTTTGTCATTTGCTTAAAGAAAAATTAAATGTGCTAAATCCATGGATTCAAGGTCAATTTCAAATGATCCAAGTTTGCAAGACATAATCAATTTGTTCATAAACTTCATTCACAGTCTCGTTATCCATTCAAGTTCAAAAGTTCAACATGTGAATCAAGTTCACATCGATTCTACATATTACAAGACAAGGTTTATTCCAAGTTTCCATTCTCAATTTCAAGTCCAAATATTATTCCAAATTCAACTTTTCAAGGCTATATTCAAAAATCAACTCATCATTCTTCAAAGGAATTTGCAAAGCTTATGTTGATCACTCTTGAAGACTTTGAACAAGAAAAAGACTTCATTCAAATTTCATGAGAAGCTTACAAGACTACAAAGTGACTTTTGAATACCTAAGTCCTCACCATTATCATTCAATTTCCTTTTGGTACAAGGCTTACGTTCAATCTATCATCCAAAGTGTTGTTCAAGATCAAAGAATGTTCAATTGTTAAAGTTTTACAAGCTTGCAATTACAAAAAAAAATGTTACAAAATTCCTAACAAAGCACTAAACTACAAAGGAGTTTTCTTCATCATCAAGCTTTCTTCAAGTGCTTCAAGTCACTCTTCGCCAATTCTCCCTATCATCCAATGGGCCCGTACATGTAAACGAAAGAAGAGCATTAGTTAGGAAAATTCATGTTGGAATTAGATTGGAAAATTTCAAAGAAATCTCTATATTTTCATCATTAGGGATTGGTAAAAAGAATCAGAAATAAGGGGACAACGTTTCGTCCGTGTTTGGTCTATTGCAAATCGCAATTTTCAATTGGTTTACAGAGGACAAAATAAGGAGAAATGTAAGTCAAAATCAATAATTTCATCATGGTTTCAAATGCTGCAAAATTAGTTTACATCACAATGAAAAAAGCACAATCACAAAAAGCCAAAATGCTGTCAAAAATGGACTGCATTACAGCCCTCCATATGCTGTCCATAAGAGGCCAAAATCTGTCCAAATAGCTGCAAACATACAGCCTAAAATTGCACATAAATAGGCTAAGTCAAAACTGCAACAAAAAGGAGCAAAAACAGCATAACACAAATGTTCAAACCCAATTGCTTTTCCCCCCAAAAGTTTTGTTTTTCAGATAAAGAATATAGCATATAACAGGGCCATTCGGGACAGAGAGAGGGGAGAGAAACATATATTCATTATTCAAAAAAACCAGCAGCATACAACATCATACAAAGCATACCAAAACCCCAAGAATATTATCATCATTTTCTTAAATACCACCCTTCAAAAAAGAAGAAAATACAGAAAAAAGGATAGCAATCAACTTCCCTATCAAGCAAAAGCCAGCAACAAGGTAAAATCCCTATCACTTCTCTGCATTTATCATGAAATTTATCTTCTGCATATATTCTGTCTTTGTTGAATAGTCAAATAAAGAACAAATCTGAAAAATCATCAAACCAGAAAACCATCATCACTCATCAAACGAACAAACCTGTAAAAAATAAAAATAAAACCAACAACAGATAGAACCAACGAACCAACAAATCTAAAAAAAACAGTAAGAAACAGTAATGGAACTGACAAACCGGCAAAACCATCATCACCTAAAAAACCAGAAAAGCCAACGAATCCAAATCCATCTCAAACCATCATCACCCAAAAAAAAAAAACAGAGAAGCCAACGAATCCAAATCTGTCTCAAACTGTCATCACCAAAAAACCTACAGAAAAATTTCACAAAAGTAACAGAAGAAGAAAACCCAGCAAAAAAAACAAACCTAATTGTTTATCAAACTCATAATCAAAGCCGACCACCACCCTTTGTCTCACATCACCGAAAATCAACAAATCCGTCTCGAACCATCATCACCCAAAAAGCAAGAAAAGCCAACGAATCCAAATCTGTATCAAACCATCACCGACCCACAATCAAAAACCTAGTGTGCTAGCCACTCGCAACCCCCTCCAAACCGCTTCCGTGACTCCCTCTGTCCATCATCACCGTAGCCGGCAACATGCAGAATAGAAAAGAGTGGAAAACCGCGTTAGAATAGGGCCGAGTTCAGAGAGGAGTATTACGGCCAAATTCGGAGAGAGAGGAGAACGATGGGTTGGGGTGAGGAGAGTGATGAAGAATCGTGTTTACAGTAAGGAAGAGAAAGAGACGGAACAAGAAGAGGGAGTTTCACTATTGTTCATCGTGAGAGTGAAGAGAGAATACTTTTTTTCTTCTTTTAATTAATTAGCGCTTTAATCTAAGTTTTATTAGGAATAAAGAGCATTAATTGGGTTAACAAATGATAAAGCTTTTTTTCTCTTCCTAAGCACCGCCCCTTTGTTTCCTTCCTAGGGTTTCAATCCCTTTCACTTCTTTTCCCGTTCGGATCAGGCCTTTTGGGCCTTTCGGCCTAATTATCCCACTGCATTCTCTTTATTTACTAATTAAGCTGTTTTAATTATGAATGAGTAGTATAGTTCAGTTGGTAAAACCCATTATCCATAACCTTGATGACCTGAGCTCGACCCCTGTTGGGGCATTTTTCTGTTCTTTTGCGTTTTTGTAAGCCTTTTCTTTCAATTCCATTAAAATTTGATTATATATAGTTTAGATTTTGTTTAATTTAGTTTATAATTAATTTTTTAGTTTATACTTAACTTAATTTAAGAATTAATTTAAACTATATTTAATTTAAGTAATTTTATAATTAGCTTATTTTAGGTTTAATTTAACAACTTATAATAACTTTATTTAGTTTAAGATTTAATTTTATTAATCTTTAGTTTTAATTCTAGAATCATAATTTTGAATTATTTAATTTTCTCAATTAGTTTAGTTAGCAATTTTTGTGAATAGTTTAGTTAATTAACTTTTTTCTTTAGTCAACATTTTTTACAATTGTTTAATTTCTTCATGATAAACAAAATTTTAAAGAAAATAATAGAATAGAATTTTATTTTTATTTTTTAATTTTCCTCACAAACAAGATACCAAGAACTTTATTCCCATACTTTGTTAATTAATTTTTACTTCATAGATTATTGTAATTTTAATTGATTATTCGATTCGATCTGGTTGTATTGATTGCCTATTTGGACTTGTAATCGCATTGATTCATCCCTATTTGTAAATTTGTACCCCTCATTCCCGAAAACTTTATAATAGCATAGAATTTCAATTCCCTCAATTTATTGTTTTCCTTATACTGTATAGTAATTAGGCGTGTATGGTAAGATTCAAAAAATCAATCGCTAGATAACCTAATCAAAGAACTAAATAACTTGAAACAAACACACTTTTCCACACGCGCACCTCTAGGGTAACCTCGCTCGTTGCCTCGGAAATACAGTCATGTCCCTCGAATATGGGACGCCTTAGCAATGACCCTTCGATAAAAAAAGATCGTAATCCCTCGATGACCCTCGACGTTGCCTTCGATAAAATGATATCGTCCCTTACGAAAATTGCTAAAGCGTCTCATAAATTGCCTTCGATGACTGTAAAATTGACCTGCGCCTGTCCCTTCACATCCAACGATGGGGCTTCTTACCAAATTAATAGTAAGATAGCAACATTAAAAGGAGGAAGAAAAGAACAATTGAAAACCTTTCGAGTAGATAGATTCGCTTCTAGTTACTCGTTTGCTCACGATAAAAACATTTTTTACACCTACACTTTCATTTCAAAACATTTCAAAAGACAACATTTTTTATACGTTCTTATAGAGACGAGAACCATTACAAAACATCTTTTCAAAACATTTTCCGAAACACAATCCACAAACACATCTTTGAACCACTTTTCGAAACAAAACTTTGTACGCGTTCTTATAGAAACGAGAACCATTACAAAGAGATTTTTTCAAAACATTTTCAAAATCCACACCACAAGCACACTGTCAAATGAAAGCAAGTGATCTAAACGAGTAACTAAGAGCCCATGGAAAACCATGGATGAAAAGGGTGCTAATACCTTCCCTTTTCATAATCTACCCCCCGAACCCGAGAAATAATCTCGAAAGGTCTTTCCTGTGCTTTTTTACCTTTCCTTTTGGATAAAATAAAAGTCGGTTGCAACTCTTGCTATCCGCACAAATGCGATCGAAACGCAAAACAATCAAGTCAGTTCTCCCACCGTATCACAAGTGTACATATATTTTTTTTTTGTTTTCATCCCTAATTTTTTCCTGAACCCTTTTGGTTCGCCGGAATGCCCTTATTTTTTCCTAGGCCAGTCAACCTAGCGGGTCTTTATTCATGCGTAGTATCTTTTCACTATGTCTGCATTAACAGGGTGAGGAAGGTCGTCACCATCCATGATGGTCAAAATCATGGCTCCTCCTGAAAATATGCTTTTGATCACAAATGGCCCTTCATATGTGGGAGTCCATTTTCCTCTGGGATCACCTTGCGGCAGTATGATGCGCTTGATCACTAGATCCCTGACTTGATATACTTGGCGTTTGACCTTTTTGTTAAAAGCTTTGATCATCCGCTTTTGATACATTTGACCATGACAGACAGCAGTAAGCCTTTTCTCATCAATCAGATTCAGTTGATCAAGTCAAGTCTGGATCCAATCGTCTTCATTTAAACCTGCATCATTCATGATTCTTAGAGAAGGGATCTGGACCTCAATAGGCAGGACAACCTCCATACCATATACCAGAGAATAGGGTGTTGCCTATGTCAACATTCGTCCGGTGGTGCGGTAACCATGAAGAGAAAATGGTAACATCTCATGTCAGTCTTTATATGTCAGCTTCATCTTCTGTATGATTTTCTTAATGTTCTTGTTAGCAGCCTCCACAATGTCATTCATCTTCGTCCGGTAAGGGGAAGAATTATGATGCTGGATCTTGAATTGTTTACAGAGTTCGGTGATCATCGTATTGTTGAGATTTATACCATTGTCAATGATGATTCTCTCCGGCACACCGTACCGACAAATCAGGTTATGCTTGATAAACCGCGGCACAACTTTCTTGGTAACAGTAGCAAAAAAGGCAGCTTCAACCCACTTCGTGAAATAATCAATGGCCACCAGGATGAAGCGATGCCCATTGGAAGCGATAGGTCTAATCTCTCTGATCATGTCAATGCCCCACATTGCAAAGGGCCAAGGAGCCGTCAAGACGTTCAAAGGATTCGGAGGTACATGCACCTTATCAGCATAGATCTGGCATTTGTGACAAGTTCGGGAATGCTGATAGCAGTCTGCTTCCATAGTGGACAAATAGTATCCTTCCCGTAGGATCTTTTTAGCCATGGTATATCCACTAGAATGAGTGCCAAAGGTACCTTCGTGTAAATCTGCCATAATCCTCTCTGCTTCGCTCTTGTCTACGCACCAAAGTAAAGTAGAGTCATGGTTGCGCTTGTAGAGGATTCCATTACCGAGGAAGAATTTTGCGGCGAACCTTCTCAGAAACTTCTTATTATTGACCGATGCCCCCTCGGGATATTCTTGAACCTTGAGATGCCTTTTCACTTCATGAAACCAAGGTTTGTCTGCTACTTCTTCGGTGTCAATCTCGTATCAGTATGCTCGTTCATCCAACCTCTCGATAGTGATTCGGGGAGCCTCGTTGTCCCACTTGACTTTGGACATAAATGACATGGTAGTTAACGCGTCCGCTAACTAATTCTCTTCCCGTGGAAAATTTTCAAAGGTGACCTTTTCAAAGTGTGGAAGCAATGTCAGCACGTGCTCTTTGTATGGGATGAGATTCGGGTGCTTCATATCCCACTCGCCTTTGATTTGACTTATTACCAAGGCTGAATCCCCGAAAATGCTCAAGAACTTGATCCTCGGGTCAGTAGCAGCTTTGAGATCCATGATGCATGCTTCATACTCCGCCATATTGTTGGTAAAGATGAAACATAATCTGGCAGTGAAAGGAGTATGACATCCTTTTTAGGAGATATAATTACAGCACCAATGTTATTGCCGAGTGCGTTCGAGGCTCCGTCAAAAACCATAACCCATCGGGGTCCTTCTTCAGGTCCTTCATCCGGTCCAGGTTCTTCATAGTCAGTCACTAGCATAATATTCTCATATGGGAACTCAAAATTCATGGACTGGTAGTCATCCACAGCTTGATTAGCCAAATGATCAGCTAGTACACTTCCCTTGATTGCTTTCTGGATTGTGTATCAGATATCATATTCGGTCAAAATCATTTGCCATCTCGCTATTCTTCCGGAGAGGGTGGGCTTCTCAAAGATATACTTGATCGGATCCATCTTAGATATCAGCAAAGTAGTGTGGGTCAACATATACTGTCTCAGTCGGCGAGAAGCCCATGCCAAAGTGCAATAAGTTTTCTCGGGCAGTGAGTATCTTGTTTCACATTCAGTAAACTTTTTGCTAAGCTAGTATATTGCATGCTCTTTTCGACCAGACTCGTCATGCTGCCGCATCACACACCCCATTGAATTATCTAACACTTTTAAGTACAGTATCAAAGGTCTTCCTTCAATCGGAGGCATCAAAATTGGTGGTTCTTAAAGGTATTCCTTGATTCTTTCAATGGCAGTGTGGCATTCGTCATTCCATTTTACCACTTGATCTTTCTTCAGGAGCTTGAAGATTGGCTCACAAGTAGCAGTTAAATGGGAAATGAACCTGGCAATGTAATTTAGTCGTCCCAAAAAGCCTATGACCTCCTTCTCAGTGCGAGGAGCCGACATCTCTTGTATAGCCTTTACTTTTGCAGGGTCCACCTGAATACCCTTGTCACTAACAATGAAACCTAGCAATTTACCAGACCTTACCCCGAAGATGCACTTGTTTGGATTCAACCTCAGCTTGCATGTCTTTAACCTATCAAACAACTTTTGTAAATGATCAAGGTGCTCTTCCTCAGTTTGAGACTTGGCTATCATGTCATCCACATATACCTCTATCTCATGGTGAATCATGTCATGAAACAAGGCTACCATGGCTCGCTGTTAGGTTGTCCCGACATTCTTTAATCAAAATGGTATCACTTTGTAGCAGAAAGTGCCCCATTGCGTGACAAAGGTTGTCATCTCCATATCTTCAGGTGCCATCTTGATCTGATTATAACCAGAGAAACCATCCATAAAGTGAAAATATCTTATGTTGTGCGGTGTTATCAACCAGAACGTCGATGTGGGGGAGTGGAAAGTCATCTTTGGGGCTTGACCTATTCAGATCTCTGTAGTCCACACACATCCGTACCTTGCCATCCTTTTTAGGAATCGACACCATGTTGGCAACCCATTGGGGATAAGAGGTAACAGCTAAGAACCCAGTGTTGAACTACTTCATAACCTCTACTTTGATCTTCTCTGACATTTCAGGGCGCATGCAACGGACGTTCTGCTTTACCAGAGGGCAATCTTCTTTAGTTGGCAGACGGTGAACCACAATATCCGTATCCAGTTCTGGCATATCTTCATATGACCAGACAAAGATCTCGACATAATCATGCAAAATTTGTATCAACCATTGTTTGACATTAAGCCCCAGATTCGCATCGATCTTGACTTTTTTTCGGTGTTCCTCTGTGCCCAAGTTTATTGTCTCAACTGGCTCTTCATGAGGCTGTATAGCCTTCTCTTCCTACTGTAACAGCATAGCAAGTTCTCCAGGTACCTCGCAATCTTCCTCACCTTCGTCCTCGGCTTGGTTGATCGGATTTTCAAAGTCATAACTAGCAATAGCAGAACTGTTATCAATGGGATCCAGAGTGGATATGGATCTGCAGTTTAATACGTGAGTGGGTGTAAGAGCATAGCTGTATAGACAAAGTAAAAGTATAAAAGAAAAATAGAGAGCACAAAATTTATATGCATAAACGTCCAATGCTTTATTAATTCCATATGAAAATAAAACACGATAACCCTCACAAATAAACCGATGTGCCTCGGGTAAGACACATGGCCATAAAGTTATATTGTTTATTACATATGCAAAAAACAAGAAAGACAATTACTTCTGAACAAAAGTAATCGGTACAAAATCTTTTTCCGTCCAGTTACTGGGTCCACCGTCGGTTGTAGGGAAGATCCAGTTGTCCACGTCATTGTCACCATCTCCGTCTTCTAAAGCATTGACCCCATGATTGTTGATGCGTAGGGGAGGTCTTCCAGCACGAGCACGTCGAACAACCCTTTGAGCCCCTGAAGAGAAACCCAAACCAAATTTATCAGACTTGTATGGAATATCAGGGAGCTGACCCCAGATGGTAGACCCACCTTCTTCGACAACCGCTTTTGCATCCTTGAGATAAGCCATCTTCAAGGGAGGTATGGTGATCTTCGGCATATTAGTAACAATTTCAGTTGCATCCAGAGTTTGAGGTACCTCTTCGAAATTCTGGCACAGAGTCTCGACGAACTCACCATCCATTTCCACATATCTGAATGAATTCAGGTGACTGACCATGTATTCTTCTTCACTGTGTACAGTGAAATTTCTCCCTTTGACCGGGTATTTTATCATCTGATGTAGAGTGGACGTAACAGCTCCCGCCCCATGAATCCAAGGGCGACCCAATAAACAAGAATAGGATGGTTTGGTGTCCATCACGTAGAAGGTAGAGTCGAAAGTTTGAGAACTAACCTTGATATGGACGTCCACCTCCCCGTGCACCATTCTCTTTGAACTTTCAAAAGCCCTCACTACAATATTGCTTGGCTTCAAGGTCAAACCTTCACAGTCTAGTCTATCCAGAGCGTTCTTAGGCAGCACATTTAATGATGAACCAGTATCTACTAGGACATGGGCCAAAGTAGTGCCCTTGCATTCGACAGAGACATGAAACACATCATTGTGCTTCCTCCCTCTAGGAGTCAAATCAGCATTAGAAAAGCCCAAACCGTTATCAGCCATCAAATTGGCCGTACAATCTTCAAATTGGTCAGCAGAGGTTTCCTGGGGCACATGGGCAGTTTTCAGAAACTTCACCAAAGCCTTCGCATGAGCTTCGGAGCATAACAACAAGGCTAGCATAGAGATCTTTGAAGGGGTCTGCCCTAGTTGTTCGACCACGTTGTAGTCGCTTTTCTTGATAATTTTCAAATTTTCTTCCATTTCTTTCTTGGAAGCCTCTGGGATAGATACTGAATGTGCCTTCGTCTGGACAGGCTCAACTAATATGTCTTTTCCCCGAGTCTCGGTCGACTCGGTGATCGGGGTGTCAGCAGGGGTAATCACAGGAATTATAGTAGTAATATCAGCAGGAACAAAAGTAGGAATGATCACAGGACCAGTAACAGCTTTTGGAGGAGAAATATCTGGGGAGAACACTCTTCCGCTTCTGGTTATTTTTTGGTTCCCACAATGTTGCCAATGTCGAGGTCAGCCATCTCGAAAACCTAGTCTTCATCAGCCAGCCAATCTTGCTTGACGCCGTGGTAGTAGACGTCACCCCCATAGTTCCAGGGAACAGTTTTGTCTGAGGAGTATGGGATTGGCCCTGGAATAGTAATTATTAGCGGAGTAACCTTCGGAACAGATGTAATCCTAACGGTTCTTTTGGTGGAGACCTTGGGAGGATTGGAGGAAATGTTTATTATCGAAACATCTTTGCAAAAAATGGTTGGAACAGGATTCTTCTCAAACAAAGTCTCACTATCATCCATCAGGCGCTGAACACCTGCCTTCAACAAATGAAAACCAGTCGGTAGAGATAAACAGAAGTGGAAACCTTTGCCACAGCCCAGAAATAAACCGGCCTTTAATAAGTTCCACTTAACAATCATAAGAGGAGTAACAAGCTCTTCAACAGTAGTAAAAAACATATCATCTTCAATAGCGTTAACACCACGGCCGTGCTTGGGCATAGGAGCAGTGATAACATTTGGAATTTCAGGGGCGTCAAACTCAATTTCCTTCGCCTTGAGAAGGTCTTGTACCTTGTTTTTCAAAGCCCAGCAGTCGTTTGTATCATGACCTGGACCTTTTGAATGATAAGCACAACGGGCATTTGGATTGTAGCAGGGAGAGGCAGTGTTGGGATTCTTTGGAGCTTCCCGCAAGGTTACCAGATTAGATTTCAGCAAATGAGGCAAAACTTGGGATAAAGTCATATTTATCTGGGTAAATTGTCTTACCGACCTTTTTGCTCTCTGCTGATTATTCCTCTATTGAGTGGGTGCAGGCTTAGGGATCATGATAGCCCCTACTGTTGGACGGTGTTCAGTTCTGTCCTGATTCCTTTGATTGTACACAATGCTAACCTCTTTCTTCCCAGCAAATGGCTTCCTTACTGCACTGGAGGATGCATACTTTTGGATCTTACCACTCTTAGTTCCAGCTTCCACTCTTTCCCCTGTCAAGATTAATTCAGCAAAGTCGGTCGAGGAACTTCCAATTAGGTGATTAAAGAATGGACCAGATAGGGTACCCATAAACATATCCACTAGCTCCCTATCAGACAAGGGAGGTTGGACTCTTCCTGCTAAGTCCCTCCACTTCTGAGCGTAGTCTTTAAAGCCCTCGCTCGAACCCATAGCCATACTTTGGAGTTGAGTACGGGTGGGAGAAAGGTCTGCATTGTACTGATACTGCTTATAGAAAGCAACGGCCGGGTCTTCCTAATTATGGATGTTGGTCCTCTCCAGCTGATAGAACCAATCTAACTGAGTTCCGGATAGACTATCCTGAAAGAAGTGGACCCATAAGTCCATGTCAGTAGTGTGAGGCTGTATCTTTCTCACATAAGATCGAAGGTGCATCTTAGGACATGAAACCCCATCGTACTTGTCAAACAATGGCACCTTGAACTTTGGCGGAATGACAATCCCAAACACCAAACCAAGCTCTTCAAAGTCCATCCCAGGCACTTTCTGAATCTCCATTGTACTCAAACACTCTTCTAGATGTTTGTACTTTACGTCGGCCGGAGGATACTACTCTTCATTGTAATCAGCCTCATTATCAGATTCCCCCAGACTAGGGTCTTCCTCTCTTGTCTCACCCTCTTGGTTATCTCCTTATTTGGATGAAGATGTCAACTCAACCACTTTCCTTAGAGGTCCTTTGAATCTCCTTCCCAGATTTACCACACCAGCTGTCCTCCTTGGCTTCTTGGTCTTGTCTTTAACAATCAAGGCTTTCAGTTCCTCTTGCCATTTGGCTAGAGCCATGATCATTTGTTGAAATTGAGCATTTTGAGTTTGTAGATCCTTCACCGTATGTTCGAGAGCCATTTCTTTACTGCTGAAATAAACAACGAAGAAGATGAGAAACCTACTATGAAACATGTTTATGCAATGATATGTATGATATGTGTATGCAATGATTTCAAGGATTTCGGGATATCTAAATTTTTGAACCAAAATGAAACAAAGATTTTATTAGTAGAATTCAAAATACAATTGCCTTTTAGGCGTTTCAATTGAAGGTTCAAAAAACTTAAAACAAATCAGGTTTCCCATGGGCGCTTCCTCTTTGCGCCGAGATAGACATTAAGACTTTTTTTCTCATGAAGTTGCTTTGTGAGCTCTAAAACTTTCCTCTCATGGGCATAGAAATGGTCTCTATAGGTATCCCGCTCTTTCTTCAGCTGAATCCAGGATCTCTGCAGTTCTTCAAGATCAGTGGGCATATCAGGATGAAGAACCGTATAGGGAATATCCCCTTCAGTAATGGGCTCCACAATCACTGGTAAGATGGCTATATATGGCATCATAAGGTTATGAGCACGAGCTTGTACCCATTGGAGATAAGGTTCCATAGGAATGGAAGTCTTCGGCCCCAAAGTCTTGATGTCAAATCTGTTTACCATGCCCTAAGCTCGTATGAACCTCTGGCGATACCCTTGAACATTATCCTCATAGTTAAACACAACGCCCTGGATAAGCATCTCACGAGGACCATCCTTTCGAGCGTAACCAAATTGTCGCAGATCCAGAGAAGGATTATAGGTTATGCCTCCCCTAATGCCAAGTAGTGGGACATTAGGGAATTCCCCGCATCAGTCAATAATAGAAATATCTCCCATAGATCGGGAATACCAGAGAATATCCGCGTGAGAAAGTGACATTATCCTTTGCGACCAGCCCAAACCTTCTTCATTCTTTAGTACTGTTTTAGGGAGGTGAGAAATAAACCACCTCGAAAGCAATGGCACACAGCACATAAGAATCCCTCTTTTCTTTGTGGTACGAGTGTGGAAGGTATGCAAGATATCTCTGAGTAAAGTGGGCACAGGGTTGCGAGAAAGGAAGACCTTGATAGCATTCACATCTATGAGTAAGTCTGGATTAGGGAACATTACTAACCCATAGATGAGAAGGGCCAAGACCTCCTCAAAAGCATGGAAGTCCAAATCATCCCAAAACAGCTGAGCCTTCTCTATTAGGAACTTGGCTAGAAAACCCTTAACTCCGCTTCTTATTTCCCAGTTGGATACAACGTAGAACCGTTTTAGGTTCAAAGTTGCTGCAATGACCTCTGGCTTTGGAGCTTCTTCCAAACTGGTGAAAGGCAACTGATCCAAAATAGGTATACCCAATATCTGAGAGAACTCTTCCATGGTGGGTACCAACTGATAGTCTGGAAAGGTGAAGCAATGGTGCTTAGGGTCAAAGATTTGAAAGAACACACTCATCATCTTCTCATCAAAACCTGAGATAACTAGATTGAGGAGTCGACCATAGTTCTTGGTGAATGAAGAAGTCTCAGAAACCCTAGATACTAGCTCTTTGAGTTGAAGAGGTATTCTCACAAAGCTGATTCGGATGGTATTTCTACGAGTGGAAGCCATGATCTGCAAAACAGAACAAAGATAAATTCCCTTAATCCTTGAAATGGTTAGTGTAATGAAGAATGAATGTTTATGATGCATGATGCCATGTTTGATCAAATTAATCACACACAAGCAAAGCACACAAGACATTAGGTTTAGGCTTGCATGGGGTTTATAGGTAAATACCCTCTTGAGTTTAGTTGGTTTCAAACCTGTCCTAGAAATAGTAATCGGGTTCTAAGGAGTCTCAATATCACTAATCTTTCTTTATCGGTATTATTTCAGTTTAGCAATATTTTCTTGCGACCTAAACATCCCGAAAGTCTGATCTCAATGAGTGTAGTATCAAGTATCAACCGATTCCCAACTTTACACCGAGGCCGGCTATCTCACTACTTTCTAATGGCCAATTTTGTTCAACTAAGGTTCTAAGGTTCGTTAGTGCTTTACGACACCACGCGACGACCTTGTATTCTCCCCGATTCAACACAAGGGATACCGGTACCAACTAAAGTATCACACCAACACAGCTATCGCTTCAACCATATTGGTCTATGATGTGCAGTCGCCATGATCTATCGTTATTTACCTAAAAAGATGCCCCAGATCCGAGTATAGGATCTTTACAAGAATACCCCAACAAACCCTCAAAGATAAAGCAGTCAAAGAAAACAAAGAAAGCAATTTTAAAATGATCTAGACCCTAAGGTAAACCCCACTTTATAAGAATCCCCAACAGAGTCGCCAGTTCTGTGATACGGTGGCATAACCGACTGTTAATACTGGTTTTGCATTTTGTATTCGCAAATGTGCGGTAAGTAAGAGTCGCCATCGACTTTTCTTTTATCCAACAAAGGAAACGGTGAAAAGAACAGAAAAAGACCTTTTTTTGAGAGTTTCTGAGTAAGGGGGTAGATTATGGAAAGGGGAGGTGTTAGCACCTTTTCCATCTGTAGTTTTCTGCAGGCTCTTAGGTACTTGCTCATTTTTGAAAATTACTTTCATGTTTGTGTGAAAAAGTTTTTGTTTGAAAATGTCTTAGTGCGTCGATTTGCTTTATGATAACCCTTGTATCAGTCCTCAAGAGTGTGATACAGCATTTTAAAAACTTTGTTTAAAAAGTGTTTGAAAGTGTGGTGTGTAAAAATAATTTTTTGAGCAAGTACCTAACAGTTATCTACCTACTCAAAAAAAGTTTGTTCTTTTCCTCCTATCCTTTAGACAATGCTATCCTACTATTAGTGAGTAGGTAGCCCTAGTCTTTGGATGTTTTTGGGACTATCGAAAGGGACGTACGGTCACTAAAGGAAACAGGGCAAAAACTCTTAGTAATTATCCTAAAGCCCTAAGATCACTTTTTTAACCGAGGCAACAGTCGAGAGGGTCATCGAGGGACTAGTGATCTCTTAGACTAAAGGACAACCACTAAGGATTCTCATGTTTCGAGAATTGTGATTGTATTCGAAGACAACCAAAGTGGGAGATACCCAGGGGTGAGCATGTGCAAGTGTGCTTGATTCTGTTCATTTATCTTGCGCATTTAGTGATCTACAGTTTGATTGATTTATCTTGTCATGCACACCTAAGGTATTAACAATTATATACAAGCATACAGAATATAAAAGCGAGAGTTAATGGGTCCTACGCTATTACAGGGCTTTGGTGTAGATACATAAAGAATGGTTGAAAGTAAAAATGCGGAATTGAAAAACCCTAATTAAGCTATTACAAACCGGGCACAGTTACATCAATAAAAAAAATAATCGTATGGAAAAATAATAACGCGCGATGTTGTACCCAAAAATTTGCCCTCTCATTTCTCAAAAGATCATTATGGACTCTCAGGTTTGCTTCTATCAAGTTCCAAGTCTTGAATTACAACTTCTCAAGAAAATCATCCACAATGGAAAAATGGTCAAAAGCACACTGAAAAGCCAAACTTTGACTTTTTAGATCAAATCAAGTTTCAACAATTATATTTCATCAAGACATGAAATTGGTTCATCAAAAAATCAGAAGTAAGAAATTACTTTGAAAAAAATCAAATTTCTAAACATTTAGAAAATTTTCTAAGTGTTAAGAGAATATGATACTTTAGAACTTCTGGGACAACCTTCACGCGAGTGCAATTAGAATTTGCAAACACGGTTCAGAACATGATGCTTCAATCAGAACATATGGAAGCAATGTTCTTCGGTTAGAACATGACCCTTCAGCATATAGAGGTTACGTTTCTGATCTTCTGCGATCAGAACATCACCAAATCCCAAAACCTCCTTTAAGCAACCTGCTGCCCTGCCATATCACAGTCCTGCAATCAGCTGTTGATCCAGTCCACGCCTGCACTTTCTCAAACCCCATATTTACATCAAATTAGCATACAAAAACTGTGATTAAAAAGAAATGGAACAGTATACCAAAAAGGTTTGAATCCCATTTCCCTCCCCCCCCAAAACCACAGCAAACCCATCTATAAATAATTTGCTCCATCACACGTTCAGGGGGATGGTCTTTTGAGAGAGAAAACTGTCAAAAGAGAGAAAAGAAAACTGTGAAACCTTCATCAAAAATCCAATTTCCAAACAGAAAACCAAACCTTTATTCTTCCCTTTGAATCAAAGAACTTGGCATTTTCTCTTTCGTTGCTCTTGCTGACTCCAGAACATCTGAAGGAAGCAGTTCAGGTTCCAAACACACGCTCCAGATTCAAGGTAAGTCTTTCTGACTTTGCATCTTTTCATTCAGAACATCATTAAATATGTAAATATCACATTATTCATGTTGTCCATATCATTGCATAAGTATAAAAACTATGGATCAGAACTTCTTGATTAGGGCTAGGCTCAGAACTAGGATTAGAACTTCTATAAACTGATGTGCTTTTATCCTCCTGATTTGCTGTTAAGGACTGAATAAATTGCTGATGTGCTGATTAATATGATGAAAAAGTTGAAATGTAACACAGAACTGCTGTTCTTTATTCACCATTTTAACACAGAATTTCTAGAATGCTCACTCACTATTTTAGCACAGCACAGAACTTTTGAGTTCTCCCTACACGTCAAACACACAGAACTTCTAGGATTTCTTATTTTTAAGGACACTGAACCTCTGATGCTTCCACTCGCTATTTTAACACTTAGAATTTCTGATTTTTCACACGCTGACAACACACTGAATTTCTGATGTTCACTCTCTGTTTTAGCACAAAACAGAACTTCTGACTTTTGGTTCACTGTCAAAATACCACCCAGAACCTCTCTTTCCTTTCCCTCTGACAATTCTTGCAGGACCTTAGAGTGTATCAATCCAGAACTTTTGATTCCACAGACGTTCCTTTTTAGGTCACCATGCGCTTGGCTTCAGAACTTCTGATCCTTGTCGTTTTGCTTGCAGCAGCACACTGTTTTTATCTTTCATTTATTTTCCTTTTTATCATTTCCAATATTAATCCTTTTTTTATTAATATAAAAAAGACATAAAAATATTTTCTTTTATTGATTAATTTATTTCTTTTTTCTTAATTCATTAAGACACAAAAAACCATTTTCTAAACAAGTCTTTTTTTCTCTCTTGCATTGTACATTGCAATATGGTTGTAATAGTTAAATAGGATTTAAATTCTTGCAACCCCCCATTTGTAAATATGTACCCCCATCCCTAAAATATTATAATAGAGTAGGACTTTTATATTTCATCAATTTAACGTTTTTCCAAATATAAAATGCTAGTAATTAGGATGCGTATGGCAAGATATGAAATCAACTAATATATCACCCTAATCAAGACTAAATGCATGCAATCAAACACACTTGCACACTAGCACCCTTAGGATAATCCCACCTTGTTGCCTATCAAAAAAATAGTCATGTCCCTCGAACATGGGCATTTTAGGAAAAGACCCTCGATAAGAGATCGTAGTCCCTCGATAACCCTCGATGTTGCCTTTGATAAACAATCTAGTCCCTCACACGACATTGCTAAAATGCTCCATGGGTTGCCTTCTATGACTATACAAAAATGTCCTGCGCCCGTCCCTTCACATCCAACGATGGGGATTCTTACTAAATCAATGGTAAGATAGCAACATCTAAAGGAAGAGGAAAAGAACATCTAAGACCTTTTGAGTAGGTATATTCGCTCCTAGTCGCTCGCTTGCTCACACCAAAAACATTTTTATACACCAACACATCTCTTTGAACTATTTTCAAAACCAATACTTTGTACGCATTCTTATAGAGACGAGAATCATTACAAAGTCACATTTTCAAAATACTTTAAAAACCCACATCACAAAGCACATTTCAAAACAAAAGCAAGTATCTAGCAAGCAACTAAGAGCCCGTAGATAACTACTGATGAAAAGGGTGCTAACACCTTCCTTTTCATAATCTGCCCCCCGAACTCAAGAAAACATCTCTAAAGGTCTTTCCTGTGCTTTTTCACCTTTCCTTATTGGATAAAAGAAAAGTCGGTGGCGACTCTTTCTATCCTCAACATTGCGATCAAACGCAAAACAAAAAGTCAGTTCTCCCACCGTATCACAAAACTGGCGACTCTGCTGGGGATATTATTCTAAAAAAAAGTGGGGGTTACCTTAGGTTAGATCACATCTACTTGCTTTCATTGTTTGACTTATATGCTTTACATTTCGGGTCCCTGTTTGGGTTACTGTTAAAAATCCTACACCTGAATTTGGGAATACCTTTTAGGTAAGTAGCAATAAACTGTGAGGGAACTGTGCGGCGTATACCGACATGGTTGAAGCAGTAGCTACGTTGATGTGGCACTTTGGTTGGTACCGGTAACACTTGAGTCAATCAAGGAGAGTACGGGGATTCCACGTGGTGTCATAAAACATCAACTGACCTTGAACCTTTAAATTGCACAACTTGGCCAGTAGGACGTAGCGAGATGGCTGACTTTGGTGTATTCCCAAGGTCGACAGATACTCGATGCTACACTCGTTGAGATTTGACTCTTGAGTTTTGTTTGGTTGCGAGTCAATCGCCTATTGAACGAAGCTTGGGGGAAAGATCGGTGATATTGAGATCCCTTAGAACCCGGTTACTATTTATAGGACAGGATGAACCAATCCAACTTCAAGAGGGTATGACCTTAAAACTCATGCAGGCCTTAAACCGAAGGACTTGGTGTGACTTGTTTGTTGCTTGCTATACATGTGTTTTTTTAGCATAATCATGACATCATAAGCACGGCATGTCATACTAACCATTTCAAAGATTCTCTAGGGCTCATCTTTGCTTTGTTTTGTAGGACTTGACACCCGCCCACAGGAACACTATCCAGATTAACCTTGTGAAAGTGCCTCTCCAACTAAAGGATTTGGCATTAAGGATCCCTGAAAGCTCTCCCTTCACTGAAAAACATGGTCGGTTGCTTAACTTGGTCATTTCAAAACCTGATGAAGAATTGTTAAAAGTGCTATTTCATTTCTTTGACCCTTTTCACCACTGCTTCACCTTTCCGGATTACCAGCTAGTGCCTACCATGGAGGAATTTTCTAGGTTGTTAGGGGTACCTATTCTTGATCAGTCACCTTTCAACGGTATGGAAGAACGACCAAAGCCCGAAGAGATCACTCGAGCTTTATCCTTACAAAGATTCGATATCATGACAAATTGGGAAACTAGAGGAAATGCCCAAGGAATCCTGGTTAAATTTCTATTCGAGAAGGCTTACCATTTTTGGGATACTTTAGATTTACAAGCTTTCGAAGAGGTGCTGGCACTTCTCGTTTATGGGACGGTACTTTTCCCTAATGCGGATCAACTTGTAGATGTAAGAGTTATTAAGGTTTTTCTGTCTCATAATCCAATTGTTGTACCCTAAGATTTTCCCTCCCATATTTCTCAACACATGGCAAGTGAGGTCCCCAAATTGCTCAAGGAAGTTCAAGAGTTGACCAGACAAACTCTCTCTTAAGGCAGTCTACCTCAAATTAGGGTTTCATTTTTCATCAAGAGGCTTGAGTCCAAAGGATCCCAAATTCTTTCCAAGGCCCTAATATGTTCTCACGATCATCCATGCCAAAGTTTCAAGCCTTGCAGAGGAAGTTTGCTCAGTCAATTGCTCAAATGCCTAAAAATCAACTAGGTTAGGTCAAAAGTCAATTGTGGCCCACATATAGTCAAAATTCAAGATTTTTGGTCAACATCCTAATTTTGAAGTATCATTAATCATTTGATCAAGGTTTGATCATGATTCATCAAGGATTGCTCACAATTCATCAAAGCCCAAAAGTTGCTAAATTAGGGTTTTGTAGGAAAAGTCAACTCAACTTTGACCAAGCATAACTTTCTCATACTTTATCAAGAATGACCCATACAAAGCTCATTTTGAAGAGGATGCAATTACCTACAATTCATCTTCATCTCCAAAGTTCAAAATATACACTCACAAAAAGATATGAATTTGGACATTATAGGTCATTTTGAAAAGTCAACAAAAACACCTTTTGGGTCAAAGTTTCATACATGAACATGGAAGACTCAATTGAGATGAGACCAAAAGGATTGCTTAGAGGACATCCTAAGCTTTATAAGAAGTCCAAGAACACCTCTCTAGGGTCAAAATTGAGAGAGTTATGCATTGTCCAAGTTGACCTTTTTCGCAAAATTGCCAAAAGTCAAACATTCTTAAATTTGCATCTTTTGCTAAATGGACCCAACTTTTTATGCTTGCATCTCATTTCTAACATAGTCCACGACCTATGGGACCCTCCATGCTTTATTTATTCATTTATTTTGATTTTTATTCATTTAAAATTAAAATAATATCAAATAAAACCTAATAAATCATATATTGTATTTTATGGATGATTTGTGCATTGAAAAAAGATCTCATATGCTGTCAATTGAAGATCAACTCGTGAAAAGGCAATTTGGTTTGAAAAAGATTGGATTTGAGCAAAATTGGAAAGGAATCATATGCATTGAAAGATTAAATCAAATCTCCATGATGAGTAAGATTGAGGTCATTTTTGTTGACCTAATAACTTGCATTACATATACAGAAGGAGACCAAAGCATATGGAGGTTGGAAGCAGTCGTGCAAAGAGAAAACAAAACTTAAAAAATTTCAAGAAAAGTGGTAATCTAATTTCCATATTAGAGACCGGATCGTGCCCTTCTTACATTGCCAAAAGGTTGTTGGACGTTCCAGGAGCATATTCCAATCAAATTCAAGCCTTTTCATGCTTAGAGTTGTAAGTTACAGGTATCACAAGTAGCTTCCAAACTCGTTTTCGCTTTCATCAATTTATACACCATTTACACCTTTTGCCTGCATATTCTTGTTCATTAACATGTTTGCAAGCTAATCATCATATTCAATTGTGTTTTTGGTGATCGTATGACAAACTACCATGGCTAGGGTTTCGTGTTGAGTTTTAGGGCTTTACAGGATAAGTGAAATGGATGTTGATTCTGGTACCATGAGACTCGTGAGGATGAGACGAGTTGATTGGTACCAGCCATGTTCATTTATATTGCTTGTGTAGAGTTTTTGAAAAAACGCAGGTTTGTAGTTACAGCAGGTCAACCGTAGGTAAAGGTGTTGTTACCTAAAACGACGGCTGGGAGGAAGATGATAATACGTGGCGCTCCCTGACTTTCCTGTTTGAATTTCGCGCGTTGGTTGACCCCACTAGCTTGTTTTTGCATATTATATTCTATGTTTATTTAACTTACAAGTTAACATCATGGTTCAGATGGCTGGAGCGAAGGCCTTTGATGCACACGTCCTGGGTTCGATCCCAGCCGTGTGCATTTTGTTATTTTCTTGATTAATCCAAGTAGATCTCATGCATTGCAGTAGCGCACGTCTACCAAATGCCCTTGTGTTCCACCATCAGATCCATCAGCCATGTGGATCCGACGTCACGTAGCGAAGAGACCACCATGCACCTGAGTCAAGCATGCACACTGGATTTAGGCAAAGTCAAAAAGGCCAGGATTCTGTTTGGGCTCAAATCTCAAACAACACCCCCCAATTGCTAATGCAGGCCCATCTCATCCTTTTTTGTTTATTTATTTTTTAATTCTTTTAATACTCTCTTTATTTTTTTTAATTCACTAATTAATCTTTTTTCATAAAATCATAAAATCAATAATTCACAAATATTAGAATTAGACTTTTTTTATCAAAATTAATTTCATTAATTTAATTTAATTTAGTCTAATTTAGGGAAATTGTAATTTGTTTTTTTTCATAAATAAAAATCAAAGAATAGAAATTAGGTTAACTTTTGATTTAATTTTATTTTGCTCTTTGTCCCAAATAAATAAAATACAAAAATAGGTCGCAGATTAAATTAATTCATTTTTTCTTAAAGTTAAAATTAATTAGAAGTAGGATTTTCTTTCTTTTAATTTAACAATTTCTTTATTTTCTTAAAATAACAAAACAAAACAAAAGAATTTTCTTAATTAATCGCAATTAGGTTTAGGCAGGGGTCAAAACCCTAATTATCTCGTATTCGATTCATCGCGCGCATAATATTTTATTTTGTCAATATTGTTGTAACTGTGCATGGTTTGTAATAGTTTAATCTAGGGTTTTTATTTATCGCTTTTTTCCCAGGGTTTTTGGCTATGTAATTAATTCCCCTCCCCGAAGCCTTGTAATAGCGTAGATTTACTTTCTCGCATCTTAATTTCTACGAATATTTAACTGTCTAGATGTATGTTAATAGGATTGTATGACAAGATTGTATGATAATTTAATACAGTTAGAAAACCCTAATGTGCAAAGATAAATAACCGAAACAAATCACTCGCACATATCACTCTTAGGGTATACTCACACTTCGGTTGTGTTGTACCCCAAAATTTGCCCTCCCTTTTTCACAAGAAATCACAACCCCAGGAATTGATCAGACATATCTTTCTTTGGCAGTAATCCAGAATTAGGGTTTTCTCTGATTTGTTAAGGTTGACTCAAGAATCAATCAGACAGATCTTTCTTTGGCAGTGATCCAGGATTAGGGTTTGCGCTCGCATTTCTCGGAAGAAACTGAATCCTCAGAAATTCAGTTGACTGTTATATCATTTTTACGTTTGTTCAAGATTACTGGTTATTTCTCAATCTAGGGTAGGAGCTGAGACTTTTGTTTGGAACCTTAGAGGCATTTGCTTGATCAGTGGAGTGAAAGGTTTATGGAATGCTTGTTTGTTTAACTGTACAACGCATATGTTAATTAGAATATCAGGCGTATTGTGATTAATGCAAGGTTGTGAGACGGCAAAGTTTGTTGATTATTTATTTCATCTGGATTAAAGTTATTGGGATACATTTCCAGTTATTTTAATTTAAGAGTTTTAAATAATTAAATAGACAATACAAGGAAAAGTTGGAAGATATTTGACAAAGACTTTTTTATTTATTTATTTCAAATATTGTTACAACTTTTATTCGAATATTGTGAATTTACAATTTACAGTAATATTTGTTTACAATAAATGAAAAAAACAATATAATAAATCAAAGCCTAAATCTATGGAGATCTTTGACTTCTACTTCTACCGCTTCCTCTATCATCCAACTGGTACTTACCTGCAAAAGACAGAAAGAAGTTAGTATAAGAATTTTCAAGCAGAAGCAGGTAAAAAGAAAAATCATCATTAAAGTCTGTTGGCCGGAATCAGAAATGCTATGTTCATCATGTTTCATTTTCCTCTCTGCAAATCACAAGAAGATTTATCTTCTCGGTTCACAGAGAGAAAAATAAAATATATAAAATTGCAAGCATACAAATTATTCAAAATGCAAAGGCACAAGGCTGCACACAAGGCAAACTGTACTACAAACTAAATTCCAAGCTGCATTAGTTAAACTATAATGCAGTAACCAAGCATGTCAAACTAAGTTGCAAGTCAACTAGGTGCAAAAGGCAAAAGTACACAATGCAGGAAATATGGAAAAAAGTACACAATTCAGGAGATGAACCAAGTTACAAGCAAGAGCTTGTCCTAGCCCTCATCATGTTCTGGCCAGCAGCTTTTCAGAATAATATAATAAGCAATTAAAAGTGCTTTTGAGGGAGAGAGAAAGAGAGTGAAGTGAGAGTTTTGCAGTTTTGGCAGGTTGTAAAAGGCAGTAAGAAAACAAATAGATATAACAGTCTAAGAGTCCAGCAGAGGGGGGAAAGAGAGAGCAAAAAGATCACAAAACCTGTTTTGAAAACTACAAGCACAAGCCTGTTTCCAAAACCTGAAACCTGCTTGTAAACATTAAAAAAAACATACAGTCCAGGCCAAACTGCTTCCCAAAACTCAACAAACTGCAAGCTAAAACTTTGAAACCTGAAGCCTGCCTCCCAGAACCCACAGCAAAATCTTCTTACCAAAAAACTCAACAAACTGCAAGCAAAAAAAACAAAAACACAAGCCTGCCTAAAGCTTACCACAAACTTGCTCCCAACCAAAAACTTCCCAACTGTAACAATAACAAGCAAACCTGTAGCCTGCCTTACCTGTAAACTCATAAACCTGCTTAAAACTGCATCATCCTGTTCAAATAAAGATTGGAGCAACCAAAAACAAACAGCCTGCAGGCTTGCAACTTGCAAAGACTCAAACAGCAAGCTTGTTTCCAAAACTGCAGAAAACCTACCCAAAACTACATCTCAACACTCAGGCCAACAAACCTGTAAGCAAATCTGCTTAAACAACAAACCTGCAAATCACCAAATCCAAACTGCAAGCTCGAACTAACAACAAACTTGCCTAAACACAAGCCTGCCTTACAAATGACAAATCTGCAAAACTAACAGCAAAACTGCCTCTCAAAAACTCAAAACTGCATCAACACAAAAAAATCACAAGCTAGCACCAAACCAACAAATCATCCAGCAATCAATAACAATAATCTCAGAAGCATTGTTCATCATTGAAAATCAGAAACAAATATTCAAGTGTTTTCAGAACAACACCATCATCAAACAATCAATATTCAAGCACTCAGAAGCAAGAGACAATTCTCAGAATAGTTCATCATCAACGAATCATCAGACAAATTAAAAGAATAACAGAAAAGTACCAGAAGCCAGAAGCGTAACCATCACGCTCTCCCTCCGCTCCGGCCACCAAGGAGGCGCCACCAAGCCCTTTCCCTCCCTCCATCGTTCTCAGAATCAAGACGTTCAAGGTACGTCTCTCAAACCCTCAAGCTTTTTACTACATATAAACATTAAAAAAATCATAAGAGTCAAAACATGCAAGTAATGAAACGTACAAGAATCACAAATGTAAACTGTAAAAACGCGTGTAGAACCAAAGGAAACGGTACCTTTCAAACCATCGCCTTGGACGGACGTGGAGAGGAGAGGGCGGAGGCAACACACCGGCAACTTGGAGGCACGAGGACGAATCAGTGCTTCGCCTGAGAGAGAAAAAGAGAAACGAAGAAGATGGGTGGAAGGAGGCGCCGCTGAG
The DNA here is from genome assembly GCA_948472305.1 of Vicia faba. NCBI lineage: Eukaryota > Viridiplantae > Streptophyta > Magnoliopsida > Fabales > Fabaceae > Vicia > Vicia faba. The sequence continues at coordinate 1,095,490,218 of OX451740.1, read as the reverse complement.
GCCAAGCGTGCAAAACCCTAATTTGAATTAACCCTAACAAAACCTTGTTCAAATATTCATTCTGGGCTTTTACCTAAACAAAGCACCTGAATCCCAAGCACTAACACGCACCCCCCTCCTTTTCCCTTTCTTCCTCCTAATTATTTTGTTCTTCTTCATTCTTTTTGGGCCATGACTCACAGGCCCATCATCTTTCCCTTTTCAATTTTTAAACTAATATTCTTTCTTTTCTTTACTAATATCATTTTAATTAATTTTCTTTACACCAATACTTTTCTTTGTTTTTTTTTAAACATAATTTGTTTTGTTAATAATAAAGAAAACTAATAATAGATTAAGGTTTGTTTTTATATAATTTTCTCTAAATATTTGTTATATTTAATTAAACACAAAAAGAATACTAGAATTTTTGTTTAACTAATCTTTTTACATAAGTTCCTAAAAAATATATAAACACAATAAACAATAATAATACCTAAAGTCTTTATTAGGTTAATTTTTATTTGTTCATTTGTAAATAAATACACGCATCTCATATTTCTTTGATTTTCATTATCTTATACTTTGTTATAATTTTACATTGAAAATGCGACAGTTCAATTTGGTTGTAATATATACCTGGACATTATTATTCTGATAAGACTCATCCCCATTTGTAAACATTTGTACCCCCATCCCCGGATACTGTTTTGTAATAATTTAGACTTTAAATTCCCGCAATTTATCGCTTTCAATATATTGTATAGTAATTAGGGTTTGTATGCGAAGATTCAAAATCAATCGCTAGATGACCTAATACAAGATAAATGCATGAAAATCAATACACAATTGACACTCTCACCTCTAGGGTAACCTCGCTTGTTGCCTCGGAAAATGCAATCATGTCCCTCGAGTATGAGACACTCTAGCAAATGTCCCGTCAATAAACAAAGATCGTAGTCCCTCGATGACCCTCGATGTTGCCTTCGATAAAACGATCTCGTCCGTTACAAAATTGCTAGAGCGTCTCACAAGTTGCCTTCAATGGTTGTATACGATGACCCGCGCCTGTCCCATTTAACATCCTAACGTAAGGTTATTCATCAAATACAATGGTGAAATAACACTGTTAAAAGGGTTAAAAATATAAGAAAGATCTTTGAGTAAAATAGGGTAGACAACTCTTAGTTACTTGATCAAAAATCTTGCAAAACATCCTTGCCATTTTCAAACACACTTCACAACACAACTTCAAAACAATTTCAAAACAACTTTCAAAACATTGAAATATCTTTTCAAAAAGACACACACCTTTGTATATATTCGAACAAGAATCATTACAAAGGTTGCCTAGACAAGGCATCTTTTTCAAAACATTTTCAAAACCACACACACCGAGCACCATTTCAAACAATTGAAAAGCAAAGGCAAGTGATTTAAAACAAGTAACTAAGAGCCCATGGACAACCATGGATGAAAAGGGTTCTAGCACCTTCCCTTTTCATAATCTAACCCCCGAACCCAAGAAAACATCTCAAAGGTCTTTCCTGTGCTTTTTGAACTTTCCTTTGGATAAAATAAAAAGTCGGTGGCGACTCTTGCTAAACCGAACAAGTGCGAAAACAAACGCAAAATCTCAAGTCAGTTCTCCCACCGTATCACAGAACTGGTGACTCTGCTGGGGAGATTTCCAAAAGTGGGGTTACTTTAGGGTTTTAGATCACCTTTACATGCTTACCTTGTTTGCTTTGATTGCTTTACTTTTTGGGTTCCTTGTTTGGGCTTGTTTTAAATCCTACACCCGGATATGGGGGCACCTTTTAGGTAAGTAACAATAAACTGTGAGGGAACTGTGCGGGGTATACCGACATGGTTGAAATAGTAGCTATGTTAGTGTGACATATTTGTGGGTACCGGTAGCCTTTGAGTTAATCAAAGAGAATACGGGGCCACTGAGTAATGTCATGAAGCACTAACGAACTCTTAGAACCTTACTTGACCATCTTGGCCTTTTTAGGGGTATTGAGATGACCGACTTTGGTGCAGTCCGAAGTTGGTAGATGCTCGATACTACACTCATTGAGGATTGTTTTCTTGGAATATTTTGGTCACCAGTTAAGTGGCTAAACCAAAACAATGAACACAGAAAATAATACAGTGATATTGAGATCCTTAGAACCCGGTTTCTATTTTAGGACAGGTTGAGTCAACTAACTTCAAGAGGGTACTTACCTACAAACCCCATGCAAGCCTAAACCTAAGGACTTGTCTGCTTTGTGTGAATGTGTTTGTCTGTATATACACTTGCTTACTTTTGCATACCTGTACATAACATCATAATATCATACCATAGCATTTTCAATAACCATTTCAAGGATCTCGAGGGTCTTTTGATGTAGGGGCACGTTGAACCAGACGTCTACCAAAGGGCAAGAGGTTTCATTCTCCTCTAAACAAACATCGTCAAAGATCAAGTGCAACAACTTGAATCGAAGGCTATGACCCACTTGACATGGTGAGCTTGATTCTCGTGGAAAGATATCCACCGATATAAAGTTCTCCAATCAAAGATGTTGATCGATGTTCAATCTCTAACATTTTCTTGTGTTTACCCCGAGAGATTCTTGAAAACATGCATCCACATATCATGCATTGTATCATAACAGGTTTTCCTTTCAGGTTTCCTTATTCTCCTACTGTTTATTTCAGTAGAGTTGGCTCTAGAAAGGACTGTCGAAGACATCCAGGCTCAAAATGCTCAACTTCAAGAATTGTTCTTGAACCTGTCCCAGGGGCAAGAAGAAGTGAAAGCTCTCCTCACAAGGGGAATGGTCCTAGGAAATCCAGGCGGTGTCAGGAATGATCAGTTGGAAGAACTACAGATTGAGCTGGCAACAATGAAGATCCAGATGATGGGACAACTGGTGGGCCAGATGGCTCTCATTCAAGACCTGGCTCAAAAACAAGAAGAGCTCAAGGTCTTCGTCAACAAACTGCTTCAAGATAACCAAGTAGGGCAAACAACTAGGGTTGAAGATCAAGTCATCATTCAACCTCCTTTGAGACAAGAAGACAAGGGAAAGGCTCCCCAACTTGCTTCAGGGTCACAAGCCCAACAACAACCTCGTCAGCGTCAACGAGGTAATCGGCGTAAGCAAAATACGTCTGGAAGATAGTTTACTGAGACCGATATACCATCATCTCTAATACTGGAACGCTTGTTAAAGGTTAATCTGACTGCTTTAAGGGATCCTGTTCGGAAGCCCAATACCTCTGCTCCTAGCTATCACCCTGATGCCTTTTGTGTGTACCACTCTTATAGTCCTGGACATGACATCGACGACTGTTGGACTTTGAAAAACAAGATCCAAGACTTGATTGACAATGGAGTGCTGAAATTCATGCCGGATGGAGAGATGAAAATCTTTCGCTGAGGGTTCTCCACCTGAAATGACAAGTTCGAACTAAGAGACTTTTGTTTCATTTAAATTTTCAAATTGTAATTTCTTGTGTTATTCAAACAATTATCTGTTGATGTCAAACTCTGTTTCATTAATGCATTGCATATGTTTGTCTTGAATTCATCCATTCATTTTCACTATTCTTGAATTATGCTTTCTACTTTCTTTATGACATTTAACTCTTGCAAAAAAAAGCAACAAGCCTTTAGAGGGAGGATAACGAAACAATGCCATAATCTCATAACAGTATGCTTTTGAACAAACCTTGCTAACGATGTACAGGCATTTCTTTCAAATCCTAAACACTGGAGTTATAAGGAAGATAATCCCTAGTCAACCCCTTCGAGCCAAAGAAGTAGAAGTTTTCTGTTTTAAACACAAACTGAAACCTTTAAACCTGGGGCAGGGTAGTCTCTCAGTTAATTCAAAAGATGCGCATTGAAGTCGCAAACTCTCAGTTTGTAATACAATGAATGACATCAAAAACATTCCTTTGGAACCAAAAGACAGTGATGGTTCTTTATCTCTCAAAAAAAAAGAGAAGAAAAGCCCACTAAGCCAAAAAAACCTACAAAGGAGGCTTAAGAAAGCTGGGGCATCCCACTGACTGTAACCTCGAAAATAGGAACAGTCAGGCAAAAGTTAGGGATAACAAATCAAAAGAAAGAGGTCATTATAAATCCTCAACAACATGAAAAATGTTGCAAAAATGACTGCCTTCCAATAAATTCAACTTGTGTGAGCCATCACCAAAACTTCGTTCCAAACTCGAATAGAGTTCGACGCACAATTAACTGAGTATAGGATTGAAGAACATCACGAAGAACGGGTGGGTACAAATATACTTTGAGCCTTTATCCTTTGTTTCTTAAACCGGGAACCAAGCCACGTTATAACCCTTTAAAAGTCCTAATTGAAGCATGGGTTAGTTCGAAAGCATACTGTTACGAAAGGTATCCTGACTCCTGTAAGGCTTTGCCCTAAATCTTGTGTTGAATTTGTCTTATAAAAAGTTTTCTGCTAAAAAACGCATTTTTTTTTAAAAAAAACTTCGAGACAAGCATAAACTTTGCATTATTTGAATATCGTTGTTTGCACATGGTTATTTTTTTGACAGCGAAGAAATTCATACAGTGAATGTTCAGAGGAACAAAAGCTCTCTCAGTGAGTAAAATCACTTCAAGTGGGATGACACTCCCGTGGCAAAAATCTCCTATCAGCAAAAGGGGACTTGATATGGTATTGTCCAGTAAACCTGGGGCAGTCCAGTCAAGATTTCAACAAATCTTTCAAAGTTCAGTAAACCTGGGGTAGTCCAGTCAAGATTTCAAGAAATCTCTCAATTGCAGATTAACCTGGGGCAAGTCTCCCTCACCATCACTTGGGGCATTAAAATGTCAATCTCAATAAAGGGTTACATACAGTGTCACAAACATCTGATACTAGGGGCAGTGATGAACCTCTCCGAAATCTTTCTGAAAAGAAGTTCAAGCGTCCTCGAGAAGTTCATCACCTCTCTAGCAGACCAGCAGTCATGGGTTTATTTCCCCAACATTTGTCAAGGATTTATTCTCCAAAATAAATTGCATTTCAAAATTGATCGGTCGTCAAAATTCCTTCATCACCTGTTGGAAGCCACGGTCGTAAAAATTCCTTCATCACTTGTTGGAAGTTACGGTCGTCATCAAAAATTCCTTCATCACCTGTTGGAAGTTACGGTCGTCAAAAATTCCTTCATCACCTGTTGGAAGTTACGGTCGTCAAAAATTCCTTCATCACCTGTTGGAAGTTATGGTCGTCAAAAATTCCTTCATCACCTGTTGGAAGTTACGGTCGTCAAAGATTCCTTCATCACCTGTTGGAAGTCACGGTCGTAAAAATTCCTTCATCACCTGTTGGAAGTTACGGTCATCAAAAAAATTCCTTCATCACCTGTTGGAAGTTACGGTCGTCAAAAATTCCTTCATCACCTGTTGGAAGTTACGGTCGTCAAAATTTTTTTTTCCTTCGTCACCTGGTGGAAGTTACGGTCGTCAAAAAAAAAAATTTTTTTCATCACTTATTGGAAGTTACAGCCACCAACAGAATAACGGACAACTGAAGCTCCTAAAAATCTGTTTCTCTCAAGAATGAAGATTCTCATTCTTGAAACCTCAAGAGATTGGTATACCCCCAAGCTCCTGATACCGTTAATAGAATGAAGATTCTCATTCTCGAAGTGGCGTACAAACTCCTGAACTTCTTCCAGACAGGAATAAGCTCTTCCCAGAGTCCTGAGTTTTTGCTCTCCAACAGGATAGCCACTCTGCAACAGTATGGCTATTCCCCACAGAGTTCTAATTCCCCAAGCAGAATGAAGACTCTCATTCTCAATTCCTCACAGAGTTTTCAGATATTCCCCGGTGAAGACCTCCTCAAAATAGGAATCCCCTATAGATTGGCATACAACCCAAACTCCTGATTTCCCCAACAGTGGTCCCAGGACTTCTCATTTTCAACAGCCAAAGGATTTTCAATCCCCGACAACAGTCAAGAATTTATTTTCTCCAACAGCAGTCAAGGATTTATTTTCTCTAACAGCGGTCAAAGATTTTATTATCTCCAGCTATCCAGGATTAATTTTCCTCAGCAAGACAGCTCATCGGCTTACATGCGCATACATTACATTCATATATCATAAACATTGATATAACACATATATTGCATCATACATTTCATGCAACATAACTTTGTGTTTCAGCTAATATTTTACCCTTTTCAAGGATGAGATTAACAAGCTTCAACTTCAAGACTTTTGAAAACAGTTTACGGATGCTTCCCAACATGGATGTTAATCTATTGCTTATTCAACTTCAAGACTTATGAAAACAGTTTACGGATTCTCCAAACACGGATGTTAATCTATCGCTTGTTCAGAATCAACTTTTGAAAACAGTTTGCAGATGCTTCCCAACATGGATGCTAATCTATTGCTTATTCAACTTCAAGACTTCTGAAAACAGTTTATGGATTCTCCAAACACGGATGTTAATCTATCGTTTGTTCAGACTCAACTTTGGAAAACAGTTTATGGATGCTTCCCAACATGGATGTTAATCTATTGCTTATTCAACTTTAAGACTTCTGAAAATAGTTTACGGATTCTCCAAACACGGATGTTAATCTATCGCTTGTTCAGACTCAACTTTTGAAAACAGTTTACGGATGCTTCCCAACATGGATGCTAATCTATTGCTTATTCAACTTCAAGACTTCTGAAAACAGTTTACGGACTCTTTAAACACGGATGTTAATCTATCACTTGTTCAGACTCAACTTTTGAAAACAGTTTACGGATGCTTCCCAACATGGATGTTAATCTATTGCTTATTCAACTTCAAGACTTCTGAAAACAGTTTACGGATTCTCCAAACATGGATGCTAATCTATCGCTTGTTCAGACTCAACTTTTGAAAACAGTTTATGGATGCTTCCCAACATGGATGTTAATCTATTGCTTATTCAACTTCAAGACTTCTAAAAATAGTTTATGGATTCTCCAAACATGGATGTTAATCTATCGCTTGTTCAGACTCAAATTTTGAAAACAGTTTACGGATGCTTACCAACATGGATGCTAATCTATTGCTTATTCAACTTCAGTTTGCTAAAAACATTTTACGGATGCCTCCCGACACGGATGCTAATCTATTGCTTATTCAGACCCCCAGCTCAGAGATTTTCCAAACATGGATACCTTTCTGATACTCACCCTTTCACCTACGACATACAGTTCAACAAACATTTTTGGATGGCATCTTTAAGCCCATTCCCTCAACTATGCTTTGACGAGTGCAAATTTATGGGCACTCTAGTGTCCAATCATCTTTTACCTTCGAGTCGCGAAAGGCAAAATTGTCAATCTAACTCTTCAGGTTCAAGAAGATTGAACAGGGGCAACTGTTGTACCCCAAAATTTTCCCTCCCTTTTTCACAAGAAATCACAACCCCAGGAATTGACCAGACAGATCTTTCTTTGGCAGTAATCCAGAATTAGGGTTTTCTCTGATTTGTTAAGGTTGACTCAAGAATCGATCAGACAGATCTTTCTTTGGCAGTGATCCAGGATTAGGGTTTGCGCTCGCATTTCTCGGAAGAAACTGAATCCTCAGAAATTCAATTGACTGTTATATCATTTTTACGTTTGTTCAAGATTACTGGTTATTTCTCAAAACCTAGTTATCTGGGGTAGGAGCTGAGACTTTTGTTTGGAACCTTAGAGGCATTTGCTTGATCAGTGGAGTGAAAGGTTTATGGAATGCTTGTTTGTTTAACTGTACAACGCATATGTTAATTAGAATACCAGGCGTATTGTGATTAATGCAAGGTTGCAAGACGGAAAAGTTTGTTGATTATTTATTTCATCTGGATTAAAGTTATTGGGATACATTTCCAGTTATTTTAATTTAAGAGTTTTAAATAATTAAATAGACAATACAAGGAAAAGTTGGAAGATATTTGACAAAGACTTTTTTATTTATTTATTTCAAATATTGTTACAAATTTTATTCGAATATTGTGAATTTACAATTTACAGTATTTATAGTAATATTTGTTTACAATAAATGAAAAAAACAATATAATAAATCTAAGCCTAAATCTCTTGAGATCTTTGACTTCTACTTCTACCGCTTCCTCTATCATCCAACTGGTACTTACCTGCAAAAGACAGAAAGAAGTTAGTATAAGAATTTTCAAGCAGAAGCAGGTAAAAAGAAAAATCATCATTAAAGTCTGATGGCCGGAATCAGAAATGCTATGTTCATCATGTTTCATTTTCCTCTCTGCAAATCACAAGAAGATTTCTCTTCTCGATTCACAGAGAGAAAAATAAAATATATAAAATTGCAAGCATACAAGTTATTCAAAATGCAAAGGCACAAGGCTGCACACAAGGCAAACTGTACTACAAACTAAATTCCAAGCTGCATTAGTTAAACTACAATGTAGTAACCAAGCATGTCAAACTAAGTTGCAAGTCAACTAGGTGCAAAAGGCAAAAGTACACAATGCAGGAAATATGGAAAAAAGTACACAATGCAGGAGATGAACCAAGTTACAAGCAAGAGCTTGTCCTAGCCCTCATCATGTTCTGGCCAGCAGCTTTTCAGAATAATATAATAAGCAATTAAAAGTGCTTTTGAGGGAGAGAGAAAGAGAGTGAAGTGAGAGTTTTGCAGTTTTGGCAGGCTGTAAAAGGCAGTAAGAAAACAAATAGATATAACAGTCTAAGAGTCCAGCAGAGGGGGGAGAGAGAGAAAAAAGATCACAAAACCTGTTTTGAAAACTACAAGCACAAGCCTGTTTCCAAAACCTGAAACCCGCTTGTAAACACAAAAAAAAACATACAGTCCAGGCCAAACTGCTTCCCAAAACTCAACAAACTGCAAGCTAAAACTTTGAAACCTGAAGCCTGCCTCCCAGAACCCACATCAAAATCTTCTTACCAAAAAACTCAACAAACTGCAAGCAAAAAAAAACAAAAACACAAGCCTGCCTAAAGCTTACCACAAACCTGCTCCCAACCAAAAACTTCCCAACTGTAACAATAACAAGCAAACCTGTAGCCTGCCTTACCTGTAAACTCACAAACCTGCTTAAAACTGCATCAGCCTGTTCAAACAAAGATTGGAGCAACTAAAAACAAACAGCCTGCAGGCTTGCAACTTGCAAAGACTCAAACAGCAAGCTTGTTTCCAAAACTGCAGAAAACCTACCCAAATCTACATCTCAACACTCAGGCCAACAAACCTGTAAGCAAATCTGCTTAAACAAAAAACCTGCAAATCACCAAATCCAAACTGCAAGCTCGAACTAACAACAAACTTTCCTAAACACAAGCCTGCCTTACAAATTACAAATCTGCAAAACTAACAGCAAAACTGCCTCTCAAAAACTCAAAACTGCATCAACACAAAAAAATCACAAGCTAGCACCAAACCAAGAAATCATCCATCCATCAATAACAATAATCTCAGAAGTATTGTTCATCATTGAAAATCAGAAACAAATATTCAAGTGTTTTCAGAACAACACCATCATCAAACAATCAATATTCAAGCACTCAGAAGCAAGAGACAATTCTCAGAATAGTTCATCATCAACGAATCATCAGACAAATCAAAAGAATAACAGAAAAGTACCAGAAGCCAGAAGCGTAACCATCACGCTCTCCCTCCGCTCCGGCCACCAAGGAGGCGCCACCAAGCCCTTTCCCTCCCTCCATCGTTCTCAGAATCAAGACGTTCAAGGTACTTCTCTCAAACCCTCAAGCTTTTTACTACATATAAACATATAAAAAAAACATAAGAGTCAAAACATGTAAGTAATGAAACGTACAAGAATCACAAATGTAAACTGTAAAAATGCGTGTAGAACCAAAGAAAACGGTACCTTTCAAACCATCGCCTTGGACGGACGTGGAGAGGAGAGGGCGGAGGCAACACACCGGCAACTTGGAGGCATGAGGACGAATCAGTGCTTCGCTTGAGAGAGAAAAAGAGAAACGAAGAAGATGCGTGGAAGGAGACGCCGCTGAGGCCAAGCGTGCAAAACCCTAATTTGAATTAACCCTAACAAAACCTTGTTCAAACATTCATTTTGGGCTTTTACCCAAACAAAGCGCCTGAAGCCCAAGCACTAACACGCACCCCCCCTCCTTTTCCCTTTCTTCCTCCTAATTATTTTGTTCTTCTTCATTCTTTTTGGGCCATGACTCACAGGCCCATCATCTTTCCCTTTTCAATTTTTAAACTAATATTCTTTCTTTTCTTTACTAATATCATTTTAATTAATTTTCTTTACACCAATACTTTTCTTTGTTTTTTTTTAAACATAATTTGTTTTGTTAATAATAAAGAAAACTAATAATAGATTAAGGTTTGTTTTTATATAATTTTCTCTAAATATTTGTTATATTTAATTAAACACAAAAAGAATACTAGAATTTTTGTTTAACTAATCTTTTTACATAAGTTCCTAAAAAATATATAAACACAATAAACAATAATAATACCTAAAGTCTTTATTAGGTTAATTTTTATTTGTTCATTTGTAAATAAATACACGCATCTCATATTTCTTTGATTTTCATTATCTTATACTTTGTTATAATTTTACATTGAAAATGCGACAGTTCAATTTGGTTGTAATATATACCTGGACATTATTATTCTGATAAGACTCATCCCCATTTGTAAACATTTGTACCCCCATCCCCGGATACTGTTTTGTAATAATTTAGACTTTAAATTCCCGCAATTTATCGCTTTCAATATACTGTATAGTAATTAGGGTTTGTATGCGAAGATTCAAAATCAATCGCTAGATGACCTAATACAAGATAAATGCATGAAAATCAATACACAATTGACACTCTCACCTCTAGGGTAACCTCGCTTGTTGCCTCGGAAAATGCAATCATGTCCCTCGAGTATGAGACACTCTAGCAAATGTCCCGTCAATAAACAAAGATCGTAGTCCCTCGATGACCCTCGATGTTGCCTTTGATAAAACGATCTCGTCCCTTATAAAATTGCAAGAGCGTCTCACAAGTTGCCTTCAATGGTTGTATACGATGACCCGCGCCTGTCCCATTTAACATCCTAACGCAAGGTTATTCATCAAATACAATGGTGAAATAACATTGTTAAAAGGGTTAAAAATATAAGAAAGATCTTTGAGTAAAATAGGGTAGACAACTCTTAGTTACTTGATCAAAAATCTTGCAAAACATCCTTGCCATTTTCAAACACACTTCACAACACAAATTCAAAACAATTTCAAAACAACTTTCAAAACATTGAAATATCTTTTCAAAAAGACACACACCTTTGTATATATTCGAACAAGAATCATTACAAAGGTTGCCTAGACAAGGCATCTTTTTCAAAACATTTTCAAAACCACACACACCAAGCACCATTTCAAACAATTGAAAAGCAAAGGCAAGTGATCTAAAACAAGTAACTAAGAGTCCATGGACAACCATGGATGAAAAGGGTGCTAGCACCTTCCCTTTTCATAATCTACCCCCCGAACCCAAGAAAACATCTCAAAGGTCTTTCCTATGCTTTTTGACCTTTCCTTTGGATAAAATAAAAAGTCGTTGGCGACTCTTGCTAAACCGAACAAGTGCGAAAACAAATGCAAAATCTCAAGTCAGTTCTCCCACCGTATCACAGGTTGCCTTCGGTAAACGGTCATTAAGCATAGGTTGTCTTAGTGGTTACCCTTCTATAAAAAAATATCAAATGTCCCGTTCAGATGTTACCTCGGAAATGTTGCCTCGAATATAATCTTAAGACTCTAGGGTTATTACTAAGTCATCCTAACATTGCTTTAGTGATTGTATGTCCCTTTCGAATTGACCCTTACAACTCCAACGACAGTGCTACCTATTTATCAATAGTAGGATAACTTTGTCTAAAGGAAACAGGAATAGAAACGGTCTTTTTTTCGAGTAGGTAGATGCTAGTAGGTACTTGCTCAAATCAAAACTTTTCACACTTACACATTTCAAAACAAATTTTCAAAAAAAACAACTTCGTCACACCTTTGAGGACTGGTACAAGGGTTATCACGAAGTCAAACTTTTCAAAAACAAAGCACATACATAAGAAATTTAAAAAATAAGCAAGTACCTAAGAGCCCATGGAAAACCATGGATAGAAAGGGTGCTAACACCTTCCCTTTCTATAATCTACCCCCCGTACTCAGAATATCTCGAAAAAGGATTTTTTTTTCTGTACTTTTTTCCTTTCCGATTGGATGAAATAAAAGTCGGTGGCGACTCTTGCTTACCGCGACATTTTGCAAAACGCAAACCAGCATTTCAAAATAGTCGGTTCTGCCACCGTATCACAAAACTGGCGACTCTGTTGGGGACTTAATAAGTGGGGTATACCTTAGGATCTAGTTCATCGTAATTGCTTCTCTTGATTGCTTTGATTGCTTTACTTTTAAGGGTTTTTGTTTGGGAGTTACTATAGATCCTAACCTGGATCTGGGGACACCTTTTAGGTAAGTAGCAATAGATTGTGAGGGAACTATACGGCATAGACCGATACGGTTGAAGCAGTAGCTACGTTGATGTGGCACATTGGTTGGTACCGGTATCCCTTGTGGAGAAACGAGGAGAATACGGCTCCGCTGCATGGTGTCGTTAAGCATCAACTGACCTTAGAACCTTTAATCAACCAACTTGGCCATTAAAAAGTAGTGAGATAATCGGCCTCGGTGTAAAGCTGGGAACTGGTTGATACTCGATGCTACACTCATTGAGACCATACTCTCGAGATAGTATCGGCCGCAAGAAAAGATTGCGTGAGCTGAAACCATGACCGATGGAGGATGGTCAGTGATATTGAGGTCCTCTAGAACCCGGTTACTTTTTCTAGGATAGGTTGAAACCAACTTAACTTCAAGAGGGTACTACCTTTGACCTCGTGCAAGCCTTAAACCTAAGGGCTTTGTGTGATTTGACTGTGTTTGCAATATCTGTGTTTGCAATATTTGTGTTTGCTATACCTGTGGTTTACCATGACATCATGCATCATAACATGGCATTCATGCTTCATTATACTAACCATTTCAAAGACCAAGGGAATTTATCTTTGTTCTGTTTTGCAGATTATGGCTTCTATGCGCAGAAATACCATCTGAGTCAACTTTGTGCAAATACCTGCCCAACTTAAAGAGCTAGCCTCAAGAGTTTCTGAGACTTCTATGTTCATTAAGAGACACGGTCAACTTCTCAGCTTTGTTACTACAAATCTTGATGAGCAGATGATGAGCATACTATTTCAGTTCTTTGATCCCATGCATCATTGCTCCACCTTTCCAGATTACCAGCTGGTTCCCACCTTGGAAGAGTTCTCTCACATATTGGGCATATCCATTCTTGAACAGGTGCCGTTCACAGGTATGGAAGAAGTTCCTAGACCAGAAGACATTGCCTCAGCTCTGCATTTGAAACGGGCTGATGTAGTATCCAATTGGGAAACATGAAGCGGGGTCGAAGGTTTTCTAGCCAAATTTCTGATAGACCATGCTCAGCTATTCTGGGATAGTTTGGATTTTAAAGCTTTTAAAGATGTCTTAGCTCTCCTTATCTATGGTTTGGTTCTCTTCCCGAATCCGGATTCTTTTGTAGATGTGAATGCTGTCAAGATTTTCCTTTCTCGCAATCCTGCGCCTACCTTGCTGGGAGATATCTTGCATGCTCTCAACACCCTTACTGTGAGGAGGAGAGGTACTCTTATATGTTGCATGCAGTTGCTGTCGAGGTGGTTTATTTCTCACCTCCCTAAGTCTGTGCTGAAGAATGAAGAAGGTTTGGGTTGGTCCTACAGGATAATGTCACTTGCCCATACAGATATTCTTTGGAGTTCCCGGGCTATGGAAGACACTGTTGTTATTGACCGTTGTGAGGGATACGCTAATGTCCCATTGCTTGGAATCAGAGGAGGTATAACTTACAATCCTTGCCTAGCTTTACGATAATTTGGTCGCGCTCGGAAAGATGGTCCCCATGAGCTACTTCTTGAGGACATTGTATTTGACTACAAGGAGGACGTTAAGGAGCACCGCTGGAGGTTTATACGAGCTTGGGGCATGGTGAACAGATCTGGCCCCCAAGAGTTGGGACCAAAGACTTCCCTTCTTATGCAGCCTTACCTCCAATGGGTCTGAGCTCGTTCCCAGAAGCTTGGGATGCCCTATGAAGCCGTATTACCAGTGATTGTGGAGCCCACTAATGAAGAGGGCATTCCTTATACGGTTCTCTATCCTTACATGCCCACTGATCCTGGGAAGTTGAAGAGGTCTTGGATTCAGCTGAAGAATGAGCGGGGATACTTACCAGGAAAGGTACCATGAGCAAGAAAGGAAGATTTTGAAGCTCACCAGGCAGCTCGAGGAAGAAAGAGTGATCAATGACTACATCGGCACAAAGAGGAAGCTTCCATGGGACTTTTGATTTTGCTGTTTCTAGTTTTAGATCTTGTTTTATTTACTTCTTTGTAACGCCTTAAAGGCATTATTGAACCTTTCAAAGTTAATCTAATAAAGTTTGTTTATTTTTGGTTTGCAAATTTAAATCTCCCAAATTCTTTGAAATCATTACATGCATCCCATTATCATGCACATCATTACAGGTACCCTTACAGGTTTCTCATCTTCTTCGCTGTTTATTTTAGCAGAAATGTCTTCCGATCAAGCCATCAAAGATCTTCAAGCATAAAACGCCCAATTCCAACAAATGTTCATAAGTCTGGCTAAAGGGCAGGAGGATTTGAAGACCCTTATTCTGAAAGAGAAGAAGAAGAAGAATAAGAAGGTCGGTATTCTGAACATGGGTAGAAGATTCGGAGAAAGGTTGAGACAACCAGCTGATCTGACCTCCTCATCCAAGGATGGAGAGAACCAAGAAAGGGCAAAGGACCCTAGTCCTGCAGTTTATGAAGACGGTACTGATTACAATGATGAGCAATATCCTCTTGTTGAGGATATGTACAAGCAGCTAAAAGACCGTATGAGTGCTATGGAGATTCAGAAAATCCCTGGTTTGGATTTCGGAGAATTGGGACTGGTATCGGGAGTGGTCATCCCTCATAAGTTCAAAGCTCTGGTTTTTGCTAAGTACGATGGAGTATCCTGTCCAAAACTCCATCTCCGCTCATATGTCAGGAAAATCCAACCATACACTGCTGATATAAATTTGTGGGTACACTTATTTCAAGATATTCTGTCAGGGACTCAGCTTGAATGGTTTTATCAGTTGGAAGGAGCCAGTGTCCGAAACAGGGAAGATCTTGTTGCTGCTTTCTACAAGTAGTATCAGTATAACACTGACCTTGCTCCTACTCGTACTCAGCTCCAGGGTATGTCCATGGGTGCAGGTGAAGATTTTAAGGACTATGCTCAAAAGTGGAGAGACTTAGCTGGAAGAGTCCAACCCCCTTTGTCTGATAGGGAGTTGGTTGACATGTTTCTAGGAACATTATCTGGTCCATTTTTCAATCTCTTGATTGGCAGTTCGTCATCTAGGTTTACTGAGTTGATTTTGAATGGAGAGAGATTAGAAGCTGGCATTCGAAGTGGCAAAATACAGAAGGATGCTTCATCAAGTGCAGCAAAGAAGCCTTTCACTGGTAAGAAGGAAGCTAGCGCAGTCTACAGCCTGAGGGGCCAAAGCAGACCTGAACACTGTTAAGCAGTAAATGTTGTAGTGATACCAAGACCCGCGATTGCTCCACAACACAACAATCAACAAAGGGTATAAAAACCACAACGTCGGTTTACCCACATCAACATGACTTTAGCTGAAGTTCTGCCTCATCTGTTAAAATCCAACTTGGCAACCTTGAAAGAGGCTCCCAAGAATCCAAACACTGCTTCTCCTAGATACAATCCCAATGCGCGGTGCGCCTACCATTCAGAGAGTCCTGGCCACGACACAAACAATTGTTGGGCTCTGAGGAATAAAGTGCAAGATTTGCTGGAAGCTAAAGAGATTGAGTTTGATGCTCCAGAAAAGCCAAACTTTATAACTTCTCCTATGCCCAAACATGGTCGTGGAGTCAATGTTGTGGACACCGATTTGTTTGTGACCTCTGTGGAAGAAATTTCTACTCCTTTGATGACGATTAAGAAGAATTTGTTGTTGGCCCGTTTATTTCCGGGTTGTGGTGAAGGTTTCCACATGTGTTCAATTCTGCCTTCCGGTTGCTGTTTATTGAAGACAGGTGTCCAGCGCCTGATGGATAATAAGGAAATTTTTTTTTAGAAGACTATGATTCCGTTTGAAGATGTTGCCATTATCACCATTTCCACCAATCCTTCCAAGGTTTCCTCGAGAAAACCTGTTAGGGTTACACCTGTTCCAAGAGTTGCTCCGTTAATAATCACCGCTTTGGGTCCCATCCCATATACCTCAGATAAGGCTATCCCATAGCATTACGGTGTTGATTTATATTACCATGGTGTTAAACAAGATCTGAAGGCTGAAGAAGCTGATACGGATATCAGTAATATTGTTGGGGCTAGCAAGGTCACCAGAAGTGGAAGACTCTTTTCTCCTGAGATTTCCCCTCCGACTATCCACAAACCTGTTATCATTCCATCTGCTAGTACATCAACTACTGTCCAAGTTCCCACTCTAGTTATCACCCCTGTCACCGAGCCATCAAGGACTCGGGGCAAAGAAATCATAGGTGAACCTGCCCGGACAGAGGCACCTAAGAAGATCATTGTAGAAACCTCTAAACAGGAGATAGAGGAAATATTGAAGATTATCAAGAAGAGCGACTACAATGTGGTCGAGCAACTGAGGCAGACCCCGTCAAAGATCTCGATGTTGTCCTTGTTGTTATATTCTGAAGCCCATGCGAAGACTTTGATTGCATTTCTCAAGACTGCGCATGTGCCGCAGGAAGCTTCTGCAGATCAATTCAAAGATTGTGTGGCTAGCCTAACTGCTGACAATGAGTTAGGGTTTTCAGATACAGATCTGACTACCAAAGGGAGAAATCATGATGATGCTCTGCATGTCTTGATCGAGTGCAGGGGCACCACTATGGCCCATGTACTAGTAGATATCGGGTCCTCATTGAATGTTTTGCCAAAGAAAGCATTAGACCGTCTGGATTGTGAAGGTTTGATTCTAAAGCCGAGTAACATTGTGGTAAGGGCTTTTGATGGATCGAAGAGAATGGTGCACGGGGAGGTGGACATCCCTGTCAAAGTTGGCTCTCATACTTTTGCATCCACCTTCTACGTGATGGATATCAGGCCATCATATTCTTTCTTGCTGGGTTGTCCTTGGATTCATAAGGCTGGGGAAGTTACTTCCACACTCCATCAAATGCTGAAGTATCCAGTGAAGGGAAAGATTGTCACAGTGCAAGGTGAAGAAGAGTATATGGTGAGTCATCTCAATTCCTTCCGCTACGTGGAGATGGACGGGGAATTCATAGAAACACCTTATCAAAATTTCAAAGAGGTCCCTCAGTTCTTGGCATCAGCTGAAGTTACTACCGGCAAACCTTCACTGAAGATGGCTTCTCTCAAGGATGCCATGGCTATAATTGAAGAAGGTGGGTGTACCAATTGGGGTCAGCTCCCTGATTTCACTCACAAAACTGAAAATTTTGGTTTGGGCTTTACTACAGGGGCTCAAAGAGATGTTAGGCGCACACAGTTTGGGAGACCTCCTCTACACACCAGTAATCAAGGAGTTAATGCAATTGAGGATAGTGAAGAAGATTCAGACATTGACAGCTGGATCTACCCAACAACCAATGGTGGACTAAACAACTGGACGAAAGAGGATTTCATACCTGTTTCTTTTATTCCGCAGTAATTGACTTTTGTTTTAAGATTTGTAATAAACTGTTTGGAACTTTGTGGTCTGGTGCATTGCCCGAGGCACCTTGGCTTTGCTTATGAGGGCTTATTACTTGTCATTTTCATATATCATTAATAAAACATTGGACGTTTCTTGCATTAAAAATTTTGTGCTCCTTGTTTTTCTTTTTTGTCTCTCACCTTATTAAAACAGCTATTCTCTTACACACACTCACATATCATAATGCAGATCTATACCCACTCTGGATCCCATTGATAACGACTCTGCTACTGCCAGCTATGACTTCGAAAATCCGATCAACCAACCCGAGGACGAAGGTGAGGATGATTTTGAGGTGCCTGGAGAACTTGCTAGACTGTTACAGCAGGAAGAAAAGGCCATACAGCCTCATGAAGAGCCAGTCGAGTCGGTGAATTTGGGTACAGAGGAAGACAGGAAGGAGGTCAAGATAGGTGCGAATTTGGAGCCTAATGTCAAAAAACAGTTAATACAGATGTTACACGACTATGTTGAGATCTTCGCCTGGTCTTATGAAGACATGCCTGGTTTGGACACTGATATTGTGGTACATCGCCTGCCGATTAAAGAAGACTGCCCTCCGATAAAGCTGAAGGTCCGCCGTATGCACCCTGAAATGTCAGAGAAAATCAAAGCAGAGGTCATGAAATAATTCGACGCAGGGTTCTTAGCTGTCACTTCTTATCCGTAGTGGGTTACCAACGTTGTTCCAATACCTAAGAAGGACGGTAAGGTACGGATGTGTGTGGACTACAGAGACCTGAATAGGGCAAGCCCCAAGGATGACTTCCCACTTCCTCACATTGATATTCTGGTCGACAACACCGTGCAACACAAGATCTTCTCCTTCATGGATGGTTTTTCTAGCTACAACCAGATCAAGATGGCTCCGAGGACATGGAGAAGACAACCTTCGTTACACAATGGGGCACCTTCTGTTATAAGGTAATGCCCTTCGGGTTGAAGAATGCTGGGGAAACTTATCAGCGCGCCATGGTCGCTCTGTTCCATGATATGATTCACCACGAGATTGAGGTTTATGTTGATGACATGATAGCCAAGTCTCAAACTGAGGAAGAGCACCTTGATCATCTCCAGAAACTGTTTGATAGGTTAAAGACGTACAAGCTGAGGTTGAATCCGAACAAGTGTACCTTCGGGGTAAGGTCTGGTAAGCTTCTGGGTTTTGTTGTCAGTGATAAAGGTATTCAGGTGGAACCTGCAAAGGTAAAAGCCATACAAGATATTTCGGCTCCCCGCACAGAAAAAGAAGTCATAGGTTTCTTGGGACGTCTAAATTACATCGCTAGGTTCATTTCACACTTGACTGCCACTTGTGAGCCAATCTTCAAGCTGCTGAAGAAAGATCAGTTGGTAAAGTGGAATGATGAATGCCAGATCGCTTTCGAAAGAATCAAGGAATACCTTCAAGAACCACCAATTTTGATGCCTCCAGTGGAAGGAAGACCTTTGATATTATACTTGACAGTGCTAGACAACTCAATGGGGTGTGTGCTGGGGCAGCATGACGAGTCTGGCCGAAAAGAGCATGCCATTTACTACCTTAGCAAAAAGTTTACCGACTGTGAGACCCGATACTCATTGCTCGAGAAAACTTGTTGTGCTTTGGCATGGGCTGCTCGCTGCCTGAGACAGTATATGCTGACTCACACTACCCTGTTGATATCAAAGATGGACCCAATCAAGTATATTTTCGAGAAGCCCGCATTCTTTGGAAGGATAGCAAGATGGAAGATGATCTTAACCGAGTATGCTATCCAATACACAAATCAAAAAAAATCAAGGGGAGTGTATTGGCGAATCATCTGGCGCATCAGGCCATGGATGACTACCAGTCCATGAATTTCGAGTTCCCGGATGAGAATATCATGTTGGTAACCGACTGCGAAGAACCGGGACAGGATGAAGGACCCGAGGAGGGATCCCGATGGTCTATGTATTTCGATGGAGCCTCGAACGTGTTGGGTAATGGCATTGGCGCTGTAATTATATCTCCTGAGGGCTGTCATACTCTGTTAACCACCCGATTATGTTTTAACTGCACCAACAATATGGCGGAGTATGAAGCGTGTATCTTGGGTCTTCGAGCTGCTGTTGACCTGATGATTAAGTTCTTGAGTGTATTCGGAGATTCTGCTCTGGTGATCAGTCAGATCAAAGGCGAGTGGGATACGAAGCACCCAAATCTTATTCCTTACAAAGAATATGTACTGATATTGCTCCCACACTTTGAGGAGATAACCTTTGAACACTTCCCAAGAGAGGAGAATCAGCTGGCAGACGCGCTAGCTACCATGTCTTCTATGTTCAAAGTCAGGTGGGACAATGAAGCTCCCCAGATTACCATCGAGAGGTTAGACGAACCCGCACGTTGCTGTGACATTGAGACTGAAGAGGTAGCGGATAAACCCTGGTTTCACGAGGTAAAGAGGTATCTTGAGGCTCAAGAATACCCCGAGGGGGCATCTATTAATGATAAGAAGTTTCTGAGAAGATTCATTGTGAAGTTCTTCATCAGTAATAGTATCCTCTATAAGCGTAACCATGATTCAACCCTACTGTGGTGCGTAGACAAAAGAGAGGCAGAAAGGATCATGGTAGAGTTACATGAAGGTACCTTTGGAACCCATTCCAATGGACATACTATGGCAAAGAAAATCCTACAGGCAGGATATTATTGGTCCATTATGGAAACCGATTGTTATCATCATTCTCGAACCTGTCATAAGTGCCAAGTCTATGCTGATAAGGTGCATGTACCTCCGGTTCCTCTGAATGTGTTGACAGCTCCTTGGCCCTTTGCAATGTGGGGCATCGACATGATCAGCGAGATCATACCTACTGCGTCCAACGGGCATCGTTTCATTCTAGTGGCTATTGATTACTTTACGAAGTGGGTTGAGGCAGCTTTCTTTGCTACAGTAACCAAGAACGTTGTGGCGCGGTTTATCCGACACAATCTGATATGTCGATATAGTGTACCATAGAGGATCATTACTGAAAATGGTACAAATCTCAATAATACGATGATCACTGAACTCTGCAAACAGTTCAAGATACAGCATCACAACTCTTCTCCCTGCCGGCCGAAGATGAATGGGGCTGTCGAAGCGGCTAATAAGAACATCAAGAAGATTATGCAGAAGATGATGGTGACATACAAAGACTGGCACGAGATGTTACCATTCGCTCTTCATGGGTACCGTACCTCGGCAAGAACATCGACAGGGGAAACACCCTATTCTTTGGTGTACGACATGGAGGCAGTCCTACCCATCGAAGTCCAGATACCCTCTCTCAGGATTATGAAGGATGCGGGTTTGAACGAAGACCACTGGATTCAAACCCGACTTGATCAGCTAAACCCAATCGACGAAAAGAGACTTACTGCTATTTGTCATGGTCAGACGTATCAAAAGCGAATGATCAAGGCCTTTAATAAGAAAGTCAGGCATCAGGAGTATCAAGTCGGGGATCTAGTGATCAAACGCATCATACTGCCGCAAGGTGATCCCAGGGGAAAATGGACCCCTACTTACGAAGGGCCATTTGTGGTTAAGAACATTTTCTCGGGAGGAGCTATGATTCTAACCATCATGGATGGTGACGACCTTCCTCACCCCGTCCATGCAGACATAGTGAAAAGATACTACACATAATCAAAGACCCGTTAGGTTGACTGGCCTAGGAAAAAATAAGGGCTTCCCGACGAACCAAAAGGGTTCAGGCAAAAGTAAGGGATGAAAATGAAAAACTGTACATCCGGCAAGTCGAAAACCTGAAAGGGCGACTTGGGAAAAAAAGGGTATCCCGGTGGGCCGAAAACCCGAAAGGGCGGTCCAGGCAAAAATTAGGGATCAAAGCGTAACACTATGTCTCATTGGATCACCTCATAGCCAGACTTCGGTATCGACTATCAAGCTCAGATGGCGCCAATCAATCTGATCCACCTTCGACCAAGCAGCAAAGTGATGAGACACTCGAAGATATAAAGGCAATAGCAGAGTTGGAACCCAATGGGATTGTTTCACATATATGTTTTTCTTTCTTTGACATAAATTGTATAATTTCTGTCTTTTGGCGGCGTTCTCTTACTAGGACGTCAGCCTCTTTGTACAAAAACGCCTATTACAGGCCAATTTCAAAATCAATACAATTCATTTTTACAAGCAATTTCAAATTGTTTTTCTTTTTCTGTTTTGTTGGGCTAGAACGTCCAATGGTTCATTTTTGATATATGCATGTGAAAATAATTGTTGTTCATAAATATTCACATAAAAAACAAAAGACAATTACTCGTAATTCCAGGAATAGGGACAAACAAGAAGTGTCCAAGCCTTACAGTTACTCTACCCATCAGGTATAGGGATAGAGCCAACTAGAGAACATGAGAAGTGGTGCATACACTCCTCACAGAGTAAGAAGTATCCAAAGACAGTGGTGTTAGCTTTTCTGAACAGGACACAACTATCCCCAGCCGAGGTTCACAATCGCGAGTGAGTCGGTAAAATTTTCCCTAAGCAGAGTTTGTTTGTCACCAGCAACAGAAGCTCATCCCCAGCTGATTTATTTCTCTAAGTCGGCAGATCTATCAACAGAGTATCTCCTCTCCAATAGAGTTATTCCCCGTAGAGTTATCCTCAGATGGAGTCTCTTCCGGTAGAACATTTACCATCCAAGGGGCAAATCCCCAGCACAGTCATCTTTGTTCACCATCCCTCACAGAGGTGGAGGAACTATGGCTTTCATAGCAATCAGGGATTTATTTTCCCAGAATCAGATTATCACGTCAGCATTTCATGTTCATACATCATGACATATGCATACATCACATAACATAGTCTCATTTATTTTGAGAACGTCAGCATACAATGCATCTCATGCATCACATATAACTAACCCTGTATTTCTTTCAGGAAAGACATTATTATCAACAATTGCCAGTAAGTCCATGATCAACACTCAAAGCTAAACAGAGTAATCATCGGCAACAAATGCAACCTCATCCAGGTTCCTTCTCACAAGCCCTACTACCCAGGATTTCATATCGAAGTAACCCCATCCAAGTTCCTTCTCACAGCCCAACTATCCAGGCTTTCATATCGAAGTAACCCTACTATTCAGGTTCCTTCTAACAGCCCTACTATCCAGGCTTTCATATCGAAGTAACCCTACTATCTGAGTTCCTTCTCACAGCCCTACTACCCAGGCTTTCATATCGAAGTAACCCTACTATCCAGGTTCCTTCTCACAGCCCTACTACCTAGGCTTTCATATCGAAGTAACCCTCATCCAGGTTCCTTCTCACAGCCCTATTTCACAAGCTTCCATATCGAAGTAACCCTACTATCCAGGTTCCTTCTCACAGCCGTACTACCCAGGCTTTCATATTGAAGTAACCCTACTATCCAGGTTCCTTCTTACAACCCTACTACCCAGGCTTTCATATCGAAGTAACCCTACTATCCAGGTTCCTTCTCACAGTCCTACTATCCAGGCTTTCATATCGAAGTAACCCTACTATCTAGGTTCCTTCTCACAGCCCTACTATCCTGGATTTCATCCCGAAGTAACCCTACCATCCAGGTTCCTTCTCACAGCCCTACTATTCAGGATTTCATATCAAAGTAACCCTACTATCCAGGTTCCTTCTCACAGCCCTAATATCCAGGCTTTCATATCGAAGTAACCCTACTATCCAGGTTCCTTCTCACATCCCTATTATCCAGGCTTTCATATCGAAGTAACCCTATTATCCAGGTTCCTTCTCACAGCCCTCCTATCCAGGCTTTCATATCGAAGTAACCCTACTATCTAGGTTCCTTCTCATAACTTTGCTATCCAGGGTCTTCCTCTCTTGTCCCCAGACAACAGCCCACAACACTGTAAGACCAAGACCCGATCAAACACAATTGATTTCACATTTCCCCAGAAAGTCGCGGTACAGCATATACCCCGACCAGACACGCAGCTCACTTCCGCTTCCCAAACCGGAATTATTCCCCAGTAGAGTAACGGACAATTGAAGCTCCTAAATCTCTATTTATCTCAAGACAAAGACCAGCATTCCCCAGCGAAGTCCTCATCAACAACATGTATACGGGTTCACGCAAAGGAATCTCTTGTGCTATCGACACTTCTTTGGATGACATATTTAAGCCCATCCCCGAAAATTCTATAGCAACTACCAAATGGCATCTATAAGCCTATTCTCGATATCACAAATCAAGTATCACTTCATACGAGTGCAAATTTCTGGGCACTCTAGTGTTCAATCATCTTCCACCTTCAGATCACGAAAGGAAGACGAGCCAATCTACATCTTCAGGTTTAAGAAGATTGAACAGGGGCAGTTGTTGTACCCCAAAATTTTCCCTCCCATATTTCTCAACACATGGCAAGTGAGGTCCCCAAATTGCTCAAGGAAGTTCAAGAGTTAACCAGACAAACTCTCTCCTAAGGCAGTCTACCTCAAATTAGGGTTTCATTTTTCATCAAGAGGCTTGAATCCAAAGGATACCAAATGCTTTCCAAGGCCATAATACGTTCTCAAGATCATCCATGTCAAATTTTCAAGCCTTGTAGAGGAAGTTTGCTCAGTCAATTGCTCAAATGCCTAAAAATCAATTGGGCTAGGTCAAAAGTCAAATGTGGCCCACATACAGTCAAACTTCAAGATTTTTGGTCAACATCCTCATTTTGAAGTATCATTCATCATTTTATCAAGTGTTGATCATGATTCATCAAGGATTGCTCACAATTCATCAAAGCCCAAAAGTTGTTAAATTAGGGTTTTGCAGGAAAAGTCAACTCAACTTTGACCAAGCATAACTTTCTCATACTTTATCAAAAATGACCCATCCAAAGCTCATTTTGAATAGGATGCAATTCCCTACAATTCATCTTCAGTTCCCAAGTTCAAACTATGCACTCACAAAAAGATATGAATTTGGACATTATAGGCCATTTTGAAAAGTCAACAAAAACACCTTTTGGGTCAAAGCTTCATACATGAACATGGAAGACTCAATTGAGATGATACCAAAAGGGTTGCTTATAGGACATCCTAAGCTTTCTAAAAAGTCCAAGAACACCTCTCTAGGGTAAAAATTGAGAGAGTTATGCATTGGCCAAGTTGACCTTTTTTGCAAAATTGCCAAAAGTCAAACATGCTCAAATTTGCACCTTTTGCTAAATGGGCCCAACTTTTTATGCTTGCATCTCATTCCTAACATATTCCACGACCTATGGGACCCTCCATGCTTTATTTATGCATTTATTTAATTTATTTTGATTTTTATTCATTTAAAATTCAAATAAAATCAAATGAATCCTAATAAATCATATATTGTATTTTATGGATGATTTATGCATTGAAAAAAGATCTCATATGATGTCAATTGAAGATCAACTCGTGCAAAGGAAATTCGGTTTGAAAAAGATTGGATTTGAGCAAAATTGGAAAATAATCATATGCATTGAAAGATCAAATCAAATCTCCATGATGAGTAAGATTGAGGTCGTTTTTGTTGACCTAATAGCTTGCATTACATATACAGAAGGAGACCAAGAAATAGGGAGGTTGGAAGCAGTCGTGCAAAGAGAAAACAAAACTTAAAAAAATTCAAGAAAAGTGGTAATCTAATTTCCATATTAGAGACGGATCGTGCCCTTCTTACATTGCCAAAAGGTTGTTGGACGTTCCAGGAGCATATTCCAATCAAATTCAAGCCTTTTCACGCTTAGAGTTGTAAGTTACAGGTATCACAAGTAGCTTCCAAAATCGTTTTCCTTTTCTCCAATTTATACGCCATTTGCACCTTTTTCCTGCATATTCTTGTTCATTAACATGTTTGCAAGCTAATCATCATATTCAATTGTGTTTTTGGTGATCGTATAACAAACTGCCATGGCTAGGGTTTCGTGTTGATTTTTAGGGCTTTACAGGATAAGTGAAATTGGATGTTGATTCTGGTACCATGAGACTCGTGAGGATGAGACGAGTTGATTGGTACCAGCCATGTTCATTTATATTGCTTGTGGAGAGTTTTTGAAAAAACACAGGTTTGTAGTTACAGCAGGTCAACCGTAAGTAAAGGTGTTGTTACCTAAAACAACGGCTGGGAGGAAGACGACAATACGTGGCGCTCCCTGACTTGCCTGTTTGAATTTCGCGCGTTGGTTGGCCCCACTAGCTTGTTTTTGCATATTATATTCTATGTTTATTTAACTTACAAGTTAACATCATGGTTCAGATGGCTGGAGCGAAGGCCTTTGATGCACACATCCTGGGTTCGATCCCAGGCGTGTGCATTTTATTATTTTCTTAATTACTCCAAGCAGATCTCATGCATTGCAGTAGCGCACGTCTACCAAATGCCCTTGTGTTCCACCATCAGATCCATCAGCCATGTGGATCCAATGTCACGTAGCGAAGAGACCACCATGCGCCTGAGTCAAGCATGCACACTGGATTTGGGCAAAGTCAAAAATGCCAGGATTCTGTTTGGGCTCAAATCTCAAACAGCACCCCCCAATTGCTAATACAGGCCCATCTCATCCTTTTTTGTTTATTTATTTTTTAATTCTTTTAATGCTCTCTTTATTTTTTTTAATTCACTAATTAATATTTTTTCATAAAATCATAAAATCAATAATTCACAAAAATTAGAATTAGACTTTTTTTATCAAAATTAATTTGATTAATTTAATTTAATTTAGCCTAATTTAGGTAAATTGTAATTTGTTTTTTTTCATAAATAAAAATTAAAGAATAGAAATTAGGTTAACTTTTGATTTAATTTAATTTTGCTCTTTGTGACAAATAAATAAAATACAAAAATAGGTCGTAGATTAAATTAATTCATTTTTTCTTAAAGTTAAAATTAATTAGAAGTAGGTTTTTCTTTCTTTTAATTTAACAATTTCTTTATTTTCTTAAAATAACAAAACAAAACAAAAGCATTTTCTTAATTAATCGCAATTAGGTTTATGCAAGGGTCAAAACCCTAATTATCTCGTATTCGATTCATCGCGCGCATAATATTTTATTTTGTCAATATTGTTGTAACTGTGCATGGTTTATAATAGTTTAATCTAGGGTTTTTATTTATCGCTTTTTCCCGGGTTTTTTGGCTATGTAATTAATTCCCCTTCCCGAAGCCTTGTAATAGAGAAGATTTACTTTCTCGCATCTTAATTTCTGCCAATAATTAACTGTCTAGATGTATGTTAATAGGATTGTATGACAAAATTGCATGATAATTTAATACAGTTAGAAAACCATAATGTGCAAAGATAAATAACCGAAACAAATCACTCGCACATATCACTCCTAGGGTATACTCACACTTCAATTGCCTTCGGTAAACGATCATTAAGCATAGGGTGTCTTAGTGGTTACCATTCTGTCAAAAAAGATCAAATGTCCCGTTCGGATGTTGCCTCGGAAATGTTGCCTCGAATATGATCTTAAGACTCTAGGGTTATTACTAAGTCATTCTAACATTGCTTTATTGATTGTATGTCCCTTTCGAATTGACCCTTACAACTCCAACGACGGTGCTACCTATTTCTCAATAGTAGGATAACGTTGCCTAAAGGAAACAAGAATAGAAACGATCTTTTTTTCGAGTAGGTAGATGCTAGTAGGTACTTGCTCAAATCAAAACTTTTCACACTTACACATTTCAAAACAAATTTTCAAAAAAAAACAACTTCGTCACACCTTTGAGGACTGATACAAGGGTTATCACGAAGTAAAACTTTTCAAAAGCAAAGCACATACACAAGCAATTTAAAAAATGAGCAAGTACCTAAGAGCCCATGGAAAACCATGGATAGAAAGGGTGCTAACACCTTCCCTTTCTATAATCTACCCCCAATACTTAGAATATCTCAAAAAAGGATTTTTCTGTACTTTTTTCCTTTC
This sequence comes from Vicia faba, assembly GCA_948472305.1. NCBI lineage: Eukaryota > Viridiplantae > Streptophyta > Magnoliopsida > Fabales > Fabaceae > Vicia > Vicia faba. The sequence goes on along the minus strand of OX451740.1, from coordinate 1,095,462,401 downwards.
CGATTGGATGAAATAAAAGTCGATGGCGACTCTTGCTTACCGCGACATTTTGCAAAATGCAAAATGCAAACCAGCATTTCAAAATAGTCGGTTCTGCCACCGTATCACACCAGTGCCTACATTACTCGGGGATATTCTGCACTTTCTGCATGCTCGCACTCTAAAGAGAAGGGGGCCTCCTGTGTTGCACTCCTCTATTGGCTAGGTGGTTTATTTCACACCTTCCCAGGTCTATTTTGAAAAACGACAGGGTTTGAAATGGTCTCGTAGGCTGATGTCCCTTAAGCATTCGGACATTCATTGGTGTTCACGGTTCTCAGAAGATATTACCATCATCGATCATTATGGGGAATTCCCTAATGTCCCTCTCTTAGGCATTAGGGGAGGAATCACTTACAACCCTTGTTTAGAACTGCGTCAGTTTGGTTATGCAAGAAGAGACGGTCCTCACGACACGCTTATCCAAGGAATCGCCTTCAACTATGAGAATGATACTCAGGGTTACCGCAAAAGGTTCATAAAAGCTTAGGGCATGGTACATAAAATTGATAGCAAGACACTGGGGCACAAAAACTCCAACCCTCTTGAGCCCTATCTCCGGTGGGTACGAGCCCGCGCTCAAAGTCTTATGATGCCTTACCCTGTTATCCTACCAATCATTATGGAACCAGTGGCTGAAGGAGACACTGCTTCCCTTGTTCATCATCCTGATATGCCAACTGATCATGAGGAGTTACATAAGTCTTGGTTTCAACTTAAAGAGGAGCGTGACATGTTTGAAGCTCAGTTCTATGCCAGCGAGAAGAAGGTCCTGGAGCTCACTAGGCTACTTCATGAAGAAAGAAACATAAACGCCTACATTGCACCAAAGAGGATGCGCTCCTGGGAGACCTAGTTTCTTTTTGCTTTGAGTTTTATTTTGTTTAAACTGTAAGCCTAAAAGGCATTCTTTGTAACAATTCAAACTCATTGAATACAATTAACGTGTGTTTATTTTTTGGTTAAGCAAATTTGAGCTTTTAAGCATCTTTGAAATCATTGCATATGCATATCATCCATAGCATTGCATAAGCAGGTACCATTACGGGTTTCTCATCTCCTTCGCTGTTTATTTCAACAAAGATGTCTTATGAACAAAGCATAAAAGATATTCAGGCACAAAATGCTCAATTTCAACAAATATTCATAACTCTGGCGAAAGGGCAGGAGGATCTGAAGGCCCTCATCCTGAAAGAGAAAAAGAAGAAGAAGAAGAAGTCCGCTGGTATCCTTAATATGGGTAGAAGATTTGGGGGTGACCTGAAGCAACCAGTCGATATGACCTCCTCGTCCAAAGAAGGGGAAAACCAAGAAAGAGAAGCAAGGGAGGAGAATCCTAGTCCTGAGGTTTCTGACAATGATACAGACTACAATGATGAGAAATATCCTCCCATTGAGGATAGATACAAGCAGTTAGAGGATCGACTGAGCACCATGGAAGTCCAGAGAATACCTGGGTTGGACTTCGAAGAACTGGGATTGGTGTCGGGAGTGGTCATCCCGCAGAAATTTAAGGCTCCAGTTTTCGCAAAGTATGATGGGGTGTCTTACCCAAAGCTTCATCTTCGTTCCTATGTAAGGAAGATCCAGCCCCACACCGCTGATAGAAACTTGTGGGTTCACTTCTTTCAAGACAGCCTGTCAGGGACTCAGCTCGAATGGTTCTGCCAATTGGAGGGAACTAATGTCCGAAACTAGGAGGATTTGGCTGCTGATTTTTACAAGCAGTATCAATACAATGCCGACCTGGCCCCTACTGGTACTCAACTCCAGAGTATGTCCATGGGCGCAGGTGAAGGCTTTAAGGACTACGCACAGAAGTGGAGAGACTTGGCTGGGAGAGTTCAACCCCCTTTATCTTACAGGGATTTTGTTGACATGTTTCTTGGGATGCTGTCTGGTCTATTCTTCAACCATTTAATCGGTAGCTCATCGGCTGGTTTTACAGAGTTGATATTAACTGGAGAAAGGGTAGAAGCTGGAATCTGGAATGGTAAAATACAGAAAGACACCTCTTCGAGTTCAGTAAAGAGGCCCTTCACCGGTAAGAAGGAGGCCAGTGTCGTTTATAGTCTGAGAGGTCAGAGCAAAACAGAATACCGTCCAACGGTAAGTGCTGTAATGATACCTATGCCCGCGGCTTCCCCACAATGCAACAATCAGCAAAGGGTAAAAAGACCATAAAGTTCGTTCACTCGGATTAATATTACATTGACAGAGGTTCTACCCCATCTGCTGAGATCCAACTTGACAACTTTGAAAGAGGCTCCCAAGAATCCTAATACCTCGTCTCCTCGGTACAATCCTAACGCTCGGTGTGCCTACCATTCTGAGAGTCCTGGTCATGATACAAATGACTGATGGGCTCTAATAAATAAAGTACAAGATCTGATTAAAGCTAAGGAAATCGAGTTAGATGCTCCAGAGAAGCCCAATGTCATAACTGCTCCCATGCCTAGGCACAACCGTGGAGTTAACATTGTTGATACCGATCTGTTTGTGACCTCAGTTAGTGAAGTTTCTACTCCCCTTATGATTGTTAAGAAGAATTTGTTGCTGGCCGGTTTATTTCTGGTGTGATACGATGGCAGAACCAGACTGTTTTAGGAAAATGCTGGTTTGCGTTTTGCGTTTGTGTTCGCAAAATGTCGCGGTAAGCAAGAGTCCCCATCGACTTTTATTTTATCCAACTGGAAAGAACAAAAGCACAGAAAAATTCCTTTTTCGAGATTTTGAGTACGGGGGGTAGATTATAGAAAGGGAAGGTATTAGCACCCTTTCTATCTGTGGTTTTCCACGGGCTCTTAGGTACTTGCTCATCATTTTAAAAATTTCTTGTGTGTGTTTGTTTTGAAAAGTTTTGTTTTACTTCGTTTTAACCCTTGCTTTTGTCTTCAAGAGTGTTACGAAGTGTTTTTGAAAACTTTGTTTGAAAAAAAAGTGTAAGTGTGAAAGTTTGATTTTGAGCAAGTACCTACTAGCATCTACCTACTCGAAAAAAGAATGTTTTTGTTCTTGTTTCCTTTAGACAACGCTATCCCACTATTAATGAGTAGGTAGCATCGTTGTTGGAGTTGTAAGGGTCAATTCGAAAGGGACATACGATCATTAAGGCAATGTTAGAACGTCTTAGTAATAACCCTAGTGTCTTAAGATCATATTCGAGGCAACATTTCTGAGGCAACCTTTCCGAGGTAACATTTCCGAGGCAACATTTCCGAACGGGACATTTGATCTTGGTTTAGACAAGAGAGCGACCACTAAAACACCCTATACTTAATGATCGTTTACCGAAGGCAACCGAAGTGAGAGTATACCCTAGGAGTGCGCATGTGCGAGTGATTTGATTTCAAGTTATTGTCTTTGCACATTTATGGTTTGCTAACCATTTTAAAATTAACATACATTCTTGTAATGCAATCCTATTATCATACATCTAACAGTTAATACTTGCGAAAATTAAAATGCGAAAAATAAAGCTACGCTATTACAAGGCTTCGGGGAGAGGGATTAATTACATAGCCAAAAACCCGTAAAACGATAAATAAAAAGAAAAGTCCTAATTAAACTATTACATCCCATGAGCAGTTACATTAATATTGTAAAAATAAATAAAAGCACATTTCAAAACAAAAGCAAGTGATCTAGCAAGCAACTAAGAGCCCGTAGATAACTACGGATGAAAAGGGTGCTAACACCTTCCCTTTTCATAATCTACCCCCCGAACTCAAGAAAACATCTCTAAAGGTCTTTCATGTGCTTTTTCACCTTTCCTTATTGGATAAAAGAAAAGCCGGTGGCGAATCTTGATATCCGCAACATTGCGATCAAACATAAAACAAAAAGTCAGTTCTCCCACCGTATCACACGTGAGAATTAAAACTGAAAAAAGTTCAAAAACCCTAAAAATCTAATTTGATTTTTGAAAATATTTTTGGGTTTTTTTATGAAAAACATTTGAAATTTAACCTAATTTTTCTAATTAATTTTAATTAATGAAACAAAATTAAAGTTCATTAAAATAATTAATTTTCAAAAATTAATTTATTAAAAAAAAAACTAAATCTTTTTTTTTGTGATTATTTGATTTTATGATTTAATAAAAAAATGTTGTTACTGTTATAGAACCAAAGCCAAATAATATATAATAAAAAACGCTAATAAATTTTCTGAATTAAAAAACGCGTGTAGTTCAAATGTTCCAATCAGATCTTGCCACACAGTCGTCTTCCCAAGGTGAATGTCGTTTTAGGTCAAGAACTTTTACCCACAGACAGTGCTGTAGCTATAAACCTGCATATCTCCAAAATCACAACCATGCAATATAAATTTAATCCAAGTATATAGATCAACTAGGTTTGATCTCGTGAGTACAATGGTACTCTTCTTTTGCCCTGATTTTTCCTGAAATAAAAAACCCTAAAACAGACCTTGAAACCCTAACAATGGCATTCAGTCAAATACACATCAAAACACACAATTAATCATGCAAACATATTCCAAATGGTCATACAAACATGAATGCATACTTAAAATCTTTTTATCATGCGTAAATTATGAAAATCAAATTCAAGAAAAGTGAGTAAATTGTGGTTCTGTATGGGGAATTTTTGGGTGCTTTGATGCGTGGGAATGATCCAGGTAGCTTCCAAATGCTGCCAGGAATGGATTGCAACCTTCAAAATGCTTTGAATCTCCTTGTATCTCAAAATTTGATCACCACTTTTTGTCCAAAAAACTTGAGTTTTTGTGAGTGTTCTACACAGACAAACCTCCTTTTTTGCTCTGGGAATGTTATGAATATATAATAGAAGCAATTAGGTCAAAAAAACTGAATGAAATCTTGAGGATTTATGAGAAAAAGATTTGATTTGTGTCTTGTATTTTTTGTTTCTAAAATAGGCCAAATCTTGCTATTTTTTTTTCAATCACCACTTGCACGAAATCCTTGATTTTCCAGCTGATTATAGACTCATCATGTGCTTATAAAATCAAATCTTGGATTTTATTTTATTATTCCACTATTTTATTTGATTTATTTTGATTTTAATGAATAAAAAATCAAAATAAATAATAAAGATAATGAAATAATAGATGAGTAAGCTCAGGGGTCATGGGCCATGTTAGGAACAAGTTTCAAACATAAAAGCATGGGCCCATTTGGAAAAAATTCAAGTTGGTCAATATTGACTTCATGCACATTTCCAAAAATTTGTCAACTTTAGCAATACATATCTCTCTTATTTTTAACCCTAAGAGGGTGTTCTTGGACTTTTTAGAGAGATTAGTGTGTCCTCTAAACAACCTTTTTAGTTTCATCTCAATTGGATCTTCCATGTTCATGTAAGGAGCTTTGACCCAAAAGGTGTTTTTGTTGACTTTTGAAAGGACCTATAATGTATGAACTTGCATCTTTTGATTGAGTCATTTCTTGAACTTGAGGGCTGAAGAGGAGTTGTAGTTAATTGGATTCTATTAAAAATGAGCCTTGGTTGGAAAATTTCTGATAAAGTATGAGAAAGTTATGCTTGGTCAAAGTTTGGTTAACTTTTTCTATAGAAACCCTAATTTGCCATTTTTGAATTTTGATGAGTTAGGAGCATTTCTTGAGGAATCATGATCAACCCTTGATCAAATGATGGATATTACTTAAAAATGTTGATGTTGACCAAAATCTTGAAGTTTGACTGTATTTGGGCCACAGTTGACTTTTGACCTAGTATAGTTGATTTCCAGGCATTTGAGCAGTTGACTGGGCAAACTTGTTGTTCAAGGCATGAAATTTGGCATGGATGATCTTTAGGATATGTTAGGACAATGGAGAACATTTGGGATCCTTTGGACTCACACATCTTGCTTAGGAGGGAAACCCTAGTTTGAGGCTTATTGTCTTAGGAGGAGAATTTGTCTGGTCAATTCTTGGTCATCCTAGGACAAGTTGGGTACCTCAATGGGCATGTGTTAAGTGAAATAAGAGGGAAAATTTTGGGATACAACAATTGGAAATGAAGAAAAATCATTCTTGATTCAAAGGGACAATGGAGGAAGCTCCCTTCTCTTTTTAAAAGTTACATAATGAAGAGAGCTTAACTAATCGGGTGATGGATATCAGCAAAGATATTCATTCAAAAGAGCAAAGATTTGTTTTAAACCATTTATTTTAATAGTTTTTGTAAACAATGTAAATTCCAAAAAAAAAAATTTCACCTCGGTTTGAAAAAACGAGGTGATAACTATCATCAGAAGATTTTATACCTCAGTTTTATGATAATGCCGAGGGGTAAAGTTATCAGATTTTACTATAAATACCTTTGTTAAAAAGATTTGCCCTAATTCTAACTAGTACGTAGCTACATCTGATATAGGAAATATTTACCACTGTCCATTGCCATGAAATTTTTTGATCTGGAATCACTTAAGAACAAATATCTAAGATGGATTGCAAGTGCAGAAAATCAAATAACGTACCCGAAGTTGGATAAGTTATTAATTACTTTTTGGATATACAACATAAAGGTATGCAAAAAAAATTGGATTCCACCAAAGATATGTTGTTGAAAACACTTTCTCCTTTGATTTTGTCGACCAAATTCAGGTACGGTACCAAATTCCTTCTCTAGAACATTCAGTGTTCATACATTATAAATAATGATGATTGATAATTGTGTGTGGTTTACTATTAATTTGTAGTACTGGGCTGAATAAAGACTATGTTTTTGTTAATTTCACTAAGCCTAAATCAGAAGTGGGAATTTGTTGTAATATTGTGTTGTAATTTTATTTGTAAACAATGTAACTTTAAAAAAAATTAAAAATATCTTGCACCTCGGTGTTTCTAAAAACCAAGGGGATATTTTAGCTTTAAAGTTGAGGATATTTATCACCGTTCTTAATCAAATCTTTGATGTATATTTCATGACTATCAACGCTCAAGACACTACCATTAGTGATCCGCGTGAAACATAGGTTAACTTCCATTATAAAAACATTCTGAATATCAAAAACTGATAATGGAACATCATGAAGCGCTTGAAACTATCCTCCACTTTAAGATATGCAAGAGTCTTTGTCACGGAGAGTTCTCTATGATGGATTGCAAGAGTAGAAAATTATTTGGGTTTAAGGTTTGTGTACTTAAATATTTATTTGAGAAGAAAATTATTTGTTTATATAACCCTTTTTTATATAACCCTTTTTTTGTTGATATCTGAAACAAATGCAAGGAAAAGCCATATAAAATATATTGTTTCTCAGCATTTGATCTTCCAAGGATATCAAAGATTTGAAGATCCAACATATGATCTTCATAGACAACTTAATTTTTATTTTGACATTCTGTGTAAACAATGTAACCAGTTTAATATTCTGAGTAAACATTGTATTTTGTAAAAAAATTATTTTATTAATTTGATGTGTAAACAACGTAACCAGTTTAAATTAAAAAATACAAATAATTTACCCCTTGGTTTTATTGATAACTCAAGATACATAAGGCACTATTATTGTAAATAATAAAAATGCAGCTGGTGAGATTCGAACCCATGCGCAATTATAATACCCCTCGTGTTTTAAACACCAAGGTGCTAAGTCCATACTTTTTATGATGATCTTATTTACCTCGCTTCTGTAACCGAGGTAAAACGCATTTCACATCTGACGTTACAAGGATGTTTTGTAGTAGTGTAATCTAACTGATTTGTAAATTCCACTTTGCGTCTAAGGTAAGATGTGTTATTTGTAGTAGTGTCTTTTTTAATGATGACAATACATCTCTTACGAAGGTGGTAAAAGAGAAAATAGACACATAAGTATTGGATTAGTTAAACTCTCCCTCAACATGAAAGATAAAAAACAATAATGAGAAAAGTATATAAAAATAAGCAAACAAGAAAAAAACTAATGTGTCTCCTTATCATCATTGTTAGATCTACGAGTGAGATGATGAATTCTTCAACCATTCTTTCTTTGCATTATCATCATTTCTTGTTGATTCTGGAGGACGAGTTGAGTGAGTATAAGAGGAAGAAGTATGAGGGATCCCATAATCTAAACTCTCTAGATTTGTGTTCTCTGCTTGCTGTTGTTGGGTAGGAGCTCATCTTGGTACTTTTGGAGGTAGTTGAATTAGTATCCCATTGTTGGTATTTATCCTCATAAAACTTAAGGTGTTTTTTCCTATTCCTGAGTGATTAATTTCTGATTCCTCCTCCTCTAATTTGAAGCTAATTTGCTCTAGGATTTTTGTTATTAGTCTAAAATAATGATGACTAGACTTAAAGCTTAAGAGTCATGAAAGAGAGAAAAGATGAAAGCTCACCTCTTCATGTCCAAATGAGTGACAATGTCTTGTAAAGACACAAGGGTAATTCTGTAATTACCATGACAAAATCATACACACACATGCTAATTTGTTTTGGGAAGCCTCTCTTTATTTGTGAAAACCACCTGAAAATGTGTTTAAGGCCTAGCTAACTGATCAGGAATTGTCTGATCAATTGGAGAGCTTTTTACAATTGGGTAAATGATTATACCTAAAGCTCTGATTGGTTATTTTCAATTTGTAAAGTCTAAAATAGATTGGAACATTCTCTTAAGGATTGATAATGACTAATTATAAAAATCTTCCATTTATGGCCTGGACAATCGATTATTGAGGTGCAATAATTAATTTCCCTAATAGACTATGGAATTCATTTCTCCAATGGATTATTTACAAATTTAAATATTTTTTTCTCCTATAAATAGAGAGCTTCTCTATCATTTCATTTCATCTAGAAAACAATCTTTGATCTTACTTTCTTACTCTCTCATCATTTTCTATAAATCTCTCATTTTTCTCACTTATATTTTACCATTAGTGCTTTGAGAGTGTTATTGTTCTTAGTGAGGATTATTTCTCCGGATGAGGCTTAATTGTAATTTACTAAGCATTTATTATCTTTTTAGTAAATATTTATTCTACAAGAAGTTGTTTGGTTGCGAGCTAAACTAGTAAAATCTCTTATTTCATTTTGGGATTGTCTTAGGAAGTCTCTGTTTTGTTCCTGAGTTTCATCTACATCAAAATCTCTCTTTTGGTTCATGAATATCAGCCATCAAAGTCTCCATAAAGGTTCCTGGGCTCAGCCCGATGTAAAAGCTTTTTTGGTTCGATATTAGCATGTATAAAATCTCACTTTGGTTCATGAGTTCAACCCGGTGTAAAATCTCAATTTGTTCAACATTAGCTCATATAAAATCTCAGCTTGGTTTGATATTATCTTGTGTAAAATCTCATATCGCTTTGGAGGTAAGCCCGTGTAAAACTCCAGTTTGGTTTGGAGGATATAAACATAAAACTCCATCTCGGTTCAAGATCATCCCGTGCAAAATCTCACTTTGATTTGGAGGATAGCCACTCTAAACTCTTTTTGTTTGTTGGTTGGAAGTTAGCCATTAAAAATTTCCAAGTCCTTGTATAAGGAGGTTTATGGGCATATCCTATTGAAAACTCTCAAGATAGTGGATACTCTCAAGAAGAACTCTCGGAGAGATGAGTAAGTCAAGTTATTAGGCCAAACCTGTATAAATTTGCAACATATTTCTCTCTCCCTTATCTGTTTTACTTTTAAGTTTTTTTTCCTATTTTTCCATCTATCTTCTCCGCTGCATATTTACTTGTTTGTTTCTACAAATGTTTTAAACTCTGATTTTACTAAAGATTTTATTTTCAACAAATTTTTGAAAACCTCCGCAATTCACTCTCTCTTGTGTGTGGAGTCACATCCAATATTTATAAATTAAAAGACTTCGTTTTTCTATAAGATGATTTATTTCCTTTTATAGGTTTTTATTTCTATGTTCGAGAGAGAATATAGTTGACTTACAGATAGAAACAATATTTTTAATTTGCTTGACTTATTATCTAATTTTTTACGGATGAGAAAGAGTTCATCATAAATAAAAGAGTAAGTTTGATCATTTACCTTGTTGTCTTCTTGTTTTTCTATAAGACATGTGTTGAATTCTTCTTCCTTTTCTGATTTGTCAAAGGAGTCAAAGTCATTATCATCATAAGATATGTATTCCTTCTTTATTTCTTTTTTAGGTCTTTTGAAATTTTCAATTCTATTTTGGTTTTGAGGGTGATTTGAATTTATCAATTCATTTTTGTGTTGACCGTTTTATGGTTACTTGTCATGCCTCATGAACTTTTTAAACTTTCACACTAATAGATTCACATCTTCATCGGTTTCTGAAAATTTTACTTCTTCCACCTTTAGTGCAAGACTTTTCTTCTTCTTTACACATTCTTCATTTTGAGCCAGTATTTTTAGTTTGATCTCATGTTCTTGTAATTTTCCAAACAAGGGAGCCAAATCCATAGAAGACAAGTCTTTAGACTAAAAAATTATAGTGACTTTAAGTTGCCAACTCCGCTTTAGACATATAATGATTTTCTTAATTAACTCTTAATTTATAAATTGTTTCCCATATCTCTCACATGATTTACAATGTGAATACTTTTTTTTTACATTTACTACATATTTTCATTATGTTTCTTTCTAAATAATTCATATTCATGGATCAATGTGCTTATTCTAGCCCTTTTTACATCAATTGCACTTTCATGTGTAATTTGAATGGTGTTCGACATTTCTTTTGCATAATTACAATAAGAAATACAAGAAAAACTCATCAATATCGAGAGTGATAGTGATAATCTTTTTATATTTAAACTCTATTACACATTTTCTTTATCCTCTTTGGTCTAAATATCTCTAGATTTGTTTTCACAACACCACCAATTAGATATTTGAAACGAAAGAACCATTTTTTACAATGACCCAAGTGTCCCAATCCATCATGTATAAAAAATTTCATCTTCTCTTTCCAATAATTATATCCCTATCCATTAAAGGACGAGGGTTTGTTTAATAAATAATTTGAAATCATCTTACCTCCTAAGATAATTAGTCTTATAGCAAAAGTTAGACTCTAATTCCACTTGTTGGTCAAGTGACCTCAAACACAAGTTGAGTTATCCGTTGTTGAACCTTTCGAGTATCCCGGTATCCTGGCCAAGAAGGTGTAATCGCTTGTACATGAGGTGAAGAAAGATAAAGCTCTAGATCTTACACATGCAATAGTGACCAAGGAGGAGGCTGTTATTGGAGGAGCTGAAGGTGTTTTAAAAAGAGGCTCGAGAAGGTTGGAAGAATGTTGAGGATGACCTTCAAGAGATGTGTCTTGAAAAACTTTCTTTAGCTAAGGAAAAAAAATTCTTTAGCTAAAGAGTATGTGAAGACAGTGGAAGAAGGTTTCTCCGCCATGCATGTTACCTTTGAGAATACATTGCAATAAGTGGGATATTTTTACCCTTAAGTGTATATTTTGTGAAAGAAAGCATGTCTTAATCAAGAAATGGTGAATGTGAGCCGATCTCTATTATGGATGAGCCTGATGCGTGGTCCCTTGTTAATTTTTTTTTGTGTCCGAGATATTCATACTCGAAGTCAATGAATTTTTTACTCAATGAGAAGAAGAGAGAATACATTACAAAAAAAATGAAATTATGAGAATCATGATTGAACTAGATTGAAGGAAGTTCATAAAGAACAAGATGATGAGAGTTATTATACACTCTAAAAAATTGAAATTGTCGTGACAAATTTCGAGAAGATTGAAATTGGTAACCGAAATTAAAAATTCATTAAAATATAAAAAATTAAGCTAATTAAAATGAAGAAAATATTGCTCATAAAAAGACGATCTGATGAAGCAAGAAATATGCTCATTGAGAAGAAGTTGATTGAAGGAGAGAAGCTAAGAGACTCTAACAAATACAACTTTAAATGATATTTAATTTTTTCAACGACAAAAAATAACCAGTATAATTTCAACAACTCTAAATGAGTTCTCACACACACACACACATATATATATATATATATATATATATATATATATATATATATATATATATATATATATATATATATATATATATATATATATATATATATATATATATTTATTTAATACGAAAGTATTATCTTATTTAATCATACTTCTATTATTATTTTATTTTATTAAATATGTTGATAAAATCATCTTGCATGTGTGTACCCTGCATAACGAGTAAGGAGGAGTCGAAATCATGTGGTGCCTGTTTGCCTTAAACAAGCATTGAGAACCAAAATCATGTCAGGTATAAAAGTTAGAGCATGTATCCAAATTTCTAGGTTTGATTACAGTGCAAAGAAACAATGCAGCCTCAAGAATATCAATGGTGTCAGTACCGCCACATTCATCAATTCATTTAGCTCGTTGACACATACGTCAAGTTCGAGTGAATCACGTGGGCGCCTCTGCCTGTGCCACAAGAAAACACAAGTGTAAGCAAAACAGCAAGGGAGGAGCTAGTTTTGGAAGCCATCTTAATTATATAGTATAAAGATAGTATTTGTAATATGTTGCAAATACAGGAGTAGTTTATTACTCCCCCTGTCTTTTTATTATAGGTTTCTTTTTAAAAACTATTGTATCACATTATAAATTGTTTAACAAAATTAATGAATTATTATTATTTTTCTATAATATCTTTAAATATTTATTATTTTCTTTTTCATAAATTTTTTAATTATCTTCTCCGTATAATTAACAAAATTATTTTGTAAATTTTTTCATAATTTTTCTTTTTTATATAATAATTATTACATTGTTTAATGTTCGTGAAATTGTCAAAAATGATTTATAATAAAAAATTGAAAAAACAATTAATAGAACTGAGAAGAAAGTATGACTTAAAGTCCCCACAATAATAATCTCTGTCCTAAATTATAAAGTATTTTATCAACAATATTTGTCTTAAATTATAAATCATTTTATATTCTAATATATTATTAATGATTATTTTTCCTAATAACATTCTACTCCTTCTATTTATTTCTATTTTTCATTCATTTCTTTTAATTGATTTTCCAATGTAATTATTAAAAAATATTTTTGTAAAGTTATTCATTATTTCATTTTTTCATAAAATAATAATTATAATTCTTAATTTGCGTGAAATAACTAAATCGTCTTATAAACATTTGCATAATACTCCCCGTGTCTCAAAGTAAATGTTTTTCTAACAAAGAAAATGTGTTCCATAATAAAAATCTCTTTATATTTTCAATGCAACTTTAATTACTTTTATAAATTTTACCCTGTAATAATTATTATCTGCACTATTTTCAAGTTATAAAAACATACTACATTTATGACAACCAATAATAATTAAGAGCTGTTTTGTAAATTTGTTATATTTGATTATTCAATCATTATTTTTTTTTAGTCTATGTATAACAATTTTAAAAGATTTAAAAAAAACTTAAGTAATCATATTTTCAAAAATATTATCAAAGTAATCACTTTTTAAATTAAAAAAAGTAGAAATGTAGAGGATGCGCCAATGTCTATGACGCATGCACTCTATTTTACATTGAGCCATCATTGCATGTGGCGCATGCATATCTGTCATGCCACAGACAGTGGCACATGAACTATAATTTTGGGAGCATGTGTCACACATGTTGGCTACTGTGTTGTTTTGATTTTTTTATTATAAATAGATCATTCATTTTTACCATTTACCACACATCTCCTCATTTCACTCTTAAATATTTCTTTAAAAACGTCTTACATTATCAAAAGACATGCTTAACTTTTTTCCACCAACAAAGCCTTCAATAAAGATCCGACTTTGGAACATGAAGACCTTTGAGCATTTTTAGAGGAGCTTGATCCGTTGGTTAGTTGGAGACATTTCTGATGGTGAAAATATTAGAATAATTGATAGGCTTGTTATAGTGTTCAACCAAAATGGAGAAATTCGTTTCTGGGAGCTTGTTAAAACCGATAAGGATGTCCATATGATGATGAATGAATCAGTTGATATTGTCTTGATGGTTGTAATCTCCTAGATTGTTGATGTATTTAGTCATTTTTATTTTTTATTGTGTTGTTGTTTTATGCGTGGTTGTCTTTATTTTATTATACACAAATGTTGTCTTGAATTGAAATGAAAATTAAATTTAATATGAAATTTTACGGTTACAACAAATAAATTACATATCAAGAGTGACATACAATAATTATATTGTGAAGCTTGACCCAACATTGAGACAATTTTTTTTATTGTGTTCGGGTTGACAGCATGTACTGCATAATCTTACTATTTTGTTTGCCGTATCCATTTCGGTTTGAATATGTGTGTTGTCAGGGCAACCTTTTTTCTTCCTTCGCATATGCTAATTGTGCCAAACAATATCCCCTTGATAAGTAGGTCAATAATCCTCCTTTGCTACCACTGAGAAGCTTATATTGTACACATTAAATACATTTATGACTTTGTAAATCGGGGAAGATGTCTGGAAGGGCCCTATATGAACATGTCGCTATCTAGTTCGACCAATAGTATCCCCTTGACCTCCTCTCATTAGGGTCAATTGTCTCATATACACTGAACCAACCTTTAATACGATCAAACATTGTAACAACACATGTGTTAGCTTTGCCAATTTATTCTTGAAAAAATTTCATAGAGCTTTCACTAAACAACTAACCCGATTGTAACACTGGCCTCCATTTTGAATCCCTAGTCTTGAACTGTGACCCCAACCTAAAATAGGTTTCTCTCATCAATGCGGTTATCGGTAGGTTTCTGACACCTTTGAAGATAAAGTTCATTGATTCCACAAGATTTGTTGTCGTGTGGCTCCATCGCTGACCATTGTAAAATGCCCTAGTTCACTTTTTCACTGGAATATTATCGATCCACCTTAACGCATATGCATTTATCAAACTGATCTTTTCACAGTAATGTTGGAACAACGGTTCTGTTAAGGCATACCCTACATTCATAATTTTTTTGAAGCGTCTTGTCTTTGATATCCCGCATGAAGTTGTGTGCAATATATCTAATGCAATTGACATGTGTAAAAGGGGGATGTTGCGAACCGTTATCAGGGTTATTGTAAGCACTCTTAATAAATGAATGTTTGTTTGAAACCAAACTGTTGTACCCCAAAATTTGCCCTCTCATTTCTCAAAGGATCATCCTGGACCCTCAGGTTTGCTTCTATCAAGTTTCAAGTCTTGAATTACAATTTTTCAAGAAAAACCATTCACAAGGGCAAAATGGTCAAAAGCACGCTGAAAAGTCAAACTTTGACTTTTGGGTCAAAAATCAAGTTTCAACAATTATATTTCATCAAGATATGAAATTAGTTCATCAGAAGTCAAAAGTCAGAAATTACTCTGAAAAATCCAAATTTCTAAACATTTAGAAATTTTTCTAGGTGTTAAGAGAATATGGTACTTCAGAACTTCAAGGTCAGCCCCCACGCAAGCGCAATCAGAATTTGCAAAGATGATTCAGAATATGACCCTTCAATCAGAACATAGGGAAGTAATGTTCTTCGGTCAGAACTTTGGCTCTTCAGCATACGGAGTCTACGTTTCCGGTCTTCTGCGATTAGAACATCACCAGATCCCAAAACCTCGTTTAAACAACCTGCTGCACTGCTACAACACAATCCTATAACCAGCAGCTAATCCAGTCCACGCCTGCATTTTCCCAAATTCCATATTTGCACCAAATACAAAAAGCTGTGATCAAAAAGTAATGGAACAGTATGCCAAAAAGTTTAAATCCCATTTGTTTTTCACCCCAAAACCACAACAAATTCACCTATAAATAAGTTGCTCCATCACACTTGCAAGTGGCTGACTTTTAGATAGAGAGAATTGTCAAAAGAGAAAAGAAAATTGTGAAACCTTCACAAAAATCCATAATTCCCAAACAGAAAACCAAACATTTGTTCTTCCCTTTGAAAAAGAACATAACCTTTTTCTTTTCCTTTGCTCTCGCTGACTCCAGAACATCTGAAGGCAGCAGCTCAAGTTCCAAGCACACGCTTCAGATTCAAGGTAAGTCTTTCTGAATTTGCATATTTTCATTTAGAAAATCTTTAAATATGTAAATATCATAGTATTGATGTTGGCCATATCATTGCATAAGTAGAAGAAACTATGGATCAGAACTTCTTGAATAAAGCTAGGCTCAGAATTAGAATTAGAACTTCTATAAACTGTTGTGCTTTTATCCTTCTGATTTGCTGTTAAGAATTGAATAAATTGCTGATGTGCTGATTAATATGAGGAAAGAGTTGAATGTAACACAAAACTTCTGAGTTCTCCTCACTGTTTTAACACACAGAACTTCTGAGTCCTCCTCACTGTTTTAACACACAAAACTTCTAGGATTTATTACTATTTTAACACACACAGAACTTCTAGTGTTTCTTATTGTTTTAACACACACAGAACTTCTAGGCTTTCTCACTGTTTTAACACGCACAGAACTTCTAATTTTCACTCATTGTTTAACATAACACAGAACTTCTGACTTTTTTCTCACTGTCTAAATGCAACCCAAAACTTCTGTTTTTCCCTCTAACATTTCTTGCAGGACCTCAGAGTGTATCAATCTAGAACTTCTGATGCCCACTGACGTTTCTTTCTGAGTCACAACACTCCTGGCATCAGAACTTCTGATCCTTTTTCTTTTGCTTGCAGCAGCACGCTGATTCTATCTCTCATTATTTTCCCCTTTTTATCATTTTCAATATCAACACCCTTTTTATTAATATAAAAAAAAATATAAAAATATTTTCTTTTTGTTAATTAATTTATTTCCTTTTTTAATTCATTAAGACAAAAACCATTCTCAAAACAAGTCCATTTTACATTTCTTGTACATTATTTAAATATGGTTGTAATAGATAATTAGGACTTTAATTTCTTGCAATCCCCATTTGTAATTATGCACCCCCATCCCTAAATGATGTAATAGCGTAGGATCTTTACATTTCTACAATTTATTGTTTTCAAGTATAAATGCTAGTAATTAGGGTGTGTATGGCAAGACATGAAATCAACCAATAGATAACCCTAATCAAGACTAAATGTATGTAAATCAAACACACTTGCACACTAACACCCTTAGAGTAATCCCACTTTGTTGCCTTTCATAAAATATTCATGTCCCTCGAACATGGGTGTTTTAGCAAAGACCCTCGATAAAAGATCGTAGTCCCTCGATGACCCTTAGTGTTGCCTTCGGTAAATGATCTAGTCCCTAAATTACATTGCTAAAACAACCCATAGGTTGTCTTCTATGACTATACAAACGTCCCGCGCCCGTCCCTTCACATCTAATGATGGGGATTCTTACCAAATCAATGGTAAGATAGCAACATTTAAAGGAGGAGGAAAAGAACATCTAAGACCTTTTGAGTAAGTAGATTCGCTCCTAGTTGCTTTCTTGATCATAACAAAACATTTTTACACCAACACTTTAATCTTGAAACATTTTCAAAAGAGAAAACACTCTATACGCGTTCTTATAGAAATGAGAGCCATTACAAAGGACACACCTTTTCAAAATCACTTTGAAAAACATATTCCACAAACACACCTTTGAACTATTTTCGAAACAACACTTTGTACGCGTTCTTATAGAAACGAGAACCATTACAAAGACATTTTCAAAATACTTTCAAAACTCACACCATAAGCACATTCAAAGAAAAGCAAGTGATCTAGCAAGCAACTAAGAGCCCGTAGATAACTACGGATGAAAAGGGTGCTAACACTTTCCCTTTTCATAACCTACCCCCCGAACTCAAGAAAGCATCTCTAAAGGTTTTTCCTGTTCTTTTCAGCCTTTCCTTTTGGATAAAATAAAATTTGGTGGCGACTCTTGCTATCCGCAACAATTGCGATCAAACGCAAAACAACCAAGTCAGTTATCCCACCGCGTTACAGAACTGGAGACTCTGCTGGGAAATAAACTTAAAAAAGTGGGGTTACCTTAGGGTTAGATCACCTTTATTTGCTTTGCTTGCTTTACATTTTTAGGTCCTTGTTTGGATTATTGTTAAAGATCCTACACCCGGATCTGGGGCACCTTTTTAGGTAAGTAGCAATAAATCATGGAAACTGTACAGGGTATACCGATATGGACGAAGTGATAGCTACATTAGCGTGATACTTCGGCTTTTACTAATGTTCCTTGAGTCAGTCCAGGATAACGTTAGGCTTCCTTAGTGTCATTAAGCGCTAAATGACCTTTAGAACCTTATAATTGACTCATCCTTGGCCATTAGGAAGTAGTGAGATAGTCGGCTTTGGTTTTGACCGAAGATTGGTTGATACTCGATGCTACACTCATTGAGACTTGACTCCTGAGTTTTGTTTGGTTGCGAGTCAATCGCCTATCAAACGAAGCTTGTGCGAAAGGTCGGTGATATTGAGATCCCTTAGAACCCGGTTACTATTACTAGGACAGGTTAAGCCAAATAAACTTCAAGAGGGTACTTACCTTCAAACTCCATGCAAGCCTAAACCTAAGGACTTGTCTGCTTTGTATGTATATGATTATTTGTATATAAACTTGCTTACTTCGCATACTTGTAAATAACATCATAGCATCATACTATAGTGTTGTACCCCAAAATTTGCCCTCCCATTTTCTTCAAGGTTTGCCAAGATCAAGGTTCAAAATCTCTCAAGGGTTGCACAGTTCAATGGCCTCCTAACAGTCAAAGATTAGGGTTTTGGTTCTGACATAGAAAATGAAGTTTCCAAGGGTCCAATCAAGTCCCACATGCCTACAAACATGGTCAAGCATCCTCATACCAAGTTTCAAGACTTACAGCTCAAAATTGCACAGTCAAAAACCCTAATTGCTCTACAGTCAACTGTAGGGGCAAAATGGTCATTTGGCAATCAAAAGTTCAAATTTTTGGTCAACATCTCATTTTGAAGCCACAAACATCATTTGATCAATGCTTGATCATGATTCTCAAAGCATGGCTCAAAAAGTCTTAAGATGCAAAAGTTTCCATATTTGGACAGTTGAAAAAGTCAACTGTAACTTGACCAAGGCATAACTTCCACATGGATTATCAGAAAAATTCCATCCAAAGCTCATTTTGAATAGAATGACATTTCCTACAACTCCTCTTCACACTTCAAGTCCAAGAAATTCTCTCACAAAAAGTTATCAATTTCAACATTATAGGTCATTTTCAAAAGTCAACAAAAAGGGACTTTAAGTCAAAAGCCATAACTTGAGATTGGTAAATCAAAATGACATGGGACCAAAGACATTGGTTAGAGGACTAAAAGACCTTTCCAAAATGTCAAAGAACATGAGCAAAGCTTAAAAATTGATCAAGATATGCCTTGTGGAAGTTTGGAAATTTTTGGATATTTTGAAAAGTCAACATTGCTTCAAAAGTCTTAAAAATGCTAATGGGCCTCTTTTTCTTCCAAAATCCATCATCCAAGGCATGTGCACGACCATTTGGCCCAAAGGGAAGTTTTTCATCATTTTTATTTATTTATTTGGATTTTTAATGACTAATAATTCATTTAATTAATTAAAATATATGAAAAATACTAAACCTAACTTTTTAAATCTTTTTGTGCATGGAATAGGCTTAAGATTTCGTGCATGATCATATTTGGAAAGAATTATGGTGATTGGACATGATTTGAAGCAAATATGCATGAAGAAATATTGGAAAAGATTCTTGAAAATCAAATCTTGAAAACCATTAAAAGCAAGGCTATGGGCTTGGATTATTGATCAAATTCGTTCTCTATACAAGTGTAAACCTAACCCTAGTGCAAAGGACCTCCCAGCTGCATAAGAACATCATCACCACTTTTGCATTTTTTGTGAAAAACTCAAATACTGAAAACTAGGTTACAGTGCGATTCAAGCAAAAATAACCATTCCATTACCTTCCTGAGACTTCAAGGAAGGTTTTCAAATCAAAACCATCCATCCTAACGCAGAGAAACGGTAGAACGATCGTGCCCTGTACCAGATTTTTTTCATATGCTTGCATCATGATTCATGCGTTTTTAGTACTTTTTAATGATTGATTTATGTTCCTTGGTTGATTCTAAAGCTAACTGGGTACTTTAATTGAATTTTCACGCGTTGTATGAAGAACCACCATTAAAGGACGTTAGGGTTCTTCAAGCTTTAAATTAGGCGTTTATGAATACTGTAAAATTGAGACACCTCAATGCCATGATCAAAATCAGAGCACTCGGACGAATCCAATGAGGGGGTCGCGCCCAATTTATATTCCAAGATGAGCTATTCGCTATTCTTGGAACAGGCCTGTTTTGGGGGGGTTTAAAACCCCCGCTAACCCTTTGTATATTTCAGGAAAAGCAAAACGATGAAGAAGATGATGAAGTGTCAAGGCGTGGTTGGGTTATTTGAATTTCGCCCTAAAATTCCCACTAACGCTTATTTTGTATTATAATATTTATTGATTATATAATATACAAAGGAACACAGCAGCGCGGTTGGCAGGCATATGCATTGGTAACCTCTAGGACCTGGGTTCGATCCCAGGCCCCCCTCCCTTTCCTTATATTTTTCTTCTAATGGTATTCTTGTGCAGCTTCAGTCCAAAGTGTCTACCATACGCTCCTCAATCAAACGCGCCACACGTCCCACTGCATTCAACCAAGGGCCAGGATTCAAAGACCATCATAGGCACAAGTCAAAGGTGCCACACGCTGGCAAGAAAAGTCAAATAAGGCCAAAGATCAATGGGCCAAAAGTGCTGAGCAATACCTCCCATTTGGGGACAGACCCCCCAAGGGTTTGATTTTTATTTTCTTTCTTATTTTATTTATTTCACTTATTTCTTTTTTAAATTCCTTATTTTAATTTATTTTCACAAAATATAAAAACAACAAAAAATCAGAAAAAGACAAAAAAAAACTAATATATTAATTATTTAATGTTATTTTTTTTTGTAAATAAATCTCACTAACTAATTAGGTTAAATTTAGGTTTAAATCTTAATATTTTTTCTAATAACCTTAAAATTTGTAGAATTAAGTTTTAATTACTTTTATTCTTTTTTTTTCTTTTTTTCACCATATTAATTATTAATTCTTAATTAGTTATTTTTGTAAATAAATTACCATGTAAATAATTAGATTAATTTTAGGTTTAACTTTAACATGTTTTTCTTGATAAATAAAAATTGTAGAATTAGGGTTAGTTTAATTTTAATTTCATCTAATCTCCTCATAAAAAACCATAAATACAAAAAACCTCAAAATAATTTCTTTTTTTTTTCATTTTAATTTCATTAATTTAATAATAATAATTTAATTCCTTTAAAAAGGGTCCAACGCCCTCGCTTTCAATTTGAATTTGATTCGCGCATTTTATTTTATTTCTTTTAAATATTAATGTAATTCTCCCAAAGCCTTGTAAACGCGGACATTTTATTTCTCGCACTTTATTTACTTTCTGTCAAATCGGGTCCTGGATTTATTTTGGCGATGTGGACCCGCGCCTTTGTAATAGTTTAAGAACTTTATCTTTCCGCAACTTTTTTAACTGTTAAATAAACGCATGCAAGAATGAATGATAAAATAAAAACAAACGCATAGATCACTTTGACATGAACAAGATAAATGCAAATGAACATGACACACAAATCACACACCACCCCTAGGGTACGCCTCACTGTTGCCTTGCCTCGAAAGGTGATCGTCGAGTAGAGGATGTCTTAGTAAGTCCTCATGATCCGGGAACCTGGCATGAGGGTAGCTTCTAAGGTGTCTTCCCATTGCTCTGGTGATCACCATGTCCCGAACCTCGAATTGACTCGAATACCTCCAATGGTGGTGCTACATACCTCTCAATGGTGGGATGGCACTACTTTAAAGAACATCTACACAGACGAATTCCTTAGGGTAGGTAGATGACTCATACATACTTGCTCTATTCAAAAACAAATCAAAACTCTTTTCACACCGACACTTTCAAAAAATCTTTCAAAACAATTTTTCAAACACTCTTGAGGACTGATACAAGAGTCGAACTGGAATTTTCAAAGAAACTTTTTAAAAACCCACAGTTGAAAAGCAAACAAACCATTTTTGAAAACACAAATGAGTAAGTATCTAAGAGCCCATGGATAACCATGGATAGAAAGGGTGCTAACACCTTCCCTTTCTGTAATCTACCTCCCGAACCGAGAGCAATCTCTATAAGGAATTTTTCTGTGCTTTTGTCCTTTCCATTTGGAGAAAATAAAAGACGGTGGCGACTCTTGCTTCCGCGATATTTCGCGAACCAGCGTTAAACAGTCAGTTCCAGATCCACCGATCACAGAACTGGCGACTCTGCTGGGGATATAAACTTAAAGTGAGGTGTACCTTAGGGTTAGTTCATAACTGTGTTTTCAATTGTATTGATTTGCTTGCTTTAAATTGTGGGTTGCATGGGAGTTACATAGATCCTAACCCGGATCTGGGGATACCCTGTTTAGGTAGCATAAGCTGTGAGGGACCTGTCCGGCGTATACCGACATGGGTGAAGCAGTGGCTACGTTGGTGTGCCGCCTTGGTCTGTACCGATATCCCTCGTGTTGAAACGGGGAGAATATGGGTCTTCCAAGGAGTCATTAAGCACCAACAACCTTAGAACCTTAATTGACACAACTTGGTCGTTAGAACAGTAGCAGTATGCTACGCCCATTGAGGCTAAACTCTCGTGATGGTTCTGGCCGCAAGAAAAGATTGCGATGCTGGAGTTATGACCGATTGAGGGTAGTCAATGATATTGGGATCCCCTAAGAACCCGGTTACTTTGATAGGACAAGTATGAACCAACAAACTGAAAGAGGGTAATACCTAGACCTCATGCTGGCCTAAACTCTAAGGGTTTCTCTTGTGTGACTTGTGTGCCTTCCAACTTGACTATTTGCATGCTTGTTATCTGACACTTGAGTTCCTTGCAGGTCTTGTTTTTAGTCCTTAATTGGGACTCATAACAGGGTTTACTAAGTTTCTTGCAGGTTTCGTTTATAGTCCTTAATTGGGACTCATAACAGGGTTTACCTACATTACCCCATGCATAGCATAACATCATACCATTGCATGCACCCTGCATAAAGACTAACCCGTTTCAAGGATCTCAAGGGCTTGTGATGCAGGTCATGATGAACAAAATGTCTAGCAAGGGGAAAAGAGGATTTATTTTCCTCTAGCCAAAGTTGTCAGGGGCTATGACCCACTTGATATGGTGAGCTCTGACTCCTGAAGAAGGTTCCCCTAACCAAGGTTGTTTGGAAACCAAAACTAGACATGATGACTAAAGTCAGGGGCTATGACCCACTGGATATGGTGAGCCTTTGACCCTTGACGAAGGACTCTCAACAATATGCAGTTCCTTCAATCAAGCCATCGGATCCCAATTCTAACAATTTTCTTGTTTTCCCCGCGAGATCCTTGAAAACATTGCATACATACATATCATTGCATCATAGGTACCCTTTTGACAGGTCTCTTACCTTCTTCGCTGTTTATTTCAGCCAATCGTCATGAATCCTGACTCATCATCAACCGAGATGTCTATCAAGGCCCTCCAGGCCCAGAATGCCCAGTTCCAGGAGTTGATTGTGAACCTAGCCCAAGGTCAAAAGGAATTGAAGACTTTGAGTCAGCAGAAGAAGAAGAAGAGGACTGTTTTCTTCAACCCTAGACGCAGATCTGGGAACACACTACAGAATGAAGCTGAGAGAACCACTCCATCTGTGAGGGAAGGCAGTCATCAGGAGGAAAGGGTTCCCAGTCCAGTGGTCTCCGACAACGAGACAGATTTCAACGACGACCAATACCCTCCTGCTGAAGACAAGTACCAGCAGTTGGAAGACCGTCTGAAGGCAATGGAAATTCAACAAGTACCTGGTTTGGATTTCGGAGATTTGGGTCTAACTTCTGGGGTGGTGATCCCACACAAATTCAAAGCACCCTCTTTTTCTAAGTACGACGGGGCATCCTGTCCCAGGCTGCATCTCAGGTCTTATGTGCAGAAGATTCAACCGTATACTGTGGACAAGAACTTGTGGATCCACTTCTTCCAGGAAAGTCTTTCAGGGACTCATCTCGAATGGTTCTATCAGCTGGATGGAACCAAGGTTCGTAACTGGGAGGAGTTGGCTACTGCTTTTTACAAGCAGTATTAGTACAATGCCGACCTCGCTCCTACGCGTACCCAACTCTAGGGCATGTCGCTAGGATCGGGAGAAGGTTTTAAAGAGTATGTGCAGAAATGGAGAGACCTGGCCGGTAGGGTACAACCACCGCTGACTGACCGTGAACTTGTGGACATGTTCTTGGGGACCCTGTCTGGTCCATTCTACAACCACCTGATTGGGAATTCATCTGCTGGATTCACATATCTTATCTTGACTGGAGAGCGAATAGAAGCTGGCATCAGGTCTGGGAAGATTCAAGAGGCTGCACCTTCTGATAAAAAGCCTCATCATGGGAAGAAAGAGTCCAATGCTGTGCACGGTAAAAAGAGCCATCATGAGGTAGGGGCAACCCAGATCTCCAATCCTAGACCTACTCAACAAGGACAGGGGCAGCAGCGCAAGGAGAAACGACAATTCACCAAGATCAACATGTCGCTGGATCAAGCACTACAACAAATGTTGAAGGCAGGGCTGATCACCTTAAGGGCTCCTCTTCGGAATCCGAACACTTCTGCTCCGAACTACCATCCCAACGATAGGTGCGCATATCATTCTGATAGCCCGGGGCATACCACGGACAACTGCTGGCCTCTCAAAAATAAGATTCAAGACATGATCGACGCCGGAGAGATTCAATTTGAAGTACCTGAGACTCCAAACATAATCACTGCTCCGTTGCCCAATCATTGAAGACCTTTGTTTATTTGAATTTCCGAGTTGTATTTTTCTTTGCTCATACAAACAATTAATGTCATAGCAAACTCTTTTATTCTATTAAAGCATCGCATATGTCTGTTTTGGGAATTAATACAATTGTTTTCATTATATTCAAAATTGTTTTCATTTTTTATGTGATGATCAACTCTCGATTAATAACTCTAAGCCTCTTGAGGGAGGATGACAAAAACGATACCGCTATCTTTGCAGTATGCTTTGAACAGACCCCGCTGATGAAGTACAGTCATTGTTTCAATTCCTAAACACTGGAGTAATAAGGAATATAATCCCTCTTCAACCCCTCTGAGCCAAAGAAGTAGGGGTTTTTCTTTTCGAAAATTAAAACCCTTTATCATAACCTGGGGCAGGGTAGTTCTCTCAGTTGATCCAAGTGCGCAACAAATGGCACCAAAGAGATCCTTACGAAAAAAGAAAGACAGTGATGGTTCCGAACAATCGTAAAAGACAGGCAGTCATTATCAAAAAATTCATAAATGAAAAGCCCAAAAAGTCAAAACCTATAAAGGGGACTTACGAAACTGGGGCATCCCGCTGACTGTAATTCCAAAAAGGAAACAGCTCAGGCAAAAAACAGGGATAACAAAATCAAAAAGAAAGAGGTCTTATAAACCCTCAACAAAAAGGAAATGACTGCCTACTCCAAATAAATCATCAATATCTGAACCATCACCGGAAAATCAGAGCAAAGACTCAAACAAGGTCTAATGCACGATCAACTGAGTTTAGGTTTGAAGAACATCACGAAGAGCGGGTGGGTACAAATAAAATTTGAGCCTTTATCCTTTGTTTCTTAAACCGTGAACCAAGCCACGTTATAACCCTCAAAAGTCCTAGCTGAAGCATGGGTTAGTTCGAAAGCATATTGTTACGAAAGGTATCCTGACTCCTTAAAGCTCGCGGTGAAATCTTGAGCTGACATCACAGTTTACAAAAGGTTTCATTTGTTTTACAAAAAATGTATTTTTTAAAAACTCAAGACAGACATAGGCTTTTGCATTCTTAAAATAATATTGTTTGCGCATGATCATTTGTTTAAACAGCAGAGAAATTTGCATGACGAAAGTCTAAATAAACAAGAGTATCTCCAATCAAGGGGCATGGCATGATTATTGTCCATCATCTGGGGCAATCAAGTCAAGATTCGGAGAATCTCTCAAAGACCAAATAGCCTGGGGCAAATCTCTGCCTAAGTCACTTGGGGGATTGGACAAGAATTCCAACAACAAATCTTGCACGATCAGACATCTTCTGGTAATATGGCTACACAATGCTACTGACAGGGGCACCCCCTACATCCTAAGAGTGTGGACATAGTCGAAAAAATACTACGCATAATCAAAGACCCGCTAGGTTGACACACCTAGGCAAAAATAAGGGCTTCCCGGTGAACCAAAAGGGTTCGGGCAAAATGAAGGGATGAAATGAAAAGAATCTGTACACCCGGCAAGTCGAAAACCTGAAAAGGCGGCTTGGGCAAAAATGGGTATCCCGATGGACTGAAAACCCGAAAGAGAGGTCCAGGCAAAAGTTAGGGATTAAAGCGTACGACTATGTCCTGCCATCTTGTCACCCGCCTACCAGAAAAAGGTTGTCCATCAACAATTATCAATGCCTCATAGGTCTTCCTCTCCCACCTCAGAAACAGGGGCAATACAGAGTGGTCTAAACAATCTAATTGTTCTGTCCTCCAAGGTATCAAGGTAGGTTCAACTAAAGAACATAACCAGATATCTTAATCCCCCAGAGAGTGAGCCAGTAAGTCAGTACACTCTCCCCGAGCGAAGTTACAATCAACCTTAAAGAAGTTGGGTATCCCCCGCAGATCTCAACACTCCCCTGGCAGTACATGCATTCTTAGCAAACATCCCCGGCAGTCTTGATCTAAAGATTGTTCCCCGGCGGTATACAAGACATTCAATGGAGTCATTTCCACGATACAGTTTAAAGCTTCCCCATGAGAGTCCAATCTAGTTCCCCAGGAAAGTTGGAATTCATCTCCCCAAGCAGTAAGCTTATCCCCAGTAGATTCTGGAAGCTTATCCCTCGCAAAGCACGAACGCGTCTCCCGGCTTTATTCAAAGAGTTATTTCCTTACAAGGATATAACTGGGTTATCCTCAGCCGAAAGCCACGGAAAGAGCGTCCTCGACGAAGTCTTCTTATCCCCAGCGAAGTCTATTAACACTTCCAACACAACAAGGGTATCCCCAGCAAGTTATTATCAACAACTCAACAAAGTACCTCTCTCCCCACAGAGCATTGCTCCCCAGCAAGATTACTAGAGTACTTTTCTCCCCGCAGAGTAATCCATTCGCCAAGTTCATTCCTCAACGGAGTTATCTTCTCCTACCGGTATTCTTGCAACTATCATCCCCAGCGGAGGCAAAAATCTATTCTTCAACAGCAGCCCAGGAGTGACTTCCCGGCACTCGTCAAGGATTTATTTTCCTAAGACGAAAACATACATTCATAAACATCATATCTTCATACATTATAGCATGCATATGCATCATACTACATGAATCTCATTAATTTTGAGGACATACAGTTCATGCATCATGATCTTGCATACAACTGATGCTTTACCTTTCAGGAAAGGTCAATACAAAGATGATTACTATCAATTATCGCAACTCTTTCTAGATATAGTTCAGATGTGAACCAAATATGGCAACGTTCTGATACTTCTTCTAGATTTCCTTCTAGATATAGTTCAGATGTGAACCAAATATGGCAACATTCTGATACTTCTTCTAGATTTCCTTCTAGATATAGTTCAGATGTGAACCAGATATGGCAACATTCTGATACTTCTTCCAGATTTCTTTCTAGATATAGTTCAGATGTGAACCAAATATGGCAATGTTCTGATACTTCTTCCAGATTTCCTTCTAGATATAGTTCAGATGTGAACCAGATATGACAACGTTCTGATACTTCTTCCAGATTTCTTTCTAGATATGGTTCAAATGTGACCCAGATATGGTGACGTTCTGATACTTCTTCCAGATTTCCTTCTTGATATAGTTCAGATGTGAACCAGATATGGCGACGTTCTGATACTTCTTCCAGATTTCCCTCCAGATATGGTTCGGATGTGACCCAGGCATGGCGACGTTCTGACACTTATTCCAGACCCCCTTAGATAATTTAGAGATGCTCCGGACACGGAAGTTGTTCTATTGTTTATTCAGAGATCACCTTTTTAGAGATGGTTCAGATGTGACCCGGATATGGCTACCTT
This sequence comes from Vicia faba, assembly GCA_948472305.1. Taxonomy (NCBI): domain Eukaryota; kingdom Viridiplantae; phylum Streptophyta; class Magnoliopsida; order Fabales; family Fabaceae; genus Vicia; species Vicia faba. Next base: position 1,095,434,259 of record OX451740.1, on the reverse strand, counting down.
CTGATACTCATCCCCAGATTCTCTCAATGATTACTGTTGAGGTTGAAGTCGCCCGAGATTCTCTCAATGATTACTGTGGAAGTTGAAGTCGCCCAAGATTCTCTCAATGATTACTGTTGAGGTTGAAGTCGCCCAAGATTCTCTCAGCGTTCCTGTTGAGGTTGTAATCATCCAAGGTTCTCTCACCGTTCCTGTTGAGGTAGTAACCATCCCTGGTCCATTCATCACCTTTTGAAGATCCAAATTCAGCTCCTGTAACTAGCCAGGGCACATCTATGTAAAGAATCTGAAGACCAGCTCTGGTAACAGGTCAGGTAATCATTTTCTTTTGCAGGTACGCAAGTTCTCGCTAAGGAATCTCTTACGCGATCAACACCCATATGGCATCTATAAGCCCATCCACCTATCCATCATCTCTTAGCATGGCATCTATAAGCCCATCATCCTATCCATAAATCTCCAAATGGCATCTATAAGCCCATTCCACCATCACACTACTATGTGAGCACAAATTTCTGGGCACTCTAGTGTTCAATCATCTTCTACCTTCGGATCACGAAAGGCACGTCAGCCAATCTGCATCCTCAGGTCTAAGAAGATTGAACAGGGGCAACTGTTGTACCCCAAAATTTTCCCTCCCATTTTCTTCAAGGTTTGCCAAGATCAAGGTTCAAAATCTCTCAAGGGTTGCACAGTTCAATGGCCTCCTAACAGTCAAAGATTACGGTTTTGGTTCTGACAGAGAAAATGAAGTTTCCAAGGGTCCAATCAAGTCCCACATGCCTACAAACATGGTCAAGCATCCTCATACCAAGTTTCAAGACTTACAGCTCAAAATTGCATAGTCAAAAACCCTAATTGTTCTACAGTCAACTGTAGGGGCAAAATGGTCATTTGGCAATCAAAAGTTAAAATTTTTGGTCAACATCTCATTTTGAAGCCACAAACATCATTTGATCAATGCTTGATCATGATTCTCAAAGCTTGGCTCAAAAAGTCTCAAGATGCAAAAGTTTCCATATTTGGACAGTTGAAAAAGTCAACTGTAACTTGACCAAGGCATAACTTCCACATGGATTATCATAAAAATTCCATCCAAAGCTCATTTTGAAGAGAATGACATTTCCTACAACTCCTCTTCACACTTCAAGTCCAAGAAATGCTCTCACAAAAAGTTATCAATTTCAACATTATAGGTCATTTTCAAAAGTCGACAAAAAGGGACTTTAAGTCAAAAGCCATAACTTGAGATTGGTAAATCAAAATGACATGGGACCAAAGACATTGGTTAGAGGACTCAAAGGCATTTCCAAAATGTCCAAGAACATGAGCAAAGCTTAAAAATTGAGCATGTTATGCCTTGTGGAAGTTGGGAAATTTTTGGATATTTTGAAAAGTCAACATTGCTTCAAAAGTCTTAAAAATGCTAATGGGCCTCTTTTTCTTCCAAAATCCATCATCCAAGGCATGTGCACGACCATTTGGCCCAAAGGGAAGTTTTTCATCATTTTTATTTATTTATTTGGATTTTTAATGACTAATAATTCATTTAATTAATTAAAATATATGAAAAATACTAAACCTAACTTTTTAAATCTTTTTGTGCATGGAATAGGCTTAAGATTTCGTGCATGATCATATTTGGAAAGAATTATGGTGATTGGACATGATTTGAAGCAAATATGCATGAAGAAATATTGGAAAAGATTCTTGAAAATCAAATCTTGAAAACCATTAAAAGCAAGGCTATGGGCTTGGATTATTGATCAAATTCGTTCTCTATACAAGTGTAAACCTAACCCTAGTGCAAAGGACCTCCCAGCTGCGTAAGAACATCATCACCACTTTTGCATTTTTTGTGAAAAACTCAAATACTGAAAACTAGGTTACAGTGCGATTTAAGCAAAAATAACCATTCCATTACCTTCCTGAGACCTCAAGGAAGGTTTTCAAATCAAAACCATCCATCCTAACACAGAGAAACGGTAGAACGATCGTGCCCTGTACCAGATTTTTTTCATATGCTTGCATCATGATTCATGCGTTTTTAGTACTTTTTAATGATTGATTTATGAGTGCTTTAATGATTGATTTATGGGTGCTTTAATTGAATTTTCACGCGTTGTATGAAGAACCACCATTAAAGGACGTTAGGGTTCTTCAAGCTTTAAATTAGGCGTTTATGAATACTGTAAAATTGAGACACCTCAATGCCATGATCAAAATCAGAGCACTCAGACGAATCCAATGAGGGGGTCGCGCCCAATTTATATTCCAAGATGAGCTATTCGCTATTCTTGGAACAGGCCTGTTTTGGGGGGGTTTAAAACCCCCTCTAACCCTTTGTATATTTCAGGAAAAGCAAAACGATGAAGAAGATGATGAAGTGTCAAGGCGTGGTTGGGTTATTTGAATTTCGCGCTAAAATTCCCACTAACGCTTATTTTGTATTATAATATTTATTGATTATATAATATACAAAGGAACACAACAGCGCGGTTGGCAGGCATATGCATTGGTAACCTCTAGGACCTGGGTTCGATCCCAGGTCCCCCTCCCTTTCCTTATATTTTTCTTCTAATGGTATTCTTGTGCAGCTTCAGTCCAAAGCGTCTACCATACGCTCCTCAATCAAACGCGCCACACGTCCCACTGCATTCAACCAAGGGCCAGGATTCAAAGACCATCATAGGCACAAGTCAAAGGTGCCACACGCTGGCAAGAAAAGTCAAATAAGGCCAAAGATCAATGGGCCAAAAGTGCTGAGCAATACCTCCCATTTGGGGACAGACCCCCCAAGGGTTTGATTTTTATTTTCTTTCTTATTTTATTTATTTCACTTATTTCTTTTTTAAATTCCTTATTTTAATTTATTTTCACAAAATATAAAAACAACAAAAAATCAGAAAAAGACAAAAAAAACTAATATATTAATTATTTAATGTTATTTTTTTTTGTAAATAAATCTCACTAACTAATTAGGTTAAGTTTAGGTTTAAATCTTAATATTTTTTCTAATAACCTTAAAATTTGTAGAATTAAGTTTTAATTACTTTTATTCTTTTTTTTCTTTTTTTCACCATATTAATTATTAATTCTTAATTAGTTATTTTTGTAAATAAATTACCATGTAAATAATTAGATTAATTTTAGGTTTAACTTTAACATGTTTTTCTTAATAAATAAAAATTGTAGAATTAGGGTTAGTTTAATTTTAATTTCATCTAATCTCCTCATAAAAAACCATAAATACAAAAAACCTCAAAATAATTTCTTTTTTTTTTCATTTTAATTTCATTAATTTAATAATAATAATTTAATTCCTTTAAAAAGGGTCCAACGCCCTCGCTTTCAATTTGAATTTGATTCGCGCATTTTATTTTATTTCTTTTAAATATTAATGTAATTCTCCCAAAGCCTTGTAAACGCGGACATTTTATTTCTCGCACTTTATTTACTTTCTGTCAAATCGGGTCCTGGATTTATTTTGGTGATGTGGACCCGCGCCTTTGTAATAGTTTAGGAACTTTATCTTTCCGCAACTTTTTTAACTGTTAAATAAACGCATGCAAGAATGAATGATAAAATAAAAACAAACGCATAGATCACTTTGACATGAACAAGATAAATGCAAATGAACATGACACACAAATCACACACCACCCCTAGGGTACGCCTCACTGTTGCCTTGCCTCGAAAGGTGATCGTCGAGTAGAGGATGTCTTAGTAAGTCCTCATGATCCGGGAACCTGGCATGAGGGTAGCTTCTAAGGTGTCTTCCCATTGCTCTGGTGATCACCATGTCCCGAACCTCGAATTGACCCGAATACCTCCAATGGTGGTGCTACCTACCTCTCAATGGTGGGATGGCACTACTTTAAAGGACATCTACACAGACGAATTCCTTAGGGTAGGTAGATGACTCATAGATACTTGCTCTATTCAAAAACAAATCAAAACTCTTTTCACACCGACACTTTCAAAAAAGCTTTCAAAACAATTTTTCAAACACTCTTGAGGACTGATACAAGAGTCGAACTGGAATTTTCAAAGAAACTTTTTAAAAACCCACAGTTGAAAAGCAAACAAACCATTTTTGAAAACACAAATGAGCAAGTATCTAAGAGCCCATGGATAACCATGGATAGAAAGGGTGCTAACACCTTCCCTTTCTGTAATCTACCTCCCGAACCGAGAGCAATCTCTATAAGGAATTTTTCTGTGCTTTTGTCCTTTCCATTTGGAGAAAATAAAAGACGGTGGCGACTCTTGCTTCCGCGACATTTCGCGAACCAGCGTTAAACAGTCAGTTCCAGATCCACCGATCACATATAGCATTTTCTATAACCATTTCAAGGATCTCGAGGGCCTTTGATGCAGAGTTACGTTGAACTAGACATTTATTAAGAGGCAAGAGGATTTATTTTCCTCTAGACAAATGCCGTCAAATATAAAGCACAACAACTTGAGTCAAGGGCTACAACCCACTTGACATGGTGAACTTGATTCTCGTGGAAGGACATCCACTGATACGAAGTTCTCCAATCAAAGTTGTAAGTGACTACTAACATTTACCCTGCGAGATCCTTGAAAACATGCATCCACATATCATGCATCATATCATGACAGGTTTCTCCCCTACGGGTCTCCTTATCTTCCTATTGTTTATTTCAGTAAGATGGATATGGAACAAACGGTGAAAGATCTCCAAGCTCAAAACGCTCAATTCCAACAAATGTTCCTGCCCATGGCTAAAGGGCAAGAGAACCTGAAAACTTTCCTTTTTAAAGACAAGAAGAAGAAGCCTAAGAAGTCAGTAGGCATCCTGAACATGGGAAGAAGACTTAGATGACCAGTCAAAGGAGCTCTAGATATTTCAACTCCATCCAACATGGGGGATAATCACTAAGAAAACAATAATATAGAGATTGATGAAGTCGAAGCTGACTACTATGAGGAACAATATCCTCCCGCTGATAACAAGTACAAACAGTTGGAGAATCGCCTCAATGCAATGGAGATTCAGCAGATACCTGGCTTGGATTTATGAGACATGGGTTTGGTTTCTGGAGTGGTCATCCCGCCAAAGTTCAAAATCCCTACCTTTTCCTTGTACGACGGAGTCTCTTGCCCTAAGTTTCACTTAAAGTCTTATGTCCGCAAGATTCAACCATACACAACTGATCTGAAGTTTTGGATCCATTTCTTACAAGAAAGCCTAGTTGGGACTCAACTTGAATGGTTTTATCAATTGGAGAGTTCTCACATCCATACCTGGGAGGATCTAGTTGCTTCTTTCTACAAGCATTATTATTGTACACCAAAATTTTCCCTCTCACTTATCAAGAATTTGCTCACAAGATCTCATTGGGTTCAAGACTGCATTAGGGTTTGATCAGCTCAAGACACCTCCTTATGCACTGATGACCAGAATTAGGGTTTGAGTTTGCACAAGGATTTTTGAACTATCAATGCTTCATATGGATTTCATGGATCATTATGGACTCCCAATATCACTCATGTTAAGTTTCAAGTCTTGGATCACACTTTTGATCAATCAATTGAACAGTTGACCTAAAAATCAGTTGTATTGGGGAAAAGTCAACCATGGCCAATTTACAGTCAAAATTCATAATTTTTATCCACATCAACATTTTGGACTCATATGTATCATTTGATCAAGTTTGGACCATAATTCCTCAAGAAATTTGATCAAATCTCCAAAAGGGCAAAATGGTCAAAATTAGGGTTTTGACTGGGAAAGGGCAATTTTGATTTTTGACCTAGAAAATGGTCAATTGGTTTAAGGCATGATCTCAAGAGTCCAATTGCATCATTTTGACCTAATGACATGATTCAAAATATTGCAAATCCATTAGATTGACATATGAATTTTGCAGTTAAGTGATCAAAAATCAACTGTATACTAAAAAGTCAAACTTTGACTTTTTGGTCAAAATCAAATGCCAAAGATCATAATTCATCAAAACATGTCAAAATATGAAACTTGTTCATCAAGAAATCAAGAATTCAAGATTTTATTTTGAAAAGATGAAATTTCTTAACTTAGAAATTTTTCTAAGTATATAAAATTTCTTATTTTTTTCATGACTTTGAGCCAAATTTTCACCATGATGCAAGATGATTCAAGAAAAAAATTCCAAAATGAAAGTTGTAGATCTCCATGAAATCTACAACTTTGCTTCACACAACTTCTCCTAAAAATGCTTGGATCTCAAGTTATAATTTTGTGAATACATGCTCATGAACTAAAAATGACTTAGTGAAATTTTGCCCTAGTTAGGCAGATTTTTGACCTAACTGCATGTCGATTTTTCACATAGTTCCAAGGGGAATCTTCAAAAGAAATTCAAAGATAAGATGTAGAGCACATTGCAATATTTCCAAAATGTCCAAGTACTCCTTGAGATCATTCTTGAGTAGGGAGAATCGAAGAGATGAAATTGGTGTTTTGTCACTTGGATTACAAGCCACTTTGTGAAGAACACTTGGTCCAATCTTCAAGAATGTTGTACAAATCTCACTTTGCAGGCTTCTAACTTGATTTTCACTCCATAATTAAATGCTTTCACAGCTGTTGGAAGCTTTAATCCAAGCATTCAATGCATTGTACAAGTATAATTCCATTTTGGGAAGAAAGGCAACATTGCCATTTTAGAAAAGCAAGCTTTATGCAAAGTCAGCTTGCATTGAGCCTTGCATTTGTTCTTTCTGCACAAACACACTCTACACAATCAGAACAAGTGTGTTTAAAGGTTTCAGCCACCCTACAAGCTTTGTACTTCATATTGAAACCATGCTTGCTAGCTTTGCTTCAAAAACAAGTAACCATGCCAAAACATGTGAGTTTCAAATTCTGAGTTGTGACAAGCCTCAAAACCTCTTGCTTATAAGTATATACACTATTTGCAAGTTGACACACGAATTCTATTTCCCTGAAACTACCTCAAACATCAAAAAACCAAAAACCTGCTCAAGAACACCATTAACACACAGTTTTGAACCAAAACACATGATCTTCATTTCCACTCGTGCATTTTGAAAACTAATCACTCAGACACTTTCTATACATCATACCAAAGCAATCCATACCCTTTTTTCCTCATTGTAACTCCTCCATCACTATCCACCATTTCCAAATATCAAGCTTGCAGGTTGACTTGAGTAGAGATATTCAGGGACTTTCAAGGCAAAGTAAGAGTTGGAATACACTCAAGGAGGTCCAAGCAAGCTAAACAGATCCCCAGGCCCTCTGAAAGGTTGCCCAAACTCCATTCACGACTCCAACTATAAGTGGTAAAAACTCAAACTTCTATCTCTTTATACAAGCATCATTTGATCCTGATTTGTGAAAACAAAATGTAGATATCCTTGCTCTAAAGCTAACCATGTTCATAGTTTCCATTTATATTGACTGTGTATAGAGAATTTTGGATTTGAAACTTCTGAGAAAATTAGGTTTCAATTTAGGGCCAGCAAAATTAGTTTTTATCTTTGACATTTAGTTTATATAAGTTATATGGTTGAATTCGTGGGAAAAAACACCACAACTTTTATGTTTGAACTTTCCATTTTTATGGAGAAATGAGGAAGATACAGGTGGTCCGGCTAGGCTCAAGGTTGAAGACCAAGTTGCCTTCAGAAAGCAGTTTCTAATATATATTTATGCTTTGATTATATGACCGGATGAAACAGTCACCCCAGTGACAAGCCCGCGCGTACTAAGGCATATGTTACCTAAAGGGCGAGGGTTCGAACCAATGTGAACCCCCTTTTGCATTTTTCCATTTTTTTTCTAACATCTTTTTACAGGCGCTGGGCCCTTTGGGCCTTGCATTTTTTTTTGCTAGCATACTTCCCTGTTTACTTGTGACACCCTTGACCCATTTTATTATTTATTTAATTATTTATTTATTTCTTTTTTCTTTTAAATATATTTTCTAAAATACCAAAAAATCATAAAAAGTATAAAAAATATAGATTTATATTTTGACATAATTTAAATATTTTTCCACATAAAAAAATTATTTTTATTCATCATACTTTATTTACTTTTATTAATTTCCTTGTAAATATTAAAATAAAACTAGGTTATTATTTATCTAAATATATTTATTTTAATATAAAAAGACCAAAAATATTCCATAATACCAAATATTATTTTTAAGACAAATGCACAAAAAAAAACACTTTTTCTTTAAACTTATTTTCTTTTAATCAACTAAAATAAATTTAGGATTTTATTCAAAAAAATATTTTCTTAATTAATTTCTTTTCTCAATTAACTTAGTTAATTTAACTTAATTATTTTTTCTCTAATTAGGTTTAGGTTAAAACCTCTTTCATACAAAAAATCCAAACACAAAAATCATTTCTTTCAATTTGCATTTATACTTTATAAATTTCTTCAATTATTTGTACAATATTCAATTTGGTTGTAATAGATTAATTAGGTTTATATTATTACAATCCCCATTCATAAATTATATACCCCCCCCCCCCCCCCCCCATAAATATTGTAATGGCGTAGTAACTTTAAATTTCGCAATTTATCGCTTTTACATAACATGTTAGTAATTAGGGTTTTGTATGGAAAGATAAAATCAATCAAATAGAAAACCCTAATTCAAGACAAAATCTAGCATGAAAATAACACACTTGCACACAAGCACCCCTAGGGTAAAATCCACTTGGTCGCCTTATACAAAATGGTCATATTATGCATGTAAGGTATCTTAGAAAAAAAACAAACAAATAGAAGATCATAGTCCCTCGATGACGCTATCTAAGTTGCCTTACAAAATGATCTTAGTCCCTCAAAAAGAATGCTAAGATACCTTGCAACATTGCTAATCATGGCTATATGATGACTCACGCCCATCCCATTTACATCCAAAGGTAGGGTTGCTTACCAAATCAATGGTAAGAACACAATGTCAAAGGAAAAGGAAATGAACAAGAAAGACATCTGAGTAGGTAGATTGCTCCTAATTACTTGCTCCATTTTAAAACAAATATCCTTGCTATTTTCAAAACTATCACATATACTTTCAAAACATCTTACAAAACTTGAAAACATTTTCAAAAGATCAACATCTTTGTATACATTCTTACAAACAAGAATCATTATAAAGATTGCCTAAACAAAGGCCTCTTTACAAAATACTTTCAAAAACCACACAAAGCACAATTTCAAACAAAAGCAAGTGATCTAGCAAGTAACTAAGAGCTCATGGAAAACCATGGATGAAAAGGGTTCTAATACCTTCTCTTTTCATAATCTACCCCCCAAACTCAAGAAACAATCTCAAAGGTCTTTCCTGTGCTTTTTCACCTTTCCTTTTGGATAAAAGAAAAGTCAATGGCGAATCTTGCTAACCACAACATTTGTGATCAAACGCAAAACCTTTAAGTCAGTTCTCCCACTGTATCACAAGTACCAATACAACGCTGATCTTGCACTAACTCGTGTGCAATTATAGAACATGACCATGGGTTCCAACGAGAGCTTCAAAGGATACGCCTAAAAATGGAGAGATCTGGCTGGTAGGGTGCAGCCCCCTCTAACTGACAGGGAGCTGATTGACATCTTCATGGGAACGTTGACATGACCTTTCTTCAAACACCTAATTGGAAGCTCCTTGGCTGGGTTTACCGAGCTAATACTGACTGGCGAAAGGGTCGAAGCTGGCATCAAAAGTGGAAAGCTCCAAGGAGCTACACCCTCTGATGCTCAGAAAAAGCCATATAATGGGAAGAAAGAGCCCAATGCTATGTATGGTCAAGAAATTCGTCATGACCAACATGTAGGGGCAATCCTGATCTCTAATCCTACATCTGTTCAACAAAGACAGGGAAATAGGCGTAGGGTAAGATATCAAGAAAGGAAATACACTAACATCAACATGCCTTTGTCTCAAGAATTATAACATTTGTTGAAGTTGAAACTGATCACGCCAAAGGATCCTCCTCAAAATCCCGATACCTCCTCTTCTAAGTAAAATCCAAGCGTAAGATGTGCCTACCATTCTGATAGTCCCGGACATGACACTGACAGTTGTTGGACTTTGAAGAACCAGATTCAAGACTTGATTGATGCCAAGGAGATCGAGTTTGACCCTCCGGAGACTCCAAACATGGTCACTGCTCCTATACCGAATCACTGAGAGTGTTTTGTTCATTTTGAATTTTAAATTGTAATTTCTTTTGTTATTCAAACAATTATCTATTAATGTAAAACTTTGTTTCATTAATGCATTGCATATGTTTGTCTTGAATTGATTCATTCGTTTTCATTACATTTAAACTATGCTTTTTTACTCTCTTTATGACATTCAACTCTTGCTAAAAGTTACAAGCGTTTAGAGGGAGGATGACGAAAATAATGCCATAATCTCATACACTATGCTTTTGGACAGACCTTGCTGACAATGTACATGCGTTCTTTCAAATCCTAAACACCGGAGTTATAAGGAAGATAATCCCTTGTAAACTCCTTCGAGCCAAAGAAGTAGAAGTTTTCTTTTTTACACAAATTGAAACCTTTAATCAAAACCTGGGGCAGGGTAGTCTCTCAGTTAATCCAAATGTGCATTCAGTCGCAAACTTTCATTTCATAATATAATGAGTGACATCAAAAACATTCCTTTAGAATCAAAAGACGGTGATGATTCCCTACTAAATAGGCAGTCATTATCTCTCAAAAAGAAAAGTCCACTAAGTCAAAACCTACAAAGGAGACTTAAGAAAACTGGGGCATCCCGCTGACCGTAATCTCAAAACAAGAGCATACAGGCAAAAATCAAGGATAATAAAATCAAAAAGAGGTCACTACAAATCCTCAACAACATGAAAAATGTCGCAAAAAATGACTGCCTTCCGATAAACTAAACTTGTATGAACCATCACCAAAACGTCATTCCATACTCAATTATAGTTCAAACGCATAATTAACTGAGTTTAGGACTGAAGAGCATCACGAAGAACGGGTGGGTACAAATACACGTTGAGCCTTTATCCTTTGTTTCTTAAACCGTGAACCAAGCCACGCTACAACCCTTCAAAAGTCCTAATTGAAGCATGGGTTAGTTCGAAAGCATATTGTTACAAAAGGTATCCTGACTCCTATAAGGCTTTACTCTAAATCTTGAGTTGAATTTTCTTACAAAATTTCTTGCTAAAAATGCATTTTCAAAATTTCAAGACAAGCAAAAACTTTGTATTATTTGAATATCGCTGTTTGCATATGGCCATTTGTTTGACAACGGAGAAATTCACACAATGAATATCCGATGAACGAAAGCTCTCTCAGCGAACAAAATCACTTCAAGTGGGATGACACTTCCAGTGACAAATATCCTATAAACAAGGGGGCATGACATGTTACTATCCAGCACAACTGGGGAAGTCCAGTCAAGATTCCAAGAAATCTCTCAAGAAATGTTGAATATACCAGGGGCAGGTCTCCATCTCCATCACTTGGGGCATTGAATGAAAATCCCAACAAAAGGGTTACGTACAGTTAAACATCTCCTGGCAGTGCCACAAACACTTGCTACTAGGGGCAGTGACAAATATCCCCAGAATCCTTCTCATTGGATGATTCCCCAACCATATTGTCAATCTCAGAAAACCTCTTCCCAGCTGAGTCGACTTCAAGAATCCTCGAGGAACTTCCCCAGTGAAGTCGCTACCTCTCCAACAGACCGGCAACAAGGTTTATTTCCCCAATAAACAGCAGGATTCCCCAGCTTGAATTTGCCTCTCCGACTACTACAAATCAAAGGACCACAACTCCTCTTCCCCAGTAGACTACTCTACAATCCCAAGCAAGTTACTGTGAAGCCTGGACCCGACCAGACATCAGTTCAACTTCGACTCCCCAGTAGAGCAATAGACAACTGAGACTCCTAATCTCTTTTCCCCAAGCAGGAATCAACATTCTCTACAGAGTTTTCAATGTTCCCTAGCGGATTTCTCTTCAACAAAACAGGAGTCCCCGGTGGAAACATTCTAAGAAAATTTTGAAGACACACCTACTCTTCAACAGCAGTTTGGGATTTAATGACTCCCTAGCACTGGTCAAGGATTTATTTTCCAAGACAAAATTACAGTTCAACAACATTCATAGCATATGCATACAAAATACATATAACACAAATCTCATTTATTTTGAGAACATCATTACGCAATGCATACATCATGACATTGCATACAACTAACTCTTTACCTTTTCAGGAAAGGTCAATCAACAGACAAAAGATCATCATCTCTTTGGAGTAGCAATCATCCAAGATTCCTCCATCGTCCTGCTGAAGTAGTAATCGTCCAAGATTCCTTCATCATCCTGCTGAGGTAGTAATCGTCCAAGATTCCTTCCTCATCCTGCTGAGGTAGTAGTCGTCCAAGATTCCTTCATCATCCTGCTGAGGTAGTAGTCCTCCAAGATTCCTTCATCATCCTGTTGAGGTAGTATTCGTCCAAGATTCCTTCATCATCCTGTTGAGGTAGTAATCATCCAAGATTCCTTCATCATCCTGCTGAGGTAATAGTCTTCCAAGATTCCTTCATCATCCTGCTGAGGTAATAGTTCTCCAAGATTCCTTCATCATCCTAATGAGGTAGTAGTCATCCAAGATTCCTTCATCATCCTTCTGAGGTAGTAGTCGTCCAAGATTCCTTCATCATCTTTCTGAGGTAGTAGTCGTCCAAGATTCCTTCATCATCTTTCTGAGGTAGTAATCGTCCAAGATTCCTTCATCATCCTGCTGAGGTAGTAGTCATCCAAGATTCCTTCATCATCCCGCTGAGGTAGTAGTCGTCCAAGATTCCTTCATCATCTTGCTAAGGTAGTAATCGTCCAAGATTCCTTCATCATCCTGCTGAGGTAGTACTCGTCCAAGATTCCTTCATCATCCTGCTGAGGTAGTAGTCATCCAAGATTCCTTCATCATCCTACTGAGGTAGCAACCATCCAAGATTCCTTCATCGCACATCATTATCAAAAAATACCTTCTCTGGTTCAGTCAGATCGACAATAAGATCTCTCTGATTCCTATTCCAGTTGAAGATATTCCAAGACTTTTGTCTGGTTCATTTGAATCGACCCTAAGATTCTTATGATTTCCATTCCAATTAAAGTTAATTAAAGACCTTCTCTGGTTCAGTCAGATCGACACTAAGATCTCTCTGATTTCTATTCCAGTTGAAGATATTCCAAGACTTTTGTCTGGTTCAGTTGAATTGATCCTAAGATTCTTCTGATTTCCATTCCAATCAAAAGTTAACCCAATACCTTCTCTGGTTCAGTCAGATTGACACTAAGATCTCTCTGATTTCTATTCCAATTGAAGATATTCCAAGAATTTTGTCTGTTTTAGTTGAATCGATCCTAAGATTCTTCTGATTTCCATTCCAGTCAAAGTTAACCCAAAATTTTTCTCTAGTTCAGTCAGATCGACACTAAGATCTCTCTGATTTTTATTCCAGTTGAAGATAATTCAAGACCTTTACTGTTTCAGTTAAATTAACACTGAGATTTATTCTGATTCTTCTCCAGACCCCTGTTGGTTCAGTTTAAATCTCTCAATGATTTATCCTGATTCTTTCTCGCAGACATCTTCTCTGGTTCAGATAAGTCGCTCCAAGATTTATTCTGATTCTTCTCCAGACCCCTGTTGGTTCAGTTTGAATCTCTCAATGGTTTATTCTGATTCTTTCCCGCAGATATCTTCTCTGGTTCAGATAAGTCGCTTCAAAATATATTCTGATTCTTCTCTAGACCTCTACTGATTCAGTTTAAATCTCTCAACGGTTTATCCTGATTCCTTCTAGTAGACATATTTCTCTGGTTCAGATAAATCGCTCAAAGATCCATTCTGATTCTCTCCAGTTAAAGAATTCAAGACCTCTACTTGTTCAGTGTAAATCTCTCAACGGTTTATCCTGATTCCTTCTTGTAGACATCTTTCTCTGGTTCAGATAAATCGCTCAAAGATCCATTCTGATTCTCTCCAGTTAAAGAATTCAAGACCTCTACTGGTTCAGTTTAAATCTCTCAACAGTTTATCCTTATTCTTTTCCGCATATATCTTCTCTAGTCCAGATAAGTTTCTTCAAGATTTATTCTGATTCTTCTCCAGACACCTGTTGTTTCAGTTTAAATCTCTCGACGGTTTATCCCGATACTTTCTAAATAGACATCTTCTTTGGTTCAGATAAATCACTCCAAGATTTATTCTGATTCTTTCCAGTCAAACAACATTCAAGACTTCTGCTAGTTTCAGTTTAAACCGACCAAAGGTTTATTCTGATTCTTTTCCAGGGGAAGTCAAGTTCGGACTTAGTATAATTTCAATCAATAATCACCTTTGGATTTCATCTATAAGTCCATCTCCGACAACTCTCCATCATTTCTACAAATGGCATCTTTAAGCCCATTCCCTACATAATCAACCAACATATCACCGAGTGCAAATTTCTGGGCACTCTAGTGTTCAATCATCTTCCACTTTCAAGCTACGAACGATAAACATGCCGATCTCACTTTTCAAGTTTAAGAAGATTGAACAGGGGCAGCTATTGTACCCCAAAATCTGCCCTCTCATTTCTCAAAGGATCATCCTGGACCCTCAGGTTTGCTTCTATCAAGTTTCAAGTCTTGAATTACAATTTTTCAAGAGAAATCATTCACAAGGGCAAAATGGTCAAAAACACGCTGAAAAGTCAAACTTTGACTTTTGGGAAATCAAGTTTCAACAATTATATTTCATCAAGATACGAAATTAGTTCATCAGAAGTCAAAAGTCAGAAATTACTATGAAAATTCCAAATTTCTAAACATTTAGAAATTTTGCTAAGTGTTAAGAGAATATGGTACTTCAGAACTTCTGGACCAGCCCCCACACAAGCGCAATCAAAATTTGCAAAGACGATTCAGAATATGACCCTTCAATCAGAACATAGGGAAGCAATGTTTTTTGGTCAGAACATTGGCTCTTCAGCATACGGAGTCTACGTTTCTGGTCTTCTGCGATCAGAACATCACCAGATCCCAAAACCTCGTTTAAACAACCTGCTGCACTGCTACAACACAGTCTTATAACCAACAGCTAATCCAGTCCCCGCCTGCATTTTCCCAAATCCCATATTTGCACGAAATACAAAAAGTTGTGATCAAAAAGCAACAGAACAGTATGCCAAAAAGTTTAAATCCCGTTTGTTCCCCCCCCCCCCCCCCAAACCACAACAAATTCACCTATAAGTAAGTTGCTCCATCACACTTGCAAGGGGATGGCTTTTAGAGAGTGAGAATTATCAAAAGAGAGAAAAGAAAACTGTGAAACCTTCACAAAAATCCAGAATTCCCAAAAAGAAAACCAAACCTTTGTTCTTCCCTTTGAAAAAGAACATAATCTTTTTCTTTTCCTTTGCTCTCGCTAACTCCAGAACATCTGAAGGCAGCAACTCAAGTTCCAAGCACACGCTTCAGATTCAAGGTAAGTCTTTATGACTTTGCATATTTTCATTTAGAACATCCTTAAATATGTAAATATCATAGTATTGATGTTGGCCATATCATTGCATAAGTAGAAGAAACTATGGATCAAAACTTCTTGAATAAAGCTAGGCTCAGAATTAGAACTTCTATAAACTGTTGTGCTTTTATCCTTCTGATTTGCTGTTAAGAACTGAATAAATTGCTGATGTGTTGATTAATATGAGGAAAGAGTTGAAATGCAACACATAACTTCTGATTTCTCCTCACTGTTTTGACACACAGAACTTATGAGTTATCCTCATTGTTTTAACACACAGAACTTCTAGGCTTTCTTACTGTTTTAACACACACATAACTTCTAGGTTTTCTTACTGTTTTAACACACACAAAACTTCTAGGCTTTCTCTCTGTTTTAACACGCACAGAACTTCTGATTTTCACTCATTGTTTAACACAACACATAACTTATGACTTTTTTCCCACTGTCTAAACGCAACCCAGAACTTCTGTTTTTTCCCTCTAAAGTTTCTTGCAGGACCTCAGAGTGTATCAATCTAGAACTTCTGATGCCCACTGACGTTTCTTTGAGTCACAGCACTCCTGGTATCAGAACTTCTGATCCTTTTTCTTTTGCTTGTAGCAGCACGCTGATTCTATCTCTCATTATTTTCCCCTTTTTACCATTTTCAATATTAACACCCTTTTTATTAATATAAAAAAAAGATATAAATTTTTTTCATTTTGTTAATTAATTTATTTCCTTTTTTAATTCATTAAGACAAAAACCATTCTCAAAACAAGTCCATTTTACATTTCTTGTACATTATTTCAATATGGTTGTAATAGATAATTAGGACTTTAATTTTTTGCAATCCCCATTTGTAATTATACACCCCATCCCTAAATGATGTAATAGCGTAGGATCTTTACATTTCCGCAATTTATTGTTTTCAAGTATAAGTGCTAGTAATTAGAGTGTGTATGGCAAGACCTGAAATAAACCAATAGATAACCCTAATCAAGACTAAATGTATGTAAATCAAACACACTTGCACACTAACACCCTAAGAGTAATCTCACTTTGTTGCCTTTCGGAAAATAGTCATGTCCCTCGAAGATGGGCGTTTTAGCAAAGACCCTCGATAAAAGATGGTAGTCCCTCGATGACCCTCGATGTTGCCTTCGGTAAACGATCTAGTCCCTAAATGACATTGCTAAAACGACCATAGGTTTCCTTCTATGACTATACAAACGTCCCGCCCCCATCCCTTCACATCCAATGATGGGGCCTCTTGCCAAATCAATGGTAAGATAGCAACATTTAAAGGAGGAGGAAAAGAACATCTAAGACCTTTTGAGTAAGTATATTCGCTCCTAGTTGCTTGCTTGCTCACAACAAAACATTTTTACACCAACACTTTCATCTTGAAACATTTTCAAAAGGCAAAACACTTTGTACGCGTTCTTATAGAAACGAGAGCCATTACAAAGAAGACATGTTTTCAAAATCACTTTCAAAAACACATTCCACAAACACACCTTTGAAATATTTTCGAAACAACACTTTATAGAAACGAGAACCATTACAAAGACATTTTCAAAATACTTTCAAAACCCACACCATAAGCACATTCAAACAAAAGCAAGTGATCTAGCAAACAACTAAGAGCCCGTAGATAACTACAGATGAAAAGGGTACTAATACCTCCCCTTTTCATAACCTACCCCTCGAACTCAAGAAAACATCTCTAAAGGTATTTCCTGTTCTTTTCAGCCTTTCTTTTTGGATATAAGAAAAGTCGGTGACGACTCTTGCTATCCGCAACAATTGCGATCAAACGCAAAACAACCAAGTCAGTTATCCCACCGCGTTACACAAACATAGGTTGGGTTGCAGATCAACATGTAATCAATGATGTTTGAGAAATAAAATCTACCCACCAGCCGTCTCACCTTCAACCAGAGCGAAAGAAATTGGAAAAATATTATTTTTGCCATCTTGTGCCACTACCATGAGTAGCGTTCCTTTATATTTTCCGTACAACCATGTTCCATTAATTTGTATAATAGGTTAGAAAAATACAAAACCTTTGATGCATAGTTCATACGCCTAGAACAGTCGATGGAATATTCTATTTCCACTAACACAAGTTCTTTTTAGGGTAAAAGTTGGGAGTGTCTCCAAAATTGTAACAGTTCCCAAATCATAATCCTTAAGTGCCACCAAATATTTTTGAAAGTTCTTTATACGAATCCTCCCAATTATAGTATACAAGTTCAACGTCTTTAGTCCTTGCTATCCATGCTTTCCCATAAGAGGGAGTATAATTGAATCGTGTAACGATATGGGAGATTATCGTACTCACCTTTAATAATGGATCCTTGCTAATGAGAGGTAGGATTCTTGGCATATTAAGTGAGAGATTAATTTCTGATGATCCTGTATCGGATTGGTGGTAATGCGAATGTGAGATGGATCAATTGAACTTATTTCTCAGGAATCACTTCTCTTCCTATAAGATGTTGATAGCCTAAACATGCACATCAATTTTTAATGACATAGAATTACGTACCTCTCTAAATTAGTGTTATCTACAATATAATTCATTGAGATTTCCATGTGGAACTTTTTTATAACTCTCACACATTCTTCTTTTCTACAAAATTTGTCTCCAACATTTAACACTCCCTCATTCTGCATATACGGGTTGTGAAAGATATTTGAGGCTGGTTCGTCTTCTCCCAAGTTCAAGTATGTCATGTGATTTGGAGGACAATACACATGACTTGTAGGTAATGGCTCATGCTCGTGGTCTATATAGTCATCATGCACCATAAAATGAATCATTGTCTAATCTTCTTCTTCTTCTTCTTCTTCTTATTCATTGATAACATCGACTTTGGTGTGTTCGTCGTTGTCATCGCCAGTTTCTTCAAAAACTTGTGACGTATCAACGAATTGAGATTGTTGAGTTTGTTGTAGTAAAACATACAACTCAATTCTTTTGAACCCGGAATGTTCATGAGTTCAAAACATATTTTGAACATCATCATCATCATCATCGCTAACCTTTAGTGGAAAACATTTGACTTGGCTATTATCAAATATGATGGACTCTTGTAAATAGTTTGGTAAGTTGGACCAGACTGCAACTTTGCCTCTAGTTTCTCATTGAAATATGCAAAATCTTATCTACTGTTTATTCTAAATCGAGTAAGCAAAACCAAACTGCACCTTTGTCTGCAGCTCATTATGCCAATATTGATTCATGAGATTCAAGCATCCCTTGAAGCTCTTCCTTTGTCAATGTTGACAAATTTTTCGATTCTTCTATGGCTACTACCATGTGGTTGAACTTTGGAGGCAATGACTTTAAGATCCTTGCGACAATTGATCTTGATATCAATGCTTCTCCATATACCTTGATTTGATTCACCAATTTTGTAACCTTAGTAAAGAAATCATTTATCCTTTCACTTTCTTCCATCTGAAGCGGTTCATACGTTCTTTTGTTAGTTTGTAACCTCTCCTCTTTCACCTTCTCAGTGCCTCCAAACGATTTTTCCAAAATTTCTTATGCTTCTTTTGTTGATTCAACATCACTCAGCTTTTCAAAATTATTTGGACTAACACATTGATGAATTATAAAGAGAGATTTATAATTCTTCTTCTTCAATTCTTTGTGTGCACCCTCTTGTTCATCTGTCGCATCTTCTGCAAGTGGCGTTACTCATTTCTTCACAAGATCCCAAAGTGTTGTATAACAGAAAACAATATTCATCTTCTTACACCAATTCTCGTAGTTGTCAACTTTCAGAATTATAAGACTTGCTGGAAAATACCCGTTCAGGTGATTTATCGCGCTATGCTTCCAAAGAATCACACAGACGGTGCTCTAGATTCTAAATGTTGGAATTACACCAAAAACCTGGAGAATTCCGAATCAATCTTGATGAACAAAAATCAGTTCTTTCGATTGATTTTGCCTCTTATTCTTCACTATTCACTCAAGGGAATATACCACACCTTGGTTACTAGATAATTCCAGTGTATAATGACTATGAAAGAAGAAGGAAAAGATGAATTGGGAAAGAAATTAGAAATTAGGGTTTTAGAGAAAAGGGGAAGAAGATGAATATTTCTGTAGAGTTTCTCTCTGCTTCTAAATTGGATTTTTTTTGAACTTTTCTCAATGCAACTTCTTTTTACAATGATAGCGTATCTCCTTATTTATAGATCGAGGTTGCTTTTTCAGTAAGCAGTCTAATCAAACTAATTAAAACAAATAAAACAATACTAAGTTGACGATCTGGCGAGACAAACTCCTTTGACATTTCGACAACTTATAATTTTTGACTCAAAGAATTACATTCTCAACAACATATATATACTTTATTACTCTGTTATAAATTTCATGGTAGTATTAGTTAGAGTCGTTATACAATATTATCTTTTACTGATATAAGAATCACAAGAAAGTTGTTTGAGATAAAATTATATGTTAACTTTAGTTAGTACTTATTGTCATAAAATTAGAATATAATTAAAATTAATTTTGTGAGATATTGAATCGAACTCTAGTATGGTCGAAGGGTAGCTTCTTAGTTTGATAGGATCTTAGCACGACATTTCTAATGCAGTGAGAGAACCAACTTGGGATGTTTTGCGTTTTATCGCAATTGTTGCGGATAGCAAGAGTCGCCATAGACTTTTCTTTTATCCAATAAGGAAAGGCTGAAAAGAACAGGAAAGACATTTCAAGATTATTTCTTGAGTTTGAGGGGTAGATTATGAAAAGGGAAGGTATTAGCACCCTTTTCATCCGTAGTTATCTACGGGCTCTTAATTGCTTGCTAGATCACTTGCTTTTGTTTGAAAGTGTGCTTTGTGGTGTGGTTTTGAAAGTATTTTGAAAACTTGCCTTTGTAATGATTCTCATTTCTATAAGAATGCGTACAAAGTGTTGTTTGGAAATAGTTCAAAGAAGTGTTTGTGTAATTTGTTTTTGAAAGTGATTTTGAAAAGGGTGTCTTTGTAATGGTTCTCGTCTCTATAAGAACGCATACAAAGCGTTGTCTTTTGAAAATGTTTCAAAATGAAAGTGTTTGGTGTATGAAATGTTTTTGTTGTGAGCAAGCAAGAAACTAGGGGCAATCTACCTACTCAAAAGGTCTTAAACGTTCTTTTCCTCTTTCTTTAGATGTTGCTATCTTAAATTGATTTGGTAAGAAGCCCTATTGTTGGATGTGAAGGGACGAGTGTGGGTTATCGTATAGTCATGATAGCAATGTTGTGAGATATCTTAGCATTTCTCTTGAGGGACTAAGATAATTTGTAAGGCAACATTCTAAGCGTCATCGAGGGACTATGATCTTGTATTTTGATTGTTTTTGCTAAGACGTCTCACATGCATAACATGACCATTTTTCATAAGGCAACAAGTGGATTTAACCCTAGATGTGCATGTATGCAAAGTCTGTTTGATTGCATGCATTTTTGTCTTTTGATCAGGGTGGTCTACTTGTTGATTTTATCTTGCCATACACCTTAATTACTAGCATTTTGTATAAAGTCAAAAGTGCAGAAAGATAAAATCCTACACTATTACAACCATATTGAATTGCATGAAAATATAAAGGCAAAAATAAGGTAAAAGCAAGAAAAATGGATCTTTCGGTTTAGGGCAGCAAACCCTTCGATTCTGCACTTTCTGGCTATCTTCGATCTGGCCTGAAAAGGGGTGAAGGCATGAATTTCTATTGGGGCCTGGATACCAGCATGTTATGTCTTTCGATTGGGGCTTGGAGGCCAGCATGTTGTGTCTTTCATTTGGGGCCTGGAGGCCAGTATGGAAGCCAAAGGCTTTGTTTCCAACTTCCTGTTTCTTGTTTCTTTTGTTTGAGTTTGAATAGACACATGGCTTAGGGCCATGCCAACATAACCTTAGGGTCAGATTAGTCTTTGAAGCATGTTTAAATATACAAAGAGCAAAAACCAATAAGGTTGTTAACCATGACACATATTAAAAGGATGGAAATGAAAAGAAGAGAAATAATATGTACATGTTTGAAACGAAAAGGAACTGTATCTACATGTTATGAAAGAAACGAAGAGCTCAAGGTTTAGAACAACTTACCTTGCTGTAGGCTGGAGCGTGGGCTGGACCTTCAAGTGGCTGAACTAAAGGCTCTTGGATTCGAAGGAAAGAAACAGGTGTGGTGTTCCTTTGACTGGATTCGAAGTTTAGGAGGTGTGAGGGTGGTGTTTGTTATTTCTGGATTCCAAGGAGAAGAACAGGTATAGTGTTCTTTTTATAGGATTCGAAAGAGGGAAGAAACCGGTCTTGTGTTTCTTTAGATTATGGGTTTGAGAATGTATTTAGTGTTTGGAAATCTTGAGAGTTTGAGAGTTTTCTTTGAAGGTTCTTCCCACACAGCCAAAATCTGCCAGCGTTTTCTCTTGTTTCCTTTCAGCCCCTCAGTGTCTCCAGCCCCCTTTGATGTGTAAATGAACTCTCTATTTATAGAGAAATTTTTTTGAATGAGCAACTTTGTGAAAGAATAAAATATAGTTTCTTTGAAAGGCCAACATCCACTTGTGTCAAATTTTTATAATCTCAAGATAAAAGTACCAAAATTAATGGTTTAGATGGGTGGCTCCTAGTTTATAGGGGGGAAATGTGCAGAAGAGACAGGCGCAAGACTCAAAAAACTTTCTAAAAAGGTAGTGATGTCATAAAGAGCAAGTTGGCTTGAAGAAAAATTTAATATAGAGTGAGGCACAAGTTGGAGGCCTATGTAGCCTGATCTATGGACAACTTGACCCTTTGAATTGAATCCTTCATTTTTCCATAACCTTCGACCGAACTTAACAAAGCAACATTCGTTTCCACCATTGTGTGTCCTTCGAATGGACCAACTGTGTGTTCTTTGAATGTCCCTCTTCAGCTGAATATGCCATGTTGATTCCTCTTGCTTTTGATCACTTAGGCCCAAACCTTCGACCAAACTCCAAAGTAAGCAAAAACAAATATTCCCTAACTATGGCAAGTCCTTCGAATGGGCCACCAAGTTGTGTGTCATAATGCAGTACTATGGCGTTTTAAAGGGTTTGTAGATGAACTCGAAGGTGATATGAAGGAGCATTCAAAGAAAACATGAAGATGAAATCGAAAGCCACAGGAAGGTAGCCATTCATCCAATCGAAGACTTGTGAATCCAAGGCAAATAGGTGAGGGGCCAATGGTGCAATCAAAGCTTGCAGGCAGGAGCCATTGTCCAAGTGAAGCTTGCATGCAGGAGCTATTTTTAGTGCATCAAAGCAAACTTGCAGGAGGTTAAATGCCCAAATGAAACTTATGGATCAAAGCTTAATTAGAGAAGCCAGATGCTCAATCGAAGGATGTAAATCAAAGCTTGTATCGAAGGAGGCCCAAATGTTCAATCGAAGCGTGAGGACTAAAGCTCGCTCGAAGAAGGCAAATGCTCAATCAAAGGATGTAAATCAAAGCTTACATTGAAGTATGCCCAAATGCTTAATCGAAGGATGAACCAAACTTGCTTGAAGGAAGCCTGGATGCCAATCGAAACTAGTATGAATCGAAGCAAGCTTGTGTTTCTTCAATTTTGTCAAGAAAATCAGTTTTTGCTTTGCCCTTTTTTTGTCTGTTTTGTACAAATTTGAGCTTTTTGAAAATCCTTGTGATAAAATTTCTTGAGAAAAGAGAGGGAAATTTTTGGGGTACAACAGCTGCCCCTGTTCAATCTTCTTAAACCTGAAGAGCAAGTATGGCACATTGTCGTTCGTAGCTTGAAGGTAGAAGATGATTGAACACTAGAGTGCTCAGAAATTTGAACTCGCATGAAATAGGACTGATAGTTGATGATGTAGGGAATGGGCTTACAAATTCCATTTGGAGAGATGATGGAGATTCGTCGAAGATGGGCTTAAGGATGCCATCTAGAGTGATTGTTGGCAGAAATTAGACTAAGTCTAAATTTGACTTCAACTAGAAAAGAATCAGAATAAATCTTTGGAGCGATTTATCTGAACCAGAGAAAGTGTCTAACGGAAAGGAATCAGGATAAACCATTAATCAATTTAAACTGAACCATTAGAGGTCTTAGATATTCTTCAATTTATGATGGGCCTATATAGGGCTGCTTTAGGAGACATGTGAGGGGGAAGCCTGGGTAGGGCTGCTTCAAGATGAATCCATGTGAAGCTTCATCTAGAATTTAAGAGAAGGAACATGAGTAGGGTTGCTTCATGAAGAGTTCGTGTAAAACTGCATCTGGGAAGGAGAAGGAACCTGGGTAGGGTTGCTTGATGATGAGTCTGTGTTAAACTTCATCTGGAATTGTATGAGAAGGAACCTGGGTAGGGTTTCCTTAGGATGAGTCCGTGTAAAACTTTATCTGGAATTGTCTGAGAAGTAACCTGGGTAAGGTTACTTCATGATGAGAGTGTAAAAACTTCATTTGTAGATGAGAAGGAACCTGTGTAAGATTGCTTCAGAATGAGTTCGTGTTAGACTGCATCAGGATGATGTATGAGAAGGAACTCGTGTAAGATTGCTTCGGGATGGTTATGTAGATAGCTTTCCTGGATTGTTATAGGTATTAATCCACAGTAGGTCGTCCACACATAGTTCTTCTGGCTTGTTACAGGTGTTAATCTGGAACATGAAAATAGTCGGTCGCTGAGATAGTTGTCATGGCTTGTTACATGTATTAATCTCTGACTTGAGAAAGAAAGATAGTTTTTATGGCTTGTTACAGGTATTAATCTTCAACCTCCTCATGTAGATAGTTTTCCTGACTTGTTACAGGTATTAATCTAGAATCATTCGTCCACAAATAGTTTTCCTAGCTTGTTACAGGTATTAATCTGGAACTTGAAAATTGTCGGTCACTGAGATAGTTGTCCTGGCTTGTTATAAGTATTAATCTATGACCTGAGAAAGAAAGATAGTTTTCATGGCTTGTTACAGGTATTAACCTTCAACCTCCTCATGTAGATAGTTTTCCTGACTTGTTACAGGTGTTAATCTATAATCAGTCATCCATAGATAGTTTTCCTGACTTGTTACAGGTATTAATATGGAACTTGAAATTCGTTGATGATAGCTATCTGTTGATTGATCTTTCCTGACAAGGTAAAGGGTTAACTGTATGTAATGTCATGATGTATGAAATGCATTATGTAATGATGTTCTCAAAAATGAGGTTGTGTTGTATGCATATATCATGTATGTTATATGGTGTATGAATGTGATGCGTTTATTGCAGTGCGTTTTTGTCTAGGAAAATAAATCCTTGATAACATGCTGGGGAATCTTGGGGGGCTGAATCCCTAACTATTGTTGGAGAATAGATGTATCTTTAACTTTGTTTATAATATTTCTGTCGGGAATTCTTATTCTGTTGTTTGAGGAGAAACTCTGCTGGGGAATATTGGCTTGCTTTTAGAAGATTATGTGGAGAGTGTTGATCTCTGCTTGGGGAAATAAAATTCAAGAATTTTGGTTATCCATTACTCTACTGGGGAATTATTCCTGACTAGAGAGAATCAAAAGTTAACTGTTATCTGGTCGAAATCCAAGCTTGGCAGCAATTTGTTGAAGTTGATTGTTATTTGGTCGTATTCCAGGCTTCGCAACAACTTACTAGGGAAGATTAAATTAACTATTATCTGGTCGGATACCAGGCTTCGCAGAAAATTTTCTTGGGAGAGTGAAATTAAACTGTTATCTGGTCGTATTGCAGGCTTCGCAGCAAATTACTGAGGTGGATGAAGTTAATTGTTATATGGTCAGTTTCTAGGCTTCGCAATAACTTACTTGAGAGGATGAAGTTGAACTGATATCTGGTCGGATCCAAGCTTCACAGTAACTTGCTGGGGACTGTAGAGCAGTCTACTGGGGAATGGGATTTGTGGTCCCTTTATTTGTAGCAATGGGAGAGGCAAACTCAAGCTGGGTGTGATCGGTGGATCTGGAACTGACTGTTTAACGCTGGTTCGCGAAATGTCGCGGAAGCAAGAGTCGCCACCGTCTTTTATTTTCTCCAAATGGAAAGGACAAAAGCACAGAAAAATTCCTTAAAGAGATTGCTCTCGGTTCGGGAGGTAGGTTATAGAAAGGGAAGGTGTTAGCACCCTTTCTATCCATGGTTATCCATGGGCTCTTAGATACTTGCTCAATGTGTTTTCAAAATGTTTGCTTGCTTTTCAATTGTGGGTTTAAAAAGTTTCTTTGAAAAATTTCAGTTCGACTCGTACGTCAGAGTATTTGAAAAATTTGCTTTGAAAGCTTTTGAAAAGTGTTGGTGTGAAAAGTCTTTGGATTTTTGTTTTGAAGAGAGCAAGTATCCATGAGTCGTCTACCTACCCTAAGGAATTCGTCTGTGTAAATGTCCTTTAAAGTAGTGCCATCCCACCATTGAGAGGTAGGTAGCACCACCGTTGGAGGTGTTCGGGTCAATTCGAGTTTGTAGGGACATGGTGATCACCGGAGTAATGGGAAGACACCTTAGAAGCTACCCTCATGCCAGGTTCCCGGATCATGAGGACTTACTAAGACGTCCTCTACTCGACGACCACCTTTCGAAAGGCAACAGGTGAGGCGTACCCTAGGGGTGGTGTGTGCGAATTGTGCGTCATGTTTCAGTTATTTGTCTTGTCATGTTTATTTGTGTTCTACGCTTGATTTTAATTAAGACATTCATTCTTGCATGCTTTTTAACAGTTATATATTTGCGGGAAAATAAATCTAAACTATTACAAATGGCGCGGGTCCACATCGCCAAAATTAAATCGGACCCGATTTGGACTGAAAAATAAATAAAGCGAATAAAAGTGCAAGAAATAAAATTATTACAAGGCTTTGGGACATGTACATATTTATAATAAGCGACAAAGTAAAATGCGCGAAACAAAATAATTAAAGCGACGGGCGTTGGACCCTTTTGCAAAATATCAAATTAATGAGGAATTAAAATGAAAGTTAAAAATTAAATGTTTTTTGGTATTTTTGTGTTTTTTAAGATTTAAAAGAAAAAGAACTTTTTAGAATGAAATTTGAAATGCAAATCCTAATTCTAATGTTTTTTAGTTATTGTGAAAATGTTATATTAATCTAAATTAAACCCTAATTTTTACTTATGTACATTTAATTATAAAAATAAAATAAATAAATAAATAATATTGTGATAAAAAAAAGGAAAATTTAAAAGGTATAAAAAGTCATTAAACCTAATGCTATATTTTTGGATTTTTAGTTATTAAGAAAGTAGTAAAATCTAACCTAAATGCAACCCTAATTAGTTTACAAGTTTAATTATGAAAATTACTAATATTATGGCAAAAAACAAGGAAAGTTAAAAGGAATAAAAAAAGTCATTAACCTAATGCTATATTTTTGGATTTTTTTATGGAAGAAAGAATTAAAGTTAAAACCTATTTTACTAAATTTATTTACATGTAATTTATTTATAAAAGTAATTAAAATAAAAATTATATTTTTTTGCCTTTTTCTGATTTTTTATGATATTTTTCATATTTTTGTAGAAATAATTAATTAATTAAAACAAATAAAATAAATAAATAACATAACAATTGAGAAAATGAAATATAAAAAGAAAATCAAACCAGGGGGGGGTAGCCCCAGAATTGGAGGTAAGGCCTAGCATTCTGGCCCATTAACATTGAAATCCACTTGACTTTTCAGTTCACGTGCCAATGCGTTGACCATAGCGTATCATGTGCCTTGAATCTGAGCCCTTTGATTGATCTACTGGGACGTGTGGACGATGAGTTTTGAGTGTGTATGGTATGCCCTGGACGTTAGCGCTGCACAAGATCTTGTATTGAAAAATATTATTGAAATTTATACAGACCTGGGGTTCGAACCCAGGTCTTAGACAATGCAAAGGAATACGCCTGCCACTGAAGCACTTGAGTTACTTTTAACATATAATGATTAATGAATATAATAAAAAGAAAAGAGAGTTAGTGGCCTTCAACGCGCCAATTTTTGAACTGACGAATCACAGCGTGCCATGTACTCATCTTCCTCGCGTGCCTGAAATACAAAACACAGAGGCAACGGTTTCAACGCGTTGTGTTAGGCATGTTTATGAAAAATAGCGACTAGCGCTGTGACATCAATAAATTGATCGCGAGGGTCCATATCTCCTCGTCTTGATGAGCTGGTTTGAATGGCATAAGTCTGGAATCCTAATTTTACTGTATTGTGAAAGCCCTAAATCAAGCTCTGAAAAAACCTAGAATATGAAAATGGTAGAATCGCGCATGGCCAATGAAAACTCAATTGAACATGATGGTTAGTCTCAAAACATTATGCTAAACATGAATCAATGGACAAAATGCTGTAAAAATGTTCAAATCATGATGCACGATTTTGGAAATTTTGCTATACAGTTCGAGTTCTAACTACCAATTCTTGGAGATTGGCTTGTTGTTTGTGATTGATACCCGTTCAGAATTGCCCAAGGAAGCTAATGGGATGATTTTTATGCCTTGAATCCACCTCTAACCTTGAAATCAGTTTTGTGTTTTTATGGAAAATTTTCAATGTGCAATAGCTTTTTTGGGCGCAGCTTATAGTGTCCAAGGCTTAGGGTTTGACTCAGTGCTTATGATGGAAGACTATTAGCTTGCTAGCTGGCCTTGATTTATGCTCATGAGAGAACAAGTCCTAGGGTTTTCACCATTAACCAATTTTCCTTCTTTTAAGCCAAGACCAAGACTTAGTGTGCAATTTAACCCTAGCATAAGTTTGTGAGCTGGCCCATGATATATGGAAGTTGTCCAAATTCAAATGACACTATTCCATTGGTTTTTGAATTTTATTTGAATTTTTAAAGATTTAAAATGAATTAATTATCAAAAATTAAATAAAATAGAAAAATCAATGTTTGATCTTGAAATTAATCATGGGACACGTGTGTGGCATGACAAGGATGAATCAAGTGGAAGAAAGTGGGCCCTTTTGTCAAAAATTGGAGTTTCAAGGATAGTTGACTTTTGCCATTTCACAAAAATTTCCCAACTTCTACAAGGCATAACTTGCTCAATTTTTAAGCTTTTCACATGTTCTTGGACATTTTGGAAAGGTCTTTGAGTCCTCTAACCAATGCCTTTGGTCCCATGTCATTTTGATTTACCAATCTCAAGTTATGGTCTTTGACTTAAAGTCCCTTTTTGTTGACTTTTGAAAATGACCTATAATGTTGAAATTGATAACTTTTTGTGAGAGCATTTCTTGGACTTGAAGTATGAAGATGAGTTGTAGGAAATGTCTTTCTCTTCAAAATGAGCTTTGGATGGAATTTTTCTGATAATCCATGTGAAAGTTATGCCCTGGTCAATTTCAGTTGACTTTTTCAGCTGTCCAAATATAGCAACTTTTGCATCTTTGATGATTTCTGAGCCAAATTTTGAGAGTCATGATCAAGCATTGATTAAATGATGTTTGTGGCTTCAAAATGATATGTTGACCAAAAATTTGAACTTTTGACTGTCAAATGACCATTTTGCCCCTACAGTTGACTGTAGTGCAATTTAGGGTTTTGACTGTGCAATCTTGAGCTGAATGCCTTGAAACTTGATATGAGGATGCTTGACCATGTTTATAAGCATATGAGACTTGATTGAGCCTTTGAAAACTTCCTTTTCTTGATCAGACTCAAAACCCTAATTTTGACTGTATGGGAGACTGTTGTACTGCACAACCCTTGGGGAATTTTGTAGCTTGGCTTGGCAATTTCTCGAGGAATATGGGAGGGAAAATTTTGGGGTATAACAGTTGCCCCTGTTCAATCTTCTTAGACCTGAGGATGCAGATTGGCTGACGTGCCTTTCGTAATCCGAGGGTAAAAGATGATTGGACACTAGAGTGCCCGGAAATTTGCGCTCACATGTTAGCAATGATGGGGGAATGGGCTTATAGATGCCATCTGGATGTTTGATTGCGTAAGAGATTCCTTGGCGAGAACCTGCATACCTGCAAAACAGAAAATGAGTACCTGACACGTTGCAGGAGCTGATTTTTAGATGCCTGGTGTAGATGTGTCCTGATTGGTTACAGGAGCTGAGTCTGGAGCTTCAAACGGCGATGAAAGAACCAGGGACGGCTACTACCTTAGTATGAATGGTAAGAGAACCTTGGGCGACTTTAACTTCAACGACGCTTGTTGAGAAAAGTCTGGGGTGTATTTAACTTCAACAACGCTTGTTGAGAAAAATCTGGGTGATTTTAACTTCAACAACGCTCGTTGAGAAAAATCTGGGGTGTCTTCTACTGGGATAAGAATCAGGGAGATCTTAGGGTCGATCTGACTGAACCAGAGAGGCCTTTGACTGGGTAAGCATCAGGAAAATCTTAGGGTCGATTTAACTGAACCGGTCTAGGTCTTGAAATGTCTTCAACTGGATAAGCATCAGGGAGATCTTAGGGTCGATCTGACTGAACCAGAGAGGCCTTTGACTGGGTAAGAATCAGGAAAATCTTAGGGTCGACTTAACTGAACCGGTCTAGGTCTTGAAATGTCTTCAACTGGATAAGCATCAGGGAGATCTTAGGGTCGATCTGACCGAACCAGAGAAGGCCTTTGACTGGATAAGCATCAGGAAAATCTTGGGACGATTTAACTGAACCGGTCTAGGTCTTGAAATGTCTTCAACTGGATAAGCATCAGGGAGATCTTAGGGTCGATCTGACTGAACCAGAGAAGGCCTTTGACTGGATAAGCATCAGGAAAATCTTGGGACGATTTAACTGAACCGGTCTAGGTCTTGAAATGTAGCTTGAGAACTTAACTGGATCTTTCTTGAAAGATAAAAGTCAGTCATATGCAATGCATGATATGGATCAAGCAATGATGTTCTCAACATAAATGAGATTTGTATGATGCAGTGCGTTATGCATGCTATAATGATGTATGTGATGTTTTATGTATGTTTTCGTCTAGGAAAGTAAATCCTTGACGGGTGCCGGGAAGTCGTATCCTGGGCTGATGTCGAAGAATAGATTTTGCTTCCGCTGGGGATGATAACTGCAAGGATACCGGTAAGAGAAGATGACTCCGTTGCGGAATAAACTTGGCGAATGGAAGATTCTGCGGGGAGAAAAGATACTCTAGCGATCATGCTGGGAAGCAATACTCTGTGGGGATAGAGATGCTTTGCTGAGTGTTGATAGCAGTAATTTGCTGAGGATGTCTTTGTTGTTGGAAGTGTTAATGGACTTCGCTGGGGATAGGAAAGAACTATGTTGACGACGACCTTTCCGTGGCTTTTGGCTGAGGATAACCCAGTTATATCCTGTTAAGGAAATAACTCTTTGAATAAAGCCGGACGACGCGTTCGTGCTCTGCGAGGGGATAAGCTTCCAGAATCTACTGGGGATAAGCTTACTGCTTGGAGAGATGAATTCCAATTTTCCTGGGGAAACTGGATTGGACTCTTCTGGGGAGTTTTGGAATGTAATTTTATAAGTTGAAAGGGGGAACCTATGTAGGGTTGCATGCTGATGAGTTTGTGTAAAACTGTATCTGAAATGGAGAAGGAACCTGGGTAGGGTTACTTTGATGATGAGTTCGTGTAAAACTTCGTTTTTTTGGAAAGGGAGAACCTGTGTAGGGTTTCTGGGTGACGAGTCCATGTAAAACTGCATCTTGAAGAGAGGGAACCGATGTAGGGTTGCTTGGTGAGGTAAGTTCATGTAAAACTTCTTGATGAACCGGGGTGAGGTTATCTTGAGCTAAATCCATGTAAGACTTCTGGGGGGAACCAGGGTTAGGTTGCCGCAGGATAAGTTCGTGTAAAACTTCTTGACGAACCGAGGTAAGGTCATCTTGAGATAGGTCCATGTGAGACTCTTGGAGGAACCGGGGTTAGGTTACGGCAGGATAAGTTTGTGTAAAACTTCTTGATGAACCGGGGTTAGGTCATCTTGAGATAGGTCCATGTGAGACTCTTGGAGGAACCGGGGTTAGGTTACGGCAGGATAAGTTTGTGTAAAACTTCTTGATGAACCGGGGTTAGGTCATCTTGAGATAGGTCCATGTAAGACTTCTGGAGGAACCGGGGTTAGGTCACTTCGGGATAAGTTCGTGTAAAACTTCTTGACGAACCGGGGTAAGGTTACTTGTGATAAATCCATGTAAGATTTCTGGAGGAACCGGGGTAAGGTTACTTGGATAAGTTTGTGTAAAACTTCTTGATGAACCGGGGTTAGGTCATCTTATGGAGGAGGAGTCTGTGTATGACTTTGTCTGAAGGTTGAGCAGAAACCGGTGTTGGGTTGCATGATTTTGATTAAGTGGATAATTGTCCTGTTTGGTCTCGGACGTTAGCCCACGATCTGGAATTTGTAAAGGTAGATGGTAATCATTTTTATGTTGATCTGTCCTTTGTAATTTGGTTGACAGAGCAATTGGATCGCCTGGATAGCTCATTATTGCCCCTGCTTCGGAGGTGAGGGAAGAGGATACCTGTGCGGGTGATCGACAAATCTTCGGGTAGGCAAGTGACGAGATACCGGAACATAGTCGTACGCTTCGATCCCTAACTTTTGCCTGGACCGCCCTTTCGGGTTTTCAGTCCACCGGGATACCCATTTTTGCCCAAGCCGCCTTTTCAGGTTTTCGACTTGCCGGGTGTACATGTTTTTCGTTTCATCCCTTCATTTTGCCCGAACCCTTTTAGTTCGCCGGGAAGCCCTTATTTTTGCCTAGGTATGTCAACCTAGCGGGTCTTTGATTATGCGCAGTATTTTTTTCGACTATGTCCACGCTCTCAGAATGTAGGGAGTTGCCCCTGTTGGAAGTATTCTGCCATGCCCCAGATAATGAGCAATGTGCCCCTTGATTGGAGGTTCTTCTGTTCACAAGGTGTTCATCGTGCGAATTTCCCTGCTTGTTCAAACAAGTAGTCATATGCAAACAAGGTTATTTTAAGAATGCAAAAGTCTATGTCTGTCTTGAATTTTGAAAATGCATTTTTTGTAATACAGTGCGATGTCAACTCAATATTTTACAGCAAACCTTCAGGAGTCAGGATACCTTCGTAACAGTATGCTTTCGAACTAACCCATGCTTCAGCTAGGACTTTTAAGAGTTATATCGTGGCCTGGTTCATGGTTTAAGAAACAAAGGATAAAGGCTCAAATTATTTGTACCCACCCGCTCTTCGTGATGTTCTCCAAACCTAAACTCAGTTGATCGTGCGTTAGACCTTGTTTGAGTCTTTGCTCTGATTTTCCGGTGATGATTCGGATATTGAACGTTTATTTGAATAGGCAATCATCCCCTTTTTTGCTGAGGGTTTGTGAGACCTCTTTTTTTTTTTTGATTTAGTTATCCCTTTCTTTTTTTTTGCCTGAACTGTTTCCTTTTTGGGATTACAGTCAGCGGGATGCCCCAGTTTGGTAAGTCTTCTTTATTGGTTTTGACTTTTTGGGCTTTTCATTCATGATTTTTTTTTTGATAATGACTGCCTGTCCTTATGATTGTTCGGAACCATCACTGTCTTTTGTTTTTGAAAAACTCATTTAGTGACATTCATTGTGCACTTGGATCGACTGAGAGAACTACCCTGCCCCAGGTTATGATTAAGGGTTTTGATTTTCGAAAATACAAACTCCTACTTCTTTGGCTCTGATGGGTTGACGAGGGATTATCATCCTTATAACTCCAGTGTTTAGGAATTGAAACAATGCCTGTACCTCATCAGCGGGGTCTGTTCAAAAGCATACTGTAAATTGTGGTATTGTTTTCGTCATCCTCCCTCAAGAGGTTTAGAATTTTCAATTAAGAATTGACCATCGCAAAAAATATGAAAGCAGTTTTAAGCATAGTAAACATAATTAATTCAAGACAGACATGTGTAATGCATTCATGAAATAAAAGAGTTTAACACAATAATTGTTTATCTGAACAAGAAAAGGAAAAATACAACTTGAAATCAAATGAACAAAAATTTAGCCATGCTTTGGCAATGGAGCGGTGATCACGTTGGGAGTCTCCGCAGGCTCGAACTCGATCTCTTTGGCATCGATCATGTTCTGAATTTTGTGCTTCAGTGCCCAACAGTCCTCAGTATCGTGCCCCGGGCTATCAGAATGATAGGCACACCTTGCTTCTGGATTGTAGCTAGGAGAGGAGGTCTTAGGATTGGCAGGAGGGTTGATTACTGCAATCAGGTTCATCTTCACCATATGCTGCAATGCTTGTGACCAAGGCATGTTAATGTTGGTGAATTGCCTTTTAGGCCCTTCCGGCCTTTGCTGGTTTCCCCTTTGTGGTTGACGGCGTGGTGCAGAACCAGAGATCATGACTGCCCCTGCATGTTGATCACGGCGACTCTTTTGACTGTATACAGCATTGGATTCCTTCTTTCCCGTGTAAGGTTTTTTATGAATATCAGAAGGTGTGGCCTCTTGAATCTTCCCCGACTTGATACCAGCTTCAATTCTTTCGCCAGTCAGGATGAGGTCGGTAAATCCAGCAGATGAGTTACCAATGAGGTGATTGAAGAATGGCCCGGATAGGGTCCCCAAGAACATATCAACGAGTTCCCGGTCAGTTAACGGAGGTTGCACCCTTCCAGCAAGGTCTCTCCATCTTTGTGCGTACTCCTTGAAACCTTCACTTGACCCCAACGACATACCCTGGAGTTGGGTACGTGTGGGAGCAAGGTCGGCATTGTACTGGTACTGCTTATAGAAAGCAGTCGCCAACTCCTCCCAGTTACGAACTTTGGTCCCATCCAGTTGATAGAACCATTCGAGGTGAGTCCCTGAAAGACTTTCCTGGAAGAAGTGGATCCACAAGTTCTTGTCTGCTGAGTATGGTTGGATTTTCCGAACATAAGACCTGAGATGCAACTTGGGACAAGACGCCCCGTCATACTTGGTAAAGGATGGTGCCTTGAACTTCCGAGGAATAATCACACCAGTTGACAAACCCAGATCTCCAAAATCCAGCCCAGGTACCTGTTGGATCTCCATAGCATTCAGCCTATCCTCCAACTGTTTGTACTTGTCCTCAGCCGGAGGGTACTGTTCGTCGTTGAAATCTGTCTCGCTGTCGGAGACCACTGGACTAGGCACCTCTCTCTCATGGTGACTGCTTTCCCTCACAGATGGGGTTGTCCCCTCAGTTTCCTCCTGCGGTGTATTCCCAGATCTGCGTCTAGGGCTGAACAGAACAATCCTCTTCTTCTTCTTGTCCTTCTTCAAAAACAAAGCCTTCAGATCTTGTTGACCCTGAGCCAAGCCTTTGATCAGCTCCTGAAATTGGGCGTTCTGCGCCTGAAATTGGGCGTTCTGCGCCTGAAGAGCCTTGATAGATGCCTCGGTTGATGATTCAGGATTCATGACGAGACTGCTGAAATAAACAGCGAAGAAGGTAAGCAACCTGCAGAGGAAGGGTACCTGTTATGTAATGATATGTATGATATGCATGCAATGATTTCAAGGACCTCGTGGGGTAAACAGAGAAACTTGTTAGAGTTGGAAACTGGCAACTTGATTGAAAGTACTTCATGTTGTTGAGAGTCCTTCGTCACGGGTCAAAGGCTCACCATATCCAGTGGGTCATAGCCCCTGACTTTAGTCATCATGTCTGGTTTTGATTTCCAAACAACCTTGGTTAGGGAACCTTCTTCAGGAGTCAGAGCTCACCATATCAAGTGGGTCATAGCCTCTGACAACATTGGCTAGAGGAAAATAAATCCTCTTTGCCCCTTGCTAGATGTTTGATTTATATGACCTGTATCACAAGCCCTTGAGATCCTTGAAATGGGTTAGGAGGTATGCAATGGTATGATGTCATGATATGCATGGGGTAATGTGAGTAACCCTGTTATGAGTCCCAATTAAGGACTATAAACAGACCCTGCAAGAAATTCAGTATACTTTGTTATGAGTCCCAATTAAGGACTATAAACAAAACCTGCAAGAAATTTGGTAAACCTTGTCATGAGTCCTAGTTAAGGACTATAAACAAAACCTGTAAGTAGTTCATGTGTCAGCTAACAAGCATGCAAGTAGGCAAGTACAAAGGCACACAAGTCACACAAGAGAAACCCTTAGGGTTTAGGCCAGCATGGGGTCTGGGTAGTACCCTCTTGAAGTTGGTGGGCTCAACCTGTCCTAATCAAAGTAACCGGGTTCTAAGGTTCCCAATATCACGGGATTGCTTTCATTGTTCATCGTTTCGATTTAGCCACTGAACTGGCGACCGAAATATTCCAGGAAAGCAACCCTCAATTGAGTGTAGTATCGAGTATCAACCAACCTCGGACTGCACCAAAGTCAGTTATCTCACTACCCTAAAGAGGCCAAGATAGTTCAATTAAGGTTCCTAAGGTCTGTTGATGCTTCACGACACCACGCGGAGGCCCCGTACTCTCCTTGACTGAACTCAAGGGTTACCGGTACACACCAAAGTGCCACATCAACGTAGCAGACTGTTTCAACCATGTCGGTATACCCCGCACAGTTCCCTCACAGCCTTGTTGCTACTTTCTAAAAAAGGTATCCCCCAGATCCGGGTTAGGATCTATAGAACTCCCAAGCAACCCACAATTTTAAAGCACACAAGGAAAACAATTGAAAACACAGTTATGAACTAGCCCTAAGGTACACCTCACTTTAAGTTTATCCCCAGCAGAGTCGCCAGTTCTGTGATCGGTGGATCTGGAACTGACTGTTTAACGCTGGTTCGCGAAATGTCGCGGAAGCAAGAGTCGCCACCGTCTTTTATTTTCTCCAAATGGAAAGGACAAAAGCACAGAAAAATTCCTTAAAGAGATTGCTCTCGGTTCGGGAGGTAGGTTATAGAAAGGGAAGGTGTTAGCACCCTTTCTATCCATGGTTATCCATGGGCTCTTAGATACTTGCTCAATGTGTTTTCAAAATGTTTGCTTGCTTTTCAATTGTGGGTTTAAAAAGTTTCTTTGAAAAATTTCAGTTCGACTCGTACGTCAGAGTATTTGAAAAATTTGCTTTGAAAGCTTTTGAAAAGTGTTGGTGTGAAAAGTCTTTGGATTTTTGTTTTGAAGAGAGCAAGTATCCATGAGTCGTCTACCTACCCTAAGGAATTCGTCTGTGTAAATGTCCTTTAAAGTAGTGCCATCCCACCATTGAGAGGTAGGTAGCACCACCGTTGGAGGTGTTCGGGTCAATTCGAGTTTGTAGGGACATGGTGATCACCGGAGTAATGGGAAGACACCTTAGAAGCTACCCTCATGCCAGGTTCCCGGATCATGAGGACTTACTAAGACGTCCTCTACTCGACGACCACCTTTCGAAAGGCAACAGGTGAGGCGTACCCTAGGGGTGGTGTGTGCGAATTGTGCGTCATGTTTCAGTTATTTGTCTTGTCATGTTTATTTGTGTTCTACGCTTGATTTTAATTAAGACATTCATTCTTGCATGCTTTTTAACAGTTATATATTTGCGGGAAAATAAATCTAAACTATTACAAATGGCGCGGGTCCACATCGCCAAAATTAAACCGGACCCGATTTGGACTGAAAAATAAATAAAGCGAATAAAAGTGCAAGAAATAAAATTATTACAAGGCTTTGGGACATGTACATAATTATAATAAGCGACAAAGTAAAATGCGCGAAACAAAATAATTAAAGCGACGGGCGTTGGACCCTTTTGCAAAATATCAAATTAATGAGGAATTAAAATGAAAGTTAAAAATTAAATGTTTTTTGGTATTTTTGTGTTTTTTAAGATTTAAAAGAAAAAGAACTTTTTAGAATGAAATTTGAAATGCAAATCCTAATTCTAATGTTTTTTAGTTATTGTGAAAATGTTATATTAATCTAAATTAAACCCTAATTTTTACTTATGTACATTTAATTATAAAAATAAAATAAATAAATAAATAATATTGTGATAAAAAAAAAGGAAAATTTAAAAGGTATAAAAAGTCATTAAACCTAATGCTATATTTTTGGATTTTTAGTTATTAAGAAAGTAGTAAAATCTAACCTAAATGCAACCCTAATTAGTTTACAAGTTTAATTATGAAAATTACTAATATTATGGCAAAAAACAAGGAAAGTTAAAAGGAATAAAAAAAGTCATTAACCTAATGCTATATTTTTGGATTTTTTTATGGAAGAAAGAATTAAAGTTAAAACCTATTTTACTAAATTTATTTACATGTAATTTATTTATAAAAGTAATTAAAATAAAAATTATATTTTTTTGCCTTTTTCTGATTTTTTATGATATTTTTCATATTTTTGTAGAAATAATTAATTAATTAAAACAAATAAAATAAATAAATAACATAACAATTGAGAAAATGAAATATAAAAAGAAAATCAAACCGGGGGGGGGGGGGGGGGTAGCCCCAGAATTGGAGGTAAGGCCTAGCATTCTGGCCCATTAACATTGAAATCCACTTGACTTTTCAGTTCACGTGCCAATGCGTTGACCATAGCGTATCATGTGCCTTGAATCTGAGCCCTTTGATTGATCTACTGGGACGTGTGGACGATGAGTTTTGAGTGTGTATGGTATGCCCTGGACGTTAGCGCTGCACAAGATCTTGTATTGAAAAATATTATTGAAATTTATACAGACCTGGGGTTCGAACCCAGGTCTTAGACAATGCAAAGGAATACGCCTGCCACTGAAGCACTTGAGTTACTTTTAACATATAATGATTAATGAATATAATAAAAAGAAAAGAGAGTTAGTGGCCTTCAACGCGCCAATTTTTGAACTGACGAATCACAGCGTGCCATGTACTCATCTTCCTCGCGTGCCTGAAATACAAAACACAGAGGCAACGGTTTCAACGCGTTGTGTTAGGCATGTTTATGAAAAATAGCGACTAGCGCTGTGACATCAATAAATTGATCGCGAGGGTCCATATCTCCTCGTCTTGATGAGCTGGTTTGAATGGCATAAGTCTGGAACCCTAATTTTACTGTATTGTGAAAGCCCTAAATCAAGCTCTGAAAAAACCTAGAATATGAAAATGGTAGAATCGCGCATGGCCAATGAAAACTCAATTGAACATGATGGTTAGTCTCAAAACATTATGCTAAACATGAATCAATGGACAAAATGCTGTAAAAATGTTCAAATCATGATGCACGATTTTGGAAATTTTGCTATACAGTTCGAGTTCTAACTACCAATTCTTGGAGATTGGCTTGTTGTTTGTGATTGATACCCGTTCAGAATTGCCCAAGGAAGCTAATGGGATGATTTTTATGCCTTGAATCCACCTCTAACCTTGAAATCAGTTTTGTGTTTTTATGGAAAATTTTCAATGTGCAATAGCTTTTTTGGGCGCAGCTTATAGTGTCCAAGGCTTAGGGTTTGACTCAGTGCTTATGATGGAAGACTATTAGCTTGCTAGCTGGCCTTGATTTATGCTCATGAGAGAACAAGTCCTAGGGTTTTCACCATTAACCAATTTTCCTTCTTTTAAGCCAAGACCAAGACTTAGTGTGCAATTTAACCCTAGCATAAGTTTGTGAGCTGGCCCATGATATATGGAAGTTGTCCAAATTCAAATGACACTATTCCATTGGTTTTTGAATTTTATTTGAATTTTTAAAGATTTAAAATGAATTAATTATCAAAAATTAAATAAAATAGAAAAATCAATGTTTGATCTTGAAATTAATCATGGGACACGTGTGTGGCATGACAAGGATGAATCAAGTGGAAGAAAGTGGGCCCTTTTGTCAAAAATTGGAGTTTCAAGGATAGTTGACTTTTGCCATTTCACAAAAATTTCCCAACTTCTACAAGGCATAACTTGCTCAATTTTTAAGCTTTTCACATGTTCTTGGACATTTTGGAAAGGTATTTGAGTCCTCTAACCAATGCCTTTGGTCCCATGTCATTTTGATTTACCAATCTCAAGTTATGGTCTTTGACTTAAAGTCCCTTTTTGTTGACTTTTGAAAATGACCTATAATGTTGAAATTGATAACTTTTTGTGAGAGCATTTCTTGGACTTGAAGTATGAAGATGAGTTGTAGGAAATGTCTTTCTCTTCAAAATGAGCTTTGGATGGAATTTTTCTGATAATCCATGTGAAAGTTATGCCCTGGTCAATTTCAGTTGACTTTTTCAGCTGTCCAAATATAGCAACTTTTGCATCTTTGATGATTTCTGAGCCAAATTTTGAGAGTCATGATCAAGCATTGATTAAATGATGTTTGTGGCTTCAAAATGATATGTTGACCAAAAATTTGAACTTTTGACTGTCAAATGACCATTTTGCCCCTACAGTTGACTGTAGTGCAATTTAGGGTTTTGACTGTGCAATCTTGAGCTGAATGCCTTGAAACTTGATATGAGGATGCTTGACCATGTTTATAAGCATATGAGACTTGATTGAGCCTTTGAAAACTTCCTTTTCTTGATCAGACTCAAAACCCTAATTTTGACTGTATGGGAGACTGTTGTACTGCACAACCCTTGGGGAATTTTGTAGCTTGGCTTGGCAATTTCTCGAGGAATATGGGAGGGAAAATTTTGGGGTATAACACTGGGGAATCTGTAGTTTGTTGGGGAAATAAACCTTGTCGCCAGTCTGTTGGGGAGGTGTCTTCTTTTGGCAGAAATCCTCGAGGATTCTTGAGATCACCTCAGTTGGGGAGAAGTTTTCAGAGATTGAAATCCTGGCTGGGGGTCATCCTATGAACAGGAATTTGGGGGAGATTTTTCACTGCCCCTAGTAGTAGGTGTTGCCACACTGCCAGAAGATATTTTTTTGATCGTGCATAATTCGTTGTTGGAACTCATGTCCAATGCCCCAAGTGATTCTGATGGAGACCTACCCCTAGTATATTCATATTTCTTGAGAGATTTCTTAGAATCTTGATTGGACTGCCCCAGGTGTGTTGGATAGTGACACGCCATGCCCACTTGCTTATAGGAAATCTGTTATTGGAAGCGTCTTCCCACTTGAAGTGATTTTGTTCATTGAGAGGGTTTTTATTCACTAGATATTTGTCGTGTGAATTTCTCTGCTGTCAAATAAATAGCCAAATGCAAACAACGATATTCAAATAATGCAAAGTTTATGCTTGTCTTTGAAGTTTTGAAAATGCGTGTTAGCCGACAAAAGAATTTTTGTAAGAAAATTCAACTCAATATTTAGAGTAAAGCCTCACAGGAGTCAGGATACCTTTTGTAACAGTATGCTTTAGAACTAACCTATGCTTCAATTAGGACTTTTGAAGGGTTGTAACGTGGCTTTGTTCACGGTTTAAGAAACAAAGGATAGGCTCAAAGTGTATTTGTACCCGCCCATTCTTCTTGATGTTATTTAGTCCTAAACTCACTTAATTGTGCGTTTGAACTTCAATTGAGTCTGAAATGACGTCTGGTGATGGTTCAGACAAGTCAAGTTTGTTAGAAAGAAGTCATTTTGGCATATTTTCCATGTTGTTGAGGATTTGTAGTGACCTCTTTTATTTATTTATTATTCCTGATTTTTCCTGACTATTCTTGTTCTTGAGATTACAGTCAGCGGGATGCCCCAGTTTTTCTTAAGTCTCCTTCGTAGGTTTTGACTTAATGGGTTGTTCTTTTGAGAGATAATGACTGCCTATTTGATAGGGAACCATCACCATCTTTTGATTCCAGAGTAATGTTTTTGATATCACTCGTTGTATACGAAATGAGAGTTTGCGACTGAACGTGCGTTTGAATTAACTGAGAGACTACCCTGTCCCAGGTTTTGATTAAATGTTTCAATTTGTGTAAAAAAGAAAACTTCTACTTCTTTGGCTCGAAGGGGTTGACTAGGGATTATCTTCCTTATATCTCCAGTGTTTAGGAATGGAAAGAACGCCTGTACATCGTCAGCAAGGTCTGTCCAAAAGCATATTGTATGGGATAAAGCATTGTTTTCGTCATCCTCCTTCTAAAGGCTTATAAATTTTAG
Source organism: Vicia faba (assembly GCA_948472305.1). NCBI lineage: Eukaryota > Viridiplantae > Streptophyta > Magnoliopsida > Fabales > Fabaceae > Vicia > Vicia faba. The sequence goes on along the minus strand of OX451740.1, from coordinate 1,095,392,768 downwards.
CAAGAGTTGAATGTCATAAAGAGAGTAAAAAGCATATTTTAAATATAGTGAAAACGAATGGATCAATTCAAGACAAACATATGCAATGCATTAGTGAAACAGAGTTTGACATTAATAGATAAGTGTTTCAACAACAAAAGAAATTACAACTTGAAATTTCAAATGAACAAAAGCCTCCTTGTCTGAACTTGTCATTTTAGATGGTGTGTGCTTGAGGGACAACAAAAGAATTCAGTCTGAGCATCTTGTGTGAACTCCAGCACTCCTTCGTCGATCAATTCTTGAATCTTATTTTTCAATTCCCAACAGCTATTCGTATCATGTCCAGGATTATTGGAATGGTACGCACACCTTGTATCAGGATGATAGCTAGGAGCAGAGGTATTAGGATTCCGAGGAGGACCTCTCAACGTAATTAAATCTAACTTCAACATGTGTTGAAATAATTGAGCCAAGGACATGTTGATGTTAGTAAACTGTATCTCGGGCTTGTTTTGCCTTTGCTGATTTTCCCATTGACGAGATCGTTCTTGAGCCCGTGATGTAGCGGTAATTTGGAAAGATCTGTTCTTCCTTGAACCGGCTTTTTGTTTCATGGGAGGCTGAGTAGTGACTTGATCCCTAACTCTAGTTGTTTTCCCCATTTGGTTACATCCGTCTCGACGAAGTTTGTTGATGAGGGTCCTTAGCTCTTCTTGTCCCTGAGCTAAGTTTTGGATGAGAGCCATTTATCCCAACATCTGGATTCTCATTATTGCTACCTCTACTTGCAATTGGGTTATCTGACTTTCCTTGTAACGTTCAGGGTCGTCATTGGTCACGCTCTCAATGAACAGTGTTTTCAACTCTTCTTGCCCCTTGGATAGGTTCAAGAACATCCCTTGAAGTTAAGTGTTTTGAGCCTGAATGTCCTTGATATTCTGTTCTAGATCCATCTCTACTGAAATAAACAGTAAGAAGATAATAAGACTTGTATGGGAGAAGCCTGTCATGATATGATGCATGGTATGTTGATGCATGTTTTCAAGGATCTCGCGGGGTAAACACAAGAAGATGTTAGAAGTTTAATTTTGATCCACGACTTTGATTGGTGAACTTCGTATCAGTGGATGTCCTTCCACGAGAATCAAGCTTACCATGTCAAGTGGGTCGTAGCCCTTGATTCAAGTTACCGTGCTTTGGTCTTGACGGCATTTGGTTAGAGGAAAATAAACCCTCTTGCCCCTTGATAGACGTCTGGTTCAACGTGACCCTGCATCATAGGCCCCTTGAGACCCTTGAAATGGTTATTGAAAATGCTATGGTATGATGTCATGATGTTATGTACAAGTATGCAAAGTAAGCAAGTTGTTATATATAAATAAACATATACACACAAAGTAGACAAGTCCTCAGGTTTAGGATTGCATGGAGTCTTATAGGTAAATACCCTCTTGAAGTTTAATTGGCTCAACCTGTCTTAGAAAATAACTGGGTTCTAGGGGATCTAAATATCACTGATCTTTCTTCATCGGACATTGTTTCAGCGCAAACCTCTTTAATGGCGACTGAAATATCCCGAAAGTATAATCTCAATAAGCGTAGTATCGAGTATTAACCAACTTTGGACTGCACTAAAGCCGGTTACCTCACTACTTCCTAATGGCTAAGTTGGTCAAGTAAAGGTTCTAAAGTCAGTTAGTGCTTCATGACACCACACAGCGGCCCCGTATTCTCCTTGACTACTCAAGGGCTACCAGTACCAACAAATGTGTTACACTAACGCATCTATTGCTTATACCATATCGGTATACCCCGCACAATTTCCACAGCTTATTGCTACTTACCTAAAAAGATGTCCCAGATCCGGGTAGAGGATCAAAACAAGCCCAAACAAGGAACCATAATGTAAAGCAAGGAAGTCAAACAAGGAAAGCAAGTAAAGGTGATCTAGCCCTAAGGTAACCCCACTTTTAAGATTACTCTCCAACAGATTCGCCAGTTCTGTAACGCGGTGGGAGAACTGTGATACGGTGGCAAAACCGACTGTTAATACTGGTTTGCGTTTTTTGTTCGCAAAATGTCGCGGTAAGCAAGAGTCGCCACCGACTTTTATTTTATCTAACAAGGAAAAGGAAAAAGAACAGAAAAAACCTTTTTCGAGAATGTTTCTGAGTACGGGGGTAGATTATAGAAAGGGAAGGTGTTAGCACCCTTTCTATCCATGGTTTTCCATGGGCTCTTAGGTACTTGCTCATTTTGAAAACTGCTTATGTGTGCTTCTTTTGAAAAGTTTTGTTTTACTTTGTTTTAACCCTTGTTTCTGTCCTCAAGAGTATTACGAAGTTGTTTTTGAAAACTTTGTTTGAAAAGTGTTTGGTGTGAAAAAGTTTGTTTGTTTGAGCAAGTACCTAGGAACTAATCTACCTACTCGAAAAAGAATGTTCGTTTTCCTTTAGACAATGTTATTCTATTATTAAGGAATAGGTAGCACCGTCTTTGGAGTTTTAAAGGAACGTTCGAAGGGACGAAATGGTCTCTGAAGGCAACAAGTAAGGATACCTTAGTGTTTCGAAGGGACTACCGTCATAAGATCAAATTCGTAGGCAACTCGAGGGACAAGTAGGGACTATGATCTTTATGACGACTTTAAATCGCGGATCATTGCTAAGGTATCCCTATGTTCGAGGGACACGACCATTATTTCCGAGGCAACCAAGTGAGGCAAACCCTAGGAGTGAGCATGTGCATGTGTTTGATTTCAGTTATTTAATCTTTGCACAATTAAGGTGATCTACTGTTTTAATTTTATTTGACTTTTCATACAATCCTATTAACATACATCTAAGCAGTTTATAGTTTACGAAAATTAAAATGCAGTAAAGTTTAAAGTCCTAGCTATTACAAGGCTTTCGCAGATACATAGTTATCTTGACTGTAAATAAAGATGCGGAAACTTAAAACCCTAATTAAATCTATTACAACCTGAAGTAGATACAATAATAGAAAAAAAATTAAAATGCGCACAGATAATTAAATGCGAGAATGAATTAAGAAACCTAAAAATCTAATTGAAAAAATATTTAAGTTATTTTTTTGAGAAAAAAAAATTAGGTTATGTACAAAATTAAAACCCTGATTTCTAATTAATTTAAATTATATAAAAAAGGAATTAAATTTCCCTAAATTAAATTAATCTAATTAATTAAGGAAATAAAATATTTTTATGAAAAAAATGATTTTTAATGTTTTTATGATTTTTTGATTAAATAAAAAAAATGATTTTTATGTTATTTTGTAAAAAAGGAAATTATTAATGAAATAATTAAAATAAGAAAAATTAAAATAGAAAATAAAAGAATGGGCCTGTATTGTTGAAAAAGGGGGTGTATGTCTGAATTTGCAAGCCCAATTCTTGTTTAGCTCAGTCCTTGCGTTAGATTCCATGTGATGCTCTTCCTGATGTCCATGGTATGCCTTGAGCGTTTAGGCGTTGGATCTGGATTGATCATGAATCCATTGGTTGGATGGTGCGGTGCATGGTGGACTCCTGGAAGCATGGGGTACAGAATCTGCATGTAAACCTTAGGAAAATAATAAAACGCTACGTGCGCCTTTGCCACTGGACCAAATGTTCTTATTTGTTATAATAATAGAAACAATGAATAATATATAAAACAAAGTGGCTAATAAGAATAAATGAAAAACGCGCGCCAGATTTCAAATGGACCAATGGGGTGGTGACAAATCACCCTCTTCTTCCCTGTCCGTCGTCTTAGGTCCCTTACTTTTACCTACGGACAAGCTGCCATAACTAAAACCCTACAAGCTTCAAAAATCAATAGCATGCAATATAAATGCAATGTAAGACCACATATCAATTTGTTTTGACCTTACGAGTACGATGATACCCTTTTCCTGGGCCAATTTAACCTGTATGACAAAACCCTAAAACGCAAGAACAAACCGTAATAATGGAAAATACGCATACAGGCGTCCAAATGCAATATTGGTTGAACCAAAATGTTCCAAATGATGATACAAACATAATGCTATGCTTAAAAGTAATTAATCATGCGTAAATTGTAAAATCAAATTCAAGATTATATGAGCAAATTGTGGGTCTATAGCTCGCGATTCTGGGCTTGTGGAAGCTTGCAAATGAGCGTGTTAGCTTCTGGGAAGGTCCAGGAAACGATTATGAGTGTTGAAATACTTTGAATTTCCCTCCAAGCTTGAAACCGATTCACCACTGTTGTCCAGAATTTTGAGTTTTGTTTGGGGTTCTCACGCCTGCAAATCCTTCCTTTTGCGCATTGTTCTTGTTCAGTATATATATTAGAACAAATTAGGTTAACAAAAACGCATTGTATCTTGGTTAATTAAGGAGATTGGATTTGATTTTATCCTTGTATTATATGTTTCCAAAACAAACATAATCATGCCAATTTTGATTCAATTTGCCTTGCACGATTTGGAAATGATTTGTTAGCCTAATTGGATTTTATTCCTACAAAAAATCAAATCAAAAATCAATCTTTTGTATTTTTTGCAATTTATTTGATTTAATTTGAATTTTAAATAATAAGAAATCAAAATAAAATAAATAATAAAGCAAATAAAGTGTAGATGCTGATTTGGGTCGTGGACCATGTCACAAGCAAGATGCAATCATGAAATGCTAGGCCCATTTGACAAAAAATGTATTTTTGAGGACATTTGACTTTTGGCAATTTTGCAAAAATGGTCAACTTTGACAAGGAATATCTCTTCCAATTTTAACCCTAGAGAGGTGTTCTTGGACTTTTTAGAAAGCTTAAATGTCCTCTAAACAACCCTTTTGGTTTCATTTCAATTGGGTCTTCCATGTTCATGTAAGAAGCTTTGACCCAAAATGTGTTTTTGTTGACTTTTCAAAAGGACCTATAATGTAGAAATTCATATCTTTTGATGAGTTCATATTTTGAACTTGTGGGATGAAGATGAATTGTATGGAATTGAATCCTTTTCAAAATGAGCTTTGGATGGAAAATTTCTGATAAAGTATGAAGAAGTTATGCTTGGTCAAAGTTTGGTTGACTTTTCCATGAGAAACCCTAATTTAGCAACTTTTGGGTTTTGATGAATTTGGGGCATTCCTTGAGGAATCATGGTCAACCATTGATCAAATGATTGATATCACTTCAAAATGTTGATGTTGACCAAAAACCTTGAAGTTTGACTGTATGTGGGCCACAATTGACTTTTGACCTAGTACAGTTGATTTTCAGGCATCTGAGCAATTGACTGAGCAAACTTCTTGTGCAAGGCATGAAACTTGACATGGATGATCTTGATAACATATTAGGACCATGGAAAGAATTTGGGACTTTTGAAGTTCACACATCTTGATGAAAATGGAAACCCTAGTTTGAGGTACATTGCCTTAGGAGAGAGTTTGTCTGGTCAACTCTTGGGCATCCTTGAGCAAATTGAGGACCTCAATGGGCATGTGTTGAGTAAAATGAGATGGAAAATTTTGGGCTACAACAACTGCCCCTGTTCAATCTTCTTAAACCTGAGGATGTAGATCGGCTTGTCTGCCTTTCGTAATCTGAAGGTGGAAGATGATTGGACACTAGAGTGCCCAGAAATTTAGACTCGTCTGAGATAGTGCTGGACTGTGTAGGTAGTATCGGGAATGGGCTTACAAATTCCATTTCAAGGATACGACGGAAGGTCAACCGGAGATGGTCTTAAAGATGCCATCCGGAAGATATGACAGAGAATCGTCGGAGATGGACTTAAAGATGCCATCTAGAGGATGTTGATTTCCCGAGATTTTCCTTTGATGAGAATTCTTGTTCCTGTCGTTGAGGAGGAATCTGCTGAGGAATGTTGGTCTCTGTCTAAGGAGAAATATAATTTTAGGAGCTTCATTTGTCCGTTACTCTACTGGGGAATCATCTCTTAGTCGAGGAGGTGAAAGTGAACTGCTATCTGGTCGTACTCCAAGCTTTACAGTGATTTTCTAAGGATAATAAGATCAACTGCTATCTAGTCGTGCTCCAGGTTTTATAGTGTCTTACTAGGGAGATGAGATTAAACTTACTATTTGGTCATACTCCAGGCTTTGCAATCTCAAAAACTGTTATCTGGTCGTGCTCCAGGCTTCAGAAGGAATCAAGTGGTTATCTGGTTGCATCCGGGTTTTGACTTGAATTTAAGGCATACTAACATCCGGTCGTTTCCAGGCTTCATAGTAATTGTCCGAGTAAACTATTATTTGGTCGAATTTCAAGCTTCGCAGTACCTCATACTGTTATCTAGTCGTGCTCCGGGTTTCACAGTGCCTCTTGCCGCTATCTGGTCGTGCTCTAGTCTTCACAGCGTCTTATACCTTTATCTGGTCATGCGCCAGGCTTCACGGTGTCTTATACCACTATCTAGTCGATTCCAGGCTTCATAGTATTTGGAGAAATCAAGATATTATCCGGTCGATTTCTGGGCTTCATAGCTTGAATACCACTATCTGGTCGATTCCAGGCTTCGTAGTATTTTGGGAGAAATTAAGATATTATCCGGTCGATTTACGGGCTTCATAGCTTGAATTTGAGATATACCCCTATCTGGTCGATTCCAGGTGTTGTACCCCAAAATTTTCCCTCCCATATTCCTCAAGACATTTCAAGAATAATCTTCAAGTTGCTCAAGTTGGCTCAAAGGTTGGACAGTCAAATCACCTCCTAAGGCAGTCAAGTCAAAATTAGGGTTTTGTGTTGCATTAAGGTACTCATATCCAAATGGCCTCAAGTGCTTCCCAATGTCTTAATATGTTATTAAGTTCACCCATGTCAAATTTCAAGCCTTGCAGAGGAAGTTTGGTCAATCAATTGCTCAAGAGACCCAAAAATCGACTATGCTAGGGCAAAAGTCAACTGTGTCCCAAATACAGTCAAACCTCAATATTTTTTTGTCAAAATTCTCATTTTGAAGGTTAATTCATCATTTGATCAAGGGTTGATCATGATTCATCAAGGATTGCTCAAGATTCATCAAGATTCAAAAGTTGCTAAATTAGGATTTTGTAGGAAAAGTCAAATCAACTTTGACCAAGCATAACTTTCTCATACTTTATGAGAAATGACCCATCCAAATATCATTTTAAGAGGATGCAATTTCCTACAATCCATCTTCACACCCCAAGATCAAGAAATGCTCTCACAAAAAGTTACAAATTTGGACATTATAGGTCATTTTTGAAAGTCAACAAAAACACCTTTTTTGCCAAAGCTTATAACTTGAGCATGGAACATCAAAATGAGATTAGACAAAAAAGGTTGATTATAGGACATCTCAAGGATTCTAAAAAGTCCAAGAACACCTCCAAAAGTTCAAAATTGAGGAAGTTATGCATTGTTGAAGTTGGGCATTTTTCCAAATTTGCCAAAAGTCAACTATCCTCAAAACTCCAATTTTTGACAAAAGGGCCCACTTTTCCCACTTGATATAGTCTTGTCATGCCACACACGTGTTCCATCTTTAATTTCATGGACATTCATCTATTTTTCTATTTTATTTCATTTTTATTGATTTAATTCATTATTAATCAATATTAAATCAAATAAAATCTAAAAATTGATGTAATAAGATTATTGTGGTCATTACAACTTGCAAATATCATATAACACTCAATCAAATTCGTGCCAAGTCAAAACATGCACAAAATCTCAGATTTGATGCAAATATGGCAACTTGTTTATGGTGATCAAAAGCAAATCTTGATTCTTCAATGCATAAGGTTTAATGCCCAAATTTTGACCTAAACACATTCTATTATATGCACACAAGCAAGCCAGACCAAAAACACGCACAAACCACTGCTAAAACGGCCAACTCAGAATTGAAAAAAACCTTGAAAAAGTGGGGATCGAATTCTTGTTTGGAGGCATTTTTAAAGCAAAAGCTCAACACTACTCCCTTGCCTGATATCCTGTGAAGCTGTAGCAATCAAAACCAGCCCTTGAGACCATCTAAAACTCGCTGTAATTCATCACGAATCAAGCTCTGAACATGGAATCCAAATCTCCAATTCTTGCATCTTTTCTTTAAAATCTTGGCATATTTGTGTTTGTTATTTGATTTAGAACGTCTTGGCATTATCCAATTTGATTTTCATGGCCTGTATAACGATGCCCGAATCTAGGGTTTATATGTGTTGTTTTTAGGCATTTGAATTACAGGGAAAATTGGGCCAAATAATGGTTACAAGGATGACCAGGAGGAAGAGACGAGTGCATTGGTACTCTTGGGTTTCGTTTACATGGCCTAGAGATGATTTTTGAGATACCCTACGAAACTTCCTGCGGATAAAAATCCGCAGGTAAATAACCAGGGTTATTTGAAGAAGACGATGGTGTGTCCCTTTGCTATTGGTCCATTCAAATCAGTGGCGCTCTTTTTTATTATTTCAGGCTTAGTGCATTATTTCATATATTATGTTTCTTTCTTATTCCACTAACAAAGATGCAGCGTAGATGAGTTGGTGAGCGTGCTATTGCAAAACCCCTTGGGACCTGGGTTCGAATCCTTGGTACCCCCAAAACTTTGTTCAATTTTTTCTTCAGGAAATTGTGTGCAACTCCCAAGATGCAGTCCACCATACGCCTCAAGGATCCACCTGCCAAATGGATTGCCATTCAAATCCAAGGGTCCAGATTGCATGCCCATCATACTCCTTGGTCAACAAACGCACGTTGGATCCCAAAGGTCAAAGCAGGCTGGATGTTTTGGGCCAACCAATTAAAGATTCACACCCTCTTCAGGCCCACACCCCCCTGAGGATTTCTTTACATTTTATTTCTTTCTTCTTATTTATTTATTTTATTATTATTATTATTATTATCTTAATTAATTAATTAACCAATTAACTTTTTTTTCATAAAATCAGAAAACAAAAAATAATATTTTTATTGATTCCATTAATTTTATTATTTTATTTTTGTAAATAACAATTAATTAATTTATTTAGTTTAAATAAGTTTAACAATAACATATTTTGCAATAAATTAAAATTAATTTAGAATTAGGTTTTTAATATTTTTAACCATTCTTATTTTATTTCCTTTATTAAAATAAAACCCAAAAATATTTTCATTTACTTAATTAATTCAATTATTAACTTAGACTAATTTTTAATTCAAAAAATAACAAAAAATATGCTTTATTTAATTTAAAAGGGTCAAAACCCTAAGACACTCCGATTTAATTTTCTCGCGCGCGAATAATTTTTTATCCATATTTCAATATTGTAACTGCTCCGAGAATGTAATAGTTTTTAGCTTAGGACTTTATTTATTTATTTATCGCTTTTATTTACTTTTCGCAATTTAATTTTTAAGGGTTTGTCTTTGGCGATGTAAATACCCGACGCCTTGTAATAGCTTAGATTTATTTTCCGCAATCTGATTCCCGCACAATATTAACTGTTAGATGTTTGATAATTAGGCAATGCATGACAAGACAAATCTTTAACCTAAAATCAACAGTAGCTCACCATTAACATGTACAGATAAAAATAACTAAAAACAATACACTCACACATGTCACTCTTAGGGTACACCTCACTTGGTTGCCTCGAACGTGGTCATTGAGTATAGGAAGTTTTAGAGGTCGCCCTCTTCTCCAAAGATCATAAGTTTCCTCGAAACGGTTGCCTCGGATAAAATTATCTAAGACATTAGGGTTACCGCTAAGGCGTCCTAACATTGCTTTAGTGACCACGTATCCCTTAATCAAATTGACTCGAAAACTCCAACGATGATGCTTCCTACTCCTCAATAGTGGGATAGCATTTTCTAAAGGACACTTGTACAGATTAATTCTTTTTTGAGTAGGTAGATGGTTCTTAAGTACTTGCTCCTTTCAAAAACAAAACAAAACATTTCGCACTCACACTCTCTTCAAAAACAAAACTCTTTTCAAACCCACAATCACAAAGAAAAGCAAACTTTTGAAAACACAATGAGCAAGTACCTAAGAGCCCGTGGATAACCACGGATAGAAAGGGTGCTAACACCTTCCCTTTCTATAACCTACCTCCCGAACCCGAGAAATATCTCAAAAAGGAATTTTTCTGCGCTTTTGTCCTTTCCTTGTTGGATAAAATAAAAGACGGTGGAGACTCTTGCTTACTGCGACATTTTTCAAAAACAAACGCAAACGCGAACCAACATTCCAAAACAGTAAGTTCTATTCCCACCGATCACAGAACTGGAGACTCTGCTGGGGAATTTTTATAAGTGAGGTGTACCTTAGGATTAGATCACTATGTTTTCAATTGTATGCTTTGTATGCTTTAATTTTGTGGGCTTGTATCGGAGTTCTATAGATCCTAACCCGGATCTGGGGATACCCTTTAGGTAAGTAGCAATAAACTGTGAGGGATCTGTCCGGCGTAGACCGACACTGATGAAGCAGTAGCTACATTGGTGTGGCACCTTGGTCTGTACCGATATCCCTTGTGTTGGAACGAGGAGAATATGGGTCCTCTAAGGAGTCATTAAGCACCAACTGACCTTAGAACCTTAAATTGACCAACTTGGCCATAGAACAGTAGCAGTATGCTACACTCATTGAGGCTAAACTCTCGCGATGATTCCGGTCGCAAGAAAAGGTTGCTAAATTGGAATTATGACCGATCGAGGGTAGTCAGTGATATTGAGATCCTTTAGAACCCGGTTACTATTTTTAGGACAGGTTTAAACCAACTGAACTTAAAGAGGGTAGTACCTAAGCTTCATGCCAGCCTGAAATCTAAGGGCTCTCAGTGTGACTTGTGTGCCTTTACCATGTTTGCTTTTTGTGGATACTTGTGGTGTGCCTTTATCATGACATCATGACATCATAACATTGCATACATCTTGCATAAGGACTAACCTATTTCAAGGACAAGAGGGTTTCATCTTTGCTCTGTTTTGTAGGTCATCATGATGCCCATGCGTAAGAATACTATCCAGATCAACTTTGTCCAAGTCCCTACCTTGCTTAAAGAGTTGGTTGTCAGGATTCCAGACACTACTTCCTTCATCAGGAGGCATGGTTCTCTTCTCAGTTTGGTCACCTCAAAATTGGACGAACAAATGATGAGTGTTCTGGTCCAATTCTATGATCTGTTGTACCATTGTTTTACTTTCCAGGACTTCCAGCTGGTTCCTACCCTAGAAGAGTTCTCTGAGCTGCTCGGTATCTCTATTTTGGAGCAGACCCCATTTATTGGATGGGAGAAGACTCTTAAGCCCGAAGAAATTGTTGCAGCCATTCACTTGACCAAAGAGGAGGTAATGGCTAACTGGGAGACTAGAAGTGGAGCTAAGGGTTTTCTGACTAAGTTTTTGGTTGACAAAGCTAATTACTTCTGGGACAGCTTAGACTTCAAGGCGTACGAGGATACTCTGGCTCTCTTGATTTATGGTCTGGTATTGTTTCCGAATCCTGACACTTTTGTTGATATTAATGCCATAAAGATCTTCATCTCTCAGAACCCGGTACCCACTCTCTTGGGTGACGTCCTTCATCAGCTCTATGCTCTTACTGCCCGAAAGCGGGGAACTTTGATGTGCTGTGCTCCTTTATTGTCGAGGTGGTTTATTTCGCACCTCCCTAAGTTTGTACTGAAGAACAAAGAAGGAATGGGCTGGGCTTATAGGGTGATGTCTCTTTCTAATAATGACATTATCTGGACTCTCAAAGGCTTGGATGAGGTGACTGTCATTGATCGCTGTGGAGAGTATCCTAATGTTCCATTGATCGGAACCCATGGAGGGATTTCTTATAACCCATGCTTAGATCTCCGTCAGTTTGGAAGAGCCAGAAGAGAAGCGCCTCATGAGATGTTGATGCCTCATATCATCTTTGATTTTCAGGGAGATAGCGACGAGCTGCGTCGTAGATTCATAAGGGCTTGGGACAGAGTTCACCAATCTGATCCACATGAGTTGGGACCAAAGACTTCTTTGCCAATGGAGCCATATCTCAGATGGGTCCGCATCCGCGCCCAGAAGCTAGGTATGCGATATGAAGCTGTCAGGCCTGTTACTCTTGAAGTTGCTAATGAAGAGGGGGTTCTTCCAACTATTCTCCACCCTTATATGCCCACTGATATTGGGGCACTGAAGAGGTCTTGGATGCAATTGAGGAATGAACGGGATTCTTATTGGGAGAGGTTCAATGAACAGGAGCAGAAGATCCAGAAGCTGACTAGGCAACTGGAGAACGAGCGGATCCTGAATGATTATGTCCGCACTGAGAAGAAGATATCATGGGAGCGTTGATGGACCTTTGTTGATTTCTTTTACAGTTTTTTATTTACTTGTAACGCCTAAGGGCAATTTGTTGAACAATTTAAATTTTGAATTTTAAATCTAATAAAGTGTGTTTCCTTTCTTGTTTACAAATTTGAATCTCAATTGCCTTTGAAATCATAAATCATACGTATTTCATCCCATGCACTTCATAAACAAGTACCCTTTTTACAGGTCTCTTATCTTCTTCGTTGTTTATTTCAGCAATCATCATGTCTACTGAACCTTCAACTAAGCAAGCTATCAAGGCCCTCCAGGCCCAGAATGCCCAATTCAAGAGTTGTTCATGAATCTAGCTAAGGGTCAGCAGGACCTGAAGACCTTGATTCTAAAGGAGAAAAAGAAGAAGAAGAAGAGGACCATCTTGTTCAATACTGGACGCAGGTTTGGAAACGGGTTGCAGAATGAAGTTGATCTGACCACCTCATCTGGAGGGAAGGATAGTCCACAAGAAAGAAGGGCTCCTAGCCCCATGGTCTGCGACAACGAGACGGACTATGATGAAGAATAGTATCCTCCTGCTGAGGATAAGTACAAACAGCTGGAAGACCGTTTAAGTGTTATGGAGATACAGAAAGTGCCCGGTCTGGACTTTGGAGATCTGGGTCTATCATCTGGGGTGGTGATTCCCCATAAATTCAAGGCACCTGCCTTTGCCAAGTATGATGGAGTTTCCTGTCCAAAGCTGCACCTCTGGTCATATGTGAGGAAGATCCGGCCTTACACTACTGATAAGAACTTGTGGATCCATTTCTTTCAAGACAGTCTCTCAGGGACTCAGCTTAAGTGGTTCTATCAGTTGGACGGGGCCAGTATCCACAGTTGGGAGGATTTGGCTACTGTATTTTACAGGCAGTATCAGTACAACTCCGACCTCGCTCCTACGCGTACCCAACTCCAGGGTATGTCAATAGGAACGGGTGAAAGATTTAAAGAGTATGCTCAGAAATGGAGAGACCTTGCCGGAAGGGTGCAACCTCCTTTGGCTGATCGTGAGCTTGTTGACATGTTTTGGGGGACCCTGTCTGGTCCATTATTTAATCATCTGATTGGAAGCTCTTCAGCTGGGTTTACAGATCTTATTTTGACTGGTGAGAGGATTGAAGCTGGTATTAAGGCTGGGAAGATACAGAAGGGTGCCTCATCAAGCACCAAGAAGAAGCCATTTAAGAGATAGTCCAGTGATGTCTACAGTTCGAGAAGACAGAATAGACCTGAACACCGCCAAGCTGTCAATGCGGTTGTTATTTCAAAACCTGCTAGTGCTCCTCAGCATCACAATCAAGAAAAGGACGAGAGACCTCGAAGGCAATTCACTCGTCTCAGCATGAATTTGTCTCAGATTCTTCCACAGTTGCTGAAGACCAATCTGGTGACTCTAAAAGAAGCTCCGAAGAATCTAAGTACCACATCACCAAAGTACAACCCTAATGCCCGTTGCGCTTTTCACTCTGATAGCCCGGGGCATAATACAAATGATTGTTGGGTTTTGAGGAATAGGGTGCAAGACCTAATTGATGCAAAGGAGATTGAGTTTGAAGCGCCCGAGAGGCCTAATGTTGTGACTGCTCCCATGCCCAAACATGAAGTAAATGCTGTAGAGGAAGACTTGTTTGTAGTTTCCGTGGATGATATTGTTACCCCTCTGATGACTGTCAAGAAGAACCTATTGCTAGCCGGTTTATTTTCGGGTTGTGGCGAAGGTTGCCTTATGTGTTCTGTTTTACCTATTGGTTGCCCATTTCTGAAGTCAGGTATCCAAAACTTGATGGATAATAAGGAGATCCTGTTTGAGAAGATTGTTGTTCCTTCCATTCCTACTGAAGAAGTTGCCATCATTACCATTTTCAACAATTCTTCTAAGGCTCCCTCGAGGAAGCCTGTTAGGATTACATCTACTCCGAAGATCGCACCTGTAATCATCACTATTCTGGGGCCCATCCCCTACACCTCTGACAAAGCTGTCCCTTGGCACTATGGGGCAGATGTTTATGTTCTTGGAGTTAAGCAAGAGTTGGATGCTGATACCGTCGTCAGCAATATTACTGGGTCTGCTAAAGTCACCCGCAGCGGTATACTTTTCTCACCTGATATTGCTCCACCAACTATCCGAAGACCTGTTGTTATTACACCTGCAAGTGTATCTACTGCCATTCCTGATCAAGTTCTTAGTTCTACTCCTATCGCTGAGTCATTTGACGCTCGGGGCAAAGGGATCACCACTGATGTGCCTGCCCAGACGGAGGCACCGAAGACCATTACTGTTGAAGCTTCCAAGCAGGAGATGGAAGAGATTCTGAAGATTATTAAGAAAAGTGATTATAACGTAGTTGAGCAGCTGGGGCAAACCCCATCCAAGATTTCTATGTTGTCACTGTTGTTGTGTTCAGAGTCCCATGCCAAGGCTCTGATTACCTTCCTGAAGACTGCCCACGTGCCACAAGAGACATCAGCTGATCAATTTACCGATTGTGTGGCCAATTTAACTACTGATAATGGTTTGGGTTTCTCCGACGCTGATTTGACTGCTAAAGGGAAGAACCATAATGATGCCCTGCATGTATCCATTGAATGCAGGGGCATGACTCTTGCACATGTATTGGTTGACACTGGTTCCTCGTTGAATGTCTTGCCCAAGAAAGCTCTAGACCGGTTGGATTGCAAAGGGTTGGAGCTAAAGCCAAGTAACATCATTGTCAGGGCCTTTGACGGGTCTAAAAGGATGGTGCATGGTGAGGTTGATATTCCAATTAAAGTGGGTTCTCAGGTCTTCAATTCTACATTCTACGTGATGGACATTCGTCCATCCTATTCTTGTTTGCTGGGTCGTCCATGGATCCACAAAGCTGGAGTTGTAACCTCAACGCTCCACCAGAAGCTGAAGTACCCGGTCAGAGGGAAGATTGTGACAGTACAAGGGGAGGAAGAGTATATGGTCAGCCACCTCAACTCGTTCAGATACGTAGAGATGGATGGGGAGTTTATTGAGACCCCATTTCAGCACTTTGAAGAGGTTCCTCAAACACTGGCATCAGCTGAGACTGTGGTTGAAGATTCTCATATGAAGATGGCTTCCTTAAAGGATGCCCGAGCTGTTATTGAGAAGGGTGAGTGTGCAAATTGGGGCCGACTCCCTGATTTTATTCAGAAGACTAACAAATTTGGTTTGGGTTTCACTGCATAAGCTCAAAGGGTTGTTCGAAGTGCAAGAATTGGAAGACCTCCCGTGTTCATCAGCAATTCGGGAGTAAATGCCATTGAAGATGATGTGGAGGAGTCTGAATTCGACAGCTGGATCTATCCTACGACCAACGGTGGGCCAAGAAACTGGACAGCAAAGGACTTCATCCCTATTACTTTTGTTAACCAGTAATGAACTCTTTGTTTTAAATTTGTAACAGACAATTTTGTGAAACTTCATGGCCCGGTGTCTTACCCGGGGCACCGTGGCTTCATTTGTGAGGGCTTTTGTGTGCCATTTTCATATATCATTAATAAAAGCATTGGACGTCTTTTGCATTTCAAATTTTGCGCTCCTTGTTTTTCTTTATTATATGTTGCAAAACAACTATTTTACACACACTCACATATACAGGTCCACATCCACTCTGGATCTCATTGGTAACGACACTGCTACTGCCAGTTATGACTTCGAAAATCCGATCAACTTAGCCGAAGATAAAGGTGAAGATGATTGCGAAGTGCCTGGTGAACTTGCAAGACTGCTACTCCAGGAAGAGAGGGTCATACAACCACATGAAGAGCCACTGGAAACGATGAATCTGGATACTGAAACAGACAAGAAGGAAGTCAAGATTGGTACAAATTTGGAGCTTAGTGTGAAGCAACGGTTGATTCAGATGCTGCATGACTATGTTGAGATCTTTGCCTGGTCTTACAAAGATATGCCTGGGTTGGATACTGACATTGTGGTTCATCGCCTGCCTACCAAGGAAGACTGCCCTCCGGTAAAACAGAAGGTTCACCGTATGCGCCCAGAGATGTCTGAGAAAATCAAAGCCGAAGTTATGAAACAGTTTGATGCCGGTTTTCTAGCAGTGACTTCTTACCCTCAGTGGGTTTCCAATGTGGTGCCTGTGCCGAAGAAGGATGGTAAGGTTCGAATGTGTGTTGACTACAAGGACTTGAACAGGGCAAGCCCTAAGGATGACTTCCCTCTACCACACATCGACGTTCTGGTTGACAATACTGCTCAGCACAAGGTATTCTCCTTTATGGATGGTTTCTCCGGTTATAATCAGATAAAGATGGCTCCCGAGGACATGGAGAAGACCATTTTTGTTACTCAGTGGGGTACCTTTTGCTACAAGGTCATGCCTTTTGGGTTGAAAAATGCTGGGGCAACGTATCAGCGTGCCATGGTTGCTTTGTTTCATGATATGATCCATCATGAGATTGAAGTATACATCGACGATATGATTGCGAGGTCCCAGACTGAGGAGGAACGCCTTAACCATCTACATAAGCTATTTGACAGGTTGAAGTTGTACAAGCTGAGATTGAACCTGAACAAGTGCACCTTCGGGGTGAGATCTGGAAAACTACTAGGTTTCATTGTAAGCGACAAAGGTATTCAAGTGGACCCGGCAAAGGTGAAAGCCATACAAGAGATTCCAGCCCCCAAGACAGAGAAGGAGGTCAGAGGCTTCCTGGGACGACTGAACTATATTGCCCGGTTCATCTTGCACCTAACTGCTACTTGTGAGCCAATCTTCAAGTTACTGAAGAAAGATCAAGTGGTGCGTTGGAACGATGAATGTCAGGCCGCTTTCGAAAGTATTAAAGAGTATCTCCAGGAGCCACCCATCCTAATGCCACCAGTTGAAGGGAGACCTCTGATCTTATACTTGACAGTACTTGACAACTCAATGGGGTGTGTGCTGGGGCAGCATGACGAGTCTGGCAGAAAAGAGCATGCTATTTATCACCTTAGCAAAAAGTTTACCGACTGTGAGACTCGATACTCACTGCTTGAGAAAACTTGATGCGCTTTGGCATGGGCTGCTCGCCGGCTGAGACAGTATATGCTGACTCACACTACTCTGTTGATATCAAAGATGGATCCCATCAAGTATATCTTCGAAAATCCTGCCCTGTTCGGAAGAATAGCAAGATGGTAGATGATTTTGACTGAGTAAGACATCCAATACACGACTCAAAAAGAAATCAAGGGAAGTGTATTGGCAGACCATTTGGCACATCAGGCAGTAGATGATTACCAGCCTATGAACTTTGAATTCCCGGACGAGAATATCATGTTGATAACCGATTGTGAGACACCAAGACCGGATGAAGGATCTGAGGAGGGATCCTGATGGTCTATGTACTTTGATGGAGCTTCGAATGCTTTGGGTAATGGCATTGGCGCTGTGATCATATCTCCTAAAGGCTATCATACTCCATTCATCGCCCGACTATGTTTCAACTGCACCAACAATATGGCAGAGTATGAAGCATGCATCATGGGTCTTCGAGCTGCAATTGACCTAAGGATAAAGTTTCTAAGTGTCTTCGGAGATTCCGCTCTCGTGATCAGTCAGATAAAAGGCGATGGGATACGAAACACCTAAATCTTATTCCTTACAAGGAGTATGTATTGACATTTATACCCCATTTCGAGGAGATAACCTTTGAACACTTCCCAAGAGAGGAGAATCAGTTGGCGGACGCGCTAGCTACGATGTCTTCTATGTTCAAAGTCAATTGGGACAACGAGGCTCCCCGGATTATTATTGAAAGATTGGATGAACCTGCACATTGTTGTGATCTTGAGACTTAAGAAGTAACAGAAAAACCGTGGTATCATGAGGTGAAGAGGTATCTTGAAGCTCGGGAATACCCCGAGGGTGCATCTGTTAATGACAAGAAGTTTCTGAGAAGGTTTGCAGCAAAGTTCTTCATCAGCAATGGCATTCTTTACAAGTGAAACCATGATTCGGCCTTACTACGTTGTGTGAATAAGAATGAAGCAGAAAGGATCATGGCGGAGTTAAATGAAGGTACTTTCGGAACTCATTCCAGTGGACATACCATGGCAAAGAAAATCCTTTGGGCAGGATATTACTGGTCCACAATGGAAGCTGATTGTTATCAGCATTCTCGAACATGTCACAAGTTCCAGGTCTATGCTGATAAGGTGCACATTCCTCCAGTTCCTATGAATGTTCTGACAGCACCTTGTCCTTCTGCAATGTGGGGCATTGATATGATCGGCGAGATCAGACCTACGACATCCAACGGGCATCGTTTCATCCTTGTAGCTATTGATTACTTTACGAAGTGGGTTGAAGTAGCTTCCTTTGCTACCGTAACCAAGAACGCCGTGGCACGGTTCATTCGGCACAACCTGATCTGTCGATACGGTGTACCAGAGAGGATCATTACGGACAATGGCACCAATCTTAACAACAAGATGATCACTGAGCTCTGCGAGCAATTCAAGATACATCATCACAACTCTTCTCCCTACCGGCCGAAGATGAATAGGGCTGTCGAAGCGGCAAATAAGAACATTAAGAAGATTGTGCAGAAGATGACAGTGACGTACAAAGACTGGCACGAGATGTTACCATTTACTCTTCATGGGTACCGTACCTCAGCATGGACGTCAACAGGGGCAACACCCTATTCCTTGGTTTATGGCATGGAGGCAGTCTTGCCTATTGAAGTTCAGATACCCTCTCCCCAGATCATGAAGGATGCAGGTTTGAGCGAAGATGACTGGATTCAGACCCGACTTGATCAACTGAATCTAATCGACGAAAAAAGACTTACTGCTGTTTGTCATGGTCAGACGTACCAAAAACGGATGATCAAGGCATTTAACAAGAAAGTTAGATGACAAGAGTATCAAGTTGGGGACCTAGTAATCAAGCGCATTATTCTACCTCAAGGTGATCCCAGGGGCAAATGGACCCCTACTTACGAAGGGCCATTTGTGGTTAAGAACATTTTCTCAGGAGGAGCGATGATTCTAACCACCATGGATGGTGACGACCTTCCTCACCCCGTCAATACAGACATAGTAAAAAGATACTACGCCTAATCAAAGACCCGCTAGGTTGACTGGCCTAGGCAGAAATAAGGGCTTCCCGGCGAACCAAAAGGGTTCGGGCAAAAATAAGGGATGAAAATAAAAAAATCTGTACACCCGGCAAGTCGAAAACCTGAAAAGGCGGCTTGGGCAAAAATGGGTATCCCGATGGACTGAAAACCCGAAAGGGCGGTCCAGGCAAAAGTTAGGGATTAAAGCGTAACACTATGTCTCATTGGATCACTTCGCATCCAGACTTCGGTATCGACTATCAAGCTCGGACGACACTAATCAATCAGATTTATCTTCAACTAAGCAGCAAAGTGATGAGACACTTGAAGATATAAAGGCAATAGCAGAGTTGGAACCCAGTGGGATTATTCACATAGCTGTTTTGTTTTCTTTTCACAAATTGTATAAATTCTATTTGTTCGGCGGCGTTCTCTTACTAGGACGTCAGCCTCTTGTACAAAAACGCCTATTTTCAGGCCAAACTTCAAAATCAATACAAATTCATTTTCAGAAATTTCAAGATGATTTTCTTTTATCTGTTTTGTTTTGCAAAGAACGTCTAATGTTCATTTTGATATATGCATTTGACATTAATTGTTGCTCATAAATATTTACATGCGAAACAGAAGGCAAATTACTGGTAATATCAAAAACAGGGGCAATAAGAATTGTCTGAGCTGTCTAGTTGCTCTGTCCACCAAGGTACCAAGGTAGGTTCAGCTGAAGAATATGACCAAGATATTGTCACTCCCCACAGAGTAAAACAGTAATGGTAGCTCTCCCCACTGAGACTTGCAACTATGAGCGAATCAACAATACTCTCCCCAAGCAGAGTTAATCTACCATCAGCCCTGAAAAGGTTTGGGTATCCCCAGAAGATCTTAATATTCCCCAACAGAGTATAAAGATATTCCCCAGCGGAGTATAAAGATATTCCCCAGCAAGCATAAGAGTATCCCCGACAGTCTTAATATTCCTCAACGGAATATAAGAATGTTCCCTGGTGGAATACAAGATACCCCCAGTGGAGCCATTTCCCAAGCGCAGTCTAAAAAGCTTCCCCGCCAGAGTTGAATCATCTTACCCAGTAGATTCTGGAAGCTTAACCCCTGCGGAGCGCAAATAAATCTCCCCAGCCAAATTCAGAAGGTTATCCTCATAAGAGTCTAACTGGGTTATCCTCAGCAAGTTGCAACTGAAAGATCATCCCCAGCGAAGTTTTTTCTATCCCCAGCGGAGTTCATCATTAAAATCCCCAACAGAGCTTATCAACAGAATCCCCAGCGGAGTTATCTTTAAAATCTTCAGCAGAACGTCTCTTCCCCACAGAGTAATTCCCCTCAGATTAATCTCTTCATCAGTTTATTCCCCCAACGGAGTTCTTCTCTCCTACAGGTTTATCATCTTCGTTCATCATCCCCAGCGGAAACGAAGAACTCAGCTCTATTCTCCAGTAGCTCTGGGATTTATTTTCCCCAGCTAAAACATTATATCCCCATACATCATGATACATGCATATACGCATCATATGAATACAATCTTATTTATTTTGAGAACATCATTTCCTGATCCATATCATGCATTGCATATGACTGACCTTTACCTTTCAGGAAAGATACAATTAAAGTTCTCAATTACGTCGAAGACCTGATCGGTTCTTAAATCTCAATTGAATTATCCTCGGTTGAATTTCAGATAAGGTTCTCAATCTCGACAGTTTCCCTACATCATAGTGTGGACGAGTACTATAACCTCGACGGTATACTCCGTGGAGCACGAGTCAGTTCCTAGATCTTGATGTTTTCCTCCGTCATAGTGTGGACGAGTTCTATAACCTCAACGGTATACTCCATTGAGCACGATACAGTTCCTAGATCTTGATGAAGATGTTTCCCTATGTCATAGTGTGGACGAGTACTATAACCTCGACGGTATACTCCATGGAGCACGAGTCAGTTCCTATATCTTGATGTTTTCCTCCGTCATAGTGTGGATGAGTTCTATAACCTCAACGGTATACTCCATTGAGCACGAGACAGTTCCTAGATCTTGATGAAGATGTTTCCCTACGTCATAGTGTGGACGAGTACTATAACCTCGACGGTATACTCCGTGGAGCACGAGTCAGTTCCTAGATCTTGATGTTTTCCTCCATCATAGTATGGACGAGTTCTATAACCTCAACGGTATACTCCATTGAGCACGAGACAGTTCCTATATCTTGATGAAGATGTTTCCCTACGTCATAGTGTGGACGAGTACTATAACCTCGACGGTATACTCCGTGGAGCATGAGTCAGTTCCTAGATCTTGATGTTTTCCTCCGTCATAGTGTGGACGAGTTCTATAACCTCAACGGTATACTCCATTGAGCAAGAGACAGTTCCTAGATCTTGATGAAGATGTTTCCCTATGTCATAGTGTGGACGAGTACTATAACCTCAACGGTATACTCCATTGAGCACGAGTCAGTTCCTAGATCTTGATGTTTTCCTCCGTCATAGTATGGACAAGTTCTATAACCTCAGCGGTATACTACGTTGAGCATGAGACAGTTCCTAGATCTTGATGAAGATGTTTTCCCCCAATTGAATTATGGACAGGTTCTTAAAACTCAGCTGAAACATTCTCTCAGTTGAAGTACAGGCAAGTTCTTAAATCTCAACTAAAGTTAGACTTCCCCAGCGAAATATTCTACAACAACAGGTATGCAAGTTCTCGCTAAGGAATCTCTTATGCGGTCGAAATTCCTGCAGATGACATCTGTAAGCCCATCCTCCTACCAACAATCTCCAAATGTCATCTGTAAGCCCATTCCCGACATCACAAATGTTGATACTACACCATGAGAGTGCAAATTTCTGGGCACTCTAGCGTTCAATTATCTTCCACCTTCGGATCACGAAAGGCTCAAAAGCCAATCTATATCCCCAGGTTTAAGAAAATTAAACAGGGGCAACTGTTGTACCCCAAAATTTTCCCTCCCATATTCCTCAAGACATTTCAAGAATAATCTTCAAGTTGCTCAAGTTGGCTCAAAGGTTGGACAATCAAATCACCTCCTAAGGCAGTCAAGTCAAAATTAGGGTTTTGTGTTGCATTAAGGTCCTCATATACAAATGGCCTCAAGTTCTTCCAAATGTCTTAATATGTTCTTAAGTTCATCCATGTCAAATTTCAAGCCTTGCAGAGGAAGTTTGGTCAGTCAATTGCTCAGGAGACCCAAAAATCGACTATGCTAGGGCAAAAGTCAACTATGTCCCAAATACAGTCAAACCTCAAGATTTTTTGTCAACATTCTCATTTTGAAGATTAATTCATCATTTTATCAAGGGTTGATCATGATTCATCAAGGATTGCTCAAGATTCATCAAGATTCAAAAGTTGCTAAATTAGGGTTTTGTAGGAAAAGTCAACTCAACTTTGACCAAGCATAACTTTCTCATACTTTATGATAAATGACCCATCCAAATCTCATTTTTAAGAGGATGCAATTTCCTACAATCCATATTCACACCACAAGATCAAGAAATGCTCTCACAAAAAGTTACAAATTTGGACATTATAGGTCATTTTTGAAAGTCAACAAAGACACCTTTTTTTCCAAAGCTTATAACATGAGCATGGAACATAAAAATGAGATGCAACCACAAAGGTTGATTGGGTACATCTAAAGGTTTCTAAAAAGTCCAAGAACACGTCCAAAAGTTCAAAATTTAGGAAGTTATGCATTGTTGAAGTTGGGCATTTTTCCAAACTTGCCAAAAGTCAACTATCCTCAAAACTCCAATTTTTGACAAAAGGGCCCACTTTTTCCACTTGATATAGTCTAGTCATGCCACACACGTGTTCCATCTTTAATTTCATGGACATTCATCTATTTTTCTATTTTATTTCATTTTTATTGATTTAATTTATTATTAATCAATATTAAATCAAATAAAATCTAAAAATTGATGTAATAAGATTATTATGGTCATTACAGCTTGCAAATATCATATAACACTCAATCAAATTCGTGCCAAGTCAAAACATGCAAAAAATCTCAGATTTGATGCAAATATGGCAACTTGTTTATGGTGATCAAAAGCAAATCTTGATTCTTCAATGCATAAGGTTTAATGCCCAAATTTTGACCTAAACACATTCTATTATATGCACACAAGCAAGCCAGACCAAAAACACGCACAAAACACTGCTAAAACGGCCAACTCAGAATTGAAAAAAACCTTGAAAAAGTGGGGATCGAATTCTTGTTTGGAGGCATTTTCAAAGCAAAAGCTCAACACTACTCCCTTGCCTGATATCCTGTGAAGCTGTAGGGATCAAAACCAGCCCTTGAGACCATCTAAAACTCGCTGTAAGTCATCACGAATCAAGCTCTGAACATGGAATCCAAATCTCCAATTCTTGCATCTTTTCTTTAAAATCTTGGCATATTTGTGTTTGTTATTTGATTTAGAACGTCTTGGCATTATCCAATTTGATTTTCATGACCTGTATAACGATGCCCGAATCTAGGGTTTATATGTGTTGTTTTTAGGCATTTGAATTACAGGGAAAATTGGGCCAAATAATGGTTACAGGGATGACCAGGAGGAAGAGACGAGTGCATTGGTACTCTTGGGTTTCATTTACATGGCCTGGAGATGATTTTTGAGATACCCTACGAAACTTCCTTCGGATAAAAATCCGCAGGTAAATAACCAGGGTTATTTGAAGAAGACGATGACGTGTCCCTTTGCTATTGGTCCATTCAAATCAGTGGCGCTCTTTTTTATTATTTCAGGCTTAGTGCATTATTTCATATATTATGTTTCTTTCTTATTCCACTAACAAAGATGCAGCGTAGATGAGTTGGTGAGCGTGCTATTGCAAAACCCCTTGGGACCTGGGTTCGAATCCCAGGTCCCCCAAAACTTTGTTCAATTTTTTCTTCAGGAAATTGTGTGCAACTCCCAAGATGCAGTCCACCATACGCCTCAAGGATCCACCTGCCAGATGGCTTGCCATTCAAATCCAAGGGTCCATATTGCATGCCCATCATACTCCTTGGTCAACAAACACACGTTGGATCCCAAAGGTCAAAGCAGGCTGGATGTTTTGGGCCAACCAATTACAGATTCACACCCTCTTCAGGCCCACACACCCCTGAGTATTTCTTTACATTTTATTTCTTTCTTCTTATTTATTTATTTTATTATTATTATTATTATCTTAATTAATTAATTAACCAATTAACTTTTTTTCCCATAAAATCAGAAAACAAAAAATAATATTTTTATTGATTCCATTAATTTTATTATTTTATTTTTGTAAATAGCAATTAATTAATTTATTTAGTTTAAATAAGTTTAACAATAACATATTTTGCAATAAATTAAAATTAATTTAGAATTAGGTTTTTAATATTTTTAACCATTCTTATTTTATTTCCTTAATTAAAATAAAACCCAAAAATATTTTCATTTACTTAATTAATTCAATTATTAACTTAGACTAATTTTTAATTCAAAAAATAACAAAAAATATACTTTATTTAATTTAAAAGGGTCAAAACCCTAAGACACTCCGATTTAATTTTCTCGCGCGCGAATAATTTTTGATCCATATTTCAATATTGTAACTGCTCCGAGAATGTAATAGTTTTTAACTTAGGACTTTATTTATTTATTTATCGCTTTTATTTACTTTTCGCAATTTAATTTTTAAGGGTTTGTCTTTGGCGATGTAAATACCCGACGCCTTGTAATAGCTTAGATTTATTTTCCGCAATCTGATTCCCGCACAATATTAACTGTTAGATGTTTGATAATTAGGCAATGCATGACAAGACAAATATTTAACCTAAAATCAACAGTAGCTCACCATTAACATGTACAGATAAAAATAACTAAAAATAATACACTCGCACATGCCACTCTTAGGGTACACCTCACTTGGTTGCCTCGAACGTGGTCATTGAGTATAGGAATTTTTAGAGGTCGCCCTCTTGTCCAAAGATCATAAGTTGCCTCGAAACGGTTGCCTCGGATAAAATGATCTAAGACATTAGGGTTACCGCTAAGGCGTCCTAACATTGCTTTAGTGACCACATGTCCCTTAATCAAATTGACCCGAAAACTCCAACGACGATGCTTCCTACTCCTCAATAGTGGGATAGCATTGTCTAAAGGACACTTGTACAGATTAATTCCTTTTTGAGTAGGTAGATGGTTCTTAAGTACTTGCTCCTTTCAAAAACAAAACAAAACTTTTCGCACTTACACTCTCTTCAAAAACAAAACTCTTTTCAAACCCACAATCACAAAGAAAAGCAAACTTTTGAAAACACAATGAGCAAGTACCTAAGAGCCCGTGGATAACCACGGATAGAAAGGGTGCTAACACCTTCCCTTTCTATAATCTACCTCCCGAACCCGAGAAATAACTCAAAAAGGAATTTTTCTGCGCTTTTATCCTTTCCTTGTTGGATAAAATAAAAGACGGTGGCGACTCTTGCTTACCGCGACATTTTGCAAAAACAAACGCAAACGCGAACCAGCATTCCAAAACAGTCAGTTCTATTCCCACCGATCACACCAGGCTTTGTGGTATTTTGTACTGTCATCCGGCGATTTCCGGGCTTCACAATATGATGGGTGAATTAAGCTGTTATCCGGTCGATTTCTAGGCTTCATAGCTTGAATTTGAGATATACCACTATATGGTCGATTCCAGGCTTCGTAGTATTTTGGAGAAATCAAGATATTATCTTGTCGATTTTCAGGCTTCATAGCTTGAACTGGAATAGAAATCTTAGTATCAATTTGACTAAACCAGTGAAAACTTGTGAGAACTTCAACTGGGAGAGAAATCTTAGTATCGATTTGACTGATCCCGGGAGAGGTCTCGGATTAACTTTGACTGGCATAGAAATCAAGGGAATCTTAGCAGCGATTCGGCTGACCCAGAAGAAAGTCTTAAAACATCTTCAACTAGAATAGAAACCTTAGTGTCAGTTTGACTGAACCAGAGGAAATTTGTGAGAACTTCAACTGGGAGAGAAATCTTAGTATCAATTTAACCGATCTCGGGAGAGGTCTCGAATTAACTTTGACTGACATAGAAATCAAGGGAATCTTAGCGGCGATTCGGCTGACCCAGACGAAAGTCTAAGAACATCTTCAACTAGAATAGAAACCTTAGTGTCGGTTTGACTGAACCAGAAAAAGTGTTGGAATTTCTTCAACTGGAATAGAAACCTTGGTGTCAGTTTGACTGAACCAGAGAGAACTCGTGAGAACTTGATTGCATATTTCCCTGAAAGGTAAATAGTTAGTCGTATATAATGTCATGATGTATGAAATGTATTGAGTAATGATGTTCTCAAAATAAATGAGATTATGCTATATAATATGTATGCACATGCCATGATGTATGGATATGCAATGCTATTGTGATATTCTCTAGATGAGGAAAATAAATCATGGAATGCTGCTGGAGAGTATAAGGAGTTGAGTTCTTCATTTCCGTTGGGGATAGTGACCGAAGATGATTAGCTGGGGATTTACATCCATTTTGCTCGAGAATATTCTGCCATGAGAGACTCTTTCTGAGAATAACCCTGCGGGGGAATGACTTTGTGGGGGAGAGAGATACTCTGTTGGAAGATCTGCTGATTTGGAGAAATAAACTCAGTTGGGGATGAACTTCCATTACTGGAGAGAAGAGATATGTTGGAGATCGAGCTTCCACCTCCAGAGAAATAAAATCTGCTCAGGAGATAAACTTTATAAACTGTTTATGGTTATAAAGCTCAGCTGGGGAATGCCGATATCAGCTTTCTGAAAGAACCTGCTAGGGAAGGAATTCCTGCTTGTGGATACGAAAGTCAGACCTTAGTTGTCTCGACTCTGTGGGGAGTATAGGTACCACTGGCTTGTATGTGATAATGACTTTAATTCCAACTGTCTCTGCCCCTTGTACCATGATGGATGGGGTAACTGCCGACATTTGGGTTTTGTACCAGTTTCTTTGAGTTCTTAGCAACTATCTTTCTGTTTTATGTGCAGATGTTTATGAATAGTAATCATATTCAAATGCATATGTCAAGAATAAAATATTGGACATTTTTTCACAATAAAACAGAAAAAGGAAAAACAAACACAGAGTTTTGTACTCAAAAGACGCTTTGTATTGATTTGAAATTTTCCTATAACAGGCGTTTTTACAAGGAGACTGGCGTTCTAGTAAGAGAACACCGTCGTAAAAACGGAAATTATTACATAAATTATGTACAAAAAGAAAAACAGCTATGTGTAGTGATCCTATTGGGTTTCAATTCTGCTATTGCCCCTATGTTTTCGAGCATTCCATCACTTTGCTGCTTGTACGAAGCTGACTGGATTGACCGATACTGTTTGAGCTTGATATCTGATTACTGAGGCCTGATCGTAAGGTGATCCAATGGGACATAGTGATACGCCTTAATCCCTAACTTTTTTCCAGACCGCCCTTTCGGGTTTTCAGTCCACCGAGATACCTTTTTGCCCAAGCCGCCTTTTCAGGTTTTCGACTTGTCGGGTGTACAGTTTTTTTTTATGTATATCCCTAACTTTTTCCCGAACCCTTTTGGTTCGCCGGGATTCCCTTATTTTTTCCTAGGTGTGTCAACCTAGCGGGTATTTTTTTTCACGCATAGTATTTTCTGACTATGTCCATGCTTTCAGGATGTAGAGAGTTGTCACTGTCCATAGTGTTGTGTTGTAGTACTGTCAAAAATGTTTTCTTGATGGCACATGATTTGTTGCTGGAATGCGTGCATAATGCCCCAAGTGATTCAGATGGAGATCTGCCCCTGGTTATTTGGCACTTTTGGAGAGACTGCCCCAGGTGTGTTTAGACATCATGTCACGCCCCTTGCTTATGGAAGACCTGTTATTGGAAGTGTCTTTCCCGCTGAGGTGATTCTGTCCATTAAGAGGATGTCTGTTCATTGAATATCCGTTGTGCATATTTCTCTGCTATCAAACAATTAGTCATATGCAAACAATGTCATTTAAAGAATGCAAAACTCATGTCTGTCTTGAAATTTAAAAAAAAAGTGTTTTGTGTAGTAAAACGAAATTTGCAAGAATGTGATATAAACTCAGGATTCGTAACAAAGCCTACAGGAGTCAGGATACCTTTGTAACAGTATGCTCTCAAACTAACCCATGCTTCAGCTAGGACTTTTAAGGGTTATAACGTGGCCTGGTTCATGGTTCAGGAAACAAAGGATAAAGGCTCAAATTTTATTTGTACCCAACCCGCTCTTCATGATGATCTTCAGTCCTATGCTCAGTTAATTGTGCGCTTAGATCCCGATTGAGTCTGGAATCTTTGCTCTGATACTTGGTGATGATTCAGAAATTGAACATTTGTTTTGAAAAGGCAGTCATTTTTGTAATCTTTTTTGTCTAGGATTTGTAGTAACCTTTTTTTGTGTTTTCGTTATCCCTTCTTTTGCCTGAACTGTTTCTTTTGTGATTACAGTCAGCGGGATGCCCCAATTTTTCTCTTAAGTCTCCTTCATAGGTTTTGACTTAATGGGATTTTGTTTCGAGAGATAATGACTGCATGTCTTGACGATTATACGGAACCATCACCGTCTTTTGTTTTGGAAGGACGTCTTTGATACCATTCATTGTGTACGAAGCGGCAGATTGTAACTGAATGCGCCTCTGAATCAACTGAGAAAACTACCCTGCCCCAGGTTATGATTAAGGGTTTTAATTTATGTGAAAATAAAAACTCCTACTTCTTTGGCTCGAAGGGGTTGACTAGGGATTATCTTCCTTATAACTCCACTGTTTAGGATTTGAAACAACGCCTGTACTTCGTCAGCGGGGTCTGTTCAAAAGCATACTGTAGAGATTATGGTATCATTTTCGCCATCTTCCCTCTAAGGCTTAAAGTTTTTAATCAAGAGTTGAATATCACAAAAGGAAATAAGAACGCATTTTTGAAATAGTGAATACGAATGAATTGATTCAAGATAAACATGTGCAATGCATTGATGAAATAACGAGGTTTGATATGAATAAATGTTCAAACAAATCAAAAGAAAATACACATTGAAAATTCTAATGAACGAAAAGTCTTCTTGTGAGAACTTGTCACTTCAGATGGTATGCCTTGGAGGGATGGCAGAAGAACTCAGCCCGACCATCTTGTGCAAATTCTAGCGCTCCTTCATCTATCAGGTCTTGAATTTTATTTCTCAACACCCAACAGTTGTTGGTGTCATGTCCAGGACTGTTGGAGTGGTGTGCACATCTTGCATTTGGATTGTACCTTGGGGAGGCTATGTTGGGATTCTGAGGAGGGTCCTTTAACATAACCAACTTGGCCTTCAACATATGTTGCAATGTTGGAGCCAATGACATGTTGATTTCGGTGAAGCGTCTTTCAGATGTATTCTTCTTATTCCGATTGCCCCGTTGTCATTGGTGAGGTTGTGGTTAGGCTTGTGATGTAGTAGCAATCTAGAAAGGTCTGTTCTTGACCAAACCAACCTCTTCTCTCACTGGGGGCTGATTAATGCCTTGATCCACAATTTTAACTATTTGTTTGATAGATCTGCATCCATCTTGGTGAAGCTTGTCGAGGAAGGCTCTTAGCCCTTCTTGTCCTCGAGCCAAGTTTTAGATAAGAGCCATCTGCCCCAGCATCTGGATTCTCATTGCTTCTACCTCAGCTTGCAGTTGTTCCAATTGTTCATCCTTATTGTTGTTAGGACGTTCCTTGGTCAGATTCCCAGTGAAAAGTGTTTTCAGGTCTTCTTTCCCCTTGGATAGATTCAGGAGAAATTCCTTGAACTGGGCATCTTGAGCTTGGAGATCTCTGTTGTCTTGTTGGAGAGCCATTGCTGAAATAAACAGCAAGAACATGAGAGACCTGCTTTGAAACCTGCTTATACAATGATATGTATTATATATCTATGTATTGTTTTCAAGGATCTCGCGGGGTAAACAAGAAAATGTCAGAAGTTGAATTTTGAGCTTTGATTGAAGAACTTTGTATTGTTGAGAGTCCTTCTACGAGAGTCAAGCTTACCATATCAAGTGGGTCATAGCCCCTGACTCAAGTTGTTGAGTTTTGATCTTCTGACGACATTGGCTAGAGGAAAATAAATCCCCTTGCCCCTTGCTAGACGTCTGATTTATCATAACCTGCATCACAGGTCCTTGAGATCCTTGAAATGGTTAAGGAAATGTTAAGGCATGATGTTATGATGTGTATGTTATGATTTTAAGCAAAGGTGCAAAGTGATGTAAGCGAGTAAACCCTGTAAGAAATCCAAGTTATTAGATAATAATTGTAAATAAAACCTGCAAGGAACTCATGTTATCAGGTGATAAAACTCTGCAAGTAGTTCAAGTTGAAAGCACACAAGTCACGCAAACAACCTTAGGTTTAGGCTTGCATGTGTTTTAAGATCATACCCTCTTGAAGATGGATTATTTTAACCTGTCCTATAAATATGTAACCGGGTTCTAAAGGGATCTCAATATCACCGATCTTTCCCCCAAGCCTTGTTCAATCAAAGATTGACTCGTAATCAAACAAAACTCAGAAGTCAAACCTTAATGAGTGTAGCATCGAGTATCTGTCGACCTTGGGCATACACCAAAGTCGGCCATCTCGCTACGTCCTACTGGCCAAGTTGTGCAATTAAAGGTTCTAAGGTCAGTTGATGCTTTATGACACTACACGGCGGCCCCATACATCTCCTTTATTGACTCAAGGGTTACAGATACCAACCAAAGTGTCACATCAATGTAGCTACTATTTCAACCGTGTCGGTATACCCCAACACAACTCTCTCACAGTTTATTGCTACTTACCTAAAAGGTGTTTCCCGATACGGGTGTAGGATCAAATAACCCAAACAGTTCCCATAAATATAAAGCAAGCAAGACAATCAAGAGAAAGCAATTAAATATGACCTAGATCCTAAGGTTTACCCCACTTTATATGTAAATCCCCAGCAAAGTCGCCAGTTCTGTGATATAGTGGCAGAACCGACTGTTAATACTGGTTTGCGTTTTTTGTTTGCCAAATGTCGCGGTAAGCAAGAGTCGCCACCGACTTTTATTTTAACCAACAAGGAAAAGGAAAAAGAACAGAAAAAACCTTTTTCGAGAATGTTTCTGAGTACGGGGGGTAGATTATAGAAAGGGAAGGTGTTAGCACCCTTTCTATCCATAGTTTTCCATGGGCTCTTAGGTACTTGCTCATTTTGAAAACTGCTTGTGTGTGCTTGTTTTGAAAAGTTTTGTTTTACTTCGTTTTAACCCTTGTTTCTGCCCTCAAGAGTGTTGCGAAGTTGTTTTTGAAAACTTTGTTTGAAAAGTGTTTGGTGTGAAAAAGTTTGTTTGTTTGAGCAAGTACCTAGGAACTAATCTACCTACTCGAAAAAGACTGTTCGTTTTCCTTTAGACATGTTCTTATTTGTTATAATAATAGAAACAATGAATAATATATAAAACAAAGTGGCTAATCTGTATAAAATAAAAACGCGCGCCAGATTTCAAATGGACCAATGGGGTGGTGACAAATCACTGTCTTCTTCCATGTCCGTCGTCTTAGGTCCCTTACTTTTACCTGCGGACAGGCTACCATAACTAAAACCCTACAAGCTTCAAAATCAATAACACGCAATATAAATGCAATGTAAGACCACAAATCAATTTGTTTTGACCTCACGAGTACGATGGTACCCTTTTCCTGGACCAATTTAACCTGTATGACTAAACCCTAAAACGCAATAACAAACCCTAATAATGGAAAATACGCATACAGGCGTTGAAACGCAAAATTGTTTGAACTAGAGCGTTCCAAATGATGATACAAACACAATGTTATGCTTAAAAGTAATTAATCATGCGTAAATTGTAAAATCAAATTCAAGATTATATGAGCAAACTGTGGGTCTGTAGCTCGTGATTCTGGGCTTGTGGAAGCTTGCAAACGAACGTGTTAGCTTCTGGGAAGGTCCGGGAAACGATTAAGAGTGTTGAAATTCTTTGAATTGCCCTCCAAGCTTGAAATCGATTCACCACTTTTGTCTAGAATTTTGAGTTTTGTTTGGGGTTCTCACGCCTGCAAATCCTTCCTTTTGCGCATTGTTCTTGTTCTGTATATATATTAGAACAAATTAGTATAACAAAAACGCATTGTATCTTGGTGAATTAAGGAGATTGGATTTGATTTTATCCTTGTATTATATGTTTCCAAAACAAACATAATCATGCCAATTTTGATTCAATTTACCTTGCACGATTTGGATATGATTTGTCAGCCTAATTGGATTTGATTCCTACAAAAATCAGATCAAAAATCAATCTTTTGTATTTTTTGCAATTTATTTGATTTAATTTGAATTTTAAATAATAAGAAATCAAAATAAAATAAATAATGAAGCAAATAAAGTGTAGATGCTGATTTGGGTCGTGGACCATGTCACAAGCAAGATGCAATCATGAAATGCTAGGCCCATTTGACAAAAAATGTATTTTTGAGCACATTTGACTTTTTGCAATTTTGCAAAAATGGTCAACTTTGACAAGGCATATCTCTTCCAATTTTAACCCTAGAGAGGTGTTATTGGACTTTTTAGAAATCTTAGGGTGTCCTCTAAATAAACCTTTTGGTTTCATCTCAATTGAGTCTTCCATGTTCATATAAGAAGATTTGACCCAAAAGGTATTTTTGTTGACTTTTCAAAAGGATCTATAATATAGAAATTCATATATTTTGATGAGTTCATATTTTGAACTTGTGGGATGAATATTAATTGTAGGGAATTTCATCCTCTTCAAAATGAGCTTTGGATGAAATTTTTTTGATAAAGTATGAAGAAGTTATGTTTGGTCAAAGTTTGGTTGACTTTTCTTGAGAAACCCTAATTTAGCAACTTTTGGGTTTTGATGAATTTGGGGAATTACTTGAGGAATCATGGTCAACCCTTGATCAAATGATGGAAATCACTTCAAAATGTTGATGTTGACCAAAAATCTTGAAGTTTGACTGTATGTTGGCCACAGTTGACTTTTGACCTAGTACAATTGATTTTCGGGCATCTGAGCAATTGACTGAGCAAACTTCTTGTGCAAGGCATGAAACTTGACATGGATGATCTTGATAACATATTAGGACCATGAAAAGCATGTGGGACTTTTGAAGTTCACACATCTTGATGAAAATGGAAACCCTAGTTTGAGGTACATTGCCTTAGGAGAGAGTTTGTCTGGTCAACTCTAGGGCATCCTTGAGCAAATTGAGGACCTCAATTGGCATGTGTAGAGTAAAATGAGAGGGAAAATTTTGGGGTACAAAAAGAACCGACTTGGGATGTTTTGCGTTTTATCGCCATTGTTGCGGATAGCAAGAGTCGCCATCGACTTTTCTTTTATCCAATAAGGAAAGGCTGAAAAGAACAGGAAAGACCTTTCGAGATTATTTCTTGAGTTCGTGGGGGTAGATTATGAAAAGGGAAGGTATTAGCACTCTTTTCATCCATAGTTATTTACGGGCTCTTAGTTTCTTTCTAGATCACTTACTTTTGTTTGAAAGTATGCTTTATGGTGTGGTTTTGAAAGTATTTTGAAAACGTGCCTTTGTAATGATTCTCGTTTCTATAAGAACGCGTACAAAATGTTGTTTGAAAAATAATTCAAAGAAGTGTTTGTGTAATGTGTTTTTGAAAGTGATTTTAAAAAGGGTGTCTTTGTAATGGTTCTCGTCTCTATAAGAACGCATACAAAGAGTTGACTTTTGAAAATATTTCAAAATGAAAGTGTTTGGTGTATGAAATGTTTTTGTTGTGAGCAAGCAGGCAATTAGGAGTAATCTACCTACTCAAAAGGTCTTAAACGTTCTTTTCCTCCTTCTTTAGATGTTTCTATCTTACCATTGATTTGGTAAGAAGCCACATCATTGGATGTGAAGGGATGGCGTGGGTCATCATATAGTCATGATAGCAATGTTGTGAGATATCTTAGCATTTTTGTTGAGGGACTAAGATCATTTGTAAGGCAACATTCGAAGCGTCATCGAGGGACTATGATCTTGTATTTTGATTGTTTTTGCTAAGACGCCTCACATGCATAACATGATCATTTTTTATAAGGCAACAATTGGAGTTAACCGTAGAGGTGCATGTGTGCAAAGTGTGTTTGATTGCATGCATTTTGGTCTTTTGATCAGGGTGGTCTACTTGTTGATTTTATCTTGTCATACACCCTAATTACTAGCATTTTGTATAAAGTCAAAAGTGCAGAAAGATAAAATCCTACACTATTACAACCATATTGAATTGCATGAAAATATAAAGGCAAAAATAAGGTAAAAGCAAGAAAAATGGATCTTTCGATTTAGAGCAGCAAACCCTTTGATTCTGTACTTTCTGACTCTCTTTGATCTGGCCTTAAAAGGGGGTGAAGGAATGACTTTCGATTGGGGCCTGGAGGCCAGCATGTTGTATCTTTCGTTTGGGGTCTGGAGGCCAGTATGGAAGCCAAATGCTTCATTTCCAACTTCTTGTTTCTTGTTTCTTTCGTTTGAGTTTGAATAGCAACATGGCCTAACGCCATGCTAACATCACCTTAGGGCCAGATTAGTCTTTGAAGCATGTTTAAATATACAAAGAGCAAAAACCAAGAAGGTTGTTAACCATGAAACGTATTAAAAGGATGGAAACGAAAAGAAGAGCGGTAATATGTACATGTTTGAAACGAAAAGGAACTGTATCTACATGTTATGCAAGAAACGAAGAGTTCAAGGTTTAGAATAACTTATCTTGCTGTAGGCTGGAGCATGGGCTGGACCTTCAAGTGACTGAACTAAAAGCTTCTGGATTTGAAGGAAAGAAACAAGTGTGGTGTTCCTTTGACTGGATTCGAAGGTCAGGAGGTGTGAGGGTGGTGTTTATTATCTCTGGAATCGAAGGAGAAGAACATGTGTAGTGTTCTTTTTATTGGATTCGAAAAAGGAAAGAAACATGTGTTGTGTTTCTTTAGATTATGGGTTTGAGAGTGTATTTAGTGTTTGGGAAGCTTGAGAGTTCGAGAGTTTTTTTTTGAAGGTTCTTCCCACACAGCCAAAATCTGCCAGTGTTTTCTCCTGTTGCCTTTCAGCCCCTCAGCGTCTCCAGCCCCCTTTGATGTGCAAATGAACTCTCTATTTATAGAGAATTTTTTTTGAATGAGCAGCTTTGTGAAAGAATAAAATACAGTTTCTTTGAAAGACCAACATCCACTTGTGTCAAATTTTTATAATCTCAAGATAAAAGTACCAAAATTAATGGTTTAGATGGGTGACTCCTAGTTTATAGGGGGGAAATATGCAGAAGAGACATGTGTAAGACTCAAAAAACTTTCTAAAATGGTAGTGATGTCATAAAGAGTAAGTTGGCTTGAAGAACAATTCAATATAGAGTGAGGCTCAAGTTGGAGGCCTATGTAGCCTGGCCTATGGACAACTTGACCCTTTGAATCGAATCCTTCATTTTTCCATAACCTTCGAGCAGACTCAACAAAGCAACATTCGTTTCCACCAGTTGTGTGTCCTTCGAATGAACCAACTGTGTGTTCTTCGAATGTCCCTCTTCAGCTGAATATGCCATGTTGAGTCCTCTTGTTTTTGATCACTTAGGCCCAAACCTTCGACTAGACTCCAAAGTAAGCAAAAACAAATATTCCCCAACTATGGAAAGTCCTTCGAATGGGCCACCAAGTTGTGTGTCATAATGCAGCACTATGGCGTTTTGAAGAGTTTGCAGATGGACTCGAAGGTGATATGAAGGCCCATTCAAAGCAAACATGAAAATAAAATCGAAAATCACATGAAGGTAGCCATTCATCCAATCGAAAGCTTATGAATCTAAGGCAAACAAGTGAGAGGACAATGGTGCAATCGAAGCTTGCAGGCAGGAGCCATTGTCCAAATGAAGCTTGCATGCAAGAGCTATTTTTAGTGCATCAAAGCAAACCTGCAGGAGGTCAAATGCCCAAATGAAACTTATGGACCAAAGCTTGATCAAAGAAGCCAGATGCTCAATCGAATAATGTAAATCAAAGCTTGCATCGAAGTAGGCCCAAATGTTCAATCGAAGCGTGAGGACCAAAGCTCGCTCGAAGAAGGAAAATGCTCAATCGAAGGATGTAAATCAAAACTTACATCGAAAGAGGCCCAAATGCCCAATTGAAGGATGAATCAAACTTGCTCGAAAGAAGCCTAGATGCCCAATCGAAACTAGTATGAATCGAAGCAAGCTTGTTTTTCTTCAATTTTGTCAAGAAAATCAGTTTCTGCTTTGCCTTTTTTTGTCTGTTTTGTACAAATTTGAGCTTTTTGAAAATCCTTGTGATAAAATGTCTTGAGAAAAGAGAGGACAAATTTTGGAGTACAACACCGTTGAAGTTTGTTCACATGTTGTAGTCGAAGTCGATGTATGTTAGGAGTGTTAACATGTCGAAATGAAAAAAAATAAAGAATAGCCGTTTATAAACAATTCATTGTGTTCTTCTTGTTTACCTCTTTCCTATCTTTGTGGTTTTCTCACCGATCAAAAAATCTGTCATACTTTGCTATTCCAGTATCGTATTTTACAATAAATTTGATGATTATCATCTATACAACCAAATCTTTTTTCCTAGATTTTTTATGCAAATGAGGCTTTAATTTCTAGTTCACTGATGTATAAAACCGCAAAGATACGCTCTAAGAATTTTTTTTAATTACTTTTGAAAGAAAGGCCAAAACCGTTTGTTAGTTCAATGATTTGCCGGATAAATGCTTGAATGTTTTCTTTAAAGGACTAAAACAAAATGTGTTGCAGTTAACTTACCATGAACTTCAAAGAGGACCACTCTGCATGCAATGTAGAAAAGGAAATCAAGTTTCAAATACATAAATGGCTTATTAATTAATGAATAAATTAAAAACTCAATTTAACAGACATCCCAAGAGGACAACACAAAGTTATAAAACAACTTTTAGTTGCTTTCAATACACGTTTACCATGAAACCAAGCTCTATATTCACAACAAAAATAATAGCTATATATTTAATAACATAGATCCCTAATCTTACATGGTTATATGATAGTATTTTCTAAACTCCAACCGTAGCATCATGTGACACAATCTCAGGTGTAGTAGAATTTATAGACAGAGTTTGATCATTTGCAGAATGATCTGTCTCAGACTGTTGCTCCATGTCATTTGTGCATTCTTCATTGCTTCCTTTGGTTTCATTTTCTTGACACTTCACTTTATCTTGATTTTTCATGATTGGTTTCTTCGAAATCACATCTTTATGACCCTTTATGATCTTTGCCTTGTCTGAATCATTCTGCTGTTGATTCCCACGTGCACTTGAATAAGAAGACTCTTTGTTCCTTCCAAGCTTTGGAGATCTTGGCCGGGTTGTTGGTATCTGATTGGTACATACATGAGATGCATCACAAAATAAATGCAAGGAAAAATAAAAGGAATGCATACAACTAGGACCAGAAGGTAGAGCCGTCTTTGAGGATGTGCATAACAGACTATCTCACACTACCTAAATTTGTCACAGTTAAACTGTGACTAAATAAAACTTCATAAAATATTGTCACTATTAAATCATGATTAAATAAGGTCTCTATATTTTTATCCTGATTAAACTGCGACCAACCTACATAGGTCCTAAAAAATTTGAGACAGACATGTGATGAATTAGTTATACCTTCTTTAGCTCAAGTTTTGGAGGTGGTTCCTTATAAAAATTAGGCATTAGAGTGGCTTTGAAACTCAAACTCTTTCTCAATTGTTTGATCTCTGCCTCTTGGTTTTCCTGACAACAAATATATTACTTGATGAATGAAGAATAAACCTCATCATCCATAAATTGATCAAACAAAAGACTACAAATGAATGACAAAAGAGAAAAGATTATCATATATACCTTTGATTTGACTTGTTGATTGGATTTTTCTGCTTCCTTGGCTTGAACTTTTTCCTCCAACTTAGAGAAAAACTGAGAAAAAAAAAACCGACAAGGATTAATTGACATCTGAAATTTGTTAAAGTAACATAAATAGGGTGTAATGTAAGGTTTAATTTACAACCTCCTTCCTCTTTTCAGCTCTTACTTCCAATCTAGATGAAAATCCAGAACATATGTTTCTCTGATCAACAGGTCTGCAATAATATAAAACCATAAAGGTTTACTGAAAACAAGTACAAAAAAATCTTAAGACTCAAATGAACTGTGAAAAATGAGGAAAGATCGTGTCGTAACGAGACACATGTTGGACACCGAGTTTCAAATGTCTGTGCTCTATAGGTTGGGACTTACATGGATGCCTCAGATGTGTGACTCTTGTGGACTGCACCAAGTGAAGTAGACCTTCCAAACTAGCCATAGAATAGAAAATATTGTTATGAACATGGAAAACAATGTGAGAAGAAAAGAAGTTACTAGAAAGAAAGACAATGATGAAAAGGAATCGCTACCACCGATTTCAAACCAGGTATGGATGACAAAGTAGTCCTCTTATTACAACCTTCAGTGTTTGTTTTTGCCTCATTTGACTTCCCTTCAGAGTTTGAAGACTTGCTTGAATGGTGAAGATTGGAGGCTTTAACTTTGGTTTTAAAAAGAGAACCATCAATGCTTTTCTGCATAGAATCTTCACGAGTTGATTTGGCTGGGAAGGAAAAACTCTGAGAAAGTGTTGGCCTTTGTTTTCTAGATGTTGAAGTTGTTCCCTTCAAATTGGACTTAACTTTGACAAATTTGTTATTCTTGGAAGCTACACTTTCTCTACTATTTGTTTCCTAAACCATGTTAAAAATTTAATCAGAACAAGTTCCGTACTTTGTATAATATATAATGTGTTACACAGAGACACCACTTATCAACACTACATTGATACTAACACAAGTATATCGACACCAGTTATAATTTGAGAAAATAGAAGTAACATATCAGTATCATGTTAACATGTCAGACACCAGACACACATTTGTCATGAAGTATAATTTGAAGTAGATAGGTTGTAACCACTAAGAATCATTATCTGAATTGTATAGATATAGTTGAAGGTTAAAAAAAACAATTCTGATAAACTATGTTTAGTACCTTAGGATGTTTTAAGGCTTCAGATTCAACGGTGTCATTACTAGAAACATGGCTTTCAATCTTAGACGCTTCATTCTCATTATGAACTTCTTCACCGCAAACATTTGCATCTTCTTTGTTTATATCCTTCTTATCTGTCACACCAAGTACACGCTTCTCTTCCTCCAGAGCAACCTCATTCTCAGAATCCATTATGCTAAATGAATTAAAAGATTGAGTTATGAAGAAAATTGGTAGTGCAAAAAAGTGAGTAGAATATGGGTTATTAAGTGGTGGATTGTGATAGTTTGAAGCAATTAAGGTGAAGTAGGTGATGGTGACATGAGAAAGAGAGATGTTTGTGTGAATGAAGAAGAGGAAAAGATAGATAGATTAATAGTAACTGTTACAAAGACTTTGCCACCACTTTCTAAATTATGTAACTGTCACTACAAGCAAACTTGTATTTTTAGTTTTCATGTTAATGGTTACATAGGTGAATCAAAAGTGGGAAACAAGAAGTGACATTTGTCCTATTTCTTTATTTGGTAATATGTCTCTTTATTATATATTTGGTTGACGGGTTAAATAAGTGATTAATACTAATCCCTGTCTGTATGCTTATGGAGTAATTAATTAATCACCATAAAATTGAATTAGTCATGATGATATTATTATGGTTTTATGTTTCTTAAACCATCTCTTAGGCACGTCTTTAAGAAAGAAAACTGTGTGAGATAATGGGAATGGTGTTGGGATGACGTGGCAGGATGAAGCAAAATGATTGGTGGCACGTTAGGAAGAGAATGAGAGGTACCCCATGTAGTAACCGTACGTGAGCTGTCAGAACGTGCGGTTTCTTTATGAATCATGATCCTAAGTACGATCCTCTCTGATGAGACTGTCGTAGGGGCCAAATTACTCTCTACGTTTCGGGGTCCCATCATCAGTTATTTTTTACTCACTCCTTCTCGTAAAAATCTCATAAAAAATATTTCATTTGTATTTTTTTTTTGCTCATCCTCAAAATAATTTATCTTTTTTATAATTTTAATTAGAGATGTTAATTTATATATGTTAATAAAAGTTCTGTGGGAATTATATATTTAAAAGATCAAATTAAGAATTTTTTTCTCAGTCAGAACGGGAATGGAGTGAAAATTCTTTGGATGATACTTTGTGGTGAAGATTGGAAAAGTATAGTTCTACTTGTAGATTTTTAGACACCGATCATATTATTTAACTTTTATATTTTATATTTATAATATATAATTATATAATTTTACATAAAAAATATTAATGTATTAAAAAATGAAGACTCATTAGTGGATTATATTATTTTTCCACTACTATACTCCTATTTATTAACTTTCAATTAATTCAACTACTCTATTGACTTTAATTAATGAGGATATTCTAGTAAGTGACATTAGTTTTATCATTAAAATCAATTCATCCAATCATTTTCTTAAGGGTATGTTTGTATTGATGAGAATGGATGGAATAGAATAGAGTGGAATGGTGTCATGTTTCATTGTTTGGTTTTATAAAAAATGAATGGAATGGAATGGAGTGTGATGGAATTCATTCCATCTAATACCACTATTTTAGTTCATTTTTCATTTCATCCAAATTGGGGTATATCCAATGGAATTGAATAAATTAGTAACATAATTACAAATTTATCCTCCAATTTTTCACTTCATTATATTAATGTTTTTGAAGTAAAAGAAAAAAATGAAATAAAAAGATTATAATGCTTTTCACTCCGTTCAATTTCCAAATAGTGGAATGAGATATTAGTTTCACCCCGCCGTAAAATATCCAAACAATGAAATGGAGTTTACGTCCCGTTCCATTTCGCCCATCTCCGTTAGTTTTAAGTTATCCAAACAAACCCTAAGAACCACACATTACTCAAATATGACACTTTTATGAGACGGGGGGAGTATTTTGCTTGTGTATCATCATATCCCCGTGAAACCAAATTATATTTCCTCAAAAATTTGTTTTTAAACTCTACAACAAACCCTAAAGCTTCTGACAACCCATAATCAATAAGGATTGTAACGTATTTTACTTTTAGCAAGTATAATTAGCATTTACTGTGGGCCCTGGTAAAACTCACACGACCCACAATTATACTTCCTCTATAACAAATTATAAGTGAATTTTACTTTTTAGATTCATTGAATAATTGATGTATTTGGTCTATTGATGACACCAAAACACACTGGATATTTGACTCGGTTTACACATGTTTTCTTGTTGTTTTGTCTCCATTTTTAGTATTATATGGGTATTTTGTCCGTGTTTCAAGTAATTGACCAAATAAGAGTCGTACGCAAAGAAAAGAAGTAAACCAGATGAAAATATGGCATTTTACACTCAAGGCGACTACCATGGCATTCACCATAGAGGTGGCCATGAGTGGTCCACGACCTAACTGGTGCAAATACCAAGTCCTAGCCCCTATGTGAGCATGGCGTTCGCCACAAGTTGAAGACGCAAGGCAATTACAATTTTTGGGTTGTTTGGTCATGCATTCACTCCACTCGTCCCTAAATTTTCTCCCACGACTTTGGCAACTTCCCACTTGATTTTTAGGGTTTTAGAACTCTATAAGTAGGTCTCTTATTCACTTGTTTCAACCATCCAAGCTTAGTTACAAACTTAAGCCATATACTGTTGAATTTTGTAAGCGATTAACTCTTCACATCAGAGAGTTATCATACCATTGATTGTGTCTGTAATCGAGTTTAGAGAAACCTTTATCGATGTTTTAATCTTGCCATCAATTTACTTTCCACGTTCAACTTTCAACAATCTACTCTTGTACCAGATTAAAGTCTCTTCGGAACAGGTTTTTATTTATCGCATTATATTTATTTTATCATCTCTTTATTTAATCGCAGGATCTTCTTCTACCTTTCTTTTAATTTCATGTTTAAAGTTTATTTTAATATGTCTACAATGCTTTATCACATGATCAAATCAATCGTTTTAGTTTATGTTATAATCATGTCTAGCTAAATTTATAAGTGTTAGAATGTGAGGGTCGTCGATTCAACAATACTCTTAATTGTTGTTCTTTGAGAAATACTATTGGAGTTGTTTTGATTTTAATCACAACCTTTCTAAACTTAACTTTGTCGGTTGCTACAAAAGTAGAACCATTTATATGTCGGGTAAGATCGAAAGTCGTTGTCTGGTACAAAAGATGAAGGTTGTTTAGTTTTTAATTGATAAAAACCGCGAAATCTATTTGTTAATTAATTAGGAAAATTAATATTTAATAAAGTACTTTTGAACCTATTTTCAGACGCGTTTGTAAGTTTAAGGTACGGTTGGCCGGGGGAACGTCGGGAACCTTTTAAAGCATTATTTTCCAATTAAAACTATTTTTCATCTGAGTAAAAGAGTTTAATTTCTTAAAATAGGTTTTACTTCTTTAACACAAACAATGAATACCACCGTGACAGTGGACGATATAATTTAGAGTAAAATTCGGTCTTGAATACGCGATAGCGACAATTTCTGTTCAGTTAATTCTTTTCAAAGCATAAAATATTGTCCCATAGTAATTCAATTTATGAACAACGAGTGTTCGATGAACTGATGAGATACATATTCCAACATTGCATTTCTGATACTAATTCAAGTATTTCATTTACTTTATTTCCATAACTTCAACCTTTATTTTATTAGCCTTAGATAAACATTGTAACAATAGAAAATGATAGTTTGAATATTAGGTCTATGTGGGTTCGACACTCTTTATATTACTCTGATACTTTTCGTGCACTTCCGAAATACCACATCAAGTTTTTGGCGTCGTTGTCGGGGACCAATTACGTTAATTATCGTAACTCTGTTGTTAAACTGTCTAGACCAAGGCACATTCTTTGGTAAATGCAAAGAACTCGAAGTACCAGAACTTTAGAAGATCCAATAGCCGAACCAGAAAGATACCCATGTGCGAGACTTTTGCTCTGATGAATCCGAAGAGCAATGGCAAACGACCAAGACCGTAAGCCACTTAAGTAATTCACCTTATATTCTAACTAAGAACCTCATTCAAGTATTCTCAACCCTATAATTTTGGATAACAATTTTGAATTGAAACCCACTTTGTGCAAATCGTGCAACATAACCAATTCGTTGGTCTTACAAACCGAGAATCTGAACCAACACTTGAAAGTGTTTATTCAACTAGAAGACACATTGAAAAGCAATGGTACTCCTCTTGAGGATATACATTTACATTTATTTCCTTTCTCCCTTAGAGATAGAGCAAGAACATTGCTAAACTCTCTCCCAACAAATTTTATTACCACTTGGAATGGCTTGAAGAAAGTATTCCTTGCTAGATACTTTCCACCTAGTAAAACCATTGTCTTGCGAAACCAAATAACCCGATCTACTCAATAAGATAGTGAATCTCTTTTCGACGCTTGGGAAAGATACAAAGAGCTGTTAAGAGTCTGTCTGCACCACAGACTAGAACAATGGATAATCATTCATACCTTCTATAATGCACTTCTTTACAA
The DNA here is from genome assembly GCA_948472305.1 of Vicia faba. Lineage (NCBI taxonomy): Eukaryota > Viridiplantae > Streptophyta > Magnoliopsida > Fabales > Fabaceae > Vicia > Vicia faba. Next base: position 1,095,348,699 of record OX451740.1, on the reverse strand, counting down.
CACAAAGATGACCATTAACGTTGCCGCTGGCAGTGCACTGATGAAAAAACCCTTACCCTAAAGTCTGCACACTCATAGAGGACATGGCACAAAACCATTACCAATGGGGAAATGAATGAATAATAGTATAGAAGAAAGAAGCAAAAGGAGGTATACACAAAATCGGTAGCCTTGACCATATGAATGCCAAGATAGGACACCTTAGCACAAAAGGTTAAAAACTTAGTCGTAAATCCTCTAAGTACCACAACTGAAATATACACTGAATGCAAAATCTATGAAACTCAAGCACGCATCACAATTGACTGCAGTCTAATGGCTGAACCAAGCCCAAATTAGGTCAATTATGCCTAAGGAAACCAATATTCAAATACATACAACCCTAGAAGGAGGAACCACCTGAACTTCTCTTATAAGAATAATAACCCTATCCAAAACACCCCACCTCAAAGACCACAAGGTTTTCAAGCTCAAAGACCAACACAACCTACTCAAGTTGTACCCCATAAATTGAACCTAGAGAAAATTATGGAAAACTTCATTTCAACTCAGACTTAGCAAAACAAAGAATTTATGAATAAAAATGTTTATATAAATGAGTTTATTATGCAATTAGGAAAGAAAGTCAATTCAGTGGTAACCCATAACAAGATGCTTGAAACCCAAATATCTCAAATAGCACAACAATAAGATGCTCAAGCTACACCAGAAGGATCATTCCCTAGACAACCTCAACCTAACCCTAAAGGGCATGCTAATGCTATTTTACTATGAAGTGGAACCACATATGATGGGCCTGTAAACCCTATGTTGAATAAAAATCTGACAAAGAAACCCTAGCCACAAAAAGGAAATGTTGTGAGTACACCAGATAATCTAGTAGTAGAGAAACCAGTCGAACTAGAGAAACAAAGAGAAAAAGAAGAAGATAAAGGAGCCAAGATGGATAACCAAACGTATGTACCACCTCCTCCATATAAGCCACTGATTTCATATCCACAAAGGCTAAAACAAATCAAACAGGATGCCCAATATAAGAAGTTTGTGATAGTAATTGAAAAACTCCATGTCGAAATACCTTTCACTTAAGCTATAACCCATATCTCATCTTATACTAAATTTTTGAAGGACATCTTGACAAACAAACGCAAGCTTGGTGACCCTAAACCATTAGAATGCAATGCTATCACTGAGAACAAACTAGCCAAAAAGAAAAAATATCCTGGAAGTTTCTCCATACCATGTGTCGTAGGAAGACATATCATTGACAATGCACTATTATATTTAGGTGAAAGTGTAAGCTTAATGCCACTAGCTGTTTGCAATAGGTTAAATATGGGAGATGTACAACCAACAAGGATGTCCCTCCAATTGGATGATCAATCAGATAAGTATCCAATTGGTATATTAGAAGATATTATAGTCAGGATCAATCAACTTTATATTCCAACCAATTTTGTCGCGATTGATATTAAAAAAGATGATGACATCATCATTCTTCTAGGTAGACCCTTTTTATCCACTGCTGGAGTCATGATAGATGTCAAAAGAGGGAAATAACGTTTGAAATTGGGGATGAAAAGGTTGAGTTTATCCTATCAAAATTCCTAAAAGTACCAGCCATGAATGACTCATGTTGTGCTAAAGATATTATTGATGAATGCATAAGAGAATTGGATACAGAGGCACATACTGAAACAATAAAAACTCCCCTCAACACCCATATTGGAAGATGATGGACTTAAATTTTATACACCATAAATGGATGACAGCCTTCACGAATTCCTAGAACTTACTCCTGACCATATGGCTGGCCCTGAGAAGTAATCTACCGAGCTTAAGAAATTTCCGAAGAATATGAGATATGAGTTCCCTGATAAAGAAATAAATCTTCCAATTATAGTTAATGCCAATATACACAAAGATGAAATGGATAAACTCTTAGATGTCTTATGAAAATACCCAGCGACTCTAGGCTATAATATTTCTGACTTAAAAGGGATAAGTTAGTCTATATGCATGCACTAAATAATGCTAAAGGAAGACTCTAAACCATCTAGAGAGCACTAAATATGGATAAATCCCATCATGAGAGATGTGGTAAAGAGGGAGGTACTAAAATTACTCATAGCTGGAATCATTTATCAAATATCAGATAGTAAATGGGTTAGCCCTATGCATGTAGTATCAAAGAAAGGAGGCGTAACAGTGGTACAAAATGAAAAGGGAGAATTAAAAGCGCAACGTATAAAAAATGGATGACGCGTGTGTATTGACTACATGAAGCTAAATAAAGTGACTAAGAAGGACCGTTTTCCCCTTCCGTTCATTAATCAAATGCTAGAACATTTATCTAGGAACTCCTACTTCTGCTATTTAGATGGATGCTCATGATTTTTCCAAATTCCTATTCATCCAGATGATCAGGAGAAAACCACCTTCACATGCCCTTATGGAACTTTTTCCTAACGACGAATGCCATTCAGGCTATGCCCCCACGACATTCCAACAATGTATGATGGCAATATTCATTTACTTCCTCGACGAGATAATAGAAGTATTAATGGATGATTTCTCAGTGTGTGGTTCCGATTTTAAAAATTGCCTTTATAACTTAGAAAAAATTCTAGAAAGATGTGTACAGGTTAATCTCTCTTTGAACTGGGAGAAATTCCATTTTATGGTAATAGAAGGTATAGTTTTAGGATACATAGTATCAAAAATAGGAATTGAGGTTGACAAAGCCAAGTTTTAGGTGATTGAAAACCTTTAACCACCCAAAACAGTTAGGCAAGTAAGGAGCTTTCTTGTACATGCTGGTTTCTACCGAAGTTTTATAAAGGACTTCTCTAAAATCACTAAGCCTTTAACCGATCTCCTAATGAAAGACGTCGAGTTTATTTTCAAAGAGAAGTGTCTTGAAGAATTTAACATTCTAAAAAGTGCACTGATCTCTGCACCATTATGCAACCACCAGATTTGAACCAACCTTTCGAGATCATGTGCGATGCATGCGACTTTGATGTTGGCGCTGTTTTAGGTCAGCATAAAGACAAAAGAATACACATGATATACTATGCAAGAATAACTTTGGATGCAGCTCAACTAAACTATGCCACTACGAAAAAAGAACTCACAGTCATAGTATTTGCAATAGACAAATTTCACTCTTATTTAGTTGGAGCCAAAATTATTATATACACTGGTCACGCTACAATTCGATACCTTATGAGAAAAAAAGGATGAAAAACCTAGGTTACTTCGCTGGATCCTTTTGTTACAAGAATTTGATCTAGAAATTCATGATAAGAAAATAATCGAAAATGTGGTAGCTGACCAACTGTCAAGGCTCGAATATCTTAAACCATACCTTATTCCTATTAACGATGATTTTACCTACGATAGATTAATAGCATCGGTCGGAAATAGGATAAATCACAATGATGACTCTGATGAGTTACACTTAAATATCGAAGTTTCTCTAGTCATAACTAATACACCTTGGTATGCTGACCTATTAATAAAGAAAAAAGTTTTTTCATGATGTTAAATAATTATACTGGGATGAACCCCTCCTCTTCAAGAGAGGATACGACGGCCTTTTCCATCATTGTGTTCTTGAAGAGGAGGTCGAAAGCATTATAATTCATTGCCACTTTGCACCATATGGCGGACATGCAAGCACATCTAAAACTAGCGCAAAGATCCTTCAAACAGGCCTATACTAGCCAACCCTTTGGCGCGACGTTCATGTTTTCATAGTCAAATTTGATTGGTTCCAGCGCACTGGAAACATTTTAAGGCACGATGAGATGCCCCTTAAGAACATCCAAGAAGTAGAGGTCTTTGACTTCTCAGGAATTGACTTCATGGGTCCATTTCCATCATCCATGGGAAATGAATTCATACTCGTGGTAGTTGATTATGTCTCTAAATGGATCGAGGCTATCGCCTTACCCATTAACGACGCACAAGTAGTTATTCGAATGTTTAAAAATTATATTTTTCCAAGGTTCAAAGTTCTTCACCTTGTTATAAGCGATGGTGGATCCCATTTCAATTCTAGGATCTTTGAGAATATCCTCATCAAGTATGGCGTAAGACATATGGTAGCCACACCATATCATCCTTAAATCAGTGGAAACATAGAAGTATCGAATAAACAAATCAAGCAGATCTTAGAAAAGACTGCCTCCATGTCTAGAAAATATTGGTCCTCTAGGTTGAATGACACGTCGCGGGCTTATAGAACTTCCTATAAGACCCCTATCGAAACAACTCCTTTCAATCTAGTCTACGAGAAATCTTATCATTTACCCTTTGAATTAGAACACAAGGCCTATTGGGCTATAAAATCCCTAAATATGGATTATTTGAAAGCTGGTAACAAACGCATCCTTGATATCCACAAATTAGATGAACTTCGACGCAATGCCTACGAAAATTCTATAATCTACAAAGAGAGAACACAATCATGGCACGATAAACAAGGTAGAGAGACTTCGTTGTTGGTGATCCAATACTCCTGTTTAAATCTAGATTACATCTTTTTCCAGGGAAATCATGCTCCAAATGGTCTGGGCCATTTGAAGTTACAAAGGTAATGCAATCTGATGTCGTTGATATTAAAAGTAAATCATTTGCCCCTTTCATTGTGAATGGGTAGAGTTTAAAGAACTATAGCAATGATGACATCCATATTACCTATGATACCCTTACTTTAGCAGAGTCGTCAACTGTTACAGCTGAAACTTGATCCTAAATTTTTACATTCGTCGAGCTACCGACGTTAAACAAAGCATTGCGTGGGAGGTAACCCACAAAGGTTTATTTCAGATTCTAGTTAATAATTTTCTAAATTGTGTGTGTTTTCTTTTCAGGGCCACTGCATTCTACTTAGCTAGATTTTATCCACTAACATTATTTCAAGATGCAAATGGTTGACGATATAAAGATTATTTTAAGAGATATATCCTAAAGAAGGCCCTACGAAGTCTTGGCGGAAAGAACCATTTCAACAACTAAATATCCAGACTTCCCCAACTTAATAGCTTTAGGAATCTGTGACAGTGTAAATTAAATGTTTAACCAGATTAGTTAGGACCGTTTCTCTGTCCATAAACACCCAACCTATAAGAACATGTAATACGGTGGAAGAACTGACTGTTTTTAGTTACTACTGGTTTTGCGTTTTTTGTTCGCAAATGTACGGTAAGCAAGAGTCACCACCGACTTTTATTTAATCCAACAAAGGAAAAGGGAAAAGAATAGAAAAAACCTTTTTCGAGATGTTTCTGAGTACGGGGGTGGATTATAGAAAGGGAAGGTGTTAGAACCCTTTCTATCCATGGTTTTCCTGTTAGAACATAGTTTGATTCTACAACCCTTAGTTAGATTTTTGATGATAACAAACACAAAGAAAAATATGCACTCTAAAATTATGTTATTATGTATACAGAAGTTCTGACCAAAGCAGCATCAAAAGTAAAGCTATAGAAGCTTTCACGTTGAGGTAATCAGAATTTGCGCTGAAGAATGATGACCAGAACCTGCACTTAAGTGAAGTAAACTATGATTCTGAACATAAGGATTATAATCTAAGTCATCAATGTTCTGAAGCATCAGCAGCAGGAAAGGATGTAAGATTCTGAAGCGTTACTATTCAATCAAGACAACATCGATTACAACGGCTTGATTCAGACATGATCTTCTCAATATGGAAACTGCTTTAATGACCATTATCACGCTTAATGATGGACAAGTTTCCTTTGCCTATATAAACAATCTAAGAGATTAAATCATTCATGAATTCACACACTACTGCAATACAATTCAAAATGCTGCAAGCTTACTCACCTACATTCTACGCTCTAAAATTGTGTAAATTATCAGAGTTGTGATAACTGTTTTTGTAACGAAAAACAACTATACACGAATTCTTATATCTTTGATTAAGACAATTTTTCCTTGAGATTACCAGATTTTGGTTGTACTCAAGAGGACTTTGACAGTTGTCAAAGTAGTGATTGTAATCTGTTTGTGATTAGTGGATTAAGTCCTCGTTGGAGAGAGGCAAAATCATCTTGACGGGTGGACTGGAGTCGTTTGAGATCAAACGAACCAGGATAAAAATACCGTGTCATTGCACATTTGATTTTAAGTTTTCAATTCAACCCCCCCTTCTTGTGTTTTTCACTTCTTCAATTGGCATCAGAGCGCCTGGTTCTGAGTTAATACACTTAACCGTGTCAGTACAAGATCCAAGCTTTTGAAAAACACTATGGTGGGATCAAGCCAAAACATCAGCAATGACTATCATGAAGACAAGGACAAAATCAGTGGTAAACCTCCAGTCTTTGATGGAGAGAATTTTGACTACTGGAAAGACAGAATTGAGAGTTTCTTTCTGGCCCATGATGTTGATCTATGGGACATGGTAACTGATGGATACACACATCCAGTGGATGGAAGTGGTCAGAAGATAGACAGAAAAATGATGTCTGACCAGCAAAAACGTGAATTCAGAAACCATCATAAAGCCAGAACAATACTCCTCAATGCAATCTCATACTCAGAATATGAGAAAATCTCAAACAGAGAGACAGCCAAAAACATGTTTGACTCTCTGAGAATGACGCATGAAGGCAACATTCAAGTCAAAGAAACCAAGGACCTTGCACTCATTCAGAAGTTTGAGGCATTCAAGATGGAAGATAGTGAATCCATAGAAGCAATGTTCTCAAGATTCCAAATCCTTATTGTTGGGCTGAATGTTCTTGACAAAGGATATTCTACTGCTGATCACGTAAAGAAGATCATCAAAAGTCTACCCAAGCAATGGAGGCCAATGGTCACAACACTTAAGCTAGCCAAAGATCTCAACAAGATATCTCTGGAGGAACTTGTCAGCTCCCTCAGAAGTCACGAGATAGAGCTAGAAGAAGATGAGCCTCAAAAGCAAGGTAAGCCACTAGCTTTAAAATCTAACAAAAAATCTGATTCTAAGGTTTTGCAGGCTGTGGAAGAAACCTCTGATGGATCCTCATCAGAAGAAGATGAATTTTCTCTCCTCTCCAGAAGGGTGAATCAACTGTGGAAGCAGAGACAAAGGAAATTAAAAAATCCTAGAAGATCAAAGAATCAAAATGAACCCTCATCCAGATACAAAAAGTCTGAATCTTTCTCTGGACACAGAAGATCTGAAGGTTCTTCAAGACACAGAAAGCCAAATAACAAGGACATCATCTGCTATGAGTGCAATGAGCAAGGGTTCTACAAAAGTGACTATCCAAGGCTTCAAAAGGAGAAGCCCAAAAAGAAGTTCTTCAAGGAAAAGAAGAAAAGCCTCATGGCAACATGGGACGATTCAGACACCTCTGAAGCTGACTCAGAGTCAAATGATGAAAGAGAAAACATAGCTCTCATGGAAAACGTGTCAGAAGACAGTGAAGCTTCTGGTTCAGACTCAAAATCAAACACTGAAGAGGTATTCCCTGACTTCACTATCAATTTTACTAAGGCTGAACTTGCAGAAAGTCTAAATGAAATTCTAGAAAGGTATCAACAAGTCAGAGTCAAATTCAAGAACCTGAAAAGGGATCTTGCCTCTGACTCTGAAAAGACTGAGAGTCTCAGATTAGAAAATTCTGAGTTAAAAGAAAAAGTTTCAAAATTAGAAAACGATTTGCAAAACTCTCAGAAGGAAATTATCTCAGAGACTCCCAGTAATGCTGATGAGATCATCAAAGAGTATGATCACAGCTTCCAGAAGTTTCTGGCTAAAAACATAGATAGAAGCAAGATGGCTTCAATGATCTATGGAGTTAGCAGAAACGGAAGAAAAGGGATAGGATATCAAGGTAAGGTATCTACACCTAAGAAAGCCATGGACTTAGTCATAAAATGCACACCACTTAAATCACACTTTATATATGGGCACACACATGACATAAAATACACTAGTAATGATTACCCTGTCAAACCAAAATTCAACCAGAATTTTGGTAAAACTAACAAACCATGACCCAAAAAGATATGGGTACCTAAGGACAAAATTATATATGTAGCAGATATCTTTAGCAGCAAGGCTAAAACACCAGTCATGGTACCTGGACTCTGGCTGCTCTCGACACATGACGGGAAGAAAGCATGTGTTCCAAAGCCTGGAACTTAAACCTGGAGGTTACGTGGGATTTGGGGGCAACCAAAGAGGAAATATCATTGGCTCTGGAACAGTAGGTAACATAAATCTTCCCTCTATAAATAATGTACTGTTAGTTGATGGATTAATGCATAACCTGTTATCCGTAAGTCAATTAAGTGATAACGGTTATGATATAATCTTTAATCAAAATTCATGCAAAGCTGTTAGTCAGGAAGATGGAACTATCCTGTTTAATGGAAAGAGGAAAAAAAACATTTATAAGATAAAACTTTCTAAACTAAAGAGTCAGAATGTAAAATGTATTCTTTCTGTTAACAACGAGCAATGGGTCTGGCACAGAAGATTGGGGCATGTTAGTATGAGAAGAATATCTCAGATTAACAAACTCAATCTGGTCAGAGGACTTCCTAATTTGAAGTTCAGCTCAGATGCTCTGTGTGAAGCATGTCAGAAAGGAAAATTTGCAAAAACTGCTTTTAAATCTAAAAATGTTGTTTCCACTTCTAAGCCATTATAACTTCTGCACATAGACTTATTTGGACCAGTAAAAACTACATCTGTCAGTGGCAATGAGTATGGGTTAGTGATCGTAGATGACTATAGCAGATGGACATGGGTAAAGTTCTTAAGACACAAGGACGAGTCACACTCTGTGTTCGTTTATTTCTGTAACCAAGTTTAGAATGAAAAGGATCTTAGAATTGTCAAAGTCAGAAGTGATCATGGTGGAGAATTTGAAAATAAAAATTTTGAATTATTTTTTAATGAAAAAGGCATCTTGCATGACTTCTCTTGTCCTAGAACTCCCAAACAAAATGGAGTTGTAGAACGAAAGAGAAGAACACTGCAAGAAATGGCTAGAACCATAATCAATGAGACTAACATTGCTAAGATCTTCTGGGAAGAAGCAATTAACACAGCGTGTTACATTCAGAATAGAATCTCTATAAGACCTATTCTAGAAAATACTCCATATGAATTGTGGAAGAACAAAAAGCCCAACATTTCTTATTTCCATCATTTTGGATGCACTTGTTTCATTCTGAATACTAAAAATTATCTGAACAAGTTTGACTCTAAAGCACAAAAGTGTATCATGTTAGGATACTCTGAACGCTCAAGAGGGTACAGAGTATACAATACAGAAACACAGATTTTTGAAGAGTCAATCAGTGTTAGATTTGATGATAAGCTTGACCCTCAAAAGTCAAAGCAGAATGAATTCTTTGCAGATATAGAAGTTAAATTTATAGGTACTGAAGACAACTCGCCAGAAGTTCTCAACAGAGACGCTCCCACAACCTTAGAAAGAAATATTACAAGCAATCCAGCACCTTCCATTGATCAACTTCAGAAGAGGCTATCCAGAAGTAGCATAGCTCACCCAGAAGATAAGATACTGGGAAAGAAGGATGATCCAATCAGAACAAGATCAACATTCAGAAATTCTAAAGAATCCCTCATGGGATTGGCCTCTCTGATTGAACCAACAACAATTGATGAAGCGCTTCTGGACAATGACTGGATTCTGGCAATACAGGAGGAACTAAATCAGTTCACCGGAAATGACGTATGGGATCTGGTTCCCAAACCAAAAGGATTCAACGTCATTGGAACAAAGTGGGTGTTCAAAAACAAACTGAACGAGCAAGGAGAAGTCATCAGAAACAAGGCACGACTGGTGGCACAAGGTTATAGTCAGCAAGAGGGGATAGACCATACAGAAACCTTTGCTCTAGTCGCCAGGTTAGCATCTATCAGACTCTTAATCTCATTTGTTGTACACAATGGCATCACTCTGTATCAGATGGATGTCAAAAGTGAATTCCTAAATGGCTATATAGATAAAGAGGTATATGTGCACCAACCCCCTGGGTTTGAGAATTCCAAACACCCAAAATATGTTTTCAAACTAAAGAAGCCACTCTATGGTCTGAAACAAGCTCTTAGAGCTTGGTATGAAAGACTAAGTACCTTCCTGTTAGAAAAGGAATTCACCAGAGGGAAAGTGGACACAACCTTGTTCTGTAAGACATTTAAGAATGACATTTTAGTGTGTCAGATTTATGTTGATGATATCATCTTTGGATCTACTAAACCCTCTCTGGGAAGAGAGTTTGCTAAGTGCATGCAGGCAGAGTTTGAGATGAGCTTAATAGGGGAACTCAAATTCTTTCTGGGAATTCAGATAAACCAAACTCCAGAAGGAACTTACATTCATCAGAGCAAATATGTTAGAGAACTTCTGAAGAAATTTGATCTCTCAGAATGTAAGCCCTCAAAGACTCCAATGCACCCCACGTGCATTCTGGAAAAGTAAGAGGTAAGTAAAAAGGTAGAACAGAAAGTCTACAGAGGTATGATTGGTTCTCTCCTTTATCTGACGGCTTCAAGGCATGATATCTTATTTAGTGTTTGCTTATGTGCTAGATTCCAATCAGATCCTAGAGAATCTCACTTAACAACAATTAAGCGAATTTTCAAGTATCTGAAAGGTACTACTAATCTGGGTTTGTTTTATAGAAAATACAATGAATACAGCTTAGTAGGATACTATTATGCTGACTTTGCTGGAGACAGAGTAGAACGTAAAAGCACTTCTGGAAGCTGCCAGTTTTTGTGAGACAATATAATCTCATGGACCAGCAAGAGACAATCCACAATAGCACTGTCAACAACAGAAGCTGAATATATAGCAGCTGCTGGATGTAGCACGCAAATGCTCTGGATGAAAAGTCAACTTGAAGACTTTAACATATTTGAGAGTAACATTCATATCTTCTGTGATAACACTTCAGCTATTTGTCTCAGTAAGAATCCCATTTTGCATTCTAGGGCTAAGCATATAGAAATATAACATCATTTTATTAGGGACTATATTCAGAAAGGAATTCTTACCTTAAAATTTATTGACATAGACCATCAATGGGCTGATGTATTTATAAAACCCCTTTATGAAGATAGATTCAACTTCATTCTGAAACATCTCAGCATGAAGTTATGCCTAAAATAAAATGTTTTATTTACATATCTTAACCTTTAGAACTTTATTATTTTCTGTGAACATCTGATCAACCTGTCTTCAGAGTTTAGAAGTACAGATTGCCTCAGAATCTATCTATGAAGATCTGAACGTTTCATTTCAAGGATAGAGGCGTGCAGTTCACATCATCAAACACTTGTCATCCTCTCACAAGCTACCTTCTAAGGCTGAACACACATTCAAATTCTGAAGGATCCAAGGCTCTGATTGGATGCATTGAGACACTTGTCAGTGGTAACCGTTTAATATCTTTCTAAATCCCCTAATTTCAGGTTCATTAATGCATATAATCATTACTTATTTTTCTTTCTTACTGTTTACGTTTTCAAAAACCTATTTAAACTCAAAATTAATATTTCATTCATTCACTTTTGCTCTCTTCAATATTTTCTCTTGTTCAAGTTTCGTTTTCAAAAACCCTTTCCATCTTCTTCAAAGAACCCGTGTGAACAATGGCATCATCATCAAGTCTCAAGAATCTCAGTGCTTCTAAATCTTCATCAACAGAACAATATGAAGAACCCATAAGAATGCTTCTCACTCCTCTTGACAACTTGGAAGTTCTCTCTGAACTGATCATTGATTTTGAGAGCTTACAAGAAAATGGGTTCAACCTCTATGAAGACGTAACTGCACAGGGATGGAACAGGTATTTTGACCGTCTGTTGGGTCCAACGTTTCCCATTCTCGTCAAAGAGTTTTGGATACATGCTACCTCATCAAACCACCAGGTTACTTCTTATGTTATGGGAAAGAAAATAGTGATAACATAAGATCTTATTGGGAAACTCATTGAATACAATGGTAGTGGAGTCAGATGCATTGATATGGCTGATAGGTGTTCTGACCTAAGATCAATTGCAAGGGAAATCTTCACTTCTGGACAACCATCAAGTAAAATCAGAGATTTGAAGGATCATCACAGAATCTGGGCCAGAATCATTCTGGGATATATCAATCACAGGAAGCCTACAAGCTCTCCTGATTACATCAATATTGATCAGCAATTTCTGATCTATTTCATTGCAAAGAAGACAAAGATAAACCTTTCACACTTACTCTTCAACCATCTCATAACAAGTGTGAAAGAGACAAGAGAAGACGAAAGGATCAAGAGGGATTGGATTCCCCTAGTAAGGCTGATATCAAATATTCTAACAGAAAATAGGATGATAGAACATCTGACAGAGACTTGGGAAATAAGCACTTTGGAAGCAACTGTTGGGAAGCCTTTGAACGCCAAGAATCTAAAGAAAATAAAGATCATTGAGAACATTAAGAAGGAGCCAACTATTGCTTCTCATGAGACCATTACTTCTAGGAGAATCCCCCTGAAGGATTTTCCATTATTTTCTGAGATAGACGCCAACCCAGAAATCATAGTCAGATATCTTGAAGCTTGCAAGGCTGATGGAACTGCTCCAGAAATCAACATTCAAGATCTGCACAAGGCTGCTCCAGAGGTTGCGTTAAAGAAATCCAAGAAGAGGAAAACAAAAGGAGAAGGATCCTCTCAGAGGACACCTAAAGCTGCGAAAAAGAAAGGTAATCCATCTTCTGTTTCTGTTATAGAATCAATAACTATTTCAACATCTGAAGCCATGCCTCCCCAACCAATAGAAAATCCTTCACCCCAAACCTTTGAATATTTTGACATAGAGTTTAATCCATCTGTAACTCTAGGCAACTTTTTGAATGAACCTCACTCCCCTAATCCAAATCAAAATCCAGAACATCATCAACCAGAACTTGCTAAAGTTCTATCTGATATTGACATGTCTGACCAAGACTTTTCCTCACCACTCCCAGATAATCCAAACATCCAACAACAACCATAAAATCCACAACCATACTCTCCTCAACCAGAAAATCCACAACCACACTCTCCTCAACCAGAACATCTGAACCCCAACTCACCACAACCAGAAAATAGACACTCTCTCTCCACCTTCTGAAAACCTATCTTCTGATATTCGTGAACCAGAAACCCAACACGCTGCCGCAACCCAATCTGAAGACTCTCCTTCAGATTCTAATACCACTATCCCAAACCCTGGAATAACAGAACCTCTTGCGGTTCGCATGCCTCTCATTATTCATGATATTCCAGAAATCCCTTCATCCCTTGAATCTACACCACCAAACACCCCAAACACACCAATTATTATTCCTGACTCTCCCACTCCATCACCCATCAACCGTCCAGCTGAAAACCTCAGACTCGTCATTGATCCACAAGTGCTGGACAGACTAGCTTCCACCTCACACAAAACTGCCATTCCCAAACCTAAACCAACTGCAACCAGATCAGATGTTGGTACGAGTCTGTTGATTTTTGAAACAGAAATGCAGGAATGGATCAATTCTTTGAAGCATGCAAGTCAAGAGATTTATAATCCCGCTGCTTCTAATTCTCAGTGGGAAAGATTCAGAAAATGGCTAAACTCTGAAACTCAGAAGTTGAAAGAATTGGGTTATGAAAAGGCTCAACAAAACTTCAGTGATCAACTGAAAGCCTTCCAAGATCAAGTTCTGATCCAATGGTACAAGAAAGATATCCTCTCGCTGGATAATGCTCCCTGGAAAGAGCATCATCCTTCAGAAGTAGCTGAACCAAATTCAGATAGTCTCTCTCTGACTACTGCTCCAGAAGACATGATTGCAGCAGAAGAAGTGGTTCCATCAGAAGAGGCTGCGGAATGTTCTGAACAACATGCAACCCCTGAAGAGACACCAGCTTCGTCTCTAGTCATGCAGACTCTGGAAGAGTTGAAGAAAGAGAATGCTTTAATTCATGCCAGACTGGATAAGAAAGAGGATACGAACAAAGAGATCAAGGGTATTCTGGATAAACAGGAAGATACTACAAAGGAAATTAAAGACATTCTGGGAAAGCAGGAAGAGTCAAGTACTCAGATCAAGAGCTTATTGGAAGCGTTGTTCACACGTCTTCCCCCTCCTTCTTAGATTTTTTTTTGAAACTGTTTATCTGTAATTTTTATCTTTGCCTCCTTGTTTCTGAAACTTGTCATTGCATTCTTTTTTCAATATAATTCATCTATTTTGGCTCTGATTATATTGCTTTTTGATACCTGACAAAAAGGGGGAGAAAGTAAGATATTTTCAATAATGGTATACCGGGACAAAGTCTCATACATTCTGAATATTTTAATCTCTACTTTCTGAAAAGTTTGAACAAGAACACATTCTGATTGGAGATGCATCAAAAGCTATGATGAGAAGAAACTTCAGGGAAGTAATTAACTTAGGGGGAGTCTCTCTTAAACCTTTTGTTCTCTATTTTTCATTGAAAATTCTAGTTTTTGTCATCATCAAAAAGGGGGAGATTGTTAGAACATAGTTTGATTCTACAACCCTTAGTTAGAGTTTTGATGATAACAAACACAAAGAACAAATATGCACTCTAAAATTATGTTATTGTGTATATAAAAGTTCTGACCAAAGCAGCATTAGAAGTAAAGCTATAGAAGCTTTCACGCTGAGGTAATCCGAATTTGCGCTGAAGAATGATGACCAGAACCTGCGCTTAAGTGAAGTAAACTCTAATTCTGAACAGAAGGATTATAATCTAAGTCATCAATGTTATGAAGCATCAACATCAGGCAAGGATGTAAGATTCTGAAGCGTTACTATTCAATCAAGACAACATCAATTACAACGGCTTAATTCAGATAGGATCTTCTCAATATGGAAACTGCTTTAATGACCATTATCATGCTTAATAATGGACAGGTTTCCTTTGCCTATATAAACAAGCTAAAAGATTAAATCATTCACGATTTCACACACTACTGCAATACAATTCAAAATGCTGCAAGCTTACTCACCTATATTCTACGCTCTAAAATTGTGTAAATTATCACAGTTGTGATAACTGTTTTTGTAACGAAAAACAACTATACACGAATTCTTATATCTTTGATTAAGACAGTTTTTCCTTGAGATTAACCGGATTGTGGTTGTACTCAAGAGGACTTTGACAGTTGTCAAAGTAGTGATTGTAAACTGTTTGTGATTAGTGGATTAAGTCCTTGTTGGAGAGAGGCGAAATCACCTTGACGGGTGGACTAGGGTAGTTTGAGATCAAACGAACCAGGATAAAAATACTGTGTCATTGCGCATTTGATTTTAAGTTTTCAATTCAACTCCCCCTTCATGTGTTTTTCGCTTCTTCATTTCCATGGGCTCTTAGGTACTTGCTCATTCTTAAATTGCTTTTGTGCTTGTGTTTTTGAAAAAAGTTTTGAAATTTTCCTTAGTGCGGCGTTTCACTTTATTGTAACCCTTGTATCAGTCCTCAAGGATGTGATAAAATGTTTTTGAAAACTTTATTTGAAAAGTTTGTTTGAAAGTGTATGTGTAAAAATTTGTTGTTTTGAGCAAGTACCTAAAAGTTTCTACCTACTCGAAAAAGTCTGTTCGTTTTCTTAGTTCCTTTAGACAGTGCTATCCTACTATTAAGGAGTAGGAAGCTCCGTCCTTGGAGTTCAAGGGACAATTGTATGGAACGAAAGGGACAATTACGATCACTAAAGAAATGGTTAGTAAACCTTAGTAATTACCCTAGAGTCCTAAAGATCTTTCTGAGGCAACATTCGAATGGGTCATTTTAGATCTTTCGAGACTAGAGGGCAACTACTAAGACTCCCTATACTTCATGACCGTTTACTGAAGGAAACTGAATTGGGGCAAACCCTAGGAGTGAACATGTGTAAGTGTTTGATTTTCAGTTATTTATCTTTGCACAGTTAGGGTTTTCTACCGTTTTAAATTATGAATTTATCTTTTGCATACAACCCTATTATCAATCATCTAACAGTTTATAATGGCGGAAAGAAAAAGTGTGAGAAATTTAAACCTATTTATTACAAGACTTTGGGGAGGGGGATTACATTATCAAAAAACCGGAGGAAAATAGTAAAGGCAAATAGTAAACCTAAGTTAAACTATTACAAACTCGGAGCAATTACATTAATTAGAAAAATAATGAAATAAATGTGTGCGACAAAATAAAATACGGAACTAAAATTAAATTCAAAGATATTTAATTAGTAAATAGAGAAAAGTATTTTTTTTTAATTTTTGAGAGAAAATAATTAATTTTGCAAATCAACCTAATTTCTAATTAATTCTAATTATGAAAAAGAATTTAAGTTATCCTAATTAATCTAATTAATTAATGCAATTAAAAATTTTATATATAAAAAAAACTAATTCTAATTTTTTTGACTTTTGTGATTTTTTGATTTAATTAAAAAATGATTTTTGTAACAATAATTAAAATAAATAATTAAAACAAATAAAAGAAATTAAAAAAAGAATGAAATTGGGCCTGGTCAAATAATAATCTGGGTGGTGTGAATTAGAATTTTCAAGCCCAGAATAGCTGGCCCAAGGATGGCGTGTGATCTAGTGAGGATCCCCTCTGGAGGTTCACCATGCGCTGCGTTTGCTTGATGTTTAGATCTGATCACTGGGTGATCCAAGGCAGGAGATGTTGAGGTGCACCGTGAGCGCGTTTGGAATGGCATTACTGGATCTACAAAGGAATTGTGAGAAAAATAATATACAGGAGGTAGGGGTCGAACCCCTGACCTCCCACACACGCGCGTCTGGAAACCCTTTCCCTTTTCCACTGAGCCAACTTGCTATTCATTGATACCAATAAACAACAAATAATATATTTAACAATGAGTCAATCTGATAAGAAAAACTCGCGAGCTTCAAACCATCCACTCAGGTATTGACACGCCTTCATCTTCTACACAAGATCGTCATTTTAGGTACTGGACTTTTACCTACGGTTGTGCCCATTGCTATAAACCCGCAATCCTCAAAAATCACACCTAGGCAACATAAATCAAATCCAATTACACAAATAAATTAGGTTTGATCTCCTGAATGCAATGGTATCCATCTTTGGCCATGATTTTGCCTGAAACGCGAAGCCCTAAATAACAACCTTAAACCCTAACAATGCCATTTCATCACACTGGCAACAAAACACGTAATTAAATATGCAAACACATTCCAAAGGATTATACAAACATGAATATATACTTATAAATCATTTATCATGCGTGAATTGCAAAAATCAATTTCAAGAACATGAGCAAACCGTGGCACTGGTACGTGCAATTTCTGAAGGTGTTGGTGCATGCAAGTGATGGTGTTAGCTTCAGGAGGTTTCAAGGAATGGATTGTTGGCCTTGAAACACCTTGAATCGCCTTGTAGAGCAAAATCCGATTGCCTCTTTCTTTGTCAAAAGTTGAGTTTTCTTCTCTCAATCCACATGGCCAAAACCTCTTTTTTTTGCTCTGGGAGTGTTGTGGACATATAAGAGAACAAATTAGGTCAACAAAAACAGATGCAATCTTGAGAAATTATGGAAAAGAGATTTGATTTGCATCTTGTATTTTTTATTTCTAAATTTGGCCAAATCACGATCTTTTCCATTCCAATTATCCCTTGCACGAAAATCTTGATTTTACATCTGATTGTAGACTCATAATTTTTCTCACAAAATCCAATCTTTGATTTTATTTCATTATTCCATTATTTTAAATGATTTATTTTGATTTAAATGAATGAAAAATCAAAACAAATAATAAAAATAATTAAAAAAAATAAATAATAGGTGGATAAGTTCAGGGGTCGTGGGTCCTCTTAGGAACAATTTTCAATCAAGAAAACATGGGCCCATTTGGAAAAAAAATCAATTTTGATCAATGTTGACTTTGGGCAAATTTCCAAAAATGGCCAACTTTGACCATGCAGATATCTCTCAATTTTGACCCTAAGAGGGTGTTCATGGACTTTTTAGAAAGCTTAGGATGTCCTCTAATCAACCTCTTTGGTTTAATCTCAATTGGATCTTCCATGTTCATGTAAGAAGCTTTGACCCAAAAGGTGTTTTTGTTGACTTTTTGAAATGACCTATAAAGTCTGAATTTATATCTTTTCCTGGGTGCATTTTTTGAACTTGAGGGATGAATATGAGTTGTAGGAAATTGAATTCTCTTCAAAATGAGAATTGGATGAGAAATTTATGATAAAGTATGAGAAAGTTATGCTTGTTCAAAGTTTGGTTGACTTTTTCTATAGAAACCCTAATTTAGCAACTTTTGAGTTTGGATGAATTTGGGGCATTCCTTGAGGAATCATGATCAACTCTTGATCACATGATGGATATTACTTCAAAATGTTGATGTTGATAAAAAATCTTGAAGTTTGACTGTATGAGGGTCATAGTTAATTTTTAGGCATCTGAGCAATTGATTGAGCAAACTTCTTGTGCAAGGCATGAAACTTGACATGAATGATCTTGAGGATATATTTGGGAAATGGAGACCAATTGGGACCCTTGGAACTCAAACATCTTGATGAAAATGGATACCCTAGTTTGAGGCTCATTGTCTTAGGAGGAGGATTTGCCTGGTCAATCCTTAGGCATCCTTGGGCAAGTTAAGGACCTCCAGGAGTATGTTTTGAATAAAATGAGAGGGAAAATTTTTGGGGTACAACAACTACCTCTGTTCAATCTTCTTAAACCTGAGGATGTAGATTGGCTGGTCTGTGTTTCGTGATCTGAAGGTGGAAGATGATTTAACACTAAAGTGCCTAGAAATTTGCACTCGCATGAAGTAATACTGATTGGTAATATCGGGAATGGGCTTACAAATTCCATTTGGAATGCGACGGAGAGTCATCGAAGATGGGCTTAATGATGCCATCCATAAAAGATTTCAATTGCATAAGAGATTCCTTTGTGAGAATTCATGTACCTGCCATTGAGGAGGACTTCTCCGGGGAATGTTGACTTATGTTCTGGGAAATAGAGTCTAGGAGATTTGGTTGTCCATTACTCTACTGGGGAATATGAAATTGACCGTATCTGGTCGGGTCTAAGTTTTACAGTGCTGTAAACTGTTGTCCGGAGATAAAAGAGAAGGAACCTGGATAGTAGGGTTACTTCGAGATGAAATCTGGATGGTAGGAATATGAGAAGGAACTTGGATAGTAGGGTTACTTCACGATGAATTCGGGTAAAACTGCATCTGAACCGAGAAGGAACCTGGGTAAGGTTGCTTTGTGCTAAATTTGGGTAAAACTGCCTCTGAACTGAGAAGGAACCTGAGTAGGGTTGCTTCGTGATGAGTTTGGGTAAAACTACATCTGAACCGAGAAGGAACCTGGGTAAGGTTGCTTCGTGATAAGTTTGGGTAAAACTGCATCTGAACTGAGAAGGAACCTGGGTAAGGTTTCTTCGTGCTGAGTTTGGGTAAAACTGCATCTGAACCGAGAAGGAACCTGGGCAGGCTTGCTTCGGGATGAGTTTGTGTAAAACTGCATCTGAACCAAGAAAGAACCAGAGTAAGGTAGCTTCGTGATGAGTTTGGGTAAAACTGCATTTGAACCGAGAAGGAACCTGGGTAGGGTTGCTTTGGGATAAGTCCATGTAAAACTTCGGAAGGAACCTGGGTAGGGTTGCTTCGGGATAAGTCCGTGTGAAACTTCGGAAGGAACCTGGGTAGGGTTGCTTCGGGATAAGTCCGTGTGAAACTTCAGAAAGAACCTGGGTAGGGTTGCTTCGGGATAAGTCCGTGTGAAACTTCGTTTGGAAATGCATGAGAAGGGACCTGTGATCGGCGGATTTAGAACTGACTGTTTAACGCTGGTTCGTGAAATGTCGCAGAAGCAAGAGTCGCCACCGTCTTTTATTTTCTCCAACATGGACAGGACAAAAGCACAGCAAAATTCCTTATGAGATAGTTTCTCGGTTCGGGAGGTAGATTTATAGAAAGGGAAGGTGTTAGCACCCTTTCTATCCATGGTTATCCATGGGCTCTTAGATACTTGCTCATTGTGTTTTCAAAAGTGTTTGCTTTTCAATTGTGAGTGGGTTTGAAAAAGTTTCGTTTAAAAGTTTCAGATCGACTCTTGTATCAGTCCTCAAGAGTGTTTGAAAAATTGTTTTGAAAGCTTTTTTGAAAGTGTCGGTGTGAAAAGAGTTTTGATTGTTTTTTAATAGAGCAAGTATCTACGAGTCATCTACCTACCCTAAGGAATTAGGTTGTGTAAATGTCCTTAAGGTAGTGCCATCCCACCATTGAGAGGTAGGTAGCACCACCGTTGGAGGTGTTCGGGTCAATTCATTTGTAGGGATAGTGTGGTCACCAGAGAAACAATAGGACATCTTAGAAGCTACCCTTATGCCATTGATCCTTTTTTTATTCAGAGGCAACCGTTTCGAGGCAACTGGATCATGTCATGGACATAAGGACTTACTAAAATGTCCTATACTCGACGACCACGTTTCGAAGGCAAGGCAACAGTGAGGCGTACCCTAAGAGTGGTGTGTGAATTTGTGTGTTATTTTCATGTTAAGTTTATCTTTGATCATGTATCATGGTGATCTACGCATTATTTTTAATTAGTCATTCATTCTTTCATGCAAGTTAGCAGTTTAAAAGTGCGGAAATTAAAATGCGGAAAGTAAAATCCTACGCTATTACAATGCGCGGGTCTATACATCGCCAAATTAACAAAGACCCGTTTGAATAAAAATGCGGAAAGTAAAACCTAGTTACTATTACATGGCTTGAGCAGTTACATAATATTCGAAAAGAAAATAAAATAACGTGCGAAAAGAAAGAATAGAACATTCGAGGGCGTTGGACCCTTTTGAAATTAAATTGAATTAAAAGTTAATTAATTATTAATTTAAAGAAAAGAAACATTTTTTAGGTTTTTGGTATTTATGAGAGAAAGAAATTAAAATTAAAATTAAAAGAAACCCTAATTCTAAGTTATTTTTAATTATTTGAGAAATATTAAAGTTTAACTTAATTTACATAATATTTAATGTACATGTTTATTTACAAAATATTTAATAATTAATAATAATAATAATGATGAAAAATTTATTTATTAAAAAAAAGATGAAAAGGTTAAAACCCTAATTCTACTTATTTTATTTATATCAGAAAATGTTAAAATTGAAACCTAAATTAATCTAAATTAATTATTAAAGTTTATTTACAAAAAAAACATTTTAATGGTGAAATAAAATATTAATAAAAAATAAACATTTTTTGATTTTTCTGTATTTTATATTATGAAAAGTTATTTTATGGAATTAAAAGAAATAATTAAAAAAACAATTAAAGAATAAAAGTTGAAAAAAGAAAATAAAATTGAAGAATGCAAACCAGGGGGGGTTTCAGGCCCAAGAGGAGGTTTTTTTGAAGTATTCTGGCCCATTTAGACAAAAAACCTTGTTTGACTTTCTGGCATCACGTGCGTGTTCATTGACTCCTGAGTACCGTGGTCTGCATTCTTTGGCCATTGGATTGGGTTTCATGCATAAGTTGTTCTACTTTGGCCATTTGGCTTTTGGTTTTTGGCCATTTGTGTTCTGGCCTCAACGTTCCTTAATCTTCTCAGGATGTCTGTCTCGCCATGTATTGGTGTCATGCATAAGTTGTTCTTTTGGCCATTTGGCTTTTGGCTTTTGGCCATTTGTGTTTTGGCCTCAACGTTCCTTAATGAACCTGCATGGGATCCTGTCTAAATCTGCAGTGTTGAATCTCATAAACACATTAAATAAAATCATAAAATGCAAATAAAGCCAATATATGAAGAAATTTAATGTTTAGGCACAATATGGCATGTATGAATGATTATACCCTTTTGATCATGGAGATCAAATCAATCTTACCCTTACTGGAAAATTAGTGACCTGAATGCTTTTATGCCCTTTTGATCATGGAAATCAAGCCAGCCTTATCCTTACTGAAGAAGTAGTGAGGTGTTGGTTTGTAACTGTGATGACTTGTTTGTAGTGAAAGAGGGATTTGTAATAAGGATTTCAAGGTTTTAGGGTTCTTGAAAGAATTTGATATTCTAACAATGTTGTGGCAAGGTTTTTTCTCTCTTTTTCTCCTTTTTTTTCCCCTGGTTTGTGTGAAAAGAAGGTGATTATATAATGGAAATTAGGGTAAAGAAAATGGGCTTTGAATGTGCAATTGGGCCTCCAATGTTTACTTGAGTTCGTCACTTTCCAGGCTAAATCGCAGGGACTTAAGTGCAATTTTTGAAGTTGAAATGTGAAAACAAAATGTAGCCGACATCAAGAACTAACTCCTGTCCGAAAATCGGCTCAATCGGATAAACGGTGAATTAGTTATGAATTTTTGAAGTTTCAGCTCAGACAAACTTATTTTGGGCTCCAGTATCGACTCTGACACGTTCTTCAATAAAAAACTGGTATTGATCGGAGCATAATCCGGTCTCGACTTTTGAAGCAAAGTTGTAGATCTATGAGTCAGGAACCTTGTGTAAAAATATGAGCCCAATCCGATAAAAATTGACCGAGTTATGAATTTTCGAAGTTTCGGCCCAGATGAAATAGTATTCAGCATTCAGGATTTTCAGCGTGTCACGTACTCTGAGCAAAAAACGAAGGCCTTTTGAACACCGTTCGAACTTGATACCTCCTGTGAAAATGTAGCCAACTCAATTTGTGAAATTTTGGCGCCGGAACCAGCTCGATACGATGAAAATCGACCAAGTTATGATTTTCTGAACATGATGCAAATAAACTTCTGTCACAAATTTTCTGTATGAAAATACTTGATAAATCCACATTTTTGAAGACCTTCTGATCGAAATTGGCTTCCAGCCGTGAGAGATGAAAACGTAGATAATATCAAGACGGAATTTTGGCCACTGGAATGGGTTCAAAACAAGTCACGATCTTCAAGTTATGAATTTTTTAGCGCGTAAAAACTGCACTTTCAGCACACTTTTTCACCATATTTCTTCGAGAAAACTCACACAGTCGGATACCTTCTTTAAAGAATTAACTCTTGAGCCGAACCTGAATTTGAGCATAAGTTAGGACATTAAGGAGCACTTGAGGTCATTTGGATGTAAGGACCTTGATGCAACACAAAACCCTAATTTTGACTTGACTGCCTTAGGAGGTGATTTGACTGTGCAACCTTTGAGAAATCTTGAGGAATATGGGAGGGCAAATTTTGGGGTACAACAGGACCCGTGTAAAATTTTTCAGGATAAACTTGTGTGAAGCTGCATTTAGGAGAAATTTAGGAGAAACCCGTGTAATATTGCTTCGTGAAGAGCCCGCGTAAAGCTGCATTTGGTCACGCAGATAATTGCTCTGTTTAGTTTCAGGAGCTAATCTTGGACCTGTTGGAAATTGTTGATGGTAACCATATTTCCTGAAAAGGTACAAGATTAATTATATGTGATGCATGCAATGCATTGTGTGATGATGTTCTCAAAATAAATGAGATTATGCTGTATGCAATATGTGTGCACACGTCATGATGTATGAATCATGAAATTCTATTGTGACATATCCGAGTCTGGGAAAATAAATCCTTGACTGCTGCTGGAGAGTACTGGAAATTGAATTCCTAGCCGTTGTAGAAAAAGTGGTTCTTCTACTTCCGCTGGGGATGGTGAACGGAGATGACTATGCCGTGGATTTACTCCTTTCCGTTTGTGAAAATTCTGCCGGGGAGAGACTCTTCTTGAGAATAACTCTGCGGGGGAATAACTCTATTTGAGAGAGGAGATGCTTTGTTGGAAGATTTTTCCGATTCATAGAAATAAACTCCGCTGAGGGATGAACTTCCGTTGCTGGAGGAATAAACTCTGTTGGGGGTTGAGCTTCCGCATTCAGAGAAATAAACTCTTCCTGGGAGACAAATTTATGAACCGCTTGCAACTTATAAAATTCGGCTGGGAAACGTAGATGTCGGTTCTCTGAAGGAACTTGGCTTGGGAAAGAAGTTCCTATTTGGGGAAGCCGATGTCAAAGCTTTAGTTGCCTCTACTATGTGGGGAGTGTAGATGTCACTGGGACGCATGCTGAGGATACAACAATGACTTTGCATCAGGACTTTTCTGCCCCTGTACCTGTTGGAGAAAGTACTTGCGGAGGCTTTATGGATAGCTTGAGTGTTATCCCAACTCATGAGGTGCTTGGTAACTGCCGATCGGAATGATAAGTCTTCTACTGATAGGCAAGTGACAAGATGACGAGACATAGTCGTACGCTTTAATCCCTAACTTTTTCCAGGACTATCTTTTCAAATTTTCAGTCCAACAGGATACCCTTTTTTGCCCAAGCCGCCTTTTCAGGTTTTCGACTTGCCGGGTGTACATATTTTTTTGTTTTTATCCCTAATTTTTACCTAGGCCAGTCAACCTAGAGGGTCTTTGTTCATGCGTAGTATTTTCTGACTATGTCCATGTTCACCGGGTACAGAGAATTGTCACTATCCATAGTAGTAAGTGTTGCCTCACTGCCAGAAGATGTTTGTTTGATCGTACAGGGTTTGTTGTTGGAATCCATGTTCAATGCCCCAAGTGATTTAGATGGAGACTGCCCCTAGTTATTTGGCGCCTTTGAAGAGACTGCCCCAGGTGTGTTAGACATCATGTCATGCCCCCTTGCTTATGGAAGACCTATTATTGGAAGTGTCTTTCCCGCTAAGGTGATTCTGTCCATTGAGAGGATGTCTGTTCATTGAATATCCATTGTGAAGATTTCTCTGCTGTCAAACAATTAGTCATATGCAAACAATGTCATTTAAAGAATGTAAAACTCATGTATGTCTTGAAATTTGTTTTTGAAAAAGTGTTTTGTGTAGTAAAACAAAATTTGCAAGAATGTGATATCAACTCGGGATTCGTAACAAGTCCTACAGGAGTCAGGATACCTTTGTAACAGTATGATCTCAAACTAACCCATGCTTCAACTAGGACTTTTAAGGGTTATAATGTGGCATGGTTCACGGTTTAAGAAACAAAGGATAAAGGCTCAAAATTTATTTGTACCCACCCTTTCTTCGTGATTTCCTTCAGTCCTATGCTCAGTTAATTGCGCGTTTAGAATCCCAGTTGAGTCCTGGAGTACTGTCCTTGATGTTCTGGTGATGGTTCATATACTGAAAGTTTATTTTGAATAGGCAGTCATTTTTGTAATCTTATTTCTGTTGAGGATTTGTAGGACCTCTTTCTTTTTTGATTTTTTTATCCCTTCTTTTTCCTGAACTGTTTCTTTTTGTGATTACAGTCAGTGAGATGCCCCCGTTTTTTTCTTAAGTCCTTTTCATGGGTTTTGACTTAGCAGGCTTTTCTTTTGCAAAATAATGACTGCATGCTTTGATGATTATACAGAAACATCACCATCTTCTAATTTGGAAGGACCTCTTTGATGCCATTCATTGTGTGCGAAGCGGAAGATTGCGACTGAATGCGCCTCTGAGTTAACTGAGAAAACTACCCTGCCCCCGGCTATGATTAAGGGTTTTAATTTGTGTGAAAGAAAAACTCCTACTTCTTTGTCTCAAAGGTATTTATTAGGGATTATCTTCCTTATAACTTCATTGTTTAGGATTTGAAACAACGCTTGTACAATGTTAGTGGGGTCTGTTCAAAAGCATACTGTAGAGATTGTGGTATCGTTTTCATCATCATCCCTATAAGGCTTAGAGCTTTTAATCGAGAGTTGAATATCACGAAAAGGAAGTATAAATAAGTTTAAGCATAATGAAAACAAATTAATTCAGGACAAACATGTGTAATACATTAATGAAATAACAAATTTTTGACATGACAATAATTGTTCGAATAAACAAAGAAAATACAACTTGAGAATTTAAATGAACAAAAATGCTTTTGATCCTATCCGTGATTCGGCATGGGAGCAGTGATCACGTTGGGAGTCTCAAGAAGGTCGAATTCAATCTCCTTGGCGTCAATCATATTTTGAATCTTGTATTTCAGCGCCCAACAATCGTTAGTATCGTGCCCCGGGCTGCCAGAATGATAAGCACACCTTGCATCCGGATTATAGTTAGGAGAGGAAGTCTTTGGGTTTGGATGAGGGTCTATCACCATAATCAGATTTATCTTCAACATGTGTTGCAATGCTTGTGACAATGGCATGTTGATTTGGGTGAACTGCCTTTGAGGTCTTTCTACCCTTGGCTGATTGTTCCGTTGTTGTGGTCGCTGTGCGTGTTCCGAATTAGAGACCAGCACTGCCCCCACAGATTGGTGGTAGTCTGCCTTATTACACCCCTTCTGGCCGTGCACAGCACTGGCTTCCCTCTTACCACCAAATGGCTTCTTGTCAGCACTAGAAGATGCAGCCATCAGGATCTTCCTGCTCCTTATACCATTTTCGATCCTCTCTCCTATCAGAGCCATCTCTGTGAACCCGGATGAGGAACTCTCAATCAGCAAATTGAAGAATAGTCCTGTCAGAGTGCCCATGAACATGTCTACCATTTCGCGATCAATCAGAGGAGGTTGTACTCTGCCAGCTAGATCCCTCCATTTTTGTGCATATTCCTTAAACCCTTCTTTCGAGCCCATGGACATATTCTGCAGTTGCACTCGAGTTGGTGCCAAGTCAGCATTGTATTGGTACTGCTTGTAGAAAGCAATATCTAAGTCTTCCCAAGTACGGATGTTGGTTCCTTCCAACTTATAAAACCAATCCAGTTGAGTGCCGGCCAAACTTTCTTGGAAGAAATGGACCCATAACTTCCGGTCAGCAGTGTGAGGCTGGATCTTCCTGACATAGGATCTTAAATGAAACTTAGGGCAGGAGACACCGTTATACTTAGAAAATGTGGGGACCTTGAATTTTGGTGGGATGACCACTCCAGGAACCAGACCTAACTCTTTGAAATCCAAGCCGGGCACCCTTTGGATCTCCATGGCATTGAGCCGATCCTCCAAGTGTTGGTATCTATCTTCAGTGGGAGGATATTTTTCATCATTGTAGTCAGATTCATCCTCAGAAACTCTTGGACTAGGGTCTTCCTCCCTTATTTCACCCTCTTGGTTCTCCCCTTCTTTGGATGAAGAGGTCAGATCAACAGTTTGCTTCAATGGTCCCCTAAATCTTCTGCCCAGATTCAGGACACCAACGATCTTCTTCGCCTTCTTCTTTTTCTATTTCAGAATAAGGGCCTTCAGATCTTCCTGTCCTTTTGCTAAAGCTACGAACATTTGCTGAAATTGGGCATTTTGGGCCTGGAGATCCTTGATACTTTGTTCAGAAGACATTATTGCTGAAATAAACAACGAAGAAGATGAGAAACTTGTTTATGCAATGTCATGGATGATATGCATATGCAATGATTTCAAGGATTCTTAAAGGCTCAAATTTGTTTAACCAAAAGAAACATACGTTAATTGTATTAATAAGTTCGAATTGTTACAAAGGGTGCCCTTTAGGCTTACAGTCAAACAAACAAAACTTTAGAGCAAAAAGAAAATTAGGTCTCCCATGAGCGCATCCTCTTTGGTGCAATGTAGGTGTTTATATTCCTCTCTCCATGCAGTAGCCTAGTGAGTTCCAGGACCTTCTTCTCGCTGGCGTAGAATTAAGTTTTAAACGTATCCCTTCCTCTTTAAGTTGAACCCAAGATTTTTGTAACTCCTCATGATCAGTTGGCATGTCAGGATGGAGAAAAAGATAAGAAGTGTCTCCTTCAGCAACCAGTTCCACAATCGTTGGTAGGACAACAACGTAAGGCATCATAAGACTTTGAGCATGGGCTCGTCCACATTTGAGATAAGGCTCAAGAGGGATTGAGTTCTTATGCCCCAGGGTTTTGCTATCAACTCTATGTACCATTCTCCAAGCTCGCATGAACCTTTTACGACAACCCTGGGCATCATTCTCATAGTCGAAGGTGATTCCTTGGATAAGTATATCATGAGGACCATCCATTCTCTCATATCCAAATTGTCGCAATGCCAAGCAAGGATTGTAAGTGATTCCTCCTCTAATTCCTAAGAGAGGGACATTAGGAAATTATCCGCATCGATAAATGATGGTAACATTCTCCGAGGATCGAGGACACCAATGAATACCTGAATGTGTAAGAGTCATTAGCCTATGAGACCATCTCAAACCCTGTTCATTCTTCAAGACGGATCGGGGTAGGTGCGAAATAAACCACCTAGACAAAAGAGGAGTGCAACACAGAAGGGTCCCTCTTCTCTTTATAGTGCGATTATGCAGAGAATGTAGGATAACTCCAAGTAAAGTAGGTACCGGATTGCGTGACAGGAAAACCTTAACCGCATTCACATCTATGAGTTGGTCCGGATTAGGAAACAATACTAACCCATAGATGAGAAGGGCTAACACCTCTTCAAAAGCTTGTAGGTCCAGGGTATCCCAAAAATGATTAGCTTTCTCAAACAAGAACTTAGCCAAAAAAACCCTTGACACCTCTCCTAGTTTCCCAATTTTCCACTACGTCAGCCCGTTGTAAGGATAAAGCTTTAGCAATATATTCAGGTTTAGGGTCTCTTTCCATGCCATTGAAAGGTACCTTCTTAAGGATAGGCACCCCCAGTAACAGAGAAAACTCCTCTATAGTAGGCACTAATTGGTAATCTGGAAAGTGAAGCAGTGATGTAGAGGGTCAAAGAACTGAAAGAGCACTTGTAACATTTCTTCATCAGAATTTGTGGTGACAAAGCTGAGAAGTCGACCATGTCTTTCGGTGAAGGGAGAGCTTTCAGGAACCCTTGATACCAATTCCTTAAGTCGAGGAGGTACCTTTACCAGACTGACTTGGATAATGAATCTGCGGGCGAGGGCCATGTCCTACAAAACAAGACAAAAGTAAACCCTAAGAATCCTTGAAATGGTTAGCATGATATGCTATGTTATGATGTCATGATTAGGCTCAGATATAGCAGATATAGCACACACAAGCAAATCACATAGAGACCTTAGGTTTAAGGCTTGCATGAATTTTAAGGTATACCCTGTTGAAGTTGGGTTGGTTCAACCTGTCCTAAATATAGTAACCGGGTTCTAAGGGATCTCAATATCACCGATCTTTCCCCCAAATTTCGTTCCGATAGACAATTGACTTGCCACCAAACAAAACTCAAGAGTCAAACCTCAATGAGTGTAGCATCGAGTATCAACCGACTTTGGGTTTATACCAAAGACGACTATCTCACTACATCCTAAAAGCCAAGTTGGTCAATTAAGGTGCTAAGGTCAGTTGACGCTTTATGATACCACACAGCGGCCCCGTATTCTCCTTGATTACTCAAGGGCTACCGGTACACACCAAAGTATCGCATCAACGTAGCTACTGTTTCAACTGTGTCGGTATACCCCACACAACTCCCTCATAGTTTATTGTTACTTACCCAAAAGGAATTCCCTGATCCGGGTTTAGGATCCAAACAACCCAAACAGATACCCTTGAAAATAAATCAAATAAGATAAACCAAAGAAGAAATTAAGAATGACCTAGATCCTAAGGTAAACCCCATTTTTTTCAAATCCCCAGCAGAGTCGCCATTTCTCTAATACGGTGGCATAACTGACTGTTTTTAGTTACTATTGGTTTTGCATTTTTTGTTTGCAAATGTACAGTAAGCAAGAGTCGCCACCAACTTTTATTTCATCCAACAAAGGAAAAGGGAAAAGAACAAAAAAAACCTTTTTCGAGATGTTTTTGAGTACGGGGGGTGGATTATAGAAAGGGAAGGTGTTAAAACCCTTTCTATCCATGGTTTTGCATGGGCTCTTAGGTACTTTCTCATTCTTAAATTGCTTTTGTGCTTGTGTTTTTGAAAAAGTTTTGAAATTTTCCTTAGTGCGGCGTTTCACTTTATGGTAACCCTTGTATCAGTCCTCAAGGATGTGATAAAATGTTTTTGAAAACTTTATTTGAAAATCTTGTTTGAAAGTGTATGTGTAAAAATTTGTTGTTTGGAGCAAGTACCTAAAAGTTTCTACCTACTCGAAAAAGTCTGTTCGTTTTCTGAGTTCCTTTAGACAGTGCTATCCTACTATTAAGGAGTAGAAAGCTCCATCGTTGGAGTTCAAGGGACAATTGTAAGGGACGAAAGGGACAATTACGATCACTAAAGCAATGGTTAGGAAACCTTAGTAATTAACCTAGAGTCCTAAAGATCTTTCCGAGGCAACATTCGAATGGGTCATTTTAGATCTTTTGGGACTAGAGGGAAACCACTAAGACTCCCTATACTTCATGACCGTTTACCGAAGGCAACCGAAGTGGGGCAAACCCTAGGAGTGAACATGTACAAGTGTTTGATTTTCAGTTATTTATCTTTTCACAGTTAGGGTTTTCTACCGTTTTAAATTATGAATTTATCTTTCGCATACAACCCTATTATCAATCATCTAACAGTTTATAATGACAGAAAGGAAAAGTGCGAGAAATTTAAACCTAGCTATTACAAGGCTTTGGGGAAGAGGATTACATAATCAAAAAACCGGAGGAAAATAGTAAAGGCAAATAGTAAACCTAAGTTACACTATTGCAAACTCGGAGCAATTACATTAATTAGAAAAATAATGAAATAAATGCGCGCGACAAAATTAAATACGGAACTAAAATTAAATTCAAATATATTTAATTAGTAAATAGAGAAAAGTATTTTTTTTTTTGGATTTTTGAGAGAAAATAATTAATTTTGCAAATCAACCTAATTTTTCTAATTAATTTTAATTATGAAAAATAATTTAAGTTATCCTAATTAATCTAATTAATTAATGCAATTAAATTTTTTATATATAAAAAAAACTAATTCTAATTTTTGTGACTTTTGTGATTTTTTGATTTAATTAAAAAATGATTTTTTTAAAAATAATTAAAACAAATAAAAGAAATTAAAAAAAGAATTAAATTAGGCCTGGTGAAATAGTAATCTGGGAGGTGTGCATTGGAATTTTCAAGCCCATAATAGCTGGCCCAAGGCTGACATGTGATCCAGTGAGGATCCCCTCTGGAGGTTCACGCTGCTTTTGCTGGATGTTTAGATCTGATCACTGGATGATCCAAGGCAGGAGATGTTGAGGTGCATCGTGAGCGCGTTTGGAATGGAATTACTGGATCTGCAAAGGAATTGTGAGAAAAATAATATGCAGGAGGCAGGGGTCGAACCCCTGACCTCCCACACACGCGCGTCTAGAAACCATTTCCCTTTGCCACTGGGCCATCTTGCTATTCATTGATACCAACAAACAACAAATAATATATTTAACAATGAGTCAATCTGATAAGAAAAATGCGCGAGATTCAAACCATCCACTCAGGTATTGACACACCTTCATCTTCTACGCAGGACCGTCGTTTTATGTACAGGACTTTTACCTACGGTCATGTCCATTGCTATAAACCTGTAATCCTCAAAAATCATACCCAGGCAACATAAACCAAATCCAATTACACAGATCAATTAGGTTTGATCTGATGAATGCAATGGTATCCATCTTTGGCCCTGAGTTTTCCTGAAACGCGAAGCCCTAAAAAAGAACCTTAAACCCTAACAATGGCATTTCATCACACAAACATCAAAATGCGTAATTAAATATGCAAACACATTCTAAAGGATGATACAAACATGAATATATACTTATAAATCATTTATCACGCGTGAATTACAAAAATCAATTTCAAGAATATGAGCAAACCGTGGCACTGATACGTGCGATTTTTGAAGGTGTTGATGCGTGCAAGTGATGCTGTTAGCTTCAGGAGATTGCCAGGAATGGATTGCTGGCCTTGAAACACCTTGAATCGCCTTGTAGAGCAAAATCCGATTGCCTCTTTCTTTGTTAAAAGTTGAGTTTTCTTCTCTCAATCCACACGACCAAAACCTCTTTTTTTGCTCTGGGAATGTTGTGGACATATAAGAGAACATATTAGGTCAACAAAAACAGATGCAATCTTGAGAAATTTTGGAAAAGAGATTTGATTTGCATCTTGTATTTTTGATGTCTAAATTTGGCCAAATCATGATCTTTTCCAATCCAATTATCCCTTGCACGAAAATCTTGATTTTCCAGCTGATTGTAGACTCATAATATGCTCACAAAATCCAATCTTTGATTTTATTCCATTATTTTAAATGATTTATTTTGATTTAAATGAATGAAAAATCAAAACAAATAATAAAAATAATAAAATAATAGGTGGATAAGTTCAGGGGTCATGGGTCCTCTTAGGAACAAGTTTCAAACAAGAAAACATGGGCCCATTTGGAAAAAATCAATTTTGATTAATGTTGACTTTGGGCAAATTTCCAAAAATGGCCAACTTTGACCATGCAGATATCTCTCAATTTTGACCCTAAGAGGGTGTTCATGGACGTTTTAGAAATCTTAGGATGTCCTCTGATCAACCTCTTTGGTTTAATCTCAATTGGATCTTCCATGTTCATGTAAGAAGCTTTGACCCAAAAGGTGTTTTTTGTTGACTTTTTGAAATGACCTATAAAGTCTGAATTTATATCTTTTCATGGGTTCATTTTTTGAACTAGAGGGATTAATATGAGTTGTAGGAAATTGAATTCTCTTCAAAATGAGAATTGGTTGAGAAATTTATGATAAAGTATGAGAAAGTTATGCCTGTTCAAAGTTTGGTTGACTTTTTCTATAGAAACCCTAATTTAGTAACTTTTGAGTTTGGATGAATTTGGGGAATTCCTTGAGGAATCATGATCAAACCTTGATCACATGATGGATATTACTTCAAAATTTTGATGTTGATCAAAAATATTGAAGTTTGACTGTATGAGGGTCATAGTTAATTTTTAGGCATCTGAGCAATTGATTGAGCAAACTTCTTGTGCAAGGCATGAAACTTGACATGAATGATCTTGAGGATATATTAGGGAAATGGAGACCAATTGGGACCCTTGGAACTCAAACATATTGATGAAAATGGATACCCTAGTTTGAGGCTCATTGTCTTAGGAGGAGGATTTGTCTGGTCAATCCTTAGGCATCCTTGGGCAAGTTAAGGACCTCCAGGAGTATGTTTAGAACTTCATGTAAGTTCTCTAGTTTTAGGACTGGCATTAATTTTTGTAAAACAAATATATCACCAATATGTTAAATATGATGTGATTACTTGCTATAAAGAACACGTGG
The DNA here is from genome assembly GCA_948472305.1 of Vicia faba. Classification (NCBI taxonomy): domain Eukaryota; kingdom Viridiplantae; phylum Streptophyta; class Magnoliopsida; order Fabales; family Fabaceae; genus Vicia; species Vicia faba. The sequence goes on along the minus strand of OX451740.1, from coordinate 1,095,315,476 downwards.
AGCAAGAAATCCTATTTTTGGTTTGGACATGTTAAGTTGAAGTGTTTCAACATCTGGAGCAACATGTCAGATAAGATGTCCTATGCAGGGTCATATGACATCGCGCCTGAGCTGAGCTGAACAGTTGGATTCTGTTATGATTTAACAGATTTAGAATATTATGGGAATATTATGAAATCCTATGAGGCGTTGGTTTAAAGGTCTGGAGGAATCAAGAAGAATATTGACTTTCTAAATAAGGACACGTTTTAGGAAAGATTTGATTGAAGACCTATTTTATATAGGAATCTTATGCAAATTTGTAACAACCAAAGAGTTGTGATTAAGCCCAAATCCAGTTAGGAGATAGGTTATAAATAGAAGAATTGTAACCTAGAATTGGTACCAGCCGTGAATTAGAAAGATGTAATCATTAGGGCTGAGTCTGTGTGCCACTCTCTAGGAGAGTTGGTATGTGTTACAGAGTTGTTATCTCTGTTATTGTTCTCCTCAAAGTTGTGAAGGAAGAGTGAGTATTGTTCTTAGAGGAAGCTTGTAAGCAAATCCAACTTGTGTTCTTAGTCAGAAGTCTTGGCTAGGTATTATCATGGAAGTATGTCTTCTGGTTGTTATGTCATGGAAGTATGCCTTCCTATTTTGTCCAATTGTTGTTTGAAATTGATGAGGGATTGAGGAGGGCCTCATATCTATGTGTGTCTTAGATATAAAGTTATAATTGGTAGTGATTAAGTGATAAGTTGTAAATGAGGGAGTTTAGCTTCTAATTGATACTATTATAGTGGAATTTATCCATGGCTTGGTATGCCTCCAGAGTAGGAAGGTTGTTCCAAACTAGATTAATAATTTTGGTGTTTTGTTTATGTTTTCAGTACTATTTTGATTGTTTATACCTTGCATATGTTGTTTGTTCAGATTCATATGTCCCAACATGTCATATGACATATGGAGTCTGTTATATCAAAATTTCAATTGGTACTAGAGCAGACATCCTGTTCTATTTCTGGGTGAGATCATGGGATGATACTTTCCGGTCATGGACAAGGAAGAAGGTGATTACTGAAAAGTTTTTTGAAGTTGGATAATTCATATTGTTGTTTGAATGGTCCCTTGAAGTGGAGGATGGACTATTCGTGACATGGTGTGTATTGGACTTGTTTGTTGTTATCAGGCCTGTAGCTTTGGTAGTGAGTTGTTGTGTTTGATTTATTTTCAAACCTAGGTTTTTATGTCTGCACCTGAATTATGGTGGTTTTATGTTGTGCCTGAAGGTTGTTGAGGAAACTTGTTGTTTGTTCCACTACATGGTATCTGATATAACCCTGGTTATTTCTTGGAAGGGCATTAGGGTTTAGTCTCCTCAGCAGGTTTATTCTATGGTGATGGGATATGTGGAAAATTGTTTCAACCAACTTTGTAAAGTTGCCAATGATGCTTAAGTTTTTTTTCTCAAGTCCACTCATAAAGGCACTTTAGTATGTGCCTGATTTACTTTCAAGAAATCTATTATTTATTTGACAGACCATTGAAGAAATTATAGAGCCATTTATTTTGTTCTCTAACAGAGTCTTCCTAATTTTTTACTGTAATACGGTGGGAGAACTGACTTGGTGTTTTACGTTTTATCGCAATTGTTGCAGATAGCAAGAGTCGCCACTGACTTTTCTTTTATCCAATAAGGAAAGGGTGAAAAGAATAGGAAAGACCTTTGAGATATTTTCTTGAGTCCGAGGGGTAGGTTATGAAAATGGAAGGTATTAGCACCCTTTTAATGCAAAGTTATCTATGGGCTCTTAGTTGCTTACTAGATCACTTTTGAAAATTGCTTTGTTTGAAATGTGTTTGTAGTGGGTTTTGAAAGTATTTTTGAAAAGCGCCTTCGTTTAGGAAAACTTTGTAATGATTCTAGTCTCTATAAGAATGTATGATACGGTGGGAGAACTGACTTGAGTTTTGCGTTTGTATTCGCACTTGTTCGCTTGAGCAAGAGTCGCCACCGACTTTTTATTTTATCCTAAAGGAAAGGTTAAAAAGCACAGCAAAAACCTTTTGAGATATTTCGTGGGTTCGGGGGGTAGATTATGAAAAGGGAAGGTATTAGCACCCTTTTCATCCATGGTTATCCATGGGCTCTTAGTTACTTGGTTTTTTTAGATCACTTGCCTTGATTGCTTGAAATTGTGGTGTATGTGTGTGTTTTGAAAATGTTTTTGAAGAGATGCCTTGTCTTAGGCAACCAATGCAATTGACTCGTGTTTGAGTGTTTTACAAAAGTGTGTATCTTTTCGAAAAGACGTTTCAAAATGTTTTTGAGAGTTTGTTTTGAAAGTGTGTATGAAGTGTGGTTTTTGAAAATGAGGCAAGTGTTTTTGCAAGTTGATCTCAAGTAACTAAGAGCTTTGTCTACCCCTATTATACTCAAAGGTTTTCTCTATGTTTTCAACCCTTTTTAACAATTTTGTTCCACCATTAAATTTGGTGGACAATCTTGCGTTTAGGAAGTTTAACGGGACGGACGCGGGTCATCGTATGGACCATGAATGCAATGGTGCCAAGTGTCTTTGGCAATTTTGCTTGAAGGGACTTGATCATTTTGATAGGCGACTTTCGAAAGCGCCATTGAGGGACTTATGATCATTTGATTGTTTTGCCAAAGAAACTCGACGTGCAAGCATGGCCCATTTTGGAAGGCAACATGTGGGATTACCCTAGGGGGTGCAAGTGTGATTGTGTATTGATTTCATGCATTTGTCTTTGTATTAGGTTATCTAGCGTTCGATTTTATGTACATGCAAACCCTAGGTCTAACCATAGTATAATTCGAAAGCGGTAAATTGCGGGAATTTTAAAGTCTACGCTATTACAAATGGTATCCGGGAGTGGGGGTACAAATTCACAAATGGGGATGAGACTTAAATAATTACAACCAAATTGAATTGCGATCAAATGTAATCAATGTAATGTATAGCAAAGTGTAAGAATATCAAATGTATAATATATCAAATGTGAAATGTATGGTGTAAGTGCAAGTGTACGTGTATTTTATTTACAAGTTGAGATGTGAATTTGAATGTATTATTAAGTTTGGTTTACTTAATAAAAAGAATTAGATGTTTTCTTTATTTAATTTGTAATCTTGTATTTTCTTCAATATGTACAAAAAAAGTATTTTATTTAAAAGAAAGAAAAATGTTTTAACTTTAAATTATATTATGTATATTAAAAAAACGTATTTTAATTGATTATGTACAAATTATTTCTAAGAAATTGAAGATGTATTAACTTAAAGAGAATTTATGTATAAATCAAAATAAGCTAAATAATAAAAAAAAATGTGTTTTAAATAATGTATTTTTATGTATTTTATGTATTAATGAAAAATTTAATGTAAAAAGGATTATGTTAATTCATATATCTAAAAGAGAATATGATAGTTTTAAATTGTGAAAAGAAGATAAGTAAAAAAAATAGTTTAAGAATTGAATGGGTCTAAAGAGGTTTAAGGCCCAAACAATATTCAGTCAGAAGCGGAATGGGGGGGGGGGGGTACGCTTGGAAATACGCTTGGGTTCAGCATAGAAACGGGTTAGGCCCAGTTTATTTGAAACAAAGTTTTTAGGGTTTGATGACTTTTGTTTCATTTGGGACATGGCTTAGGCTTTACAGCGCCGTTTACTTCGTCACCTTCGTCTTCGTTCATCTTTCGTTCCTTCTCCGGCCAAGCGTCCAGAACGGTGCCCCTTGCCCGGCCAACCACGCCATCGCCACTTCCTCCTTCTTCCATGGGTCGTTCAACGGCGGTTCAATCGAGGTAAAAGTTCCGTCTCGATCTCGTTAGGGTTTTATGTTCTGCATGTCTAGGATTTCACCCATTTGATTCTGATTTTAGTTTTATTGTTGTTTCCTGTTGAGGTGTGAAGAGAAAGAAGAAATTGGATTACCTTCGTTGGAGGAGGACGGTAGCTCTGGAGGCGTCTCCGGCGGCTTGACGGTGAGGGGTATGCGTGAGGTTGAGCTTGCTTGCTTCGCTTGATGCCTTGGTATTCTGGTATTTGTGTCTTACTTCTTTTTGTTTGGTGATGAAATTCTGAGAACAAATCTTTATTCTCTTCCTCTTGCTGCTTCTTTGCTTCGTATGCTTATGTTGCCTTTGAGTTGCCTTGAGATACCTGATTTTTCTCTTTGTCTTTGTCGTCTTGAGTTGCCTGTTTGATTTGCCTATGAAGAAATTTTTCTGAGGCTCTGTGTTACCTCTGAATGCTTAGGTTTGACAGATTTGTGTTGTCTTGGAATGGTTTGTGGGTTTGTAAGGCTTAGCAGGTTCAAAATTTTTGTTTGGATTATGCTTTGGCTTGATAGGTTTAAGCTTGCAGGTTTTGGGCATATGAGGTCTTGACAGGGTTTACTGGTTTATGGCCTTACTGGTTGTTGCTGGTTTTTTGATGGTTAAGGGATTATGCTTCAGTTTTTGGCATGGCTCATGGGTTTGGACAGCAGGTTGTATGTTTTCTGGTTTTTACTTGGCATGGCTGTTGGTTTAAGGTTATGCTACAGGTTGTTGAGGCTAAAGGCTTATGTTTTGAAAGGCTTCAGGTTTTTTTGAAAAGGTTGAGAGTTTTTACTGGTTTATGCAGGTTCTTAATGTTTCTTGTACACAGGTTTGGCTTTTTTTTTGAAACTGGTTCTGAGTTGTTTTATGCTTAGGCCGGTATGTTGTATGGTTTGAAGGTTTTTAAGGTTTATGTTCTCAGTTTTGTTTGGTTTGTGATCTCCTTCTTTTTTTTCTTGGACTGTGTTGCCTTTCATATATGTTTAGGCTCTTTTGTTTTGGCGCCTATGATTTTTGAATGCTTCCACATTTGATATCTTTTCTTTGGTCAAGCTAATGGGCAGGTTTCCAAGGTCTTAATGTGGAAAGGTAATTCTGTTACCTTTTATTTGACAGTTTTGTTTGCATTCCAATTTCTTCATACTTCTGCCTTCTGCTTCACTGTTTTATTGCAATTTCTGTGTTTATATTTCTTTATGCCTAAAGCCAAAAACCAGTAAGCCTGCACTTCTCCTCTCTTTTTCTCTCTCTCCAATACTTAAGCATATTATATTGCTTAACATATATTAGTTCTGAAAAAGTAAATTGGTCTGGAAATGATGAAACTGAATTTGCCTGCAATAGTAGTCTAACTCTGCATATTTTGTCTTCTTCTTTCCATACTTTATGCTTCTTGACAGCATTGATGATACTTTTGTATTTTGACATCCTTTGGACAGCTTTGACATTGGAACTGAGTTTTGAAATTTAAACATGCTTTAGGCCATTCAGTTTGTAACTTGGACTTTGTTATTTGCCTATGTTGTCTTTGAACTATGCAGTTTTGACAAACTTTGAATTGTGCAATTTTTAACTTGTGCATTCATTTTTAATTTGCAAATATTTTTCATCCCTCTTTGTGAACCGGGAGAAATCCCGTGATTTGTAGAGAGGGTTATCTGATCCCGGCCATTTGCTTTTAATGATGAACCCAAACTTTAATTGTCTGCTTCTTTTTTTTAATATTTATCTGCTTCTGACTTCTTTTTCTTTCCTTTGCAGATAAAAATTAAATGGAGAGAAATAGCAAAAGATGGAGGATGAAGAATTTTGAATACTTAGAAGAATATTAGGATAGTTTTTTTATTATTTAAATTTGAATAAATGTAATATCATTATTATAAATACTTTGTAAATGAATACTTGTATTTAAATAACAATTGTAACAAATATTTAAAAATGAAATAAAAATTTCTTTCATCCAATTAATTCTTTTCTTTTTTCCTTCAATTGTTTACTTTATTATTTATAACTCTTTAAGTTATAATAATTGAAAATAAATTTCAATCATTTAAACTCAGAATAATAAACAATTAAATAAACACTGTGATTTTATGACAAACCTGGCGCTCCAATTATCCAAAGCAATGCATAATTTCAAACCAAGCGACAGTTAATTAAACAAAACGTCCATCTGCCCCTTTTCACTGATTAAATCCAACAAACGCAAATTCAATCCCAGTGTCTCTTTTCATTGATTTAGTCAAACCCTGCGAGTTTAAACCAAATGTTTCAATCCACATTTCAGAATAGCTTGACAAACACCGTAGAATTAAATCTTTCTGAAGAACCGCGCATAAAAACCCTAATTCCTGGTTAAATGCCAAAGAAACATTCGCCTGATCAAAGTTGAGCCAAAATCAACCAAAACCCTAAGCAACTGTAAGAACTGTTCTAAAGCCATGAAAATCAATGAACACCCTAATTTTTGTCTGACTGATGAGAAAAGTTTGTTTGACCGATTCTTGAGCCAGTTTGAAAAATCAGGAAACGCCTGAAGCTGTGATTTCTTGAGGAAAAATGCGAGGGCAAATTTTGGGGTACAACAGAATGCATACAAAGTGTTGGACTTTTGAAAATATTTCATGTTTTTAAAAGTGTTTGGTGTATTTTGAAAGATGTTTATTTTTGAAGATGGATTGTGAGCAAGCAACTAAGAACGTTCTACCTACTCAAAAGTCTTTTGTTCATTTCTTCCTTCCTTTGATATTGCCATCTCACCATTGATTGGTAAGTAGCCTTATCTTTGGATGTAAAGGGACGGACATGGGTCATCGTATTGTCATAGATAACAATATTGTGTGATATCTTGGAATTTCTCTTAAGGGACTAAGATCATTTGTAAGGCAACATTCGTAGCGTCATCGAGGGACCATGATCTTGTATTTTTAATTTGTTTTGGCTAAGATGTTTCACATGCATATCATGACTATTTTCTCAAGGCGGTAAGTGGAGTTAACCCCAGAGGTGCAAAGTGTGAAAGTGTTTATTTTTCATGCATTGTTTTGTCTTGAATTATGGTTTTCTAGTGTTGATTTTATCTTTCCATACAAATCCTAATTTACTAGCATTTATATGAAAGCGATAAATTGCAAAAAGTAAATATCCTACGCTATTACATCATTTGGGGATGGGGTATACATATTTAAAAATGGGGATTGCAAGAATTTAAATTCCAATTATCTATTACAACCATATTGAATTGAATAATAATGTACCTTAAATAGGTAAAGATAATGTACAAAGATGTAAATGTGATGTATAAAGAAAATAAAATATTTTTGTTTGTTTGAATTTGTGAAGAAGTCTGACCTAATTAATTAAAAGAAAGTAATTAAATAAATTAATAAAATTAAATCTAAGTTAATTAAGAAAAGAAATAAAATTAATCAAGAAAATATTTTTTAGGCTTTTTATGAAAAGGGTTTTATATTAATTAAACTAGTATAGAAAAAAGTTAATTGAGTTCCCAAGTTCTAAAATAATTTTAATTTAGAAGAGAAAAAATAAATCTAAGTCTAAATATTCATTTATATTTAAAAGATAAATTAATTTGAATAGAAAATACTTTTGGTGTTTTTTTGTTTAGAAAAGGAAATAAAATAAAAATATTTAGTATATTAAATATATAAATAAATAAATAAAATATTTTTGGGATTTTATAAAATAATAATAATAATAATAATAATAATATTTAAGAAAAACAAATAAAAATAAAATATAAAATAAAAGTCAGGAGGTTTAAAAAATGGTTTAGGGGGTTTGATATAAAACAATTTTTTTTAGTTTAGGCCCAACGCCTGTTTTTGTTAGTCAGAATGACAAAAAATACACATAAAAAATGGGTTGCATGTTATAAGTGAACAAGAGGGTTAGAGGCAGCAAAAATCTCAAAGCCCAAAGGTTCAGGGCCCAGGCGCGCTAGCTTGTGTAAAAAAGAAAGAAACAATGAAAAAAATGGAAAAAGGGCAGCGCTGGGGCTCGAACCCACACCCTTAGCATAAACGCACGCTGTCTCTACCATTAGGGTGACTATACATCTATTTACTTATATCAAACCATAAATATATATTTGAAAACCCTTCCTAGGCCTGAACTTCATCTTCAACCTTGCGCCAGCCAGACAATCTGTATCTTATTCATTTCTCAACCAAAATGAAAAATGTAAACATGAAACTTGTGGAAAATTTCATCACGATTCCAGAAATGTAAAGAATTAAAACTATAAATAAAAAACAAGTATGAATTTTGAATGATACCAAATTTAACCTAATTTTTTCAGAAAGTTCAGGTAAAAAATTCTCCCTACTCAGGCCATATAAATGAAATCTATGGATATGTATAGTTCTAGGGTAATGATATCTACATTTTGTCTTTGAAAATGCAAGCCTAACAATGCCTAAATAATGAGATGAAAATTCAGAAAACTCACCTTGCAGCCGAAGATCGTGTTTTACATTAGAGCTTGATTCAAGTTGCTGTGATGATTAGGTTGGCTTCCTCAAGTTCCTAGGAAGCTAATGCAACCCTTAGCTTAAACTATGGATGGCTGAAATGTTCTGGAGAAGTCAAGGTGCAAGCTAGAGTTTTTAAAAATGGAGGTTTGTTAAGATGGAGTTACAGTTGGATAACAGGTGTTGGGATTGTTTATGGATGATGTTTAGAAGCTTTAGGAACCAAAAGTCCAAGAAACGCACGATTAGATTTGAAGATTGGGTTCAAAACTCAGAAATGACAAGTTTTGAGATGTTCTTGGTGATTCTCTGTTTTAGGGTGTTTCAGGGCTTGAGCATTCGTTTTTTAGCTTGCAAATAGTGCATGTATTTATAGGCAAGAGGTTTCAAGTGTTACAACAATTCAGAATTTGAATCCTCAAGTTGTGGCAACTTTTCTTGTTTTTGAAGTAAACATGAGAAACATCTTTCCAAGGCTTGTACCATGCTATCTAGAGTGCTTGCAAACTTTAAACATGTTCTTCTGACTTTGTAGAGAAATCTTGTGCAAAAGGAACAAGTTAGAGGCTCAATGCAAGTTGACTTTGTGATTAAAGTTACTTTTCAAGAATGGCAATGTTACTTTCTTCAAAAAATGGATGAATCTTTTGGACAATGGCTCTAATGCTTGGATCATGGCTCTAGAAATTGTGTAAACGATTAACTATGGAGTGGCAAAAAAGTTTGAGGCCTCAAAGCAAAGATTATGTAGCCTAGCATGGATTTGGTTCATGTTCATCCTAAAAATCTGCCTTGTAAAATAAGAATGAAACCCTAACTTCTTGCCTTCGATTCTCCTTTCTCAAGAATGACCTAAAGGAGTTATTAGACTTTTTAGAAAACTTGTAACATGCTATAAAAATTTCATGTTGGACATTTTTGAAAATTCAATTTGGAACTATGTGAAACTTGGTCAAGAAGTTAGGTCAAAAATCTGCCTAACTAGGGAAAAATTTCACCAAGTGTTTTTGTTTCATGGACATGTCTTTATGAATTTATAACTTAAAATCCAAGAATTTATAGAAAAAGTTATGTCCTACAATGTTTTAGATCTCATTAAGATCTACAACTTTCATGTTGGAAGTTTTCCTTGAATCGTCTTACATCATGGTGAAAATTTGGCACAAAGTCATGAAAAAAGGTTAATTTTCCAACACTTTGAAAAATTTCTAAGTCTTAGAATTTTGACTTTTCAAAGATAATTTTGAATTTTGAATTTCTTGATGAACAATCTTCATATTGTTTCATGCCTTGATGAAATATGATTTTTGAAACTTGATTTTGAGCAAAAAGTCAAAGTTTGACTTTTCCAGTGTATTAGTTGACTTTTCATCAGTTGACTGAATTTCAACTATCAATCAATTGATCTTTGTGGAATGTTTTAAGCTATGCCATTAGGTAAAATGATGCATTTGAATCTACGATATCATGTCTCAAACCAACAAGTCACGTGTTAGGTCAAAAGTCAAAAATTGAACCTTCTCAGTCAAAACCCTAATTTTAACCATTTTGCCCTTTTGATGATCTGATCAAATTTCTTGAGGAATTGTGATCCAAACTTGATCAATTTCCATATGAGTTCAAAATATTGATATGAATACTTTTTTTTGAAGTTTGACTGTAAATTGACCACAGTTGACTTTTTCCCCAATATAGTTAATTTTAGGTCAACTGATTTATTGACTGAGCAAAAATATGATCCAAAGCTTGAAACTTGACATGAGAAATCTTAGGAGTCCAAAATGATCCTGAAAGTCATATGAAGTATTAAAAGTCAAATTGTCCTTGTACAAACTCAAACCCTAATTTTGAGTCATCAGTGCTTGAGGAGGTGTCTTGAGTTGATCAAACCTTGTGCAATATTGAATTAATGGAGATCTTGTGAGAGAATTATTGAGAAATTGAGAGGGAAAATTTTGGGGTACAATAACTGCCCCTGTTCAATCTTTTTAAACCTGAAGAGTTAGATTGGCGGGTTTGCCATTCGTGACTTGAAGGTGAAAGATGATTGAACACTAGAGTGCCTAGAAATTTGCACTCGATGGGGTATTGATTCAGGAATGGGATTATAGATGCCATTTCAAGAGATGATGGTAGAAACTGGGAGAAACATCAGCATAAATATTTGGTCGATTCGTGTTGAAAACCAGGTGTCTTGTTTGTCTTTGACTGGAAGAATCAATTCTGATCCAAAAGAGGTCTTTGGATTAATGATTTTTTTCTACAAGGAACAAAAAGGGTTAGCTGTATGCGAATGTATGCATGGCGTAATTATGTTCTCAAAATAAATGAGATTATGTTGTATGTATATGTTATGTATGTTATATGATGTATGAATGTGATATGTTGTTGAAGCGTATCCTTGACAGATATTGGGGATCTTTGAGAAGTTAAATCTCAGACTGCTGTTAGGAATGAAAAGTATGTGTATCTTCAGACTTTGTTAACAATGCTTCCGCCGGGGATTCCTACTTTGTTGAGAAGAAACTCCGCTAAGGAATATTTACTTGCTTGAGAAGGCGCTGTGAAGTGTGTAGATTTCTGCTTGGGAACCAGAATTCAGGAGTTTTAGTTGTCCATTGCTCTTGGTGGGGAATTATATCTTGAAAGTTAGCTGTTATCTGGTCGGATTCCAGGCTTCACAATAACTTGCTGGGAATAAAGAAGTTAACAGTTATCTGGTCAGATTCCATGCTTTGCAGTTTGATGAAGTTAAACTAATATCTGGTCGGGTCCAAGCTTTAGTAACTAAATTTGAGATTTACTATTATCTGGTCGGGTCCAGGTTTTAGTAACTCGAACTGTTAACTGCTCGGGTACAAGCTCTATAGTTTATACTTGAGGTTAACTGGTATCTGGTCGTGTCCAGGCTTAACTGTTGACTGGTCGGGTCCAGGCTTAAGAAATTTAAGAAGTTAAACTATTATCTGGTCGGGTCCAGGCTTTAGTAACTTGGAATTGAGATTTATTGTTATCTGGTCGGGTCCAGTCTTCACAGTAAGTTGAGAGTAGGATGAATTTGAACTAGTATCTGGTCGGGTCCAGGTTTTATAGTAACTTGCTTGGAAGGATGAAGTTGACTGTTATCTGGTCGGGTTCAGGCTTTACAACAACTTTTGGAGATAGCAATGACTCTGTTGTCGACTTCACTGGGTTGCGGTCCCTTGATTTGTAATAGTCTGAGAGGAAAACTCAAACTGCGGAATCTGTAGTTTGTTGGGGAAATAAACCCTGTTGAAGAGGATACTTGATGAACTTCTAGGGAGGATATTTTTTAGGAAGAATTCCATAAGGCTTCCTTTTAAGACCAACTCAGCCGGGGACAGGATCTTCCGGAGATTGAAACTCTGGTTGGGGATTTTATGAATCTAAATTTGTGGGGATAGTGTTAATGAAATAAATTTATGGAGATATCTCAAATGCATTTAAGGAGATGCTTTTTACTGTTTTTAAGCATACATTTGTTAAAAGTTTATTCATGTTCATATGCATATGTTCATTCAATTTTAGTCATTGGACACTTTTGCACTCAAAACAGAAAAAACAAAAAAGTTTGCACTTCAAAGTATATTTTATTGATGTTTTGCCCATGAATTAGGCGTTTTTATACAGAGAGACTGAGATCCTAGTAAGAGGAAATCGCCGGAAGAATGGAAAGAATACAAAGTGAAAACAAAAATAATAGTATATGAAAGTAATCTCATTGTGTTCCAACCCCACTATTGCCCATATGTCTTTGACCATCATCCCTTGTCATTGAAAGGAGTTGATTGGATTGATCTTTGGACCATTTGAACTTGGACCTTGGTAATAAAGCTGGTTGTAGAGATCCCACAAGACATAGTCAAACGCTTTTAATCCTTAACTCTTTCCTGGACCACCCTTTCGGGTTTTCAACCCACCAGGATACCCATATTTTGCCCAATCCTCCCCTTTAGGTTTTCGACTTGCCGGGTGTACAATCTTTTGCATATATCCCTAATTTTTTCCTGAACCTCTTTGGTTCGCCGAGATGCCCATATTTTGCCCAGGTGTGTCAACCTAGCGGGTCATTTTATGCGTAGTATTTTTAATCATGTCTGCATTCACAGGATTTGGGAAGTCCTTGCCATCCATAGTGGTTAGCATCATGGCACCACCAGAGAAAACTTTCTTTACAACAAATGACCCTTTGTAAGTGGGAGTCCATTTTCCCCTAGGATCGCTTTGTGGAAGAATGATGTGCTTTATTACCAAGTTGCCAGTCTAATATACTCGAGGTTTGATCTTTTTGTTGAACACCTTGATCATACACTTTTGATACATCTGACCATGGAAAACAGCAGCCAGTCGCTTCTCGTCAATCAAGTTCAGCTGATCCAACCTAGTCTGAATCCATTCGTCTTCTCCTAGACCTGCTTCTTTCATTATCCTTAGAGAGGGAATTTGAACTTCTATAGGCAAGACGACTTCCATGTCATAGACCAAAGAGAAAGAAGTTATCCCAATTGACGTACGAGCTGAAGTACAGTAGCCATGGAGAGCAAACAGTAACATCTCATGCCAGTCTTTGTAGGTTACCACCATCTTTTGCACAATCTTCTTGATATTTTTATTGGCAGCTTCCATTGCGCCATTCATCTTTGGTGTGTATGGAGAAGAATTGTGATGCTTTATTTTGAACTGAGTGCAGAGTTATGTAATCATAGTGTTGTTGAGATTAGTTCCATTATTGGGGATAATCCTTTCAGGGATACCATAACGGCAGATGATATTATGCTTGATAAATTTGACTACAACGTTCTTCGTGACAGAGGCAAATGAGGCATCTTCGACCCATTTGGTGAAGTAATCGATATTGACAAGAATGAAGCGGTGTCCATTGGAAGCAGTAGGTTTGATCTCTCCAATCATGTCAATGCACCACATTGCAAACAACCATGGAGCAATCATGACGTTTAGAGGAATAAGAGGTACGTGGACCTTGTCAGCATAGATTTGACACTTGTGGCAAGTCCTTGAGTGACAATGACAATCAGCTTCCATTGTGGACAATAATAACCAGCCCTCAGGATTTTCTTGGCCATAGTGTGTCCACTAGAGTGGGTCTCGAAGAGGCCATCGTGCATGTCTTCCATAATTTTCCCTGCCTCCTTCTTGTTCACACATCGGAGTAGAGTAGAATCATGGTTGCGCTTGTATAGGATTTCGTTTCTTAGAAAGAATTTGGCTGAAAATATTTGCAAGAATTTCTTATCATTGACGGAAGCTCCTTCAGGATATTGTGATACGGTGGGAAGAACTGACTGTTTTTGGAATGCTGGTTTGCGTTTTGCGTTTGTTTTCTCAAAATGTCGCGGTAAGCAAGAGTCGCCGTCGACTTTTATTTTTTCCAACAAGGAAAGGAAAAAAGTACAGAAAAATTCCTTTTTCGAGATATTTCTCGGGTTCGGGGGGTAGATTATAGAAAGGGAAGGTGTTAGAACCCTTTCTATCCGTGGTTATCCACGCGCTCTTAGGTACTTGCTCAAATGTTTTCAAAATTGCTTTTTTTGTGCTCGTGGGTTTGAAAAGGTTTTTGTTTGAAAACTTCGATTTAACTCTTGCTTCTGTCCTCAAGAGCGTATGAAGTGTTTTTTGAAAACTTTGTTCGAAAAGGAGTTTAAGTGTAAAAAAGATTTTGTTTTTTGAAAGAGCAAGTATCTAAGAACCATCTACCTACTCGAAAAAGGAATCATTCTATGCTAATGTCCTTTAGACAATGCTATCCCAGTATGAATGAGTAGGCAGCATCCTCGTTGGAGTTTGAAGGTCAATTCGAATGAGAGACTTACGGTCACTAAAGCAATGTTAGGACGCCTTAGCGGTAACCCTAATGTCTTAGAACATTTGTTTGAGGCGACAATATCCGAGGCAACCGTTTCGAGGCAACTATGATCTTCTAGACAAGAGGGCGACCTCTAAAGCGACCTATACTCAATGACCGTGTACGAAGGCAACCAAGTGAGGTGTACCCTAAGAGTGCGTATGTGCGAGTGTGTCGTTTTCAGTTATTTTTATCTTTGTACATGTTAAGGGTGATCTAAGTTGATTTTAAGATTAACATTCAGTCTTGTCATGCAAACCCTATTATCAAACATCTAGCAGTTATAATTTGTGGAATTTAAAATGCGGAATTTAAATTACAAGGCGTCGGGTATTTACATCGCCAAAGACAAACCCTTTGAAAAATAAAATAAAGCAATAAAAATAATTAAAAGTCCTATTTACTATTACAATCCGGAAGCAGGTACATTATTGGATAAAAATAAATAACGCGCACGGGAAATTAAATCGAGTGCGAGTTTAGGGTTTTGACCCTTTTTGAAAGAAAATTGGCTTTTTGGTTTTTTTTGCTATTTTTATTTTAAGAAAGAAATAAACCTAAGTTAAACAACTAAATTAAATTAATAATTAATTAAATGAAAAATAAATTATTTTTGGAGTTTTCGATTATTTAGGAAAGAAATAGAATTAATTGAATTAGCAACTAAAACCTAATTAAAATCTAATTAATTTTAATTATTCACAAAAAATGAATTAAAATTTTCTAGAATTAAAACCTAAATTAATTAATTAGTGTTTATTAAGAAAAATAGATGCTTAAAGTTTGATTGAATAAAAAAATATTTTTTTTGTGATTTTACTTAATAAAAAAGGAATTTTGTGATTGGTTAGCAATTAAATGAAAATAATAAAACAATTAATAAAAAAAAATAGAAGAGAGAGGGGTGTTGGGCCTGATTTGAGAGTATGAGAAGCAATTTGAAGGCCCAAAAATGCTGGCCTTTATGGACTTTCTGGGGTCTGGTGCTTGTGCGTTGACTGGTGCCTTGGTGGACCTCCATTGATGGACCAACAGATCTGGCCAGTGGCCATCTGGCGCCTAGATGGGTGAGGATGCATGGTGGACAGCAAGCTAGCGCGCACATATGATTACCTGAAAAGAAGTGAGAAAATACAAAGTGCTGGAGGTAGGGATCGAACCCCTGACCTCCAGCCACTAACGCCTTGGAAGTTGACGTGCTGACCATTGGGGCACATTGTTGTTTGTTAACAATGATGCAAATAATATATTATATAGGAAAATCAAATCAGATGCCAAAAAAACAAAAAAAAAAACGCGCGCGATTTTGAATGGACTTATGGGAGGACGACAACTCATCGTCTCCTTCCTCCAAAACATGTAAATATTACCTGCGGATTTTTGTCCACAGCTAAAAGCGCATCATCATTCAAAAATCCTCCCCAGGCTTTGAAATAATATCTAAGGCTAGGGTTGAGTTCGTCTCGACCCCTTGGACATAACCATGTCCATCTTGTAGCTTAATTTCACCTGAAAAGAAAACCCCCAAAAACGTCCAAGAAACCCTAACTATGGTGGTTTGCAATACAAGTTAGATAAACGAAATTAAACGATGCCAAAAGTTTACAAATGATGTGAGGATTACAAATATGCAGTTATTTCATTCAATGGATGCAAGAATGGTGAGTTTCGATTTCAAGAACATAGCTGGGTTACGTGAGACTTACAGTGCGTTTGGACATCTGAAAATGCTTGCTCTGGATCCAGGTAGCTTGTGTGAATGGTCAGGAAGCGATTGGGACTACTCTCGTGTCCTGAAACGGCCTCTAGCTTGGACTTTGATCTCTCACTTTTTTGTGAATTTTTCAATTCTTGTTCTGCCTCTCTCTGCACTTTCCAACCCTTATTTTCGTCCCTTATCCTTGCTTATGTAATGCTCAGTGTATTAGGGTAACAAATTTGGTTCAAATCTTGCTCCAATAATGATTGCAAATTTGATTTGATTCTCCATGGAAAACCTTCCAAATTTGATTCATTTCAATCTTTTTGCACATGATTTGGTTTGATTCGAATTTGATGATGATAATGATTAAATGTGGAGCCTGAAATAGCCAAGAGATCATGAATTATCAATGCTTTGGATTTTCTATGATTTTATTTGATTTAAAATAAATAAATTCAATTAAAAATCAAATTAAATAATAAAAATGAAATATGGGCTCACGGATGAAGCTAGGACACATGGGCAACTATGCAAACTCAAATCAAGTGGAAAAGAATGAGCCCATTTGACAAAATTTGAGGTTTTGAGGATAGTTGACTTTTAGCAATTTTGCAAAAAAGTCCAACTTCAATAATGCATAACTTCTTCAATTTTGAACTTTTGGAAGTGTTCTTAGACTTTTTAGAAAGCTTGAGATGTCCTCTAACCAACCCTTTTTGTCTAATCTCATTTTGAAATTTCATGCTCAAGTTATAAGCTTTGGCAAAAAAAGGTGTTTTTGTTGACTTTCAAAAATGACCTATAATGTCCAAATTCATAACTTCTTGTGAGTGTATTTTTTGATCTTGGGGTATGAAGATGGATTGTAGGAAATTGCATCCTATTCAAAATGAGCTTTGGGTGGGTTATTTCTCATAAAGTATGAGAAAGTTATGCTTGGTCAAAGTTGAGTTGACTTTTCCTACAAAACCCTAATTTAGCAACTTTTGAGTCTTGATGAAATTTGAGCAATCTTTGATGAATCATGATCAACCCTTGATCAAATGATGAAATATCCTTCAAAATGAGAATGTTGACAAAAAATATTGAAGTTTGACTGTATGTAGGTCACAGTTGACTTTTGCCCTAACACAGTCGATTTTTGGACCTTTGAGCAATTGACTTAGCAAACTTCCTCTACAAGGCTTGAAATTTGACATGGATGATCTTGAGAATATACTAGGACATTGGGGAGCACTTGAGGCCATTTGGACTCAAGGATCTTGATGCAACACAAACCCTAATTTGGGGTTGACTGCCTTAGGAGATAGCTTGTCTGACCAACTCTTGAGCAAACTTGAGCAACTTGGAGATTTTTCTTGCAATGTTTTGAGAAATATGAGAGGGTAAATTTTGGGGAACAGCAGCTGCCCCTGATCAATCTTCTTAAACCTGAGGATGTAGATTCGCTTTCATGCCTTTCGTGATCCAAAGGTGGAAGATGATTGAACACTAGAGTGCCCAGAAATTTGCACTCGCATGAAGTGGTATCAACCTTGTGATGTCGGGAATGGGCTTACATATGCCATTTGGAGATGCTGGCGGGAGGATGGGCTTAAAGATGCCATCTGCAGGAGTGTCGATCGCATAAGAGATTCCTTAGCGAGAACTTTCCTACCTGTTGTTGTGGAAGATTCTGCTTTGGGGAAGTCTGATCTTTGTTGAGATTTAGGAACTTGCCTGTATTTCAACTGGGGGGAAACATCTTCATCGAGATTTAGGACTTGTCTGTAATTCAACGAAGGATAATTCTGTTGAGATTTAAGAACTTTCTATACTTCGACGAAGGAGAATTGCTGAGATTTAGAACCTTATCTGTAATTCAACCGAGGATAATTCAGTTGAGATTTAAGAACCGGTCAGTACTTCGACTGAGGGAAACATCTTCATCGAGATTTAGGACTTGTCTGTAATTCAACAGAGGATAATTCTGTTGAGATTTAAGAACTGTCAGTACTTCAACGGAGGAGAATTGCTGAGATTTAGAACCTTATCTGTAATTCAACCGAGGATAATTCAGTTGAGATTTAAGAACCGGTCGGTACTTCGATTGAGGGAAACATCTTCATCAAGATTTAGGACTTGTCTGTAATTCAACGGAGGATAATTCTGTTGAGATTTAAGAACTATCAGTACTTCGACGAAGGAGAATTGCCAAGATTTAGAACCTTATCTGTAATTCAACCGAGGATAATTCAGTTGAGATTTAAGAACCGGTCAGTACTTCGACTGAGGGAAACATCTTCATCGAGATTTAGGACTTGTCTGTAATTCAACGGAGGATAATTTTGTTGAGATTTAAGAACTGTCAGTACTTCGACGGAGGAGAATTGCCGAGATTTAGAACCTTATCTATAATTCAACCGAGGATAATTCAGTTGAGATTTAAGAACTGGTCAGTACTTCGACTGAGGGAAACATCTTCATCGAGATTTAGGACTTGTCTGTAATTCAACGGAGGATAATTCTATTGAGATTTAAGAACTATCAGTACTTCGACGGAGGAGAATTACCGAGATTTAGAACCTTATCTGTAATTCAACCGAGGATAATTCAGTTGAGATTTAAGAACCAGTCAGTACTTCGACTGAGGGAAACATCTTCATCGAGATTTAGGACTTCTCCGTAATTCAACGGAGGATAATTCTGTTGAGATTTAAGAACTGTCAGTACTTTGACGGAGGAGAATTTCCTAGATTTAGAACCTTATCTGTAATTCAACCGAGGATAATTCAGTTGAGATTTAAGAACCAGTCAGTACTTCGACTTGGGTAAAGCTTCATAGCTGAGAACTTAACTGCATCATTCCTGAAAGGTAAAGGCCAGTCGTATGCAATGCATGATATATATCAAGCAATGATGTTCTCAAAATAAATGAGATTGTGTTGTATGATGCGTATATGCATGTGTCATGATGTATGGAAATGTAACGTTTTTAGCTGGGGAAAATAAATCCCGGATAGCTGCTGGAGAATAGAGTTGGATTCTTCGTTTCCACTGGGGATGGCGAATGAAGATGATTGCGAGAATAAACCTGCAGGAGAGGATAACTCCATTGGGGAATAAACTGATGAGGAGGTTACTCTATGGAGAAGAGATGTTCTGCTGAGGATTACACCGATAAATTCCGCTTGGGATGAATTACCGTTATTGGTGATATTGAATCTTGTTGGGGATTGAATTCCTGTTTGTGAAAGGAAAGAACTTTGCTGGGGATGATCTTTCAGTTGCGACTTCATTGGGGATAACCCTTTAGACTCTAATGGGGATAATCCTTTGAGTTATGCTGGGGACAATCTTCCAAAGTCTACTGGGGAAGCTTCTTCAGACTGCGCTGGGAAAAATTTCAGACTCCACTGGGGATATTTTGTATTCTACCGGGGAATATTCTTATACTCCATTGGGGAATATTAAGACTTTTCAGTGCTGATGATAGATAAACTCTGCTTGGGGAGAATATTACTGATTCGTTCACAATTGCAAGTCTTAGTTAGGGAGAGCTATTATTACTGTCATTCTCTTACTCTGCGGGGAGTGAAAGCACCTAAGCCATATTCTTTAGCTGAATCTACCTTTGTACCTGGTGGATAGAGCAACTGTACAGTTTGGACATTTCTCATTGCCCCTGTTTCTGATATTACCAGTAATCGTCTTTTGTTTCGCATGTAAATATTTATGAGTAGTAATTAATGTCAAATGCATATATCAAAAATGAACATTGGACGTTCTTTGCAAAACAAAACAGAAAAAGGAAAAACAGTTTGAAATTTCTTTGAAAATGAATCGTATTGATTCGAAGTCTGGCCTGTAAATAGGCGTTTTTGTACAAGAGGCTGACGTCCTAGTAAGAGAACGCCGCCAAATAATAGAATTTACACAATTTGTGAAAAACTAAACAAAACAGCTATGTGAATAATCCCACTGGGTTCCAACTCTGCTATTGCCTTTATGCCCTCGAGCATCTCATCGCTTTGCTATTTGGTTAAAGGTAGATCAGATTGATTAGCACCGTCCGAGATTGATAGTTGATACTGAAGTCTGGTTGTAAGGAGATCCAATGATACATAGTGTTACGTTTTGATCCCTAATTTTTGCCTGGACTGCCCTTTCGGGTTTTCAGTCCTCCGGGATACCCTTTTTTGCCCAAGCCGCCTTTTCAGGTTTTCGACTTGCCGGGTGTATAGATTTTTCATTTTCATCCCTTATTTTTTCTCGAACCCTTTTGGTTCGCCGATAAGCCCTTATTTTAGCCTAGGCCTATCAACCTAGCGGGTCTTTGATTATGCGTAATATTTTTTAACTATGTCTGTGTTGACGGGGTGAGGAAGGTCATCACCATCCATGGTGGTTAGAATCATAACTCCTCCTGAGAAAATATTCTTAACCACAAATGGCCCTTCATATGTAGGGGTCCATTTTCCCCTGGGATCACCTTGAGGTAAGATAATGCGCTTGATTACCAGATCCCCAACTTGATACTCTTGTCGTCTAACTTTCTTGTTAAATGCCTTGATCATCTATTTTTGATACGTCTGACCATGACAAATAGCCGTAAGTCTCTTTTCATCGATTAAGTTCAGCTGATCAAGCTGGGCTTGAATCTAGTCATCTTCGCTCAAACCTTCATCCTTCATAATCCGAAGAGAGGGTATCTGAACTTCAATGGGCAAGGCAACCTCCATACCATATACCAAGGAATAGGGTGTTGCCCCTATTGACGTCCGCGCTGAGGTACGGTACGCATGAAGAGCGAACGATAGCATCTCGTGCCAATCTTTGTACGTCACCGTCATCTTCTGCACAATCTTCTTAATATTCTTATTATCCGCTTCGACAACCCCATTCATCTTCGGTCGGTAGGGAGAAGAGTTGTGATGCTGTATCTTGAACTGCTTGCAGAGCTCGGTGATCATGTTATTGTTGAGATTTGTACCATTATCCGTAATGATCCTCTCTGGTACACCATATCGACAGATCAAGTTATGCCGAATAAACCGTGCTACGACATTCTTGGTTACAGTAGCAAAGGAAGCTGCTTCAACCCACTTCATAAAGTAATCAATTGCTACCAAGATGAAACGATGCCCGTTGGATGCTGTAGGTCAGATCTCACCAATCATATCAATGTCCCACATTGTAAAAGGCTAAGGTGCCATCAAGACGTTCAGAGGAACTGGAGGTATGTACACCTTATCAACATAGACTTGGCACTTGTGACAGGTCCGAGAATGCTGATAATAGTTGGTTTCCGTTATGGACCAAAAATATCCTGCCCGAAGGATCTTCTTTGCCATGGTGTGTCCACTGGAATGAGTTCTGAAAGTCCCCTCATGTAAATCTACCACGATCCTTTTTGCCTCATTTTTATCCATACATCGCAGTAAGGTTGAATCATGGTTACGCTTGTAAAGGATGCCATTACTGATGAAGAACTTCGCCGCGAACCTCCTCAGGAACTTCTTGTCATTAACAGATGCACCCTCGGGGTACTCCTGAGCCTCAAAATATCTCTTTACCTCATGAAACAAGGGTTTATCCGCTACCTCTTCAGTCTCAATGTCACAACAATGTGTAGGTTCGTCAAACCTTTCAATGATAATCCGTGGAGCCTCGTTATCCCAATTGACTTTGAACATAGAAGACATCGTAGCCAGCGCGTCCGCTAACTGATTCTCCTCTCTCAGGAAGTGTTCAAAGGTTATCTCCTTGAAATGCAGAAGCAACGTCAATACATACTCCTTGTAAGGAATAAGGTTTGGGTGTTTCGTATCCCACTCGCCTTTGATCTGATTGATCACGAGAGCGGAATCTCCGAAGACACTTAAAAACTTAATCCTTAGGTCAATTGCTGCTCGGAGACCCATGATGCACGCTTCATACTCCACCATATTGTTGGTGCAGTTGAAACATAGTCGGGCGGTAAACGGAGTATGAGAGCCTTTAGGGGATATGATCATGGCGCCAATGCTATTGCCTAAAGTGTTCGAAGCTCCATCAAAGTACATAGACCATCGGGATCCTTCCTCAGGTCCTTCATCCGGTCCAGGTTCTTCACAGTCGGTTACTAACATGATGTTCTCATCCGGGAATTCAAAGTTCATAGACTGGTAATCATCCACTGCATGATGTGCTAAATGATCTGCCAACACACTTCCCTTAATTGCCTTTTGGGTCGTATATTGGATGTCATACTCAGTCAAGATCATCTTCTATCTTGCTATTCTTCCGGATAAGGAAGGATTCTCGAAGATATACTTGATTGGATCCATCTTTGATATCAATAGAGTAGTGTGAGTCACCATATACTGTCTCAGCTGGTGAGCAGCCCATGCCAAAGCGCAACAAGTTTTCTCGAGCAACGAGTATCGGGTCTCGCAGTTGGTAAACTTTTTGCTAAGGTAATAAATAGCATGCTCTTTTCGGCCAGACTCGTCATGCTGCCCCAGCACGTACCCCATTGAGTTGTCGAGTACTGTCAAGTATAAGATCAGAGGTCTCCCTTCAACTGGAGGCATCAGAATAGGTGGCTCTTGGAGATACTCTTTGATCCTTTCGAAAGCGGCCTGACATTCATCGTTCCATCTTACCACTTGATCCTTCTTCAGTAGCTTGAAGATTGGTTCACAAGTAGCTGTCAGGTGCGAGATGAATCGAGCAATGTAATTCAAACGTCCCAGAAAGCCTCTGACTTCCTTTCCTGTTCGAGGAGCTGGAATCTCCTGTATAGCCTTCACCTTTGCAGGATTTACTTGAATACCTTTATCGCTTACGATGAAACCCAGCAGCTTACTAGATCTCACCCCGAAGGTGCACTTGTTCGGGTTTAGCCTCAGCTTGTATAACTTCAACCTGTCAAATAGCTTCTGAAGGTGGTCCAGATGCTCTTCCTTAGTTTGTGACCTTGCAATCATGTCATCGACGTATACCTCAATCTCATGATGGATCATGTCATGGAACAAAGCGACCATGGCGCGCTGATACGTTGCCCCAACATTCTTTAATCCAAAAGGCATGACTTTGTAGTAAAAGGTACCCCATTGAGTAACAAAGGTTGTCTTCTCCATGTCTTCGGGAGCCATTTTAATCTGATTATAACCGGAGAAACAATCCATAAAGGAGAAGACCTTATACTGTGCGGTGTTGTCAACCAGAACATCGATATGAGGCAGAGGGAAATCATCCTTGGGGCTCGCCCTATTCAAATACCTATACTCAACACACATCCGAACCTTACCATCCTTCTTCAGCACTGGAACCACATTGACAACCCACTGTGGGTAAGAAGTAACTGCTAGAAAACCGACGTCAAACTGTTTCATCACTTCAGCCTTAATTTTCTCAGACATCTCCGGGCGCATTCGACGAACTTTCTGTTTCACTGGAGGACAATCTTCCTTGGTAGGCAGGCGGTGAACCATAATATCGGTGTCCAACCCAGGCATATCTTCATAAGACCAGGCAAATATCTCCACATAGTCACGCAGCATCTGAATCAGCCGTTGCTTAACACTGGGCTCCAGATTTGCACCGATCTTGACCTCTTTCTTGTCTTCTTCTGTACCCAAATTTACTAATTCCACCGGCTCTTCGTGCGGTTGTATGGCCCTCTCTTCCTGAAGTAACAGTCTAGCAAGTTCACCAGGCACTTCACAATCATCTTCACCTTCGCCTTCGGCTAAGTTGATCGAACTTTCAAAGTCATAACTGGCAGTAGCAGAGTCGTTACCAGTAAGATCCAGAGTGGATGTAGACCTGTATATGTGAGTGTGTGTAAAATAGCTGTTTTGCAATATATAATAAAGGAAAAACAAGGAGCGCAAAATTTGAAATGCAAGAAACGTCCAATGCTTTTATTAATGATATATGTAGATGACACATATAAATCCCTCACAAATAAAGCCAAGGTGCCCCAGGTAAGACACCAGGCCGTAAAGTTTAAAACATTGTCTGTTACAAATTCAAAACAAAAGTCTCTTTACAGGGTAATAAAAGAAATTGGGACGAAGTCCTTTGCCGTCCAATTGCTTAATCCACCATCAGCAGTGGGGTAGATCCAACTGTCAGACTCAGACCCTTCAACATCGTCTTCAATGGCATTTACCCCTGAATTGCTGATGAACAGGGGAGGTCTTCCGATCCGTGCACTCCGAACAGCCCTTTGAGCTTCTACAGTGAAACCCAAACCAAAATTGTTAGTCTTATGTTCAAAATTAGGGAGTTGGCCCCAATTTGCACACCCACCTTTCTCAACAACAGCCCGAGCATCCTTTAAGGAAGCTGTTGTACCCCAAAATTTGCCCTCCCATATTTCCCAAAACATTTCAAGAAAAATTCACAAGTCCAACCCGGTGCGTCATATTCAGGTATTCTTTCACCAAGATATTTCTGATAACGTATTCTCAAATTCAGGTTCGGCTCAAGAGTCAATTCTTTAAAGAAGGTATCCGAATGTGTGAGTTTTCTCGAAGAAATATGGTGAAAAAGTGTGCTGAAAGTGCAGTTTTTACGCGCTAAAAAATTCATAACTTGAAGATCGTGGCTCCTTTTGAACCCGTTCCGGTGGCCAAAATTCCGTCTTGATATTATCTATGTTTTCATCTCTCACGGCTGGAAGCCAATTTCGATCAGAAGGTCTTCAAAAATGTGGATTTATCAAGTATTTTCATACAGAAAATTTGTGACAAGTTTATTTGCGTCATGTTCAGAAAATCATAACTTGGTCGATTTTCATCGTATCGAGCTGGTTCTGGCGCCAAAATTTCACAAATTGAGTTGGCTACATTTTCACAGAAGGTATTGAGTTCAAACGGTATTCAAAAGGTCTTCATTTTTTGCTCAGAGTGCGTGACACGCTGAAAATCCTGAATGCTGAATATTATTTCATCTGGGCCGAAACTTCGAAAATTCATAACTCGGTCAATTTTTATCGGATTGGACTCATATTTTTACAAAAGGTTACTGACTCATAGATCTACAACTTTGCTTCAAAGGTCGAGACCGGATTATGCTCCGATCAATACCAGTTTTTTATTGAAGAACGTGTCAGAGTCGACACTGGAGCCCAAAATAAGTTTGTCTGAGCTGAAACTTCAAAAATTCATAACTAATTCACCGTTTATCTGATTGAGCCGATTCTCGGACAGGAGTTAGTTCTCGATATCGGCTACATTTTGTTTTCACATTTCAACTTCAAAAATTGCACTTAAGTCCCTGCGATTTAGCTTGGAAAGTGACGAACTCAAGTGAACATTGGAGGCCCAATTGCCCATTCAAAGCCCATTTTCTTTACCCTAATTTCCATTATATAATCACCTTCTTTTCACACAAACCAGGGAGGAGAAAAAAGAGAAAAAAACTTTGCCACAACACTGTTAGAATATCAAATTCTTTCAAGAATCCTAAAACCTTGAAATCCTTATTACAAATCCCTCTCTCACTACAAACAAGCCATCTCAGTTACAAACCAACATCTCACTAATTCTTCAGTAAGGGTAAGGCTGGCTTGATCTCCATGATCAAAAGGGCATAAAAGCATTCATGTCACTACTTTTCCAGTAAGGGTAAGATTGATTTGATCTCCATGATCAAAAGGGTATAATCATTCATACATGTCATATTGTGCCTAAACATTAAATTTCTTCATATATTGGCTTTATTTGAATTTTATGATTTTATTTAATGTGTTCATGAGATTCAACACTGCAGATTTTAGACAGGATCCCATGCAGGTTCATTAAGGAACGTTGAGGCCAAAACACAAATGGCCAAAAGCCAAAAGCCAAATGGCCAAAATAGAACAGCTTACACATGACACCAATACATGGCGAGACAGACATCTTGAGAATGTTAAGGAACGTTGATGCCAAAATACAAATGGCCAAAACAAAACAGTTTACACATGACGCCAATAACTGTTTCACCCCTCCAATCAGGCTCGTATACTCCTAAACTCTCTCTCTATTTGTATTATGTTCCTTTAATTAATTAATCGTTATTATTTTTATTAATCACTAACCAATTAACATTTTTTCCTAATAAAATCAAAAACACAAAAAAATATTTTATTTATTAAAATTAACTTCATCACTTTTATTTTTGTAAATAAATTAATTTAATCAATTTAGCTTTAATTAGATTTAACTTTTAATATTTTTTGCAATATTTAAAATCAATTTAGAATATTAGGTTTTTATTAGCATTAATTCAATTTATTTTATTTCTTTAAAAACTCAAAAATCCAAAAATATTTTAATTAATTAATTAGTTTATTAATTTAATTGTTAACTTAATTTAATTTCTTTTAATCCAAAAATAACCAAAAAATCATTTCCTTTCAAAAAAAGGGTCAAAACCCAAAAAACTCGCATCCGATTTAATTTCTCGCACGCGATCCATTTTATCATATTATTGTATCTGTTTCCCGGAATGTAATAGCTTTTAATTAGGACTTTAATTATTTACCGCTTTATTTTACTTTCCGCAATTTAAATTAAAGGGTTTGTTTTTGGCGATGTAAATACCCGACGCCTTGTAATAGCTTAGATTTAATTTCCCGCAATTTACTTCCCGCAAATTATTAAACTGTTAATTATGCATGACAAGATTTGTATGACAAATAAAATCAACCCGTAGCTCACAATGATGCATGTTCAAAGATAAACATAAACTGAAACCTGACACACGTGCACATGCCACTCTTAGGGTACGCCTCACCTGGTTGCCTCGAAGGTGGTCGTCAAGTATAGGGTGTTTTAGAGGTCGCCCTCCTGTCTAAAGATCCAGTTGCCTCGAAACGGTTGCCTCGGATAAAAAGGATCTAGGACATTAGGGTTACTGCTAAGGCGTCCTACTATTGCTTTGGTGACCACACTGTCCCTACAATCGAATTGACCCGAACACCTCCAACGGTGGTGCTACCTACCTCTCAATGGTGGGATGACACTACCTTAAGGACTCTTACACAGCCTAATTCCTTAGGGTAGGTAGATGACTCATGGGTACTTGCTCTCTTCAAAAACAAATCAAAAATCTTTTCACACTGACACTTTCAAAAGCTTTCAAAACAAATTTTTCAAACACTCTTGAGGATAGATACAAGAGTCACTCAGAAATCTTTCAACGAAACTTTTTCAAAACCCACACACACTTGAAAAGCAAACAATTTTTGAAAACATAAGAGCAAGTACCTAAGAGCCCGTGGATAACCACGGATAGAAAGGGTGCTAACACCTTCCCTTTCTATAAATCTACCTCCCGAACCGAGAGACATTCTCATAAGGAATTTTGCTGTGCTTTTATCCTTTCCATGTTGGAGAAAATAAAAGACGATGGCGACTCTTGCTTCCGCGACATTTCGCGAACCAGCTTTAAACAGTCAGTTCTATTCCCACCGATCACAGAAGCCATCTTCATTGGAAGATCTTCAACAACAGTTTCAGTTGATGCTAGCGTCTGGGGAACCTCTTCAAAATGCTGAAACGGGGTCTCAATAAACTCCCCATCCATCTCTACATATCGGAAATAGTTGAGGTGGCTCACCATGTACTCCTCTTCTCCTTGTACTGTCACAATTTTCCCTTTCACTGGATACTTTAGCTTCTGGTGGAGCGTTGAGGTTACTGCCCAGCTTTGTGGATCCACGGACGACCCAGCAAACAAGAATAAGATGGTCGAATGTCCATCACATAGAATGTAGATGTGAAAACCTGAGAACCAACCTTAATCGGAATATCCACTTCTCTGTGTACCATTCTCTTGGACCCATCAAAAGCCCTGACTACAATATTGCTTGGTTTTAGCTCCAACCCTTCACAGTCTAACCGGTCTAGAGCTTTCTTGGGTAACACATTCAACGAAGATCCAGTATCTACCAATACGTGAGAAGGAGTAGTGCCCCTGCATTCAATGGAGACATGAAGGGCGTCATTGTGATTCTTCCCCTTAGAAGTCAAGTCGGCATCAGAGAAACCCAACCCATTATCAGCAGTCAGACTAGCCACACAATCTTTAAACTGATCAACTGATGTTTCTTGTGGTACGTGTGCAGTCTTCAGGAAAGAAATCAGAGCCTTAGCATGGGCCTCTGAGCATAGTAATAGAGACAACATAGAGATTTTGGACGGGGTTTGCCCCAGCTGCTCGACCATATTGTAGTCTCTCTTTTTGATGGTCTTCAAAATTTCCTCCATCTCTTGTCTAGAGGCTTCAACAGTAATCATCTTTGGTGCCTCCGTCTGGGCAGGCTCACTGGTGGTCCCTTTGCCCCCGAGTGTCAGATGACTCGGCAACATGGGTAAGGATTGGAACTTGAACAGGGACAATAGCAGGTGTATTGACAGGCGTAATAACAACAAGCTTCTGGACAGTTGGTGCAGAGATCTCATGGGAGAAAAGTCTTCCGCTCCGGGTGACTTTACTAGATCCAACAATATTGCTGATGTCAGTATCAACATCCAAATCTTGTTTAACTCCTTGATAGTACACGCCAGCCCCGTAGTGCCACGGGACAACTTTATTTGATGTATAGGGGATAGGCCTAGGAATGGTGATGATCAAGGGAGCGATTCTTGGAACAAATGTAATTCTAACAGGCTTTCTCGAGGAAGCCTTGGAAGAATTGTCGAAAATGGTGATTATAGCAACTTCTTCAGTAGGAACCAAAGGAACAAAAGTCTTCTAAAACAAAATTTCTTTATTATCCATCAGGCGTTGGACACCTGACTTCAAAAGATGGCAACCGGTAGGTAGGACGGAACACATACGGCAACCTTCGTCACAGCCCGAAAATAAACCGGCTAACAGAAGGTTCTTCTTCACAGTCATCAATGGAGTAACAATGTCTTTCACATAAACCATAAACAAGTCTTCATCTACAGCATTTACTCCATGCTTGGGCATAGGAGCGGTCACAACATTAGGTCTTTCAGGTGCTTCGAACTCAATATCCTTAACATCAATTAAGTCCTGCACCTTGTTCTTCAAGACCCAACCATTATCCGTATTATGCCCCGGGCTATCAGAGTGAAAAGCACAGCGGGCATTCGGATCGTACATGGGTGATGTAGTGTTGGGAGTCTTCGGGGCCTCCTTTGGAATCACCAAGTTGGTCTTCAATAACTGCGGCAGAATTTGGGATAAAGTCATGTTGAGCTGAGTGAATTGTCTTCGCGGCCTCTCGGCCCTTGGTTAATTGTTATGCTGAGGAGAAACGGCAGGTCTTGATATAACCACCACATTAACTGCTTGGCGGCGTTCAGGTCTATTATGGCTTTTTGAACTGTAAACAACACTAGACTCCTTATCGGTGCTTGATGAAGCACCCTTCTGTATTTTACTGGATTTGATACCAGCCTCAATCCTTTCCCCGGTTATAATCAGCTCTGTAAACCCGAACGACGAACTTCCAATCAGATGGTTGAAATACGGACCAGACAAGGTCCCCAAAAACATATCCACTAGCTCCCTATCAGCCAAGGGTGGTTTCACTCTTCCAGCGAGGTCCCTCTACTTCTGAGCGTAGTCTTTGAAACCTTTGCCCGCACCCATAGACATACCTTAGAGTTGGGTACGCGTGGGAGCGAGGTCGGCATTGTATTGGTACTGCTTGTAGAAAGCAGCAACCAAGTCCTCCCAATTAAGGATACTAGCTCCTTCTAGCTGGTAAAACCATTCAAGCTGAGTCCCTGAGAGACTGTCTTGAAATAAGTGGATCCAGAGGTTCTTGTCAGCGGTGTACGGCTGAATCTTCCTAACATACGAATGGAGGTGCAACTTTGGGCAAGAAACCCCGTCGTATTTAGCAAAGGTTGGTGCTTTATACTTGTGGGGAATTACCACCCCATATGACAGACCCAAATCATCAAAATCTAGACCAGGCACTTTCTGAACTTCCATCGCGCTCAACCGGTCTTCCAGTTGTTTATATCTATCCTCAGCCGGAGGATACTGGTCTTCGTCAAAGTCAGTCTCATTATCTGAAACCACAGGGCTAGTAGCCCTCCTTTCTTCCTGATTATCTCCCCCTCCAGATGAGTGGGTCAAATCAACCTCTTCTCGCAAATTTTTTCCGAATCTGCGACCCATATTAAATAGGACCGTCTTCTTCTTCTTCTTCTTCTTCTTCTTCTTCTTCTTCTTCTTCTTCTTCTTCTTCTCTTTCAAGATAAGGGTCTTCAGATCTTATTGACCTTTAGCCAAACTCATGAACAATTCCTGGAACTGGGCATGTTGGGCTTGCAGAGCCTTGATTGCTTGTTCAGTTGATGTTTCAGAAGACATGATGCTGAAATAAACAGCGAAGAAGATGAGAAAACCTGTAAGGGTACCTGTTATGAGGTGCATGGGAATGATACGCGCATGATATGATTTCAAAGACTTTAGGGATTCAAATTCGTAAACCACAATGAAACACACTTTTATTAGATAAATTTGAAATTCAATTGTTCAACAGATGCCTTTAAAGCATTACAAGAAAGAAAAACTGAAAAGTAAATCAAAACTAGAAATAATCAAAAGACAATCAGTGCTCCCATGGTCGTTTCCTATCGGTGCGAACATAGCCATTGAGGATCCTTTCATTCTCCAATTGCCTTGTCAACTTCTGGATCGTCAGCTCTTGCTCGTGATACTTTTCTATGTAAGTATCCCGCTCTTCTCTCAGTTGTATCCACGATCTCTTTAATGCCCCTATGTCAGTAGGCATGTATGGATGGAGGATGGTAGGAGGAACCCCTTCTTCATCAACAACCTCAACAATTATAGGCAAGACGGCTTCATACGGAACTCCCAGCTTTTGGGCACGGATTCGAACCCATCGGAGATATGGCTCCATTAGAAGAGAAGTATTTGCACCCAGCTCATGCGGATCAGACCTGTGTACTCTATCCCAAGCTCTTATGAATCTATGGCGTTGCTCATCACTATCCCCTTGGAAGTCAAAGACAATGCTCGGCATTAGAAACTCGTGAGGTCCTTCTCTCCTAGCTCGCCCAAACTGGCGTAAGGCCAAACAAGGGTTATAAGTGATTCCTCCATTGGTTCCTATCAGTGGAACATTGGGGTATTCCCCACATCGATCAATAATAGCCACATCTTCCATGCCCTTGATAGTCCAAATGATGTCATTATGAGAGAGAGACATAATCCTATAGGCCCAGCCCATGCCTTACTTGTTCTTCAAAACTGATTTGGGGAGGTGAGAAATAAACCACCTCACCAGCAATGGTGCACAGCACATAAGGGTTCCCCGCTTCCGAGCAGTACGGGCATAAAAAGAGTGCAAAATGTCACCCAAGAGAGTGGGCACCGGATTACCGGACATAAAAATCTTCACTGCGTTCACGTCGACAAAGGAATCTGAATTAGGAAACAAAACCAAACTATATATGAGAAGAGCCAGAATGTCTTCAAATGCCTGGAAGTCTAGACTGTCCCAGAACTGATTAGCCTTACCAACCAAGAATTTAGTCAAGAAGCCCTTCGTTCCACTACGAGTTTCCCAATTAGACATTACCCCAACCTTTGTCAGATGGAGGGCTGAAGCAATCTCTTCCGGCCTAAGGATCTTCTCCCAACCTGTGAACAGGGTCTGCTCCAGAATAGAGATACCAAGTAGATTAGAGAACTTTTCCAAGGTAGGGACCAACTGGTACTCCATAAAAGTAAAGCAATGGTACAATGGATCAAAGAACTGGACTAAGACACTCATCATCTGTTCGTCCAATTTGGAAGTGACCAAGCCCAAGAGGTGACCATGTCTTCTGATAAAGGAGGAAGTATCTGAAATCTTTGCTACCAATTCCTTAAGCTGAGTGGGAATCTGGACAAAGTTGATCCGAATGGTGTTCCTACGCATGGGTGCCATGACCTACAAAACCGAACAAAGATGAATCCCTCCTATCTTTAAAATAAGTTAGTCTAATGCAAGATGCATGCAATGTCATGATGTCATGACAGAAAACACACCACAAGTATCCACAAATAGCAAACATGGTAAGGGCAAACAAGTCACACAGATAGCCCTTAGATTTCAGGCTGGCAAGGAGCTTAGGTACTACCCTCTTTCAGTTCAGTTGGTTCAAACCTGTCCTAGAAATAGTAAACAGGTTCTAGAGGATCTCAATATCACTGACCACTCTCGATCGGTCATAATTCTAGTTTAGCAACCTTTTCTTGCGGCCGGAATCATCACGAGAGTTTGGTCTCAATGAGTGTAGCATACTACTACTATTCTATGGCCAAGTTGGTCAATTATAGGTGCTAAGGTCAGTTGGTGCTTAATGATCCCTTAGAAGACCCATATTCTCCTCGTTGCGCCACAAGGGATATCGGTACATACTAAAGTGCCACACCAACGTAGCTACTGCTTCAACCGTATCGGTCTATGCTGTATAGTTCCCTCACAGTTTATTGCTACTTACCTAAAGGGTATCCCCTAGATCCAGGTTAGGATCTATAGTAACTCCGATTCAAACCCATTAAGATAAAGCATACAAGTCAAGCAATTGAAAACATTATGAACTATTCCTAAGGTACACCCCACTTATAGATTTGTCCCCAGCAGAGTCGCCAGTTCTGTGATACGGTGGGAAGAACTAACTGTTTTTGGAATGCTGGTTTGCCTTTTGCGTTTATTTTTGCAAAATGTCGCGGTAAGCAAGAGTCACCACCGACTTTTATTTTATCCAACAAGGAAAGGAAAAAAGCATAGAAAAATTCCTTTTTCGAGATATTTCTCGGGTTCGGGGGGTAGATTATAGAAAGGGAAGGTGTTAGCACCCTTTCTATCCATGGTTATCCATCGGCTCTTAGGTACTTGCTCAAATGTTTTCAAAATTGCTTTCTTTGTGCTTGTGGGTTTGAAAAGTTTTTGTTTGAAAACTTCGATTTAACTCTTGCTTCTGTCCTCAAGAGCGTATGAAGTGTTTTTTGAAAACTTTGTTCGAAAAGGAGTGTAAGTGTAAAAAAGATTTTGTTTTTTGAAAGAGCAAGTATCTAAGAACCATCTTCCTACTCCAAAAAGGAATCGTTCTATGCTAATGTCCTTTAGAAAATTCTATCCCACTATGAATGAGTAGGCAACATCGTCGTTGGAGTTTGAGGTTCAATTCGAATGAGGGACTTACGGTCACTAAAGCAATGTTAGGACGCCTTAGCGGTAACCCCAATGTCTTATATAATTTGTTTAAGGAAACAATATTCGAGGTAACCGTTTCGAGGAAACTATGATCTTCTAGACAAGAGGGCGACCTCTAAAGCGACCTATACTCAATGACCGTGTACGAAGGCAACCAAGTGAGGTGTACCCTAAGAGTGCGTATGTGCGAATGTGTCGTTTTCAGTTATTTTCATCTTTGTACATGTTAAGGGTGATCTAAGTTGATTTTAAGATTAACATCCAGTCTTGTCATGCAAATCCTATTATCAAACATCTAGCAGTTATAATTTGTAGAATTTAAAATGCGGAATTTAAATTACAAGGCGTCGGGTATTTACATCGCCAAAGACAAACCCTTTGAAAAATAAAATAAAGCAATAAAAATAATTAAAAGTCCTATTTACTGTTACAATCCGGAAGCAGGTACATTATTGGATAAAAATAAATAACGCGCGCGGGAAATTAAATCGAGTGCGAGTTTAGGGTTTTGACCCTTTTTGAAAGAAAATTGGCTTTTTGGTTTTTTTTGCTATTTTTATTTTAAGAAAGAAAATAAACCTAAGTTAAACGACTAAATTAAATTAATAATTAATTAAATGAAAAATAATTTTTTTTTGGAGTTTTCGATTATTTAGGAAATAAATAGAATTAATTGAATTAGCAACTAAAACCTAATTAAAATCTAATTAATTTTAATTATTCACAAAAAATGAATTAAAATTTTCTAGAATTAAAACCTAAATTAATTAATTAGTGTTTATTAAGAAAAATAGATGCTTAAAGTTTGATTGAATAAAAAATATTTTTTTGTGATTTTACTTAATAAAAAAGGAATTTTGTGATTGGTTAGAAATTAAATGAAAATAATAAAACAATTAATAAAAATAAATAAATAAAATAGAAGAGAGAGGGGTGTTGGGCCTGATTTGAGAGTATGAGAAGCAATTTGAAGGCCCAAAAATGCTGGCCTTTGTTGACTTTCTGGGATCTGGTGCTTGTGCGTTGACTGGTGCCTTGGTGGACCTCCATTGATGGACCAACAGATCTGGCCAGTGGCCATCTGGCGCCTAGATGAGTGAGGATACATGGTGGACAACAAGCTAGCGCACATATGATTACCTGAAAAGAAGTGAGAAAATACAAAGTGCTGGAGGCAGGGATCGAACCCCTGACCTCCAGCCACTAACGCCTTGGAAGTTGACGTGCTGACCACTGGGGCACATTGTTGTTTGTTAACAATGATGCAAATAATATATTATATAGGAAAATCAAATCAGATGCCAAAAAAACAAAAAAAACGCGCGCGATTTTGAATGGACTTATGGGAGGACGACAACTCATCGTCTCCTTCCTCCAAAACCTGTAAATATTACCTGCGGGTTTTTGTCTGCAGCTAAAAGCGCATCATCATTCAAAAATCCTCCTCAGGATTTGAAAATAATATCTAAGGCTAGGGTTGAGTTCGTCTCAACCCCCTGGACACAAGCATGTCCATCTTGTAGCTTAATTTCACCTGAAAAGAAAACCCCAAAAAACATCCAAGAAACCCTAACTATGGTGGTTTGTAATACAGGTTAGATAAACAAAATTAAACGATGCCAAAAGTTTACAAATGATGTGAGGATTACAAATATGCAGTTATTTCATTTAATGGATGCAAGAATGGTGAGTTTCGATTTCAAGAACAGAGCTGGGTTACGTGAGACTTACAGTGCGTTTGGACGTCTGAAAATGCTTACTCTGGATCTAGGTAGCTTGTGTGAATGGTCAGGAAGCGATTGGGACTACTCTCGTGTCCTGAAACGGCCTCTAGCTTGGACTTTGATCTCTCACTTTTTTGTGAATTTTTCAATTCTTGTTCTGCCTCTCTCTGCACTTTCCAACCCTTATTTAAGTCCCTTATCCTTGCTTATGTAATGCTCAGTGTATTAGGGTAACAAATTTGGTTCAAATCTTGCTCCAATAATGAATGCAAATTTGATTTGATTCTCCATGAAAAACCTTCCAAATTTGATTCATTTCAATCTTTTTGCACATGATTTGGTTTCATTCGAATTTGATGATGATAATGATTGAATGTGGAGCCTGAAATAGCCAAGAGATCATGAATTATCAATGCTTTGGATTTTCTATGATTTTATTTGATTTAAAATAAATAAATTCAAATTAAAAATCAAATTAAATAATAAAAATGAAATATGGGCTCACGGCTGAAGCTAGGACACGTGGGCAACTATGCAAACCAAAATCAAATGGAAAAGAGTGGGCCCATTTGATAAAATTTGAAGTTTTGAGGATAGTTGCCTTTTGGCAATTTTACAAAAAAGTCCAACTTCAATAATGCATAACTTCTTGAATTTTGAACTTTTGGAAGTGTTCTTGGACATTTTATAAAGCTTGAGATGTCATCTAACTAACTCTTTTGGTCTCATCGCATTTTGATATTCCATGCTCAAGTTATAAGCTTTGGCAAAAAAATGTGTTTTTGTTGACTTTCAAAAATGACCTATAATGTCCAATATCATAACTTCTTGTGAGTGTATTTTTTGATCTTAGGGTATGTAGATGGATTGTAGGAAATTGCATCCTATTCAAAATGAGCTTTGGGTGGGTCATTTCTCATAAAGTATGAGAAAGTTATGCTTGGTCAAAATTGAGTTGACTTTTCCTACAAAATCCTAATTTAGCAACTTTTGAGTCTTGATGAAATTTGAGCAATCTTTGATGAATCATGATCAACCCTTTATCAAATGATGAAATATCCTTCAAAATGAGAATGTTGACAAAAAATCTTGAAGTTTGACTGTATGTAGGTCACAGTTGACTTTTGACCTAGCATAGTCGATTTTTGGACCTTTGAGCAATTGACTGAGCAAACTTCCTCTTGAAGGCTTGAAATTTGACATGGATGATCTTGGGAATATACTAGGACATTGGGGAGAACTTGAGGTCATTTGGAATCAAGGATCTTGATGCAACACAAAACCCTAATTTGGGGTTGACTGCCTTAGGAGATAACTTGTCTGACCAACTCTTGAGCAAACTTGAGCAACTTAGAGATTTTTCTTGCAATGTTTTGAGAAATATGAAAGGGGAAATTTTGGGGAACAACAGATATTCTTGTTCCTCAAGATATCTCCTCACCTCATAGTACCATGTTTTCTCTTCTTCAGTGTCAAGCTCATAGCAATGTGCGGGTTCATCAAATCTTTCGATTGTTATCATATGAGCTTCGTTGTCCCATTTGAACTTGAACATGGAAGACATTGTTGCCAAGGCGTCAGCCAACTGACTTTCTTCTCTAGGGAAATGTTCAAAGATAATCTCCTCGAAGTATGGTATTAGAGTTAACACAAGCTCCTTGTAAGGAATAAGGTTAAGATGCTTAGTGTCCCATTCTCCTTTGACTTTACTGATCACTAGAGCAGAATATCCAAATACGTTCAAGAATTTGATCCTTAGGTCAATGGCAGCCTTTAGAACCAAGATGCACACTTCGTACTCATCCATATTGTTCGTACAATCGAAGCACAATCTAGTAGTGAAAGGAGTATGGAATCCCTAAGGATAAATAATCACAGCACCAATTCCATTGCCCAAAGCATTGGAAGCCCCATCAAAAATCATAGTCCTTCGAGGTCCTTGTTCAGCTCCTTCATACGGTCCAGGTTTTGCACAATAAGTTACTAACATGATATTCTCATTCGGTAAGTCAAAATTCATAGATTGATAATCGTCAACAGCTTGATGGGCCAAATTATCTGGCAATACACTTCCTTTGATGGCTTTTTTTGTTGTAAATTGAATATCGTATTCAGTCAGAATCATTTTCCATCTAGCTATTCGTCCGGAGAGAGTGGGCTTCTCGAAGATATACTTGATAGGGTCCATCTTAGAAATCAATAAAGTGGTGTGAGTCAACATATACTGTCTTAGCCGGAGAGCAGCCCATGCCAGAGCGCAACAAGTTTTCTCGAGCAGTGAATATCTGGTTTCACAGTCGGTAAAATTTTTGCTCAAGTAGTATATTGCATGCTCTTTTCGGCCAGACTCATCATGTTGGTCCAACACACACCCCATAGAATTCTCTAGCACAATCAAGTACATGATCAATGGTCTTCCTTCCATTGGAGGTATAAGGATAAGAGGTTCTTGCAAATATTTGTTGATCTTGTCAAAGGCAGCTTGATAGTAGTTTTTCCATTTGACTACTTAATCTTTCTTCAGGAGTTTGAACACTGGCTCATAAGTAGCGGTTAAGTGAGATATGAAGCGAGCAATATAGTTAAGTTGACCCAAGAAACCTATGAACTCCTTTTCAGAGCGGGGAACTGACATTTCTTGAATGGCTTTTACCTTTGCAGGATCAACTTCGATGCCTTTACCACTAACGGAAAAACCTAGAAGCTTTCCAGACCTTACTCCGAATGTGCACTTATTAGGGTTCAACCTCAACTTGTACTTCTTCAACCTTTCAAATAGCTTGTGTAGGTGATTGAGATGCTCTTCTTCAGTTTGCGACCTTGCAATCATATCATCCATATATACCTATATTTCATGATGGATCATATCATGAAATAAAGCTACCATAGCTATTTGATATGTTTCCCCTGCATTCTTTAATCTGAACGACATGAATTTATAGCAAAAGGTTCCCCATTGTGTAACAAAAGTGGTCTTCTCCATATCTTTGGGAGCCATCTTGATTTGGTTGTAGCTAGAAAATGCATCCATGAAGAAGAAGACTTTATGTTGAGCGGTGTTGTCAACCAAGACGTCAATATGAGGTAGAGGGAAATCATCTTTGGGGCTCGCCCTATTCAGATACCTATAATCTACACACATACAAACCTTTCCATCTTTCTTTTTCACGGGGACCACATTCGCAACCCATTGAGGATAAGATGTGACAACCAGAAAACCTGCATTAAATTGCTTCATTACCCCAACCTTTATCTTTTCAGACATGTCTGGCGGCATACGACGTACTTTTTTCTTAATAGGAGGATAATCTTCCTTCGTTGGCAGACGATGAGCCACAATGTCGGCATCTAATCCTGGTATATCTTCATACGACCAAGCAATCACTTCAACATAGTCATGTAACATCTGAACGAATCTTCTCTTGATAACATCTTCTAGGTTAGCGTCGATCTTGACTTCTTTCTTATATGTCTCAGTACTTAAGTTGATAAACTCGACTGGCTCTCCATGAGGTTGAATAACTTTCTCTTCTTGCATTAGAAGTCTGACTAATTCTCCTGGTATTTCACAATCTTCCTCGCCTTTGTCTTCAGCTTGGTTAACTGAATGTTCGAAGTCATAACTGGCAATAGTAGAGTCGTTGGCAATGAGATCCAGAGTGGATGAAGATCTGCAAGTGTATGTGTGTGTGTGTGTGCGCATGTAAGATACATGGCTATTGAAAAAAATGTAATAAAGGAAAAGAAAGACAATGAACACAAAAATTTGAATGCACAAGGTCTAATGGTTTATATTAAATGAACATATGATAAATGAACATGAACAAAACCCTTAACAAATGAACCATAGTGCCCCGGTCAAGGCACATGGCTTAATAGTCATTGTTTGGAATTAAGATTACAAACAAAAGATCTTGAATTGACAGAAAACAATAAACAATAATTACTCCTCAATGAAGGAGATGGGAGAGAAATCCTTTGCATGCCAGTTGTTGAGCTTTGCTTCGTTAGTAGGGTAGATCCATTCTTCAAAAGTACATTCATCATCAGAGTCTTCCACAATGTTCACTTCATGATTTCCTATGCGGAGAGGTGGCTTTCCTACGCGAGCGCGTCTAACTTCTTTCTGAGCTTTGATGGGGAAAACCAATCCGAATATATCTGCTTTAAACAGAATATCGGGAAGTTGTCCCCAGATAGTACAATTTCCATATTCGACCACGACATGGGCGTACTTAAGTGAAACCATTCTTGGTATAACTTTATCAGCTTTTGATATGTTGGAGGAGATTTTAGTGGCGACAACCATAGGAGGAACAATTTCAAAAGCTTGGCATGGAGTTTCTATGAATTCGTCATCCATTTCCACATACTTGAAGGAATTGAGATGGCTCACCATAAATTCTTCTTCGCCGCAAACAGTAACGATCTTCCCTTTGATTGGATACTTTAATTTTTGATGAAGGGTGGATGTTACTGCCCCTGCCCCATGGATCTAAGGGCATCCAAGCAAACAAGAATAGGCGGGACGTATGTCCATTATATAAAAGGCAGAGTTGAAAATCTGTGAGCCAACTTTAATTGGGATATCCACCTCTCCATGAACCATTCTTTTAGACCCATCGAAAGCCCTTACGAAAATATCGCTTGGCTTCAATATCAATCCTTCACAATCTAGCCGGTCCAAAGAACCTTTGGGTAACACATTTAGAGATGAGCCAATATCAATTAGGACATAAGCCAGGGTGGTTCCCTTGCATTCAATAGAGACATGCAAGGCTTTGTTGTGGTTCCTTCCCATAGGAGTCAAATCAGCGTCGAAGAACCCTAACCCATTGTCAGCTGTTAAACTTGCTATACAGTTCTCGAACTGGTCAACTGTGGTTTCTTGGGGAACATGGGATTTCTTCAAGAACTTGATTAGAGCCTGGGCTTGAACGTCCAAACAAAGTAATATTGACAACATGGAAATTTTGGAGGGGGTTTGCCCCAACTGCTCAACTATTTTGAAGTCACTCTTCTTTATGTTTTTCAGGATTTTGTCCATCTCTTGAGTAGAGGGTTCTTCAACTTCAGTATTTTTGGTAGGTGTCTCTATCCCAATAGGCTCACATTCTTTCTCTTTTCCTCTAGTGTTGGCACTAGACCTGTCATGGGTTATGCAGACATGAGTTGTTGTAGTAGTGGGTGGTGAAATATCGGGGGAAACGATTCTCCCCGTTCTTGTCACTTTACTAGAACCTGCAATATTAGTGACACCAACTTCGTCTTTGTTGATCCAAGAATCTTGTTTTATCCGATGATAATAAACCTCGACACCATAGTTCCATGGAACCGCTTTATCAGAGGAGTAGGGAATAGGCCCAATGATAGTGATTGTTAAAGGAGAAATGGTTGGTTCATTTGAAATTCTAATAGGACCTTTTGAGGGGATCCTAAGAGGCTTGTTGGAAATGGTTATTATAGACAGGTCTTTAGCTTTGTTGGTTAAACTTTTGTTGGTAGGAATCTTCTCAAACAGAATCTCGCATCTATTTATCAGGCGTTGCACACCTTCCTTCGGCCGCTTACACCCATTCACTTGTTGATCACAGCAAACATAATCTTTAGAATAACAAGGGAACACCTCGGATCTCAGCAAATTAACCTTCACAGTAGTTAATGGGGGTTGTTAAATCTTTAATGGAGGAGACAAAAGTAGTATCATCATTTGCATTAACACCTTTGCCATGATTCGACATTGGTGCGGTTATCACATTTAGAGTAGCAGGTGGATCAAATTCAATTATTTTATTGTCTATCAGATTTTGAATCTTATTCTTCAGAGCCTAACATTGATCAGTTTCATGCTCGGGGCTGTTGGAATGATACACACATTTTGCGTTTGGATTATACTTAGGTGATAAAATGTTTGGATTGGATGGTTGATCACGCAATATCACTAAGTTGGCCTTCAACAAATGTTGTAAGGCTTGGGACAGTGACATTCTTATCCTCGTGAACTGTATTTGAGAAACTTCAGATAGTTGATTGTTGGATGATTGCCTTTGTTAAGATGGAGGATTTGAGATTAATATAACATTAATAGAGGGTCGGTGATCCTTCTTGGTATGGGCCCTTTCCCCATACACAACATTTGTTTCCTTCTCTCCAGTGAAAGGCTTCTTCACATCGTTAGATGCGGAAGCAGATGTCATGGGAATTTTTTCGCTCTTAATGTCACTTTCGACTCTTTCACAAGTTAGGACCAACTCGGTGAAACCAGACGAAGAACTGCCAATCAATAGGTTGAAAAATGGGCCAGTTAATGTACCCATGAACATGTCAACTAGTTCTCTATCAGTTAGCGGTGGTTGGACCCTACCAGCAAGATCCCTCCATTTTTGTGCGTACTCCTTAAACCCCTCATTAGTATCCATTGTCATACCATGAAGTTGGACTCTGGTTGGTGCCAGATCGGTATTGTATTGATATTGATGATAAAAAGTAGTGGCTAGATATTCCCATGTGTGGATGCAGGAACCCTCCAATTGATAGAACCATTCTAGTTGAGTCCCAACCAGACTCTCTTGGAAGAAATGGACCCAGAGCTTTTTGTCGATAGTGTGCGGCTGTATATTGCACACGTAAGACCTTAGATGAAGTTTCGGGCAGGAAACTCCGTCATACTTGGCGAAGACCGGTATTTTGAACTTATGGGGAATGACGACCACAAGTACTAATCCCAAATCACCAAAGTCCAAACCAGGTAGGACTTGAATTTCAACAGCTTTCAGTCTATCCTTTAACTGCTTGTATTTATCCTCGGCAGGTGGGTACTGTTTATCAAAGTAGTCTTCATCTTTAGAAGCTTGATCATTTGCACCCTAACACGGGTTCTCCTTGCCTCTTCGTCTTGATTTTCTTCCTCCTCAGATGACTCTTCGACTATCTGTACCTGACGAACCGGACCTTTGAATCTCTTACCCATGTTGATGAAGGCCTTCTTTTTGGTTTTCTTCTTGGCTACTAGCATAATCATCATCTCTTGTTGCCTCTTAGCTAGGGTCAGCAAGGTCTCTTAGAACTAGGAATTCTCCACTTATAAGTCCTTCACTATTTTTTCGATATCCATTTTACTGAAATAAACAGTAGAAAGATAAGGAAACCTATTGTGGAAAACCTGTTCATGTTATGATGCATGAAAATGCATATGCAAATGATTTCAAGGACTTAGAAGATTTAAATTTGTTTAGACAAACGGAACAAAATAAATTGCATTAATAAGTTCAAATTGATTACAAACATGCCTCTTGGGCTTAAAATAGAGGAAACAAATACAAAATAAACTCCTAAGACAAAAAGTTCGAGCGTATTCTCTTCGGCACAATGTAGGCGTTCAAACTTCGCTCTTCATGAAGCTGTCTTGAAAGCTCCAAAACCTTCTTTTCACTTGCGTAGAACTGGGTTTCGAAGGTGTCTCATTCTTCCTTTATCTGAATCCAAGCTCTTTTCAAATCTTCAAGAGAAATAGGCATGTTAGGATAAAGGACAATATACGGAATATCTCCTTCAGCAACAGGCTCCATGATGATAGATAGGATGGCTTCATAAGGAATCATGAGGTTTTGGGCACGAGTTTGCACCCACTTGAGATAAGGCTCTAAAGGAATGGAGTTCTTATGCCCCAATGTCTTACTATCAACCTTGTTAACCATGCCCCAAGCTCGTATGAATCTCTGACGATAACCTTGGACATCGCTCTCATAGTCAAATGTAATTCCTTGGACAAGTGTGTAACGGTCGTAATTTAATTAATTATTTAATTAAATTATTTTTGGAATATTTGTGAAGATGTGTTATGATTAATTGGATTTATTTTATTAAGTGTAGAAATAATATTAGAATTAAAATATTATTGAATGTGGGCTTGTTTTTGAAGGAATAAAAGTAATAAGGGGGTGTATTAATTTGAGCCCAATAAGGAATAAAGAATAATAGGGTTATTTTATTGTTGTTAGAAATAAAATAATAGACAAGAGGAGGCAATAGAAGAATAAGGATTGAGAAAAAACGTGAAGCTGTTGGAAAAAGAGGGAAAACAGCTGAACGGGGATTGGACTGGAAATTATAGAGCGACCTTTAATCCAAGGTAAGGGTGGGGTTCTGACTCTATGATTGGGTTCATGATGATTGGTATGTGGGGTTAGAGATAATTGTTGTCTTGTTCATGAATTGAAATTATATGATTGTTATATGATGAGAATTGATGAATTCTAGATGAATAATAATGTCCCGATGTCGTTTAATTGATGTAGAGTCATAAGATAACCGTAAGTAATGATTTATCAAATTATATTAAGTTTGTAGGGCTAAATATATGAATCCCGTAGTGAGATGCTGGAAAGAAAAACACAGAATTATGCAGGAAGGATCAGGTGCTGCTGTATTAGAACAATAAATTAAATTGGGGATAGAGTTAGTCATACTGCTTTTAGTTAAGTTGATATCAGGCTAAGAGTTAAAATAGTAGGATTAGTAAAAAGCAGAAGTTCTGATGGTAGAAGCTGTGTTGGTTAGAAGTTGTGTTGTCAGAAGTTGTGTTGTCAGAAGTTCTGATGGTAGAAGCTGTGTTGGTTAGAAGTTGTGTTGTCAGAAGCTGTGTTGGTTAGAATTTATGTTATCAGAAGTTGTGTTGTCAGAAGTTGTGTTGTTAGAAGCTGTGTTGGTTAGAGGTTGTGTTGTCAGAAGTTGTGTTGTCAGAAGATGTGTTATCAGAAGTTGTGTTGTCAGAAGCTGTGTTGGTTAGAAGTTGTGTAGTCAGAAGTTATGTTGTCAGAAGCTGTGTTGGTTAGAAGTTGTGTTGTCAGAAGTTGTGTTATCAGAAGTTATGTTGTCAGAAGTTATGTTGGTCAGAAGTTGTGTTTGTCAGAAGTTGTGATGTCAGAAGTTGTGTTGTCAGAAGTTGTGTTGGTCAGGAGTTGTGTTGGTCAGAAGTAGTGTTGTCAGAAGTTGTGATATCAGAATTTGTGTTGGTCAGAAGTTGTGTTGGTTAGAAGTTGTGTTGTCAGAAGTTGTGTTGGTCAAAAGTTGTGTTGGTCGTTGTGTTGGTTTTGTACAGAATACTAAAGATGAGATTCCTAGAGGCTGGTGTTTGAATTATAACAGTAGGATTAGTGGCAGTAATGATGTAAGGATTACAGAATAGTAGTATGAACTACTGTGGTATTAATGTACAACTGAGTTATTAGTGAGAAGTTATTAATGATGTTGTGTTGATGATTTATAATAAATAAATGATATTTGATGAATTATTATGATGATATGAGATGTTGATGAAGAGACGTTGAGATGCTTTTGAGATGTTGTTAATTTGAGATGCTTTTGAGATGTTGTTAATTTGAGATGTTGTTAACTTGGGTGTTGTTATTACATTCATGATTGTGTCGCATACATTGCATTTTTGAGATGGAGCTTATGCTCGTTGAGATGGCCTGTATTGGCGAATTTTGAGATAAAGGCTTATGCCTTGTTGATGCCTCTATTAATTGGCAAATTTTTGAGATGGGAGTTCTGCTCCAATGGTACCACATGCATTTGCATAGTATTGAGTCACATTATATGATTGCATAAAGAAGTGTATTTTGATGTTGATGAATGTGTATATACGTTGTAATTATTGTTGATTATGAGATGTGAAGTGGTGATGATATTGATCTAATTTAATATATTAATTATCATGCGCTTTATTATATTGTTAGATATCTCACCCCTTCTGTTTGATTG
This sequence comes from Vicia faba, assembly GCA_948472305.1. Taxonomy (NCBI): domain Eukaryota; kingdom Viridiplantae; phylum Streptophyta; class Magnoliopsida; order Fabales; family Fabaceae; genus Vicia; species Vicia faba. The sequence continues at coordinate 1,095,270,909 of OX451740.1, read as the reverse complement.
TTATCCTTATGTTGGTAACGTACAGTTAATCGAGAGTGAAGGTTGTATACCTTCAGTAGTTCGAGTTAATGTCATTTCTCTGATATGTAACACTAGGGGGGATGGACGGTTGCTATTTTTGATTGTTGATTTTCAGTTGTTGTACTTTAAGTTGATTATTATTAAATATGTGCTATTTTGAAGTTGCTGTACTGTTGTTAAAGATGTTATTAAGAATTCTGTTGCGTGGAGGTTGAGTTATTTAATTAAAGATGTTATGATGATGGTTCATCTGATGTTTTGAAAGTGTTATATATCCATGATGAATGTAATGAATTTGATAGAAGAATTTGTGACGTCCCAATTCGTTTGCATGAATGATTTTTATAACTCTGATTTATTTATATAATTGCTTAGGGTAGAATTGGGGTGTTACAAAGTTGGTATCAGAGCAAAAGGTTGGTCCTACCTTGTCGTCGAGTCGTAGTTGTCTAACAATCGAGTATTGTTATTTTGAGTTCTAACCGTTGTTTATCTTATAGTGATAAGTTGAGATGGTTGGAATTGTTAAAGGATTATGATTTCAGTTTGAATTATCATCCAGGAAAGGCGAATGTGGTAGCTGATGCGTTGAGTCGAAAGACTTTATATATGTCAGCAATGATGATTAAAGAGTTGGAATTAATTGAGCAGTTCAGGGATTTGAGCTTAGTTTGCGAGGTTACTCCGTAGAGTGTTACATTGGGTATGTTGAAGATTAATAATGACTTTTTAGACAGTATCAGAGAAGCTCAGAATTTGGATGTGAAACTGGTAGATTTGATGGTTGGGATTGATCAGTTTGAGAATAATGATTTTAAGCTAGATGCGCAAGGTGTGTTGAGATTTCGTAACCGGATTTGTATTCCTGATGATGCTGATATGAAGAAAGTGATACTTGAGGAGAGTCATAGAAGTAAGTTGAATATTCATCCAGGAGCTACAAATATGTATCAAGATTTGAAAGGTTTGTTTTGGTGGCCTGTGATGAAGAGTGACGTGGCTCGGTTTGTGTATGCATGTTTGACTTGTCAGAAGTCAAAAGTTGACCATCAGAAGCCTGCCGGATTGATGCAACCATTGGATGTTCCAGAATGGAAATGGGATAGCATTTCAATGGACATTGTGACAGGGTTGCCTAATACTTTAAGAGGACATGATTCGATTTGGGTGATTGTTGATAGGCTTACGAAGTCAGCTCATTTTATTCCTATTAACATCAGTTTTCCAGTGCCGAAGTTGGCTGACATTTATATTAGTGTGATTGTGAAGCTGCATGGTGTTTCTTTGTGCATTGTGTCAAATAGAGATCCAAGATTTACTTCTGATTTTTGGAAGAGTTTGCAAGAAGCATTGGGTTCTAAGTTGAGGTTAAGTTCAGCGTATCATCCTCAGACAGATGGCCAGACTGAACGGACGATTCAATCGTTGAAAGATTTGTTGAGGGCATGTGTTCTTGAGCAGGGAGGTTCGTGGGATACTTATCTTTCGTTGATAGAGTTCACTTATGATAACAGTTATCATTCCAATATTGGGATGGCACCTTTTGAAGCGTTGTATGGTCGAAGATGTAGAACTCCATTATGTTGGCATGAATCTGGAGAAAGTGTAGTACTTGGACCTGAACTTGTTCGTGAGACTACTGAGAAGGTGAAGTTGATTCGAGAAAAGATGAAAGCTGCCCAAAGTAGACAGAAAATTTATCATGACAAGCGAAGGAAGGATTTATAATTTCAAGCTGGTGATCATGTGTTTTTGAGAGTTACACCTGCGACTGGTGTTTGGTGAGCATTGAAGTCTAAGAAACTCCCTTCTCGTTTTATTGGACCGTATTATTTTTCAAAGAGAGTGGGGAATGTTTGTTATAGAGTGGCTTTACCGCCTAACCTTTCGAACTTGCATGATGTGTTTCATGCGTCGCAACTTCGGAAGTATATTTCAGATCCATCTCATGTGATTCATATGGATGATGTGCAAGTATGGGATAATCTTACGGTGGAGATGACGCCTGTACGGATCGTAGATCGTGAAATGAAGACTCTAAGGGGCAAAGAGATTGCCTTGGTTAAAGTGGTTTGGCTGGGAGCTACTGGTGAAAGCAAGACTTGGGAGTTGGAGAGCAAGATGCGATACTCCTATCCTGAATTGTTTGATTAAGGTGAATTTTCGAGGTCGAAAATATTCTAAGTGGGGGGGGGGGGGGGGGGGGTGGAGTTGTAATGCCCGTAATTTAATTAATTATTTAATTAAATTAATTTTGGAATATTTGTGAAGATGTGTTATGATTAATTGGATTTATTTTATTAAGTGGAGAAATAATATTAGAATTATAATATTATTGGATGTGGGCTTGTTTTTGAAGGAATAAAAGTAATAAGGGGGTGTAATAATTTGAGCCCAATAAGGAATAAAGAATAATAGGGTTATTTTATTGTTGTTAGAAAGAAAAGAATAGACAAGAGGAGGCAGTAGAAGATTAAGGATTGAGAAAGAACGTGAAGCTACTGGAAAAAGAGGAAAAACGACAGAACGAGGATTTGACCGGAAATTATAGAGCGACCTTCAATCCAAGGTAAGGGTGGGGTTCTGACTCTATGATTGGGTTCATGATGATTGGTATGTGGGGTTAGAGATGATTGCTGTCTTGTTCTTGAATTGAAAGTATATGATTGTTATATGATGAGAATTGATGAATTCTAGATGAATAATGATGTCCCGATGTTGTTTAATCGATGTAGAGTCATAGGATAACTTTAAGTAATGATTTATCAAATTCTATTAAGTTTGTAGGGCTAAATGTATGAATCCCGTAGTGAGATGCAGGGAAGAAAAATGCAGAATTATGCAGGAAGGATCAGGTGCTGCTGTATTAGAAAAATAAATTAAATTGGGGATAGAATTAGTCATACTGATTTTAGTTAAGTGATATCAGGATAAGAATTAAAATAGTAGGATTAGTAAAAAGTAGAAGTTCTGATGGTAGAAGTTGTGTTGGTTAGAAGTTGTGTTGTCAGAAGTTGTGTTGTCAGAAGTTGTGTTGTCAGAAGTTGTGTTGTCAGAAGCTGTGTTAGTTAGAAGTTGTGTTGTCAGAAGTTGTGTTGTCAGAAGTTGTGTTGTCGGAAGCTGTGTTGGTTAGAAGTTATGTTGTCAGAAGTTGTGTTGTCAGAAGTTGTGTTGTAAGAAGTTGTGTTGTCAGAAGCTGTGTTGGTTAGAAGTTGTATTATCAGAAGTTGTGTTGTTAGAAGTTGTGTTGTCAGAAGCTGTGTTGGTTAGAAGTTGTGTTATCAGAAGTTGTGTTGTCATAAGTTGTGTTATCAGAAGCTGCGTTGGTTAGAAGTTGTGTTATCAGAAGTATTGTTGTCAGAAGTTGTGTTGGTCAGAAGTTGTGTTGGTAAGAAGTTATGTTGTCAGAAGTTGTGTTGGTCAGAAGTTGTGTTGGTCGTTGCGTTGGTTTTGTACAGAATAATGAAGATGAGATGCCTAGAGGCTGCTGGTTGAATTATAACAGTAGGATTAGTGACAGTAATAATGTAAGGATTACATAATAGTAGTATGAACTACTGTGGTATTGATGTACAGCTGAGTTGTTAGTGAGAAGTTATTAATGATGTTGTGTTGATGATTTATAATAAATAAATGATGTTTGATGAATTATTATGATGATATGAGATATTGATGAAGAGACGTTGAGATGCTTTTGAGATGTTGTTAATTTGAGATGCTTTTGAGATGTTGTTAATTTGAGATATTGTTAACTTGGGTGTTGTTATTACATTCATGGTTGTGTCGCATATATTGCATTTTTGAGATGGAGCTTATACTCGTTGAGATGTCCTGTATTGGTGAATTTTGAGATGAAGGCTTATGCCTTGTTGATGCCTCTATTAATTGGAAAATTTTGGAGATGGGAGTTCTGCTCCAATGGTACCACATGCATTTGCATAGTATTGAGTCGCATTATATGATTGCTTAAAGAAGTGTATTTTGATGTTGATGAATGTGTATATACGTTGTAATTATTGTTGATTATGAGATGAGAAGTGGTGATGTTATTGATCTAATTTAATATATTAATTATCATGCGCTTTATTATATTGTTAGATATCTCATCCCTTATGTTTGAATGTTACCCTTATGTTAGTAACATGCAGGTAATCGAGAGTGAAGGTTATATATCTTCAGTAGTTCGAGTCGGTGTCATTTCTCTGATATGTAACACTCGGGGGGATGAACGCTTGCTGTTTTTGATTGTTGATTTTCAGTTGTTGAACTTTAAGTTGATTATTATTAAATATGTGCTATTTTGAAGTTGTTGTATTGTTGTTAAATATGTTATTAAGAATTCCTCTGCGTGGAGGTTGAGTTATTTAATTAAAGATGTTATGATGATGGTTCATCCGATGTTTTGAAAGTGTTATATATCCATGATAAATGCAATGAATTTGATAGAAGAATTTGTGACGTCCCAATTCGTTTGCATGAATGATTTTTATAACTCTAATTTATTTATATATTTGCTTGGGGTAGAATTGGGGTGTTACAAAGTTGGTATCAGAGCAAAAGGTTGGTCCTACCTTGTCGTCGTGTCGTAGTTGTCTAACAATCGAGTATTGTTATTTTGAGTTCTAACTGTTGTTTATGTTCTAGTGATAAGTTGAGATGGTTGGAATTGTTAAAGGATTATGATTTCAGTTTGAATTATCATCCAGGAAAGGAGAATGTGGTAGCTGATGCGTTGAGTCGAAAGACTTTACATATGTCAACAATGATGATTAAAGAGTTGGAATTAATTGAGCAGTTCAGGGATATGAGCTTAGTTTGTGAGGTTACTCCACAGAGTGTTACGTTGGGTATGTTGAAGATTAATAATGAATTTTTATACAGTATCAGAGAAGCTCAGAAGTTGGATGTGAAACTGGTAGATTTGATGGTTGGGATTGATCAGTCTGAGAATAGTGATTTTAAGCTAGATGCGCAAGGTGTGTTGAGATTTCGTAACCGGATTTGTATTCCTGATGATACTGAGATGGAGAAAGTGATGCTTGAGGAGAGTCATAGAAGTAAGTTGAGTATTCATCTAGGAGCTACAAAGATGTATCAAGATTTGAAAGGTTTGTTTTGGTGGCCTGGGATGAAGAGTGACATGGCTCGGTTTGTGTATGCATGTTTGACTTGTCAGAAGTCGAAAGTTGAACATCAGAAGCCTGCCGGATTGATGCAACCGTTCGAAGTTCCAGAATGGAAATGGAATAGAATTTCAATGGACTTTGTGACAGGGTTGCCTAATACTTTAAGAGGACATGATTCGATTTGGGTGATTATTGATAGGCTTACGAAGTCAGCTCATTTTATTCCTATTAACATCAGTTTTCCAGTGCCGAAGTTGGCTGAGATTTATATTAGTGTGATTGTGAAGCTGTATGGTGTTCCTTTGTGCATTGTGTCAGATAGAGATCCAAGATTTACTTCTTATTTTTGGAAGAGTTTGCAAGAAGCGTTGGGTTCTAAGTTGAGGTTAAGTTCAGCGTGTCATCCTCAGACAGATGGCCAGATTGAACGAACGATTCAATCGTTGGAACATTTTCTGAGGGCATGCGTTCTTGAGAAGGGAGGTTCGTGGGATACTTATCTTCCATTGATAGAGTTAACTTATATTAACAGTTATCATTCTAGTATTGGGATGGCACCTTTTGAAGCGTTGTATTGTGGAAGATGTAGAACTCTGTTATGTTGGCATGAATCTGGAGAAATTGTAGTACTTGGACCTGAACTTGTTCGTGAGACTACCGAGAAGGTGAAGTTAATTCGAGAAAAGATGAAAGCTGCCCAAAGTAGACAAAAGAGTTATCATGCAAGCGAAGGAAGAATTTATAATTTCAAGCTGGTGATCATGTGTTTTTGAGAGTTACAACTGCGACTGGTGTTGGGTGAGCATTGAAGTCTAAGAAGCTCACTTCTTGTTTTATTGGACCGTATTAGATTTCGGAAAGAGTGGGGAATGTTGCTTATAGAGTGGCTTTACCGCCTAACCTTTCGAACTTGCATGATGTGTTTCATGTGTCGCAACTTCAGAAGTATATTTCAGATCCATCTCATGTGATTCATATGGACGATGTGCAAGTACGGGATAATCTTACGATGGAGATGATGCCTGTACGGATCACGGATCTTGAAATGAAGACTCTAAGGGGCAAAGAGATTGCCTTGGTTAAAGTGGTTTGGCTAGGAGCTGCTGGTGAAAGCATGACTTGGGAGTTGGAGAGCAAGATGCGATACTCCTATCCTGAATTGTTTGATTGAGGTGAATTTTCGAGGACGAAAATATTCTAAGTGGGGGGGAGTTGTAACGCCCGTAATTTAATTAATTATTTAATTAAATTATTTTTGGAATATTTGTGAAGATGTGTTATGATTAATTGGATTTATTTTATTAAGTGGAGAAATAATATTAGAATTATAATATTATTGGATGTGGGCTTGTTTTTGAAGGAATAAAAGTAATAATGGGGTGTTGTAATTTGAGCCCAATAAGGAATAAAGAATAATAGGGTTATTTTATTATCGTTAGAAAGAAAAGAATAGACAAGAAGAGGCAGTAGAAGAATAAGGATTGAGAAAGAACGTGAAGCTGCTGGAAAAAGAGGAAAAACGGCAGAACAAGGATTTGACCGGAAATTATAGAGCGACCTTCAATCCAAGGTAAGTGTGGGGTTTTGACTCTATGATTGGGTTCATGATGATTGGTATGTGGGGTTAGAGATGATTGTTGTCTTGTTCTTGAATTGAAAGTATATGATTGTTATATGATGAGAATTGATGAATTCTAGATGAATAATGATGTCCCGATGTCGTTTAATCGATGTAGAGTCATATGATAACTTTAAGTAATGATTTATCAAATTATATTAAGTTTGTAGGGCTAAATGTATGAATCACGTAGTGAGATGCAGGGAAGAAAAACGCAGAATTATGCAGGAAGGATCAGGTGCTGCTGTATTAGAACAATAAATTAAATTGGGGATAGATTTAGTCATACTGCTTTTAGTTAAGTTGATATCAAGATAAGAATTAAAATAGTAGGATTAGTAAAAAGTAGAAGTTCTGATGGTAGAAGCTGTGTTGGTTAGAAGTTGTTATGTCATAAGTTGTGTTGTCAAAAGTTGTGTTAGTTAGAAGTTGTGTTTTCAGATGTTGTGTTGTCAGAAATTGTGTTGTCAGAAGCTGTGTTGGTTAGAAGTTGTGTTGTCAGAAGTTGTGTTGTCAGAAGTTGTGTTGGTTAGAAGTTGTGTTGTCGGAAGTTGTGTTGTCAGAAGTTGTGTTGGTTAGAAGTTGTGTTATCAGAAGTTGTGTTGTCATAAGTTGTGTTATCAGAAGCTGTGTTGGTTAGAAGTTGTGTTGTCAGAAGTTGTGTTGGTCAGAAGATGTGTTGGTCAGAAGTTATATTGTCAGAAGTTGTGTTGTCAGAAGTTGTGTTGGTCAGGAGTTGTATTGATCAGAAGTTGTGTTATCAGAAGTTGTGTTGTCAGAAGTTATGTTGGTCAGAAGTTGTGTTGGTCAGAAGTTGTGTTGGTTAGAAGTTGTGTTGTCAGAAGTTGTGTTGGTCAGAAGTTGTGTTGGTCGTTGCGTTGGTTTTGTACAGAATAATGAAGATGAAATGCCTAGAGGCTGCTGTTTGAATTATAACAATAGGATTAGTGACAGTAATGATGTAAGGATTACATAATAGCAGTATGAACTACTGCGGTATTAATGTACAACTGAGTTGTTAGTGAGAAGTTATTAATGATGTTGTGTTGATGATTTATAATAAATAAATGATGTTTGATGAATTATTATGATGATATGAGATGTTGATGAAGAGACGTTGAGATGCTTTTGAGATGTTGTTAATTTGAGATGCTTTTGAGATGTTGTTAATTTGAGATGTTGTTAACTTGGGTGTTGTTATTACATTCATGGTTGTGTCGCATACATTGCATTTTTGAGATGGAGCTTATGCTCGTTGAGATGGCCTGTATTAGCGAATTTGGAGATGAAGGCTTATGCTTTGTTGATGCCTATATTAATTGGCAAATTTTTGAGATGAGAGTTATGCTCCAATGGTACCACATGCATTTGCATAGTATTTAGTCGCATTATATAATTGCATAAAGAAGTGTATTCTGATGTTGATGATTGTGTATATACGTTGTAATTATTGTTGATTATGAGATGATAAGTGGTGATGTTATTGATCTAATTTAATATATTAATTATCATGAGCTTTATTATATTTTGAAGTTTCTGTATTGTTGTTAAAGATGTTATTAAGAATTCCGCTGCGTGGAGGTTGAGTTATTTAATTAAAGATGTTATGATGATGGTTCATCTGATGTTTTGAAAGTGTTATATATCCATGATAAATGCAATGAATTTGATAGAAGAATTTGTGACGTCCCGATTCGTTTGCATGAATGATTTTTATAACTCAAATTTATTTATATAATTGCTTGGGGTAGAATTGGGGTGTTACAAAGTTGGTATCAGAGCAAAAGGTTGGTCCTACCTTGTCGTTGAGTCGTAGTTGTCTAACAATCGAGTATTGTTATTTTGAGTTCTAACCGTTGTTTATGTTCTAATGATAAGTTGAGATGGTTGGAATTGTTAAAGGATTATGATTTCAGTTTGAATTATCATCCAAGAAAGGAGAATGTGGTAGCTGATGCGTTGAGTCGAAAGACTTTACATATGTCAGCAATGATGATTAAAGAGTTGGAATTAATTAAGCAGTTCAGGGATATGAGCTTAGTTTGTGAGGTTACTCCGCAGAGTATTACGTTGGGTATGTTGAAGATTAATAATGAATTTTTATACAGTATCAGAGAAGCTCATAAGTTGGATGTGAAACTGGTAGATTTGATGGTTGGGATTGATCAGTCTGAGAATAGTGATTTTAAGCTAGATGCGTAAGGTGCGTTGAGATTTCGTAATCGGATTTGTATTCCTGATGATGCTGAGATGAAGAAAGTGATACTTGAGGAGAGTCATAGAAGTAAGTTGAGTATTCATCTAGGAGCTACAAAGATATATCAAGATTTTAAAGGTTTGTTTTGGTGGCCTGGTGTGATCAGTGGATCTGGAACTGACTGTTTAACGCTGGTTCGCGAAATGTCGCGGTAAGCAAGAGTCGCCACCGTCTTTTATTTTCCCCAAATGGAAAGGACAAAAGCACAGAAAAATTCCTTATAGAGATTGCTCTCGGTTCGGGAGGTAGATTATAGAAAGGGAAGGTGTTAGCACCCTTTCTATCCATGGTTATCCATGGGCTCTTAGATACTTGCTCATTTGTGTTTTCAAAATTGGTTTGTTCTCTTTTCAACTGTGGGTTTAAAAAGTTTCTTTGAAAATTTCAATTCGACTCTTGTATCGGTCCTCAAGAGTGTTTAAAAAATTGCTTTCGAAAGCTTTTTGAAAAGGTGTCGGTGTAAAAAGTATTTTTGATTTGTTTTTGAAATTAGAGCAAGTATCTAGAGTCGTCTACCTACCCTAAGGAATTCGTCTGTGTAGATGTCCTTGAAGTAGTGCCATCTCGCCATTGAGAGGTAGGTAGCACCACCGTTGGAGGTGTTCGGGTCAATTCGAGGGTTCGGGACATGGTGATCACCGGAGCAATAGGAAGACACCTTAGAAGCTACCCTCATGCCAGGTTCCTGGATCATGAAGACTTACTAAAACATCCTCTACTCGACGATCACCTTTCGAGGGGCAAGGCAACAGTGAGGCGTACCCTAGGGGTGGTGTGTGATTTGTGTGTCGTTTTCAGATATTTTTGTCTTGTTCATGTAATTGGTGATCTACGCGTTGCTTTTATTTTGACATTCATTCTTTCATGCAAATTAATTAACAGTTAAAAAGATGCGGAATTAAAAGGTCCTACGCTATTACAAAGGCGCGGGTCCACATCGCCAAATTAATCCAGGACCCGATTTGAAATAAAATAAAGTGCGAGAAATATAAATGTCCTATTAAACTATTACATGGCTTCGGGAGAATTACATGAATATTCACAAAAGAAATAAAAATGCGAAGAGAATTAAAGTCAGGAATGCGAGGGCGTTGGACCCTTTTTAGGAAATTAAATTAAAATTACGAAATTAATTAAATTAAATGTGAAAGGAAGTTATTTTTGAGTTTTTTGTATTTAAGGATTTTAATGAGAATTAATGGAATTAAAACCTAATTCTAACTATTTTTAATTTATTAAAAAAAATGTTTTAGGTTTGACCTAATTTTAATTAATTATGTACATGGCAAGTTTTATTTACAAAAATAATAATTAATAGTTAATATGGTGAAAAAGAAATAAAGGATAAAAAAGTATAAAACCCTAATTCTACATTTTTTAATTTATTAAGAAAAACATTTAAAGTTAAACCTAGCATTAAAACTAAATTAATTAATAAGCCTTTTTTACAAAAAAAATGTTAAATAAAATACATTTTTGTTTTTTGCCTTTTCTGATTTTTATTATTTTGTTTTATATTAAAGAAAACAAATCAATGTAAAGAATTAAATTAAAATTAAACAAACAAATAAAATAGAAAGAAAATAAAAAGAAGGAAAGGAAGCAAACCCATGGGGTGCTGACCCCAATTTGGAGGTCATGTGGTAGCAATCAGACCCAATAGACCCTTGGCCTCGTTGACTTTTCTGGGACGTGAGTGGCTTCATTGACCAAGGCATAGGGTGCTCCTTAGGTCATAGCCATTGGATTGAGATTATTGGCCATGTGGCAAGCCTGGATGATGGGTGTATGATGAACTCCTGGGCTTGAAACTGCATGAGATCACATGAAAACAAAATTCATTGGAAAATATGGGGGACCTGGGAATCGAACCCAGGTCCCGTTGCTTACCAAACCATGTGCCTGCCAACTGAGCTGTTAACGCGCTTTGTATATAATATGACAAATAATCAATATAATGTAAAACAAGGGTTAGTGGGATATTTTGCGTGAAATTCAAACGCGCCTGTAAGCCATGGACACGTATGTCTTCTTCTTCAATTGCCTGTAAAATAAAAAGAGATAGCGGGGGTTTTAAACCCCCACTAAATGGCAAACGTAAAAATAGCGAATAGGCCCTGGTTGCTCATAAATTGAGCGTGTCTTGTGTGTTCAATTCGCGTGAAGCTTCTGAATCCAATAGTCTTGGTCTCGTGGTCTAATTTTTCTGGACAAGAGAAACCCCAAATTTAAACCTCTGCAACCCTAAAAGACATTAATGGTAGGTTCTTGTACAAGGCATGAAAATCCAATTAAATGACATCATTAGCTTTAGAATGGTTAGATTAGTCTAAATCAACAGAAAGAATGCAATGAAAATGCTTATAAATTGAAACACGAATATGTACAAAATTTGAAACAGGACCACTTGATTCTACCGTTTCTTGATGTTAGAGGTTATGATTTTGATTCAGGAAGCTCCCTTGATATCTCAGGAAGGTAATGGAATGGTCCTCTTGCCTTGAAACGCTTTGGAATGGTGTTTTCAGTTTTGAAAAATTTCACAAAAAATGCAAAGTGTATAAGAGGTTTTGAGCGCAGCTTTCTGGTTCTGAGCAGTAGGTTTAGCTTCTTACTTATGTATGGAATGAATTAGGGTTAAATTCTGAGCCAAAAGATCAATGCATTGATGTATGAGATATTTGATTTTCCATGAATATTTTTCAAATCTTTTTCATGTGTTTTTGATTCCAATCATGGCCAATCTTTCCAATTTGGGTGGGCACGAATCTTGAGTCACCAATGGGAGCAAATGCTGCATAAAAAGATTCACATACATTTGTTTTAGTATTTTTTCATATTTTAATTAATTAAATGAATTAATGTTGATAAAAATTCAAATAAATAATAAAAAATGATGAAATAAATCCCCTTTGGGCCAAATGGTCGTGCATAGCCTTTGGATGACGAATCTTGGAAGAAAATGTGGCCCATTAGCAATTTTAAGGCATTTGAAGCAAAGTTGACTTTTCAAAATTCCCAAAAATTTCCCAACTTCCACAAGGAATATCTTGCTCAATTTTTAAGCTTTGATCATGTTCTTGGACATTTTGGAAAGGTCTTGAAGTCCTCTAACCAATGCCTTTGGTCCCATGTCATTTTGATTTACCAATCTCAAGTTATGGTCTTTGACTTAAAGTGCCTTTTTGTTGACTTTTGAAAATGACCTATAATGTTGAAATTGATAACTTTTTGTGAGAGCATTTCTTGGACTTGAAGTGTGAATAGGAGTTGTAGGAAATGTAATTATCTTCAAAATGAGATTTGGATGGAATTTTTCTGATAAACCATGTGGAAGTTATGCCCTGGTCAAGTTACAGTTGACTTTTTCAATTGTCCAAATATGGAAACTTTTGCATCTTGAGACTTTTTGAGCCATGCCTTGAGAATCATGATCAAGAATTGATCAAATCATGTTTGTGGCTTCAAAATGAGATGTTGACCAAAAATTTGAACTTTTGACTGTCAAATGACCATTTTGCCCCTGTAGTTGACTGTTGAGCAATTAGGGTTTTTGCCTGTGCAATTTTGTGCTGTAAGTCTTGAAACTTGGTATGAGGATGCTTGACCATGTTTGTAGGCATGTGGGACTTGTTTGGGCCCTTGGAAACTTCATTTTCTTTGTCAGAACCAAAACCCTAGTTTTTGACTGTTAGGAGGCCCTTGAACTGTGCAACCCTTGGGGAGATTTTGAAGCATGCCCTTTGCAAATCTTGAAGAATATGGGAGGGCAAATTTTGGGGTACAACAGTTGCCCCTGTTCAATATTCTTAGACCTGAGGATGCAGATTGGCTGACGTGCCTTTCGTAATCCGAAGGTGGAAGATGATTGAACACTAGAGTGCCCAGAAATTTGCGCTCACATAGTAGTGTGATGGTGGGAATGGGCTTATAGATGCCATTTGGAGATTGATGGATAGGAAGATGGGCTTATAGATGCCATGCTAAGAGATGATGGATAGGTGGATGGGCTTATAGATGCCATCTGGGTGTTGATCGCGTAAGAGATTCCTTAGCGAGAACTTGCGTACCTGCAAAAAGAAAATGATTACCTGACCTGTTACAGGAACTGGTCTTCAAACTCTTTGTGTAGATGTGCCCTGACTGGTTACAGGAATTGAATCTGGAACTTCAAACGGCGATGAATGAACCAGGGATGGTTACTACCTCAACAGGAACGGTGAGAGAACCTTGGATGATTACTACCTCAACAGGAACGTTGAGAGAATCTGGGGTGATTACTACCTCAATAGTAATGCTGAGAGAATAATGGGCGACTTCAACCTCAACAGTAACGCTGAGAGAATCTTGGGCGACTTCAACCTCAACAGTAACGATGAGAGAATCTTGGGCGACTTCAACCTCAACAGTAACGCTGAGAGAATCTTGGGCGACTTCAACTGAGTCTTTATCTGGAAAATATTTTAGGGGTCGATTTAACTGGACTAGAGAAGGCCTTTGACTGGATAAGAAACAGGAAAGTCTTAGGGTCGATTTAACTGAACCGGATAAGGTCTTGAAATCTTCATCTGGATAAGAAACAGGGAGATCTTAGGGTCGATCTGACTGAACCAGAGAAGGCCTTTGACTGGATAAGAAATAGAAAAATCTTAGGGTCGATTTAACTGAACCGGTCTAGGTCTTGAAATCTTCAACTGGATAAGAATCAGGGAGATCTTAGGGTCGATCTGACTGAACCAGAGAAGGCCTTTGACTGGATAAGAAACAGGAAAATCTTAGGGTCGATTTAACTGAACCAGGCTAGGTCTTGAAATATAGCTGAGAACTTAACTGGATCTTTCCTGAAAAGTAAAGGTCAGTTATATGCAATGCATGATGTGGATCAAGCAAGGATGTTCTCAACATAAATGAGATTGTAAGATATGATGCGTATATGCATGCTATAATGTATGAAAATGTGATGTTTATGAATGTATCTTTTTGTCTTAGGAAGATAAATCCTTGACGGGTGCCAGGAAGTCACTCCTGGGCTGATGTTGAAGAATAGATCTTTGCTTCCGCTGGGGATGATAGTTGCAAGAATACCGGTAGGAGAAGATAACTCCGTTGGGGAATAAACTTGGCGAATGAATTACTCTGCGGGGAGAAAAGTACTCTAACGATCTTGCTGGGGAGCGATACTCTGTGGGGAGAGAGGTGCTTTGCTGGGATGGTGATAACTCCGCTGGGGGTACCATTGTTGTGTTGGAAGTGTTAATAGACTTCGCTGGGGATAAGAAGATTTTGCCGAGGACGATCTTTCCGTGGCTTTTGGCTGAGGATAACCCAGTTATATCCTGGTAGGGAAATAACTCTTTGAATAAAGCCGGGAGACGCGTTCGTGCTCTGCGAGGACAAGCTTCCAGAATCTACTGGGGATAAGCTTACTGCTTGGGGAGATGGATTCCAACTTTCCTGGGGAAGCTGGATTGGACTCTCTTGGGGAAGTTTTGAACTGTATCGGGGGAGTGACTCCACTGAATGTTTGATATACCGTCGGGGAACAATCTTTGGGCCAAGACTGCCGGGGATGCTTGTTAAGAATGCCTGTATATTGCTGGGGAATGTTGAGATCTGCGGGAGGACACCCAACTTCCTTAAGGCTGATATTATAACTTTGCTTGGGGAGAGCGTATTGACTTGCTGACACACTCTCTGGGGAACTAAGATATCTGGTTATGTTCTTCAGCCGAACTCACCTTGGTACCTTGGTGGACGGAACAATTAGATCACTTAGACAACTCTTTATTGCCCCTGTTTCTAATGTTACCTGTAATTAATCATTTGTTTCGTGTGCAAATATTCATGAGTTAGCAAATTATTGTCAATGCATATATATATCACAAATTGAACCTTGGACGTTCTTCGCAAAACAAAACAGAAAAGGAAAACAATTGGCAATTTTAACTGAAAAGTGATTTTTGTATTGATTTTTGAATTTGCCTGTGAAATAGGCGTTTATGTACAAGAGGCTGACGTCCTAGTAAGAGAACGCCGCCGAACAAAAGAGTTTATACAATTTGTACAAAAGAAAATAAAACAGCTGTGTGAAAAGCAATGATCCACTGGGTTTCAACTCTGCTATCGCCCTTATATCTTCGAGCGTCTCATCACTTGATGACCTTAGTTGAAGATGAAGCTGATTGATCGATGCCGTCTGAACTTAATACTGATACCGGATTCTGGATGCAAAGTGATCCAATGAGACATAGTATTACGCTTTATCCCTAACTTTTTCCTGGACCGCCCTTTCGGGTTTTCAGTCCACCGGGATACCCATTTTTGCCCAAGCCGCCTTTTCAGGTTTTCGACTTGCCGGGTGTACAGATTTTTCATTTCATCCCTTCATTTTTCCCGAACCCTTTTGGTTCGCCGGGAGCCCTAATTTTGCCTAGGTATGTCAACCTAGCGGGTCTTTTTCATGCGTAGTATCTTTTAACTATGTCTGCATTGGCGGGGTGAGGAAGGTCGTCACCATCCATGTTGGTTAGAATCATGGCTCCTCCCGAGAACACATGTTTAACCACAAATGGCCCTTCGTACGTAGGGGTCCATTTTCCCCTTGGATCACTCTGAGGAAGGATGATACGTTTGATCACCAGATCCCCAACTTGATATTCTTATGGTCTGACCTTTTTGTTAAATGCCCTGATCATCCGTTTCTGATACGTCTGACCATGACAAATAGCAGCAAGTCTCTTTTCATCAATAAGGTTTAGCTGATCAAGTCGTGTCTGGATCCAATCATCTTCGCTCAGATCTGCATCCTTCATTATCCGGAGAGAGGGTATCTGCACTTCGATCGGTAAGACTGTCTCCATACCGTAGACCAAGGAGAAAGGAGTTGCCCCGGTTGACGTCCTGGCTGAGGTACGGTACCCATGTAGAGCGAACGGTAACATCTCGTGCCAATCTTTATAAGTCACTGTCATCTTCTGCACGATTTTCTTAATGTTCTTATTTGCTGCTTCTACATCCCCATTCATCTTCGATCTGTAAGGAGAAGAGTTGTGGTGCTGTATCTTAAACTGCTCGCAGAGCTCAGTGATCATCTTGTTATTGAGATTGGTACCGTTGTCTGTAATAATTCTTTCTGGGACGCCGTATCGACAGATCAGGTTATGCCGAATGAACCGTGCCACAACAGTCTTGGTTACCGTAGCGTAGGAAGCTGCTTCAACCCACTTCGTGAAGTAATCGATCGCTACCAGGATGAAGCGATGCCCATTGGATGCCGTAGGTTTAATCTCACGAATCATGTCTATGCCCCACATTGCAAACGGCCAAGGCGCAGTCAGAACATTCAGAGGGACTGGAGGAACATGCACCTTGTCTGCGTATATCTGGCACTTATGGCATGTCCGAGAATGTTGGTAGCAGTCTGCTTCCATTGTGGACCAGAAATACCCTGCCCGAAGGATTTTCTTTGCCATAGTGTGTCCACTGGAATGTGTTCCGAAGGTCCCTTCATGTAGCTCTTCCATGATCCTTTCTGCTTCAGTTTTATCCATACAACGCAGTAAGGTCGAATCGTGGTTTCGTTTGTACAGGATGCCATTGCTAAGGAAGAACTTTGCTGCAAATCTCCTCAGAAACTTCTTATCGTTGACAGATGCACCTTCAGGGTATTCCTGAGCTTCCAAGTATCTCTTCACCTCATGGTACCAAGGCTTTTCGGTCACCAATTCAGTCTCAAGATCACAACAGTATGCCGGTTCGTCCAGTTTCCAGATAATGATCCGGGGAGCCTCATTGTCCCATTTGACTTTGAACATAGAAGACATCGTAGCTAACGCGTCCGCCAGCTGATTCTCCTCTCTCGAAAAGTGTTCAAAGGTTATCTCTGTGAAGTGGGGGATCAATGTCAATACACATTCTCTGTAAGGGATAAGATTCGGATGTTTCGTATCCCACTCCCCTTTGATCTGATTGATCACGAGAGCGGAATCTCCGAAAACACTCAGAAACTTGATCCTTAAGTCGATCGCAGCTTGGAGACCCATAATGCATGCCTCATACTCCGCCATGTTATTGGTGCAGTTGAAACATAGCCGGGCAGTCAGTGGAGTATGAGTGCCTTGGGGGGATATGATCACAGCGCCAATGCCGTTACCCAAAGCGTTGGAGGCTCCGTCAAAGTGCATAGACCATCGGGATCCTTCCTCAGGTCCTTCATCCGGTCCAGGTACTTCACAATCAGTCACTATCATGATGCTCTCGTCTGGAAACTCGAAGTTCATTGACTGATAGTCGTCTACTGCCTGATGTGCCAAGTGGTCTGCCAATACACTTCCCTTGATGGCTTTCTGGGTCGTGTACTGAATGTCATATTCCGTCAAGATCATCTGCCATCTTGCTATTCTCCCAGACAGAGCAGGCTTTTCAAATATGTACTTTATAGGATCCATCTTCGAGATCAACAAGGTAGTGTGAGTCAGCATATACTGTCTCAGCCGGCGAGCAGCCCATACCAAAGCGCAGCAAGTTTTCTCAAGCAGTGAGTATCGGGTCTCACAGTCAGTAAACTTTTTGCTAAGGTAATAAATGGCATGCTCTTTTCGGCCAGACTCGTCATGCTGCCCCAGCACACACCCCATTGAGTTGTCAAGCACTGTTAGGTATAGTATCAGAGGTCTCCCCTCAACCGGTGGCATAAGGATGGGTGGTTCTTGGAGATACTCTTTGATTTTGTCAAAAGCGGCCTGACACTCATCATTCCAACGTACTACCTGATCTTTCTTCAGCAGCTTGAAGATTGGCTCACAGGTAGCAGTTAGGTGGGAGATGAATCGGGCAATGTAATTCAGGCGTCCTAAAAAGCCTCTGACTTCTTTCTCTGTCTTAGGAACTGGCATCTCTTGAATAGCTTTAACCTTGGCAGGGTCCACTTGAATACCCTTATCACTTACAACAAAGCCTAGCAACTTTCCAGATCTAACCCCGAAGGTGCACTTGTTCGGGTTCAACCTCAGCTTGTACAATTTCAGACGGTCAAACAATTTCTGCATATGATCTAGGTGTTCCTCCTCAGTCTGGGACCTTGCGATCATGTCGTCAACATACACTTCTATCTCATGATGGATCATGTCATGAAATAAAGCAACCATGGCACGTTGGTAGGTTGCCCCAGCGTTCTTCAGTCCAAAAGGCATGACCTTGTAGCAGAAGGTGCCCCACTGAGTAACAAAGGTAGTCTTTTCCATGTCTTCAGGAGCCATCTTGATTTGATTATAACCTGAAAAACCATCCATGAAAGAGAACACTTTATGCTGGGCAGTATTGTCAACCAGGACATCAATGTGAGGTAGGGGGAAGTCATCTTTGGGGCTGGCCCTATTCAGATCCCTGTAGTCGACACACATTCTGACCTTTCCATCTTTCTTTGGTACCGGCACCACATTAGCAACCCACTGAGGGTAAGAAGTCACTGCAAGAAACCCGGCGTCAAACTGTTTCATAACCTCGGCTTTGATCTTCTCAGACATCTCTGGACGCATACGGCGGACCTTTTGCTTAACCGGAGGGTAGTCTTCCTTGGTAGGCAAATGATGGACCACAATGTCAGTATCCAACCCGGGCATATCTTCGTAGGACCAGGCAAAGATCTCCATATAATCATGTAGCATCTGAGTCAACCGTTGCTTCACGATGAGCTCTAGGTTGGCACCAATCTTAACCTCCTTTCTGTCTGTATCAGTACCCAGGTTTACTGTTTCCACTGGCTCTTCATGTGGTTGAATTGCCCTCTCTTCCTGAAGTAACAGTCTTGCAAGCTCACCAGGCACTTCGCAATCATCTTCACCTTCGTCTTCAGCTAAGTTGATCGGATTTTCGAAGTCATAACTGGCAGTAGCAGAGTCGTTACCAGTGAGATCCAGAGTGGATTGAAACCTGTATGAGTGAGTGTGTGTAAATACAGCTATTTTGCAATATATAAAGAAAGGAAAGAAATAAAAGGAGCATAAGATTTGAAATGCGAGGAAACGTCCAAGGTCTTTATTCATGATATATGAAATGACAATTTATATGCCCTCACAAATGAAGCCAACGGTGCCTCGGGTAAGACACCGGGCCATAGAGTTTTAATTGTTTATTACAAATAACAAAACAAAGAAGTTTATTACTGCGTAACAAAAGTAACAGGAGTATGATCCTTAGCAGTCCAATTGGTCAATCCACCATCAGTCGTCGGGTAGATCCAGCTTTCAAACTCTGACTCTTCCACTTTATCTTCGTCCCCAACAACATTCACTCCTGGATTGGTAATGAGCACAGGAGGTCTTCTGATCTTTGCCTTGCACATAGCCTTCTGACCCTCTGCAGTAAAACCCAGTCCAAACTTGTCAGTTTTTTGTGTAAAGTCAGGGAGCCTGCCCCAGTTAGCACATTCACCTTTCTTGACCACAGCTCGGGCATCCTTCAAGGAAGCCATCTTCAAAGGAACATCCTCTTCGACCACTGTTTATGCTGCTGCCAATGTTGGAGGTACCTCTTCGAAATGCTGAAAGGGGGTTTCAATAAGCTCCCCGCCCATCTCAATATACCTGAAGGAATTCAAATGGCTCACCATATACTCCTCCTCTCCCTGCACAGTGACAATCTTCCCTCTGACGGGGTACTTGAGCTTCTGGTGCAAGGTAGAGGTCACTGCCCCAGCTTTGTGGATCCAAGGTCGACCCAGTAGACAAGAATACAATGGATGGATATCCATCACATAGAAAGTAGAGTCGAATACTTGAGAACCCACACGAATAGGAATGTCTACCTCTCCATGAACCATCCTCTTAGAACCGTCAAAGGCTCTGACGATGATATTGCTAGGTTTCAACTCCAGGCCTTCACAATCCAATCGGTCTAAGGCCTTCTTGGGTAGCACATTTAGGGAAGAACCAGTGTCCACCAACACGTGCGCAAGAGTAGTGCCCCTGCATTCAATAGAGACATGCAGGGCGTCATTGTGGTCCTTTCCCTTAGCAGTAAGGTCAGCATCCGAGAAACCCAAACCATTGTCGGCTGTCAGATTTGCTACGCAATCAGTAAATTGGACTGCAGATGTCTCCTGTGGCACATGGGCCGTCTTGAGAAATGAAATCAGGGCCTTAGCATGGGCCTCTGAGCACAACAGCAAGGAGAGCATGGAGATCTTGGAGGGGGTATGCCCCAGCTGCTCAACAACATTAAAGTCACTCTTCTTGATTATCTTCAGAATCTCCTCCATCTCTTGTTGAGAGGACTCAACATTCACAGATTTTGGCGCCTCCATCCGGGCAGGCTCATCTTCAATCCCTTTGCCCCGAGCATTGGATGACTCGGCAGCAGGGGAAACAACTTGATCAGAACTGGGAACAGGTATACTTGCAGGTGTTATAGTGAAGGGTCTTTGAACAGTTGGTGGTACAATGTCAGGCGAGAAGAGCCTGCCACTGTGGGTAACTTTTGTTGGACCAGTGATATTGCTGATGCTGGTGCCAGTATTGAACTCTTGCTTGATTCCATGTATATACACGTCTGCCCCATAGTGCCAGGGGACAGCCTTATCAGATTCATAGGGGAGAGGCCCCGGAACAGTAATCACAATGGGTGCGACAGTCATGATTTTAACCGGCTTCCTTGGGAGAGCCTTGATCGGATTATTAAAGATTGTAACAACAGAAACTTCTTCCACCGGAACAAACTGAACAGCAGTCTTCTTGAAGAGAATTTCTTTGCTGTCCATCAGGCTTTGGATGCCCAACTTCAGCAAAGGACAACCAGAAAGGGAAACAGCACAGAAAAGGCAACCTTCACTACAACCCGGAAATAAACCGGCCAGTAGTAGGTTCCTCTTAACAGTCAACAAGGGAGTAGCTACATCATTCACATAAACGGCATATACCTCTTCATCAACGGCATTCACTCCATGCTGGGGCATAGGAGCAGTCACCACATTTGGCCTCTCAGGCGCTTCAAACTGTATCTCTTTTGCGTCAATAAGGTCTTGCACCTTATTCCTTAAGGCCCAACAGTCATCAGTGGAATGCCCCGGGCTATCGGAGTGATAAGCACAACGGGCATTTGGATTGTATTTCGGAGAGGCAGTATTCACAACCTTCGGGGCCTCTTTAACAGTCACCAAATTGGTGGATAGCAACTGTGGCAAGATTTGCGATAAAGTCATACTCAAACGGGTAAACTCTCTCCTAGGTCTTTCAGCCCTTTGAGGATTGGTTTGCCGAGGAGCGACAACAGGTTTAGCAATCATCACCGCGTTGACAGACTGCCGGCGTTCAGGTTTCTCTTGTCTTCTAGACCCATATACAGCACTGGCCTCCTTCTTAAAGGGCTTCTTCTCAGAACTTGCAGATGCACCCTTCTGAATTTTGCCAGACTTCATTCCAGCCTCTATTCTCTCTCCAGTCAGAATAAGATCAGTAAACCCTGCAGATGAGTTACCGATAAGATGATTGAAAAATGGCCCTGAGAGGGTCCCCAAGAACATATCTACCAACTCCCGGTCAGTTAACGGAGGCTGCACCCTGCCAGCCAGATCCCTCCACTTCTGTGCATACTCTTTGAAACCTTCACTTGACCCTAGCGACATACCCTGGAGTTGGGTACGTGTAGGGGCAAGGTCGGCAATATATTGATACTGCTTGTAAAAATCAGTAGCCAACTCCTCCCAGTTACGAACTTTAGTCCCATCCAGCTGATAGAACCATTCGAGATGAGTCCCTGAAAGACTCTCCTGGAAGAAGTGGATCCACAAATTCTTGTCCACTGAGTACGGTTGAATCTTCCGTACATAAGATCTGAGGTGTAGCTTGGGACAAGATGCCCCGTCGTACTTGGTGAAGGATGGTGCCTTAAACTTGTGAGGAATAATCACACCAGTAGACAAACCCAAGTCTCCGAAATCCAGCCCAGGCACTTGTTGGATCTCCATAGCATTCAGTCTGTCTTCCAACTGCTTATACCAGTCTTCAGCCGGAGGATACTGCTCCTCATTAAAGTCAGTCTCGTTGTCAGAGACTACCGGACTAGGACCTTTTCCCCCTTGGGGACTGCTCTTGCCTATAGAGGAACCAGCCTCTTCATTCTGCAGAGTGTTGCCAAACCTTCGGCCCGAGTTGAAAAGAACAATTCTCTTCTTCTTCTTCTTCTCCTTCTTCAGGAGCAAAGCCTTCAGCTCTTCTTGGCCCTGAGCCAAACCCATGATCAGTTCCTGAAATTGCGCATTCTGCACCTGAAGAGCCTTGATAGACATCTCGGTTGATGATGAGTCAGGATTCATGATGCTGAAATAAACAGCGAAGAACAGTAAGAAACCTGAAAAGAAGGAAACCTGCTATGCACATGATGAATGGAATGCGTTATGAGTTATGTTTTCAAAGACAATCGGGAATCAACTTTGTAAACAAAAGGAACACACTTCATTAGATTCAACTTTGAAACTTAAATTGTTCAACAGGTTGCCCTTAGGCGTTACATAAAAGGGAAATATTGAAAAGGGAAATAAAACTGTAAAAGGACATCCAGAGCTCTTCATTGATCCCATGGTCTCCTCTTCTCAGTACGGATGTAGTCATTCAGAGCTCGCTCATTCTCCAACTGCTTCGTCAGCTTCTGGATCTTCAATTCCTGCTCGTTGAACTTTTCCCGGTAAGAATCCCGCTCTTCTCGCAGTTGCGACCAAGAACTCTTTAATGTCTCATAATCAGTAGTTATCTGAGGAGGGAGGACAGTTGGAGGAACACCATCTTTGTCAGGATACTCAAGAATGATAGGTCTGACAGCTTCGTATGGCATACCTAACTTCTGAGCACGGATACGAACCCATTTGTAGTAGGCTTCCATAGGTAGAGAAGTCTTTGGCCCCAACTCTTGTGGGTCAGCTTTATGAACTTTGTCCCAAGCCTTGATGAACCTACGACGCAGCTCGTCACTATCCACCTGAAACTCAAAACTGATGTGAGGCACCAACATCTCATGAGGCCCTGCTCTTCTGGCCCTTCCAAACTGACGGAGCGCTAGACATGGATTGTAAGAGATTCCTCCTTGAGTACCAATCAAAGGAACATTAGGGTATTCCCCGCAACGATCAATAACCGCTATCTCATCCAAACCTCTGAAAGTCCAAATGATGTCTTTATCAGTGAGAGACATTAACCTATGAGCCCAACCTCTTCCTTCTTGGTTCTTCAGCACGAACTTAGGGAGGTGCGAAATAAACCACCTCACCAACAAAGGGATACAACACCATAGAGTTCCTCGTCTTCGGGCAGTACGAGCATGAAGTTGTTGCAGGATATCACCTAAGAGAGTGGGCACAGGATTCTGAGACATAAAGATCCTTATGGCAGTGACATTGATGAAGTTGTCAGGATTAGGAAACAAGACTAGCCCATAGATTAAGAGAGCTAGGATGTCTTCATATGCCCTAAAGTCCAGGTCATTCCAGAAACTGTTAGCTTTACCAATCAGAAACTTGGCCAAGAAACCCTTAACTCCGCTTCTAGTCACCCAGTTGTCCGTTACTTCTTGATGTGTCAAAGGAAGAGCTGCAGCAACCTCCTCAAGCCTGAGGGTCTTTTCCCAACCAGTGTAGGGAGTCTGATCCAAGATAGGGATACCAAGCAAATCAGAGAACTCTTCCAGGGTAGGGACCAGCTGGAAGTCTTGAAAGGTGAAGCACTGGTACAAAGGGTTATAGAACTGGGTCAGGACACTCATCAACTGTTGATCCCGCTTTGCAGTGACTAAACTGAGAAGAGAACCATGCCTCTAGATGAAGGAAGTGGTGTTTGGAATTCTGCTAACCAACTCTGCAAGCAACTCAGGTGAGTGAACAAAGTTGAACCGGATAGTATTCCTTCGCACAGGCATCATGATGTCCTACAAAACAGAGCAAAGGTGAAACCCTCTTGTCTTTGAAATGGTCAGTCCTTATGCAGGATGCATGCAATGCTCATGATGTTATGATGTTATGATAAAACACACCACAAATAGATACAAAGGCAAACATGGTAAGGCACACAAGTCACACAAGACAAGCCCCTAAAGTTTAGGCCAGCATGAGGTCTAGGTATTACCCTCTTTCAGTTTGTTGGTTCATACCTGTCCTATCAAAGTAACCGGGTTCTTAGAGGATCCCAACATCATTGACTACCCTCAATCGATCATAACTCCAGCATCGCAATCTTTTCTTGCAGCCAGAACCATCACGAGAGTTTAGCCTCAATGGGCGTAGCATACTGCTACTGTTCTAATGGCAAAGTTGTGTCATTTAAGGTTCTAAGGTTTGTTGGTGCTTAATGACTCCTCAGAAGACCCATATTCTCCTCGTTGCGACACAAGGGATATCGGTACAGACCAAGGTGCCACACCAACGTAGCCACTGCTTCACCCATGTCGGTCTACGCCGGACAGGTCCCTCACAGCTTATGCTACCTAAACAGGGTATCCCCAGATCCGGGTTAGGATCTATGTAACTCCCATGCAACCCACAATTTAAAGCAAGCAAATCAATACAATTGAAAACACAGTTATGAACTATCCTAAGGTACACCTCACTTTTAAAATTGTTCCCCAGCAGAGTCGCCAGTTCTGTGATCGGTGGATCTGGAACTGACTGTTTAACGCTGGTTCGCGAAATGTCGCGGTAAGCAAGAGTCGCCACCGTCTTTTATTTTCCCCAAATGGAAAGGACAAAAGCACAGAAAAATTCCTTATAGAGATTACTCTCGGTTCGGGAGGTAGATTATAGAAAGGGAAGGTGTTAGCACCCTTTCTATCCATGGTTATCCATGGGCTCTTAGATACTTGCTCATTTGTGTTTTCAAAAATGGTTTGTTTGCTTTTCAACTGTGGGTTTAAAAAGTTTCTTTGAAAATTTCAGTTCGACTCTTGTATCGGTCCTCAAGAGTGTTTGAAAAATTGCTTTCGAAAGCTTTTTGAAAAGGTGTCGGTGTAAAAAGTATTTTTGATTTGTTTTGAAATTAGAGCAAGTATCTAGAGTCGTCTACCTACCCTAAGGAATTCGTCTGTGTAGATGTCCTTGAAGTAGTGCCATCCCACCATTAAGAGGTAGGTAGCACCACCGTTGGAGGTGTTCGGGTCAATTCGAGGGTTCGAGACATGGTGATCACCGGAGCAATAGGAAGACACCTTAGAAGCTACCCTCATGCCAGGTTCCTGGATCACGAGGACTTACTAAAACATCCTCTACTCGACGATCACCTTTCGAGGGGCAAGGCAACAGTGAGGCGTACCCTAGGGGTGGTGTGTGATTTGTGTGTCGTTTTCAGATATTTTTGTCTTGTTCATGTAATTGGTGATCTACGCGTTGCTTTTATTTTGACATTCATTCTTTCATGCAAATTAATTAACAGTTAAAAAGATGCGGAATTAAAAGGTCCTACGCTATTACAAAGGCGCGGGTCCACATCGCCAAATTAATCCAGGACCCGATTTGAAATAAAATAAAGTGCGAGAAATATA
This sequence comes from Vicia faba, assembly GCA_948472305.1. Classification (NCBI taxonomy): domain Eukaryota; kingdom Viridiplantae; phylum Streptophyta; class Magnoliopsida; order Fabales; family Fabaceae; genus Vicia; species Vicia faba. The sequence continues at coordinate 1,095,245,372 of OX451740.1, read as the reverse complement.
AATGTCCTATTAAACTATTACATGGCTTCGGGAGAATTACATGAATATTCACAAAAGAAATAAAAATGCGAAGAGAATTAAAGTCGGGAATGCGAGGGCGTTGGACCCTTTTTAGGAAATTAAATTAAAATTACGAAATTAATTAAATTAAATGTGAAAGGAAGTTATTTTTGAGTTTTTTGTATTTAAGGATTTTAATGAGAATTAATGGAATTAAAACCTAATTCTAACTATTTTTAATTTATTAAAAAAAAATGTTTTTAGTTTGACCTAATTTTAATTAATTATGTACATGGCAAGTTTTATTTACAAAAATAATAATTAATAGTTAATATGGTGAAAAAGAAAAAAAGGATAAAAAAGTATAAAACCCTAATTCTACATTTTTTAATTTATTAAGAAAAACATTTAAAGTTAAACCTAGCATTAAAACTAAATTAATTAATAAGCCTTTTTTACAAAAAAATGTTAAATAAAATACATTTTTGTTTTTTGCCTTTTCTGATTTTTATTATTTTGTTTTATATTAAAGAAAACAAATCAATGTAAAGAATTAAATTAAAATTAAACAAACAAATAAAATAGAAAGAAAATAAAAAGAAGGAAAGGAAGCAAACCCATGGGGTGCTGACCCCAATTTGGAGGTCATGTGGTAGCAATCAGGCCCAATAGACCCTTGGCCTCGTTGACTTTTCTGGGACGTGAGTGGCTTCATTGACCAAGGCATAGGGTGCTCCTTAGGTCATAGCCATTGGATTGAGATTATTGTCCATGTGGCAAGCCTGGATGATGGGTGTATGATGAACTCCTGGGCTTGAAACTGCATGAGATCACATGAAAACAAAATTCATTGGAAAATATGGGGGACCTGGGAATCGAACCCAGGTCCCGTTGCTTACCAAACCATGTGCCTGCCAATTGAGCTGTTAACGCGCTTTGTATATAATATGACAAATAATCAATATAATGTAAAACAAGGGTTAGTGGGATATTTCGCGCGAAATTCAAACGCGCCTGTAAGCCATGGACACATCTGTCTTCTTCTTCAATTGCCTGTAAAATAAAAAGAGATAGCGGGGGTTTTAAACCCCCACTAAATGGCAAACGTAAAAATAGCGAATAGGCCCTGGTTGCTCATAAATTGAGCGCGACCTGTGTGTTCAATTCGCGTGAAGCTTCTGAATCCAATAGTCTTGGTCTCGTGGTCTAATTTTTCTGGACAAGAGAAACCCCAAATTTAAACCTCTGCAACCCTAAAAGACATTAATGGTAGGTTCTTGTACAAGGCATGAAAATCCAATTAAGTGACATCATTAGCTTTAGAATGGTTAGATTAGTCTAAATCAACAGAAAGAATGCAATGAAAATGCTTATAAATTGAAACACGAATATGTACAAAATTTGAAACAGGACCACTTGATTCTACCGTTTTTTGATGTTAGAGGTTATGATTTTGATTCAGGAAGCTCCCTTGATATCTCAGAAGGTAATGGAATGGTCCTCTTGCCTTGAAACGCTTTGGAATGGTGTTTTCAGTTTTGAAAAATTTCACAAAAAATGCAAAGTGTATAAGAGGTTTTGAGCGCAACTTTCTGGTTCTGAGCATTAGGTTTAGCTTCTTACTTATGTATGGAATGAATTAGGGTTAAATTCTGAGCCAAAAGATCAATGCATTGATGTATGAGATATTTGATTTTCCATGAATATTTTTCAAATCTTTTTCATGTGTTTTTGATTCCAATCATGGCCAATCTTTCCAATTTGGGTGGGCACGAATCTTGAGTCACCAATGGGAGCAAATGCTGCATAAAAAGATTCACATACATTTGTTTTAGTATTTTTTCATATTTTAATTAATTAAATGAATTAATGTTGATAAAAATTCAAATAAATAATAAAAAATGATGAAATAAATCCCCTTTGGGCCAAATGGTCGTGCATAGCCTTTGGATGATGAATCTTGGAAGAAAATGTGGCCCATTAGCAATTTTAAGGCATTTGAAGCAAAGTTGACTTTTCAAAATTCCCAAAAATTTCCCAACTTCCACAAGGCATATCTTGCTCAATTTTTAAGCTTTGATCATGTTCTTGGACATTTTGGAAAGGTCTTGAAGTCCTCTAACCAATGCCTTTGGTACCATGTCATTTTGATTTACCAATATCAAGTTATGGTCTTTGACTTAAAGTGCCTTTTTGTTGACTTTTGAAAATGTCCTATAATGTTGAAATTGATCACTTTTTGTGAGAGCATTTCTTGGACTTGAAGTGTGAAGAGGAGTTGTAGGAAATGTCATTCTCTTCAAAATGAGCTTTGGATGGAATTTTTCTGATAAACCATGTGGAAGTTATGCCCTGGTCAAGTTACAGTTGACTTTTTCAACTGTCCAAATATGGAAACTTTTGCATCTTGAGACTTTTTGAGCCATGCATTAAGAATCATGATCAAGAATTGATCAAATGATGTTTGTGGCTTCAAAATGAGATGTTGACCAAAAATTTGAACTTTTGACTGCCAAATGACCATTTTGCCCCTGCAGTTGACTGTTGAGCAATTAGGGTTTTTGCCTGTGCAATTTTGTGCTGTAAGTCTTGAAACTTGGTATGAGGATGCTTGACCATGTTTGTAGGCATGTGGGACTTGTTTGGGCCCTTGGAAACTTCATTTTCTTTGTCAGAACCAAAACCCTAGTTTTTGACTGTTAGGAGGCCCTTGAACTGTGCAACCCTTGGGGAGATTTTGAAGCATGCCCTTTGCAAATCTTGAAGAATATGGGAGGGAAAATTTTGGGGTACAACACCTGGGATGAAGAGTGACGTGGCTCGGTTTGTGTATGTGTTGGCTCCTAAATTCGACACCTTTGTTTTGATTGATGTCAGCCATTAAAAGCTGAAAGATGCTTTCGACTGGCTAAGTCTGTCGAAGTGCCCGTCGAAAGATGGCAAAATACTTAGAAGATTTCTTCCAAGGAAGAAGGCTGATTGCCTTCGACGTCGAAGGAGTTTCTCGTCGAAGATGTCTCTTGACGAAAGTGTTCGATGGTCCAGAGTGGAGCAGTTTGAAATTCAAGCGTTTGGAGGGAAAACGGTTTCCAGCAGTTACCACGTGCAAACGTGCAAGGATCTGGAGCGTCGAGCATGGAGAACGTGCCAAGTGGATTGATCTCGAAGCAGTGTAACTGCCCGACGGTTACTTGGGATGTTTTAGTATAAATAGGAGTAGACATGTAGTTTCTCGCGTGTGTTCACAATTCTATACAAAGTCACTCATATAGATTCGAGTACCCAGCGTGTGAGAAAGAATTGTTGAGAAATGTATGTGTGAAACACCAATTTTATCAATTAAAGTCATTTACTTTTCCAGAATATTACTTGCTTTTCTCTTTACATTTCCTGTCGAACCTTTACTTTAAAGCCTTGTTTATTTTACCAAGCCTTTCCTTTATGCAATTCATTTAAAGCCAATTTACTTAAAGCCTTATCCAATTCAATCAAACTTCAAAATCAACCTATGTCCTAGGATCAATCTGATCGATCCTGCGAGTAACCAAATAAGTAACCATTTGGAGGATCAGCGGTTGTTTACCAAAACCCAAGGTAAACAAATTGGCACACCTGGTGGGACTGTGTGTTGATTGTTGAAAATAATCTCATCTTTTCGAGTTGTATGTTATTGAGAAGTGGTAGAATATACACTAACGATAACAATACTGCCAGAAGAAGGGAAGAGATGGCGAATCCTCCAAACAATAATGAAATCCCACAAACGAGTGTGGGAGCAACGGTTAGTATGACCGTAAGTGAAGCGACGAACGTTGGTTCGACACCAGCAGTGTCGGTCACAACCACGGGGCCAATAACTTCGTTAACAGGCCCCAGAATACCTTTGGGAACTCCCCCACCAAGGGGAAATTTAGGCACAAGGCCTGTGGTTCCCCCAGGATTTATTCCATTTTATGGTATGCCAACTTCTGAAGTGGCAAGCCTGACGAATGCTGCGTCCACTTTTTCAGACCCTTTCGTGAGTGCCTCTTCGCCACTCCAAGGTTCTGGAGTAGGCATGGCAAATAGAAATAGGACCCAACTCTTAGGAGGAACGTCCCAAGTAGCCCATGGCCTTACAAATGCCTCGACAGCAGTCTTGAGGCAACAGATGGACGAAAGCAACCATGATATGGTGCAAATGTTGGCACAGACTTTGAGTACAGTGCTAAACCCTCTAATACAAAACACTACTCAATCGAATCAGCAAGTTACAGCGCAAATGACGCGCTTGGCTGATTTCTTTGGAGTACCCCCACCTGTTCGACAGCCCCAAAGGGCGCAAATAAGGGGAAATCAGGGGATATTTGTAGAGGAAGAAACCACCATTAACCAGGCTCAACAGCCTGTCGAACAACCTGTCGAAGAACCTAGGGTAATAGCCCCAGAGGTAAGGTTAGTTAACAGAAACCAAAATGCTGACGAAGTGGTTCAGCATATCCAATACCAAAACATGGGTTTGGAAAACAATCTGGCAACCATGATCGAAAGGATCATGACTCAGAATGGGATGAACATGGGCTTTCGAAGGCCAAATTTTACATCTCCATTGTCAGAATACGTGTTACAAACGGACTTACCTCCTAGATGCAAAGTCCCCAAATTTACTAAGTTCTCTGGGGACACGACAGAATCTACTGTCGAGCATGTGGCGAGATACTTGATCGAAGCAGGAGACATTTCGAATAACGAAAACCTAAGGATCAAATACTTCCCAAGTTCTTTAACCAAGAACGCTTTTACTTGGTTTACAACTCTCCCCCCCAATTCGATCCATCATTGGACCCAGTTGGAAAGATTGTTCCATGAACAATTCTACATGGGGCAACGTACCAGCGAGCAATGAATACTATCTTCCATGATTTTATTAACACTTTTATGCAAGTTTATATTGATGATATTGTTATAAAATCTGTTTCCAGGAAGAATCACATTGACCACCTTCGACAATCATTCGAAAGAATGAGAGAACATGGTCTGAAGATGAACCCTTTGAAGTGTGCGTTCTGTGTGAAAGCTGGAGATTTCTTGGGCTTCGTTGTCCACAAGAAAGGAATCGAAATCAACCAGAACAAGACGAAGGCAATTCTGGAAGCGAAAGCGCCATCGAATAAGAAGGAATTGCAATCTCTCTTAGGCAAGATAAATTTCTTAAGGAGGTTTATATCTAATCTAAGTGGGAAAGCTCAGGCCTTTTCACCCTTACTTCGACTGAATAAAGAGGGGTTCGAATGGGGGCAGGAGCAACAAGAAGCCTTCGACAAAATCAAAGGGTACCTCACTAAGCCACCTATTTTGGTGCCTCCTTGTAGCAATAGGAGTATGAGATTGTACATAGCTGCATCTGACAAAACTCTGGGAAGTATGTTAGCCCAAGAGGATGAGAATGGAGTCGAAAGACCCATTTACTATCTCAGTCGAGTTTTGAATGATGCAGAAACTAGATATAGCGAAGTTGAAAAATTGTGTCTATGTCTGTATTTTTCTTGTACAAAACTCAAGCAATATATAAAACCAGTTGATGTTTATGTTTCGTCTCATTTTGATGTTTTCAAATATATGTTGTCGAAACCTATCTTGCATAGTCGAATTGGCAAGTGGGCATTAGCATTAACTGAATACTCCTTAACCTTTATGCCTCTTAAGGCAGTAAAAGGACAAGTGGTTGCAGACTTCATAGTCGACCACTCAATTCAAGTCGAGGATATTAATTATGTGGAGATAGAACCTTGGAAATTCTACTTCGATGGTTCCAGCCATAAAGATGGAACAGGGGTAGGAGTCTTGATTATTTCTCCAGATAAAATTCCAACAACATTCAAGTACAAAATAGCAGGTTCTTGTTCGAACAATGAGGCTGAGTATGAAGCTCTAATTACTGGCCTTGAGATATTGTTGGAATTGGGGGAAACTCGAGTCGAAATAATGGGAGACTCAGAGTTAGTCATCAAGCAAGTCACAAAGGAATATAAATGCATAAGGGAGAATCTCATTATGTACTTTGTGATAGCAAATCGTTTATTGAAACAATTTGAAACGATCAATATTCGACACATACCCAGAGTCGAAAATCAAATAGCCAATGACTTGGCACAAATTGCATCTGGGTATAAGATTTCAAAAACGAAACTACAAAGAGCAATCGAAGTTCGAGAAAAGATAAAAGCAACTTGTCTATCACCATCAGACTTGGAATCGACGAGGCTAGGATATGCTGATCACTCAAACTTCAAGATTTCGTTCATTGATAATTTGTCAGAGCAAGATTGGAGGAAACCCATTGTGGACTATCTTCAAAATCCAGGAGCTTCGACAGAACGAAAAACAAAATACAGGGCGTTGAGTTTTGTACTCATGGGTAATGAGTTATTCAAGAAGACGCCTGAAGGGGTGTTGCTGAAATGTTTAAGTGAAACTGAAGCATACATAGCCCTTTCGACTACGCATGCTGGGGCATGTGGGGCTCACCAAGCAGGCCATAAGATGAAATGGTTGTTGTTTCGACAAGGACTATATTGGCCCACTATGCTGAAAGATTGTGTTGAGTTCGCCAAAGGTTGCCAAGAGTGTCAAGTTCATACAGGCATCCAACATGTACCAGCAAGCGAACTTCACTCGATAGTGAAGCCTTGGCCCTTTAGAGGATGGGCGTTGGATCTCATTGGAGAGATTCGACCAGCATCATCAAAGAGTCAGAAATACATATTGGTAGGCATTGATTATTTTACTAAGTGGATCGAAGCTATCCCTTTAGTCAATGTGGACCAAGAAAATGTCATTGAATTTATTCAAAAGAACATTATCTTTAGATATGGAATTCCTGAGACAATAACAACTGATCAAGGGTCAGTTTTCACTGGTCGAAAGATGCAGGAATTTGCTCAGGAAACAGGTTTCAAACTCCTAACATCCACGCCTTATTATGCCCAGGCGAACGGTCAGGTCGAAGCAGCTAACAAAGTGGTGATTGGCTTGATAAAGAAACATGTTGGGAAGAAACCAAAGAATTGGCATAAGACGTTAGACCAGATTTTATGGGCTTGTCGAACGTCCCCAAAAGAAGCCACTGGTACAACACCATATAGGCTAACTTTTGGCCATGATGCAGTGTTGCCAGCAGAAATTTGTCTTCAGTCTGCAAGGGTTCAGAGGCATTATGATATTCCTTCTGAGGTTTATTGGAACATGATGTTAGATGAACTGGTGGATTTAGACGAAGAGAGATTACACGCTCTCGACTTACTCAGGCTTCAGAAGAAAAGAGTAGAAGACTCTTATAATAAAAAGGTAAAACCTAAAGTATTTTTGCCTGAAGAACTAGTTTGGAAGGTAATTCTTCCCATGGATCGAAGGGATCGAAGCATGGGGAAATGGTCACCCAAATGGGAAGGACCCTTCAGAGTTATCCAAACTTTTTCTGGTGGAGCCTATGAAGTCGAAGAGTTAAGTGGAGATAAAAGGCTCTTGAGAGTAAATGGTAAATATTTGAAAAAATACAAACCTATACTTCAAGAGATAAAAATAAAATAATAAAAGAGCAAGTCTAAATTAACCATAAAAATGCCAAAATGGAAATTTTTATTAATTTCAGCCAAGATGGCAATTGTTGTCGAATAACGATTACAGAAGATGGTTACAAAAGAGAATCAATCAAAAGGTAAGAGAGTTCCTGAGTCGAAGATACTTGGCGTGCTGCAGCTCCAACCTCTTCTTGCACCAGGAGTTTTCCTGCACTAGTTTAGCAATTTGAGCGTCGAGGCTTTGGGCCCTCTCAGCGAATTCCAGGCCTTGTTTGATCTCAGTCTGGCTCTCAGTGTCTGAGATGGTCGAAAGAATTTCCTCCTTGAGTACAGTGTTGGCGTTTATCTTCGCCTCTATCTCTGCGATTTGTGCCCGGAAGGAGACATTCTCTCGATCAATGGCATCGACTCTTTCCTGTGCAGACGCTTTTTGTTTCGACAACTCAGCAATTCGAGAAGTCGAATCTGAGACAGCAGTCCACGCAGATGAGCTTTTGCCATACAGCACTTCAAGCTGACTGTTAAACCCTCTTTGGCGCCTGTAATCCGCTGAAACTTGATCAATCATAGAGTGTAACTCCATGATCAAGTCTGAGATTTCTGGGGCTACAGCTTCAAAGTCGACAGCATTCAAGACCTCTTTTAAGCATGATGGAGCAGTGGGGTCCCCCTCTAAAGCCTTCATCAAGTCCCTCTTGAAGAACTGGGCCTTAACCTTCGCCAAAGCATCATCAAGGGGAGAAGTTTCAGTAGACTTCCCCGACAGGGTAGGAATTTCCTGACTAGTGTCAGACGAACTCTTACTCTCGATGATTGCATTGAGGTAGCTAACAGGGTCAGTTTGTTTCAAGCGTTCCAAGTCCTCTTTTGACCTGTGTTTCGAGGAGGTAACCCTTGCAATAGTATTATCTTGGGTTTGAGGTTCTTGAGTGCTAAGTGCCTCGACTGGTTGCTCTTCGACTCTGACTGAGGCAGTACCAGCATCGACTTGTGGTTCTTTGTTAGCATCACCCTGGGGTCCTTCGCCAGCGTCATTTTGTGGCTCTTCACTAGCGTCACCCTGGTGTCCTTCGCCAGTACCACCTTGGTTCTCTTCGTCGGCATCATTTTGATTTTCTTCGACATCATTGCCTTGGTCCCTTTCTTCTTGATTCTCTTCTGACAAATCCACCACCTGAACCGTTTCTGGTTGTTGTTCCTCCACTGGCTGTTGTTCCTCCACCATAGGTTCCTCTGTTGTTTTCTCCACTGTTTCAGCATTGGCCTCATTCTCAGTATGGGCTTCGTCATTGCCCAAGTCTTTTTCCTGAGGCCTGCTAAGTTCAGCAGATTCCAGCGTTTCTGAGGTCCTTGGTGGAGAACTTTCAGTAGTGTCCTGAAAAGGGAAAGAATACAAATCGTCAGATGTCGAAAGAGACACAATCGAATATGGGTATTTATGCCTAAGTTATAAAAAAGGTCTAAGGGATTACCTGTGGATTAACTTCAGCCCCAGGGCTGGAATTGTCACTTTCGACAGGCTTGTTAAGAAGAACGTTCAGTTCCTCCTCAGTTGGCTCCTCGATGATCACTGGAGGTGGCCTAGGCTTTCTCACAGCGACCTTTATTCTGACGGTTCGACCTTCAGGAGCAGGAGCAGGAACAGAAGCATCCTTCGTCAACTTTTGCCTTTTTAAGGGGGCAGGAGGGGAATCACTCTCGTCATCACTCCCAGATTCGACCACCAGTCCTGGCCGTTTCTTGGGCGAAGGTGCCTAGAAAACCAATAGGAATTCGATTGAATAATTGCATCGAAAATAAAAAATCGAAAGCCAGAAGAAAAATGAAGAAAGTCTGGTTACCGATATAGGAGGCCTCTTCGAAGAGCCTTCCCCCTGTTGGTTGCCTGTGGTCTTCGCCGGCGCTACAGTCTTCGCCGGCGGTGGAGGTTTTGTTGAAGGGGCTCCTCCCTGTTGGCCTTCTGTAGCCTTCTTGGCTACAGGCTTTCGAACAACTGAAAGCAAAGGAAAAGTTAACAGGCTAGCAGTCGAAGAGAAAGACAAAAAGTAATGTGAGAGCATGAACTTACATTTCTTTACTTTGTCCAACACAAGGACAAAAGACTTCTGCAACTCAGCCATGAAGTCCTTCTCGTCGAAGAAGTACTCAGCATAATAGCTTCTCCACCACTCCTCGAAGGATGGTGAGCAAAGGAAATTGAGCTGGTAGTCAAACAGCGAGAGGATTGTTCGACCAGCATATCTTCCGATATGCTTGATGGCAGCTTCTTCTGTATAATCGTTGCAGAAGTACAACATTGACTTCTCTCTTTGAAAAATCGGAGAAGGCAGGGTTTGGATAATACCAAACTGGCGAGATACCAGATTTGGTTGATAGGCAATCAGACTCAAATGAGTCTTTGAGCTCTTGAATCGAAGAGGCATGATCCTTGGTGTAAGGAACGCCTCCCAAAGTATTGTATGCTCATCGACATTGGGACCACTCGACTCCTTTGGATGTGGCCTAGTGAACCATGCTGGCCCCACCCGCCGTTGAGCAAATGGAGCCATAGTTGAAACAAACTCCTTCCTTCGAGCAAACATTAGAACGAAGTTAGTGAAGGTTTGTTGAAACTCCAGTCCATCGTCCGTAGGTGTCAGCAGAGCCAGCCTGATTCCTTCGATGCGTCTATTCGCTATCGCTGGAGCTTGTTCATTTATCTGAACCTTCTTGGGCAAGAAAGATTCGAAAGTGGCGTTGAGCCACAGTTGAAGTAGCCAAAAAGGCCCAGCGAGTAGCAAACTGGCCCTGTCCTCGATATGTTTCAGAAGAGTAGCCCCATTGCTGATCGAGTCATAGAGACTAGCCAGAATCAGTTCTGCCAAACAGATGTTTTGGCGGTGATGCAGTTGGGTAGCAAGAGTGACCATCTTTTTGGTCACCTGTAGAGACTTCGAGCAAAACACAAAGCGAGTTAGCCATAAGGCTAGAAACGCTATGTGTTCGACATCCGACACGGTATCTGTCGACCTGTCATGAAAATGGTTGATGAAAGTGGTGTATGTTGGCTTGGTCTCAGAGAAGCCAATTTGGTCCTCCGACATCTCCTCCGGATCGAAGTAATCCCCGGTTGGTCGAAGGCCAGTAATAGCGGCCACGTCGAAGAGTGTGGGGGTTAGCATCCCACATGGAAGATGGAAAGTAAAATGGGAGTAGTCCCAGAACAACAGTGAAGCTATCAGCATCTCTGGGGAGTAGTTCAAACCCGTCTTCGACAGCATCACTAGGTCGAAGATTCCCATATCCTTCCAGATCGAGGTTTGGTGCTTCTCCAACTTGGTTAGCCAAGCAACATAATCGGAGGTCAGATTAGGGCAAGACCTGAAGACCCTAACCCCTCTGTTGAAGAAGCGGAGGTCGATTTTTTCACGAGTAGGGTCTTCGTTGTCTTCTGCGTCTTTCTTGGCGCATGCTACTGGCTTGAGTTTCTCGACGATTGGGAAATAGCTCTTGATCTTCAGAGCTTCAGAGATGCTTGGATTCATGGGGCCAGACATTGCGAAGATCTGGTTGGAGTATCCAACCGGGATCATCAAATGGCGTGAGTAGGCGTCACGAACGGCGATGTCAGAAGGTTCAGGAACCCTTCGTTTGCCTGTAGAGTTTACTACTGGGGCAGTGACGAAAACTTTGGGTTTAACATGTTCAGTTGGTGCGTTAGCACTGGGAGCAGTAGAAGCAGATGCCATCGTTTGAAATGAGGTTGAAGATGAAGTGAAAGAGGAAGAGTTTTCTGCGAGGATAACAAGCTTGTATGGAAACAAGGAAGTTTGAAGGCTAGTTGGTGTAAAAAGTCCCACAATGGGATATTCACTGCTATTTATAGTAGTGGGAAAAATCCCCAATAACGAGGACATTAAATGCCATTTAATGCTGCAAGAGTTAGTGGGACGCGTGGCAGCCCCTTGTTGTTTTGGCCGTTTCTGCAGAAGTGGAGAGACGCAGCGTGCGTCCACGTTTTTGAGAATTGTCATAATGACAAATTCTGAAATGACGTTTGGTACTGCACGCCGTACTGAAAGTGACGTCCTAGGATCAAATCAATGATGGTTTCTTGGGATTGTCAATAGTTGGTAAAAAGCAACAAAAAGTGCACAAGTTAACTTGTGACTAAGCGTGGAAAGACAGGTGTCGAATGGCGTTTCAAAGAATGCCTTTTTCTTTCAGAGTCGAAATAAGGAATTCTTTGGGGGCAATTTGTTGGCTCCTAAATTCGACACCTTTGTTTTGATTGATGTCAGCCATTAAAAGCTGAAAGATGCTTTCGACTGGCTAAGTCTGTCGAAGTGCCCGTCGAAAGATGGCAAAATACTTAGAAGATTTCTTCCAAGGAAGAAGGCTGATTGCCTTCGACGTCGAAGGAGTTTCTCGTCGAAGATGTCTCTTGACGAAAGTGTTCGATGGTCCAGAGTGGAGCAGTTTGAAATTCAAGCGTTTGGAGGGAAAACGGTTTCCAGCAGTTACCACGTGCAAACGTGCAAGGATCTGGAGCGTCGAGCATGGAGAACGTGCCAAGTGGATTGATCTCGAAGCAGTGTAACTTCCCGACGGTTACTTGGGATGTTTTAGTATAAATAGGAGTAGACATGTAGTTTCTCGCGTGTGTTCACAATTCTATACAAAGTCACTCATATAGATTCGAGTACCCAGCGTGTGAGAAAGAATTGTTGAGAAATGTATGTGTGAAACACCAATTTTATCAATTAAAGTCATTTACTTTTCCAGAATTTTACTTGCTTTTCTCTTTACATTTCCTGTCGAACCTTTACTTTAAAGCCTTGTTTATTTTACCAAGCCTTTCCTTTATGCAATTCATTTAAAGCCAATTTACTTAAAGCCTTATCCAATTCAATCAAACTTCAAAATCAACCTATGTCCTAGGATCAATCTGATCGATCCTGCGAGTAACCAAATAAGTAACCATTTGGAGGATCAGCGGTTGTTTACCAAAACCCAAGGTAAACAGTATGTATGTTTGACTTGTCAGAAGTCGAAAGTTGAACATCAGAAGCCTGCCGGATTGATGCAACCGTTCGAAGTTCCAGAATGGAAATGGAATAGAATTTCAATGGAATTTGTGACAGGGTTGCGTAATAATTTAGAGGACATGATTCGATTTGGGTGATTATTGATAGGCTTACAAATCCAGCTCATTTTATTCCTATTAACATCAATTTTCCAGTGCTGAAGTTGGCTGGGATTTATATTAGTGTGATTGTGAAGCTGCATGGTGTTCCTTTGTGCATTGTGTCAGATAGAGATCCAAGATTTACTTCTGATATTTGGAAGAGTTTGCAAGAAGCGTTGGGTTCTAAGTTGAGGTTAAGTTCAATGTATCTTCATCAGACAAATGGCTAGACTGAACGGACGATTCAATCGTTGGAAGATTTGCTGAGGACATGTGTTCTTGAGCAGGGAGGTTCGTGGGATACTTATCTTCCGTTGATAGAGTTCACTTATAGTAACAGTTATCATTCCAGTATTGGGATGGCACCTTTTGAAGCGTTGTATGGTCGAAGATGTAGAACTCCGTTATGTTGGCTTGAATCGTGAGAAAGTGTAGTACTTGGACCTGAACTTGTTCATGAGACTACTGAGAAGGTGAAGTTGATTCGAGAAAAGATGAAAGTTGCCCAAAGTAGACAGAAGAGTTATCATGACAAGCGAAGGAAGGATTTAGAATTTCAAGCTGGTGATCATGTGTTTTTGAGAGTTACACCTGTGACTGGTGTTGGGCGAGCATTGAAGTCTAAGAAGCTCACTTCTTGTTTTATTGGACCGTATCAGATTTTTGAGAGAGTGGGGAATGTTGCTTATAGAGTGGCTTTACCGCCTAACCTTTTGAATTTGCATGATGTGTTTCATGTGTCGCAACTTCGGAAGTATATTTCAGATCCATCTCATGTGATTCATATGGATGATGTGCAAGTACGGGATAGTTTTACGGTGGAGACGATGCCTATACGGATCGTGGATCGTGAAATGAAGACTTTGAGGGGAAAAGAGATTGCCTTGGTTAAAGTGGTTTGGCCTGGAGCTATTAGTGAAAGCATGACTTGGGAGTTGGAGAGCAAGATGCGAGACTCCTATCCTGAATTGTTTGATTGAGGTAAATTTTCGAGGACGAAAATATTCTAAGTGGGGGAGAGTTGTAACGCCCGTAATTTAATTAATTATTTAATTAAATTATTTTTGGAATATTTGTGAATATGTGTTATGATTAATTGGATTTATTTTATTAAGTGGAGAAATAATATTAGAATTATAATATTATTGGATGTGGGCTTGTTTTTGAAGGAATAAAAGTAATAAGGGGGTGTATTAATTTGAGCCCAATAAGGAATAAAGAATAATAGGGTTATTTTATTGTTGTTAGAAAGAAAATAATAGACAATAGGAGGAAGTAGAAGAATAAGGATTGAGAAAGAACGTGAAGCTGTTGGAAAAAGAGGAAAAACGACAGAACGAGGATTCGACCGAAAATTATAGAGCGACTTTCAATCCAAGGTAAGGGTGGGGTTCTGACTCTATGATTGGGTTCATGATTATTGGTATGTGGGGTTAGAGATGATTGTTGTCTTGTTCTTGAATTGAAAGTATATGATTGTTATATGATGAGAATTGATGAATTCTAGATGAATAATGATGTCTCGATGTCGTTTAATCGATGTAGAGTCATAGGATAACTGTAAGTAATGATTTATAAAATTATATTAAGTTTGTAGGGCTAAATGTATGAATCCCATAGTGAGACAGAGGGAAGAAAAACACAGAATTATGCAGGAAGGATCAGGTGCTGCTATATTAGAACAATAAATTAAATTGGGGATAGAGTTAGTCATACTGCTTTTAGTTAAGTTGATATCAGGCTAAGAATTAAAATAGTAGGATTATTAAAAAGTAGAAGTTCTGATGGTAGAAGATGTGTTGTCAGAAGCTGTGTTGGTTAGAAGTTGTGTTGTTAGAAGTTGTGTTGTCAGAAGTTGTGTTGTCAGAAGCTGTGTTGGTTAGAAGTTGTGTTGTCAGATGTTGTGTTGTCAGAAGTTGTGTTGTCAGAAGCTGTGTTGGTTAGAAGTTGTGTTGTCAGAAGTTGTATTGATTAGAAGTTGTGTTGTCAGAAGCTGTGTTGGTTAGAAGTTGTGTTGTCAGAAGTTGTGTTGTCAAAAGCTGTGTTGGTTAGAAGTTATGTTGTCAGAAGTTGTGTTGTCAGAAGTTGTGTTGTCAGAAGTTGTGTTGGTCAGAAGTTGTGTTGGTCAGAAGTTGTGTTGGTCATTGGTCAGAAGTTGTGTTGGTCAAAAGTTATGTTGTCAAAAGTTGTGTTGTCAGAAGTTGTGTTGGTCAAAATTTATGTTGTCAGAAGTTGTGTTGTCAGAAGTTGTATTTGTAAGGAGTTGTGTTGGTTAGGAGTTGTGTTGGTCCGAAGTTGTTTTGTCAGAAGTTGTGTTGTCAGAAGTTTTGTTGGTCAGAAGTTATGTTTGTTAGAAGTTGTGTTGTCAGAAGTTGTGTTGGTCAGAAGTTATGTTGGTCGTTGTGTTGGTTTTGTACAGAATAATGAAGATGAGATGCCCAGAGGCTGCTGTTTGAATTATAACAGTAGGATTAGTGACAGTAATGATGTAAGGATTACATAATAGCAGTATGTACTACTGTGGTATTAATGTACATCTGAGTTGTTAGTGAGAAGTTATTAATGATGTTGTGTTGATGATTTATAATAAATAAATGATGTTTGATGAATTATTATTGTGATACAGTGGGAGAACTGACTTGATGTTTTGAGTTTTGATCGCATTTGTGCGGATAGCAAGAGTCGCCACCGACTTTTCTTTTATCCAAAAGGAAAGGTAAAAAAGCACAAGAAAGACCTTTCGAGATTATTTCTCGGGTTCGGGGGGTAGATTATGAAAATGGAAGGTATTAGCACCCTTTTCATCCATGGTTTTCCATGGGCTCCTAGTTACTCGTTTAGATCACTTGCTTTTGTTTGACAGTGTGCTTGTGGTGTGGGCTTCGAAAGTGTTTTGAAAAATCTCTTTGTAATGGTTCTCGTTTCTATAAGAACACGTACAAAGTTTTATTTCGAAATATGGTTCAAAGATGTGTTTGTGGATTTATGTTTTGGAAAGTGTTTTGAAAAGATGTTTTGCAATGGTTCTCGTCTCTATAAGAACGTGTACAAAAGGTTTTGTCTTTTGAAGATGTTTTGAGATGAAAGTGTTGGTGTAAAATGTTTTTGTCGTGAGCAAGCGAGCAACAATGAGCGAATCTACCTTCTCGAAAGGTTTTCAATTGTTCTTTTCTTCCTCCTTTTAATGTTGCTATCTTACCATTAATTTGGTAAGAAGCCCCATCGTTCGATGTAAAGGGACAGGCGCGGGTTGATTTTACAGTCATCGAAAGCAACTTATGAGACGCTTTTAGAAATTTTCGTAAGGGACGAGATCGTTTTATCAAAGGCAACGTCGAGGGTCATCGAGGGACTATGATCTATTTTTTATCGAAGGGTCATTGCTAAAGCGTCCCATATTCGAGGGATATGACTGTGTTTCCGAGGCAACGAGCGAGGCTACCCTAGAGGTGCGCGTGTGAAAAAGTGTGTTTGTTTCAAGTTATTTTGTCTTTGAAATTAAGTTATCTAGCGATTGATTTTTGAATCTTGCAATGCACGCCTAATTACTATACAGTATATGGAAAACAGTAAATTGTGGAAATTGAAATTCTACGCTATTACAAAGCTTTCAGGAATGGGGGTACAAATTTACAAGTGGGGATTGATCGAATCGACAATGCGTTTAAAAATCTAATAAACAAACAATACAACCCAATAAAAAAAATGAACAATTAATTAGAATAAGACAAACTAGCAAATAAGATTAATTGGCAAAATAATCGAAACAATATTTTTGGTACTTTTGTTCTTTTGTGGATTTTGTTTGTGATTAATAGAGATGTAACTAAAAGTTATTTTAGACTAAGTTAAAATTCTAAGGTTAGAAATTTAAAACCTAAACTAAATTAAATATAAAATAAATACATTATAAAAATACTAATTTAAATCTAAACTAGATTAATAATAAATTTATTAATTACTAATTTAAATCTAAATAAAAAAATCAAAATTCTAAGACTATTAAAAAAAATAATTCTAGACTAATTAAAAAAGGTTATTAAAAATAAATCTAAACTAAAATTCTAAAATCATTAAATCTAAACTATGTTAATCATAGGTTCATTAATCTATATATAAACTAATATAAAATTTCAAAATTGGCATTCTTTAATTTATGATCAAAAATAAAGAAAATATGTAGAAGATGAAGAACAAAAAAAAAATTGGAATCTGGATGGGTTGGCAAGGGCTTGAGGCCCAACTGGTTGTGACTTATGCACTGGGGGTATGTGAATAAGATTCAGGAGTGCAGATCGAATAAATATGGGCCAAATCTGAAGGCCCAACTGGCCATTACTCACACTCAAATGTAGTGAAAACCCTAAAATGAAGGGTGGGATTAAAGAGGTGGTGACAAGTGTCACCACCAGATTGGATCAAGGGGTTATTATCAAATAAGAAAAAACTTACTAAGTTGGGCCATGGTTCTCATAATTCATGTTCTTTTCTCTCTCTAAAAACACATTCTCTCTTCTCTCTTGCTCTGAGTCCTCACCGGAGAAGGCTAACTGGCCGCTCCGGAAATCGCCTTGCGGCGGTGACGGTGGCGGCGTGACTCTGAACACCAATTTTTTTATATCAATCTGATCCTCTCTTCTCTCTAGTTACTAATCTATGGTTAATTTTTGCTGATTTTTAGTTTTGAAGCCCTAGATCTAAAGAGGGATGGACGGAAACCCTAGGACAAAGATGTGGCGAACGATGATGATTTATGATGAAACATGCAAAATGAAAAAAGCGAAACATAAAGAAAAAGGGGAAACAGAAACTGTGTTCTCCAAAACTGTGAGCTTCGAAAGTTTTTTTTTGAAATCTCTGCTTCCGGTATTTTCTGAATCTATTTCTCTTCTTCTGAATATACTGGGATGACTGTTGGGGTAGGATAACAATGAAGAATAGGGTTTGGCCTTTGCTATCTCTCTGAGTTATTGATTTGCTTGAAAAAAACTATGGCTTTTTGACTTCTGGTTTTTTTATGCTCTGAAAATTTGTTGATTTTGGTTTTGTGATGTTTTGATGGCTATGTTGGTTTTTGGTTTCGTGATGTTCTGATGGTTATGGTTGTTTTTGGTTTCGTGATGTTTTGATGGCTATGTTGGTTTTTGGTTTCGTGATGTTTTGATGGCTATGTTTTTTGATGATTTTTTGCTGGTTTTGAGTTATGTATTGAGACCAGGGGTTTGTTGATGATGGTGTTTGATGATCATAACTTTGATGCTGAAAAAAACTTATTTTCTGACTTGTTGGTCATGAGTTTGTTTGTGATTTTTGGGTACTGAGATAAAAGGGTTTTGGAATTTGGTTGGGTCCTTTTCTGAGTTGCCTTCATTCTCTCTCCCCTTGTTGAAACAGCAAATGGTATTATAAAATAAAAACCAAGTCCAAAATGGAGGGAAAATCTTAGAGTTTAAATATATTTTGATATGTTGACTTTGAAATCTTAAGGTGCAGGCCTTAAGTTGCCTCTTTTGTTTAATGTTGGGACTGAGTTTGGGCAGACTGGCTTTGGCATTTAGCAGGATTTGGACTGCATTGGTTTATGGTGATATCTCTTTCATCTTTCCTCTTTACTCTTTCTGTGAAACAAAAGCAATTTTCTGCTTATTTTATAAACTTCTGAAGGGTTTGTAATAACAGGGAAATGATGACATCTGAGCAAGTTAGCTTGCTTATGTTTATTTGTTCTGCTTTGTGGGCTTATGTATATGTTGCAGGTTTTATTGACTCTATTTGTTAGCTTATTTTTTTGCTATGTGCTGCTTTGTATAGCAGTCTGCTATCTTGCTTGTTGCAGGTTGTATTTGTTGTAGGCATGCCCCTGTTTTGTATCTGATTGTTGCTGTTTGTAGCCTTGTCATTTTTTTGTGTTACAGTTTCGGCAGTTTGTTTGTATTTGCTTGCCTTGTAGCTTTATTTCTCTCTTTTTGTGAACCAATAAAGATGATTTTTTTGTGATTTTCAATTGGGGAGATATGTGATGATAGACCCACAAGTTCTGATCCCTAAAAGAAAACCCTAGTGATGAATTTACCATACTTTTTTTGTTGTAAATTTATGCTCATGTTTATGTTACTAACAAGGTCTTTTTTCCCCTTTTGTTTCATGTGATGAGAAAACCAATGGGTAATAGGAAAAATTGATGAGGAGCAACTTGAAGTGTTCGATGAAGACTTTGAAGAAAACTTCTTTGTAGTTTACTTTTTTAGAACAAACTTGTATCCATTAAGAAATTTGTTATACTGTAATTTTTCTGTTTTGTACTTTAAACAAACAATCCCTAATGATACTAAAAGTATGCAAAGTCTCTTGAAATTCAAATTTGAATTCTTCAAACATCCCATGAATGAGTTCCACAATACCTTGTGCCATGAAAATGAAATTGGATTGGAATTATTGAAAAACACTTTCCAAATCACTATTTGAATTCTTGATGATCACAACTGACTTTATAACTGCGTTTCAAACAAAACTGTGCCTTGTACTCTAATTCCTAAACAAAATAAATGTTTAAGAATGTAACTCAATTGGCCAACCTGAATCCACAATCATGATTGTTTTAAATGATAACCTTAATCTTCATACCCTATCCAAATAAACACGCTCTTGAGAACAATCGTCATTCCTTCAGTAAAAATTCTTAGCAATCAGACAACTGTTATTTGAAATTAGGTCAAAATTCATGATGCAACTTCCAACGCATTCGAATCTTTGGTGATCTTCTATGCGTAATCAGTTCTTGATTTGTGAAGAGAAATTTGAGATGGCATTAAGGAGAATTATACTCAAAAAACCATTCAAAAATATTGATTAATGAAGAAGTTACGATCATTTTGAATTTGTTCTCGCAAAAGGGTGATTTTTAAGTCAATGTAGTCGTTTTAAATTATCTGGTCCATTGCTTGAGAAAATTTGCAATGCGAGGTTTGAAGACTGACTTAAACAATCCTTGAGGGGACATGAATTCCTATGAAGACCATTTGAAACCTTAAAGACTCAAATTTCTTTGAGAAAATGCAAAACCTTAATTGCTGACTGTTTACCTAGGAAGAGAATCTGCTTGATCAACTTTTGAGCCAAATTGAGTGTTTGAAGAAACTTGGGATAACATCCTGAGTGGAAAGCGGGAGGGCAAATTTTGGGGTACAACAGCTGCCCCTGTTCAATCTTCTAAAACTTGAAAAGTGAGATCGACGTGTTTGTCGTTTGTGGCTTGAAAGTAGAAGATGATTGAACACTAGAGTGCCCAGAAATTTGCACTTGACGATGTGCGGGTCGATTGCGTAAGGAAATGGGCTTAAATATGCCATTTGGAGAAGCGATGGAGAATCGTCGGAGATGGGCTTATAGATTCCATCCAAAGATGATTGTTGACAGAAAGTCTGAACTCGATTTTAACAGAAAACAAATTAGAATAAACCGTTGAGAGATTTATTTGAACCAAATAGAATATGGAAATGAATCAGAATAAACCGTTGAGAGATTTATCTGAACCAGTAAGAATCTGGAGACGAATCAGAATAAACCATTAAGAGATTTATCCGAACTAGTGAAAATCTGGAAACGAATCAGAATAAACCGTTGAGAGATTTATCTGAACCAGTGAAAATCTGGAAACGAATCAGAATAAACCGTTGAGAGATTTATCTGAACCAGTGAAAATCTGGAAACAAATCAGAATAAACTGTTGAGAGATTTATCTGAACCAGTGAAAATATAGAAACGAATCAGAATAAACCGTTGAGAGATTTATCTGAACCAGTAAGAATCTGGAAACGAATCAGAAAAACTGTTGAGAGATTTATCTGAAACAGTAAGAATCTAGAAACGAATCAGAATATATCGTTGAGAGATTTATCTGAACCAGTGAAAATCTGGAAACGAATCAGAATAAACCGTTGAGAGATTTATCTGAACCAGTGAAAATCTGGAAACAAATAAGAAAAAACTATTGAGAGATTTATCTGAACCAGTGAAAATCTGGAAACGAATCTTGTTATGTAGATGGTCGACCAGTCTTTTCTTGTTGAGAATCTTTGTCTTTTGAAAATTTGTTGATGATAATTTCCTGTCGAATGACCCTTTCCTGCAAAAGGTAAAGAGTTAATTGTATGCAATGCTATGATGTATGCGATGCATGGCGTGATGTTTGTCTCTCAAAATAAATGAGATTGCACTATATATACTGGTGTTGTCAATGCTATGACGTATGGATGCAGATGTATGGAATTAAAGATTGCTTGTGTCGTAGCGTTGCTGGAAGCGGGGAAAATAAATCCCTTCTGAAGCACTGATGGGTGAATAAACTCTGTTGTAGAAGGGAGAAGCCGATCATTTCTTGTAGACTTTGTGAAATCCTGCTGGGGAAATCTGAGAAGTTGGGCAACTTACTAGGGACACTCTGGAGCGGTGGTTGGAAGTTTTACTCTGTCAGAGATATGAGGACGTTTGATACCAACAAGTTGCATACTGAGGATATGTTAGCGATTCTGTAGCCGGATGTATTCGCTTCCGCTCCTGCTGGAGAAGGTGCCTGCAGGGATCCTATGGAATGGCTTATAGATATTATCCTATTTCTTAAAGTAATTAGTAATTGTGTTTCCGTTTTTTTTGTTTATTTGTAACAGTAGTCACGTTCAAATGCATATGCTCAAAAATAAATCATTGGACATTTTTGTAAACAAGACACAAAAACAAAGAAAAACAGATGGTTTTGCACTTTCAAAAGGGATATCTTTGTATTAACTTGAATAAGTATTTTTTGTACAATGAGATGAGCATTGTAGCGAGAGAATGTCGTCGTAAAAAATGAAAATTGATACAAAGAAAAGATAGCTATGTGAAATAATCTCATGGGGTTCATATTCTGCTATAGTCTTCACGTCTCTGAATGTCTTGTCCACTTGTCGCCTTGGCGAAGTCGATTGGATTGATTTAGAGTTGTTTGAGTTAATTGGTCGACGCTGAAGATTGTTTGCAAGATGATCCAACGGGACATAGTCATACGCTTCAATCCCTAACTTTTTCCTGGACCGTCCTCTCGGGTTTTCAGTCCACCGGGATACCTTTTTTGCCCAAGCCGCCCTTTCGGGTTTTCGACTTGTCGGGTGTACAGATATTTTTATATAAATTTTCATCCTTTATTTTTGCCCAAACCCTTTTGGTTCGCCGGGAAGCCCTTATTTTTGCCTAGGCCAGTCAACCTAGCGGGTCTTTGATCATGCGTAGTATCTTTTACCTATGTCCGTATTTACAGGGTGCAGGAGGTCATCGCCATCCATAGTGGCCAAGATCATTGCTCCACCAGAGAATATGCTTTTGATTACAAACGACCCTTCATATGTAGGAGTCCATTTGCCCCTGGGATCACCTTGTGGCAAAATGATACGCTTGATTACCAAGTCACCGACCCAATATACCTGACGTTTGACCTTTTTATTAAAAGCTTTGATCATGTGTTTTTGGTATGTCTGACCATGACAGATAGCTGTAAGCCTCTTCTCATCAATGACGTTTAGTTGGTCAAATTTAGTATGGATCCAATCTTCTTCATTCAAACCAGCATCCTTCATGATCCTTAGAGAGGGGATCTGGACCTCAATAGGTAAGACAACCTCCATGCCGTATACCAGACAATAGGGTGTTACCCCAGTTGATGTGCGAGTTATGGTACGATACCCGTGGAGAGCGAATGGTAGCATCTTATGCCAGTCTTTGTACGTGACTGTCATTTTCTGTATGATCTTCTTAATGTTTTTGTTAGCAGCTTCTACAACACCATTCATCTTTGGCCGGTAAGGGGAAGAATTGTGACGCTAAATCTTGAATTACTCGCACAAGGCGGTGATCATAGTGTTGTTTAGATTCGTACCATTATCAGTGAGGATTCTCTCTAGGATACCGTACCGACATATGAGATTCTTTTTGATGAACTGGGCGACCACATTCTTTGTAACGGAAGCAAAGGAAGCTGCCTCAACCCACTTTGTAAAATAATCGATGGCCACTAAGATGAAGCAGTGTCCATTGGAGGCCGTTGGTTTGATTTCCCCAATCATATCGATTCCCCACATAGCAAAGGGCCAAGGATCCGTTAAGGCGTTCAGAGAGACTGGAGGTACATGCACTTTATCAGCATAAATCTGACACTTATGGCAAATCCGAGAGTGTTGATAGCAGTCTGCCTCCATGGTAGACCAATAATAGCCTGCCCGTAGGATTTTCTTTCCCATCGTATGCCCATCGGAATGGGTACCAAAAATGCCTTCGTGTAATTCATCCATGGTCCTTTCAGCCTCAACTTTGTCTATGCACCAAAGTAATACAGAGTCATGACTGCGTTTGTACAAAATGTTGTTACTAAGGAAGAATTTAGTCGAGAATCTTCTTAGGAACTTCTTGTCATTCCCTGATGCTCCTTCTGGATATTCCTGAGACTCAAGATACCTTTTAACTTCATGGAACCAAGGTCGATCCACTACTTCTTCAATACCGATCTCATGACAGTGGGCTGGTTCATTCATCCGCTCAATGGTGATTTGAGGAGCCTCGTTATCCCAATTAAGTTTAAACATAGATGACATTATGGCTAGTGCGTCTGCTAAATGATTTTCTTCTCGCGGGAAATGCTCGAAGGTAATCTTCTCAAAATGCGGTAGCAATGTCAAGACATGTTCTTTGTAAGGGATAAGGTTGGGGTGTTTGGTGTCCCATTCCCCTTTGATATGAATGATGACCAAAGTTGAATCTCCAAATACATCCAAGGATTTGATCCCCAAGTCTATAGAAGCTTTGAGATCGAAGATGCATGCTTCGTATTCTGCCATGTTGTTTGTATAGTTGAAGCAAAGTATGGCAGTGAAGGGAGTATGACATCCTTCCGGAGATATGAGTACGGCACCGATACCATTGGCAAGTGCATTGGATGCTCCACCAAAGAAAAGGGTCCATCGGGATCCTTGTTCAGGTCCGTCATATGGCCTGATTTCTTCACAGTTGTCTAACGTCATGATGTCTTTGTCCGGGAATTCAAACTTCATGGACTGATAGTCTTCCACATCTTGGTGAGCAAGGTGATCAGCCAATACACTACCCTTTATAGCTTTCTGGGTAGTATACTGTATGTCATATTCCGTCATGATCATCTTCCATCTTGCTATTCTCCCAGAAAGAGCGGGCTTCTCGAAGATGTACTTTATCGGATCCATTTTAGATATCAATAAAGTAGTATGGGTCAGCATATATTGTCTCAGCCGGCGAGCAGCCCATGCCAGAGCGTAACAAGTTTTCTCGAGAAATGAATATCTTATTTCACAGTCGGTAAACTTTTTGCTCAGGTAATAAATGGCATGCTCTTTTTGGCCAGACTCATCATGCTGTCCCAATACACACCCCATTGAGTTTTCTAAAATAGTCAGATACAGGATTGAAGGCCTTCCCTCGACGGGTGGTACCAACACAAGAGGCTCTTATAGGTATTCCTTGATTTTGTCAGAAGCAACTTGGCATTCGTTATTCCATTTGACTACTTGATCTTTCTTCAAGAGCTTGAAGATTGGCTCACAAGTAGCTGTCGGGTGAGAAATGAACCCGACGATGTAATTCAAATGTCCCAAGAATCCTCTGACTTCTTTCTCAGTATGAGGAGAAGGCATCTCTTGTATCGCTTTAACCTTGACAGGATCAACCTCGATACCTTTGTTGCTGACAACAAAACCTAGGAGCTTACCAGACCGGACTCCGAACATGCACTTGTTTGGATTCAACCTCAATTTGTACTTCTTCAGCCTCTCAAACAGCTTCTGTAAGTGGTCAAGATGCTCTTCTTCCGTTTGCGATCTGGCTATCATATCGTCTATGTAGACCTCTATCTCATGATGTATCATGTCACAAAATAAAGCTACCATGGCGCGTTGATAAGTTGCCCCAGCATTCTTCAATCCGAATGGCATGACCTTATAGCAGAAAGTGCCCCACTGTGTAACAAAGGTTGTTTTCTCCATATCTTCAGGCGCCATTTTAATTTGGTTGTAGCCTGAGAAATCGTCCATGAAGGAAAACACTTTGTGTTGTACCGTATTGTCAACCAGAATGTCGATGTGGGGGAGTGGGAAATCATCTTTGGGGCTTGCCCTATTCAAATCTCTATAGTCCACACACATTCGCACTTTACCGTCTTTCTTGGGCACAGGAACAACATTGGCCACCCATTGGGGATAAGAGGTGACAGCCAAAAATCCAGCATTGAATTGCTTCATGACTTCTGCCTTGATCTTTTCTGACATATCAGGCCTCATGCGGCGAATCTTTTGCTTTACTGGAGGATAATTTTCCCTTGTAGGCAGACGATGTACCACAATGTCTGTATCAAGTCCCGACATGTCTTCGTACGACCAGGAAAAGACTTCAACATAATCGTGCAATAACTAAATCAGACGCTCCTTGACATTAAGTTCCAAATTGGCACTGACCTTGACCTCCTTTTTGTCCTCCTCAGTTCCCAAGTTAACTGTTTCGACCGACTCTTTGTGTGGCTGAATGGTCCTTCCTTCCTGTTGCAACAACCTGGCCAACTCCCCTGGCACCTCACAATCTTACTCACCTTCGTCGTCAGCTTGGTAGATCAGATTTTCAAAGTCACAATTGGCCATAGCAGAACTGTTACCCATGGGATCCTGAGTGGATGTAGATCTGCATTTTAATATGTGAATGTGTGTAAGAGCATAGCTACTTTTGAAAGAAAATAAAATGTACAAAAGAAAAACAAAGAACACAAAATTTGATGCAAAAACGTCCATGATTCATTAATGACATATGATAATGAAGTGACAACCCTCACAAGTGGATTGTTGTGCCTCGGGTAAGACACAAGGTTTTAAAAGTATGAATTGTTTAAATGTTACAAGCCTAAAAATATTTAAAGACAATTACTCTTGAATAAAAGTAATAGGAATGAAATCTTTGGCCTCCCAATTGTTGAGCCCTCCGCCGATGGTTGGAAAAATCCATTCGTCCATGTCACAACGGCCATCACTGTCTTCTATTGCATTGACTCCTTGATTGCTGATACGCAGAGGTGGTCCCCCAGTGCGAGAATGTCGAAAAACTCTTTGGGCCTCTGAAGTGAATCCTAACCCAAATTTGTTGGATTTGTAGGGAATATCCGGAAGCTGACCCCAGCTAGTACATCCTCCTTCTTCAACTACTGCTCGAGCATATTTCAAAGAGGCCATCTTTAGTGGAGGTCTAGTAATCTTCGGGACCTTTGGAGTAGACTTAGTTGTCGTGACCGTTGCTGGAACCTGCTCAAAGTTCTGACAGGGAGTCTCAATGAATTCACCATCCATTTCAACATACCTGAAAGAGTTCAGATGGCTAACCATGTACTCCTCCTCTCCGTGAAATGTGACAATCTTTCCAATGATCGGGTATTTTAGCATTTGGTGTAGGGTAGAAGTGACGGCACCAGCATCATGGATCCAGGGTCGACCCAACAAGAAAGAGTACAAAGGGCAGATGTCCATCACATAGAAAATCGAGTCAAAAGTCTGAGTCCCAATTTTATTGGGATGCTAACTTCTCCGTGCACTGTCCTCTTGGAACCATCAAAGGCCCTTACTATGATGTTGCTTGGTTTCAAGATAAGCCCCTCACAATCCAGTCGGTCGAGAGCATTTTTAGGCAAAACATTCAATGATGAGCCAGTATCCACCAAAACATGGGCAAGTGTGGTGCCCCTACATTCAATAGAAATATGTAAGGCATCGTTGTGCTTCCTTCCCTTAGAGGTTAAATCAGCGTCGGAAAAGCCCAATCCGTTATCATCAGTAGACTGGCCACACAGTTTTCAAATTGGTCGATGGAGGTCTCTTGGGGCACGTGAGCGGTCTTAAGAAAATTTACCAAGGCTTTGGCGTGGGTCTTAGAACATAAAAGTAAAGACAACAATGATATCTTCGAGGGGGTCTGCCCCAACTGTTCGACAATGTTGTAGTCACTTTTCTTGATTATCTTAGGTATTTCTTCTATTTCTCTTCTAGAAGCTTCAAGGATGACCTCGGGACGCTCTCTTGCTTGGGCAGGCTCAATCAAATCCTCTTTTCCTCTTGTATCAGTAGCAGGGATAACAGTAGGAGTATCACTGGGAGTTTCGGTATGAGTGGCAGTAGGAATGATTACAGAAGTAGCAAAGGCCTTTGGAGAAATCTCAGGTGAGAAGACTCTTCCACTTCTTGTTATTTTGCTGGTCCCAGTGATGTTACCTATATTAGGATCAATATCTCTTCCAACTTCGTCTTTGATAACCAACTGATCTTGCTTGACGCCATAGTAATGAACGTCAGCCTAATAACTCCAGGGAACAACTTTATCCGACGAGTATGATGTTGGTCTTGGCATAATGATGATTAAAGGTGCAAATCTTGGAACAAATGTAATCCTGACGGGTCTTTTGGTGGAGACCCTGGGAGGATTTGTTAGAACAAAGTTTGAATCTACTACCCTAAGTTTAAGTTTTGATGATAACAAAATGAAATGATATATTAATTATGTGATTCATATAAGAACTATTTTCTACCTAAAATATTACCTTCTGTTTTGCAGAAACTCTGATAGGTATCAGCAAAAGTACATCTTAATCAGCATCAGAATATTGGTTATCAACGTCAGCATCAGAAGATGCTATATCAGAATACCAGAATCAGAAGAACAATTCACGCGTATGCTGAAGCTTGATGAACAGAACTGCGCTCAACACTCTGATAAAGACAACAACAGTTCATCAGCACTTAAGCAGAGTCAGAATGAGCCAAAGCCAGAACACGCTTTGGGTAGCAACGGTACTGTGCATTCAAAGCGAATTATTACCAAAGGCATCATTCCAGACAAGATCTGCTCAATAAGGAAAGTTTGTTATTGGCATTGAATCAAGAATATTTCTCCAACGTTCAACAAATTCAGTGCTATATAAACAACACAATGAAGATTGAATTGGCTAATGCTCTACATCATATTACACGCCTAAAAGATATTCATCATCTTCTCATTCTCAGTTTGCTAAAAAGCTCCATAATTCCTTACTCAATTATATTTTTAGCAATCTAGTTTCATAAGCTTAAGTTGTGTAATATCACAGTTGTGATAAACAGTTTTGTAGAAAACATTCACACACCTATTTCTCTTCTTTGTAAGAAAGTGTTTCCTTGACAAACCGGGCTGTGGTTTGCATCAAGAAGGCTTTAGCAGTTGTTAAAGCAGATTGTAATATTCAGTTGAATATAGTGGATTAAGAGCTCGTTGGAGAGAGGCGAAATCACCTTGACGGGTGGACTGGAGTAGTTTGAGATCAAACGAACCGGGATAAAAATATCGTGTTCATTGCATTGATTTTCAGTTTTACAATTCAACCCCCCTTCTTGTGTTTTTCACTTCTTCAGGATTGTCGGAAATGGTGATTATCGAAACATCTTGATAAGAACTCTTGATAAGGGGTAGCTTTTCAAATAGGATTTCTTTGCTAGTCATCAGGCGCTGAACGCCTATCTTTAGTAACAAATAACCGTTCGGTAGAGACTTGCACAGGTGGCAATTTTCATCACAACTCGGAAACAGACTGGCTTGCAGTAGATTCTGTTTAATGGTCAACAAAGGGGTGATTAAGTCATTCACAGAGGAGACGAAACGATCATCATAAATGGCGTTGATACCTTCGCCATGTCTGGCCATTGGCGCTGTTATTACATTAGGCGTTTCTGGGAGATCAAACTCAATCTCTTTCGCATCGATAAGGTCTTGCACCTTATTCTTTAAGGCCCAACAGTCATTTGTATCGTGCCATGAGCTTTCAGAATGGTAGGCACATCGAGAATTCGAGTTATAGCAAGGAGAAGCAATATTTGGGTTCTTGGGAGCTTCTTTTAAAGTTGTCAGATTAGTCTTCAAAAGGTGTGGCAAAATCTGAGACATGGTCATGTTGATCCGGGTAAACCGTCTCATGGGCGCTTCTAGTTTGCGCTGATAATTTCGCTACTGATTTGACACAGGGTTAGAAATCATGACAGCCCCTACCGCCGAGCGACGATCAGTTTTGTTTTGATTTCTATAGTCATATGCAGCATTGGCCTCCTTCTTTCCAACAAAGGGCTTCTTTACCATACTCGAGGATGCATCTCTTTGAATTTTTCCGCTTTTTATGCCGGCTTCGACCCACTCACCAGTGATGATCAATTCGGTAAACCATGCCGAGGAACTCCCAATCAGGTGATTGAAAAATGGTCCTGACAAGGTGCCTATGAACATATCCACTAATTCTCTGTCGGATAGAGGGGGCTGGACCCTGCCTGCAAGATCCCTCCATTTTTGGGCATAGGTTTTGAAACCTTCACCCGTTCCCATAGACATGCTTTGTAACTGCGTCCTAGTCGGAGCCAAATCAGCATTGTACTGATACTGTTTGTAGAAAGCGTCTGCCAACTCTTCCCAATTGCGAACATCGGTCACTTCCAATTGATAAAACCAATCCAACTGCGTCCTAGATAAGCTCTCTTGGAAGAAATGCACCCACAGATTCTTGTCAGCCGTGTGGGGTTGAATCTTTCTGACGTATGACCTTAGATGTAGTTTCGGGAAAGAAACACCATCGTACTTGGCGAAAGTGGGGACCTTGAATTTTTGTGGGATGACAACCCCTGAGATGAGTCCTAATTCTTCAAAGTCCAAACCGAGTACACTCTGAATCTCCATAGCATTCAAACGATCCTCTAGCTGTTTGTATTTATCATTAGCAGAAGGATATTGTTCCTCAGAGTAATCAGGCTCTTCCTCTTCCTCGAATGTCGGGTCGTTGTTCACTTCCTGGATTTGATTATCTCCTTCGCCTGGCGATGTTGCAAAGTCCAAAGATCGTCTAGTTTATCCTTTAGACCTTCTTCCCATGATCACAACACCGGTTGATTTCTTCGTTTTCTTCTTCTTCTCATTGGCCAGCTGAGTCTTCAACTCCTCTTGTCCTTTTATCAGAGCCAAGAGCATTTGTTGAAATTGGGCGTTCTGCGCCTGAAGATCTTTCACAGTCTGTTCAACATCCATCTCACTGTAATAAACAGTAGAAGGATAAAGTGACCTGTTATGAGAAACCTGTATGATGTCATGATGAATGAAGATGCAATATGCAAATGATTCCAAGGAAATTTAGAGATTTAAATTTGTTCAAGCCAAAAAAAGAACACACGTTATATTAATAAAACCAAGTTTGAATACATCATGCCTCCTTGGGCTTACAATGAAAGAAACAAAATACAACAAAACTCCTAAGACAAAAAGATTGAACTCGTCCTCTTTGGAGCAATTTAGGCATTCAGGTTTTTCTCTTTATGAAGCAGTTTTGTGAGCTCCAAAACCTTCTTCTCACTGGCGTAATATTGGGCTTCAAAGGTGTCTCGCTCTTCCTTCGACTGAACCCAAGCTTTCTGCAGGTCTTCGAGAGATGTAGGCATGTCAGGATGAAGAACGGTGTATGGGACGTCTCCTTCAATAACAGGCTCAATGATGACAGGGAGGATGGAAGGGTAAGGCATCAAGAGACTCTGGGCACGATCCCGTACCCACCTAAGGTAAGGCTCGAGAGGGATAGAGTTTTTATGTCCCAAAGTCCTACTGTCCACTTTGTTCACCATTCCCCAAGCACATGTAAACCTCTGGCGATAACCTTGGTCTTCTTTGTCGTAGTCGAACACCAGACCTTGGATGAGCATCTCGTGAGGGCCGTTTCTTCGGGCATACCCAAACTGTCAAAGAGCTAAGCATGGGTTGTAGGTGATACCTCCCCTAATACCAAGCAGAGGCATGTTAGGGAACTCCCCACAAATGTCAATGATAGAGACATCTTCCAAGGATCTCGAACACCAACGAATGTCAGAGTGGGTGAGAGATATCATCCTTTGAGACCAAGTCAGTTTTTGCTCGTTCTTCAATGCTGACTGAGGCAGATGTGAAGTGAACCACTTAGCGAGTAGGGGGATACAACACAAAAGAGTACCTCTTTTCTTCATGGTGCGGGTATGAAGGCAATGCAAGATGTCTCATAGTAAGGTAGGTATATGATTGCGAGAGAGAAAGACCTTGATGGCGTTAACGTCTATGAATTGGTCCGAATTTGGGAACATAACCAAACCATAAATGAGAAGAGCTAGGACGTCTTCGAAAGCTTGGAAATCCATGTCGTCCCAGAATGAACGAGCTTTTTCCAAAAGAAACTTAGCTAGAAAGCCTTTAACCCCACTTCTTGTCTCCCAATTGGTTATGATGTCGGCCCTCTTCATATGCAAAGCTTCGGCGATGACTTCAGGTTCTGGAATCCCTTCTAAATCGGTGAACGGTATCTGATCAAGCACGAGCACCCCTAAGAGTAGGGAGAACTCTTCCAATGTAGGTACCAACTGATAGTCCGGGAAAGTAAAACAATGATGTGAGGGATCAAATAATTGGAATAGTACACACATCATTTATTCTTGGAAGTTGGATGTAGCCAAGCCGAGGAGTCGGCCATATTTCTTGGTAAAAGGAGAATCCCCAAGCACTCTTGAGGCAAGCTCTTGAAGTTGAGGATTCACTTTTACAAAGCTGATTCGAATGGTGTTTCTTCGGAGAGAATTCATGTCCGACAAAACAAAAACAAAGATAAATTTCTAAATCCTTGAAATCGTTAGTGAGCATGCTGTTGTACCCCAAAATTTTCCCTCTCATTTATCAAGACTTTTCTCACAAGATTTCTTTGACTCAAGACTAGATTAGGGTTTGGTCAGCTCAAGGCATCTCATCATGCACTGATGACCCAAAATTAGGGTTTAAGGTTGCACAAGGATTTTTGGACTATCAATGCTTCATGTGACTTTCTAACATCATTGTGGATCCATAAGATCACCCGGGACAAGTTTCAAGCCTTGAACCACATTTTTGATCAGACAATTAGACAGTTGACCTAAAAATCAACTGTATTGGGGAAAAGTCAACCATGGCCAATTTACATTCAAATTTCATAATTCTTGATCCAAATCAACATTTTAATCTTATATGTATCATTTGGTCAAGTTTGGACCATAATTCCTCAATAAATTTGATCAAATCATCAAAAGGGCAAAATGGTCAAATTTAGGGTTTTGACTGAGAAAGGGTAATTTCTGATTTTTAACCTAGAAAATGATCAATTGAGTTAAAGCATTATTTCAAGGATTCAGTTTAATCATCTTGACCTAATTACATGGCTGAAAACATTTCAATTTCATTGGATTGACAGATGAAGTTTGCAGTCAACTGATCAAAAGTCAACTATACACTGAAAAGTCAAACTTTGACTTTTTGGTCAAAATCAAGTGCCAAGGGTCATAATTCATCAAAACATGTCAAAATGTGAAACTTGTTCATCAAGAAATCCAAGTTTGAAGATTAGGGTTTGAATTTAAAATTTTTCTTAACTTAGAAAATTTTCTAAGTATAGAAAATTTCTTATTTTTTCTCAACTTTAAGCCATTTTTTCACCATGATGCATAATGATTCAAAGAAAGTTCCCAACATGAAAGTTGTATACCTCCATGAAATATACAACTTTGATTCACACACTTTTCCATAAAGATGCTTGGATCTCAAGATATAAATTTATGAATACATGCTCATGAACTAAATAACTTAGTGAAATTTTGCCCCAATTTAGGCAGGTTTTGGACCCAACTTCATGGAAATTTTTCACCTAGTTCCAATAGGTATCTTGAAATGCATTTCAAAGATGAGTTATAGAGAAAATTACAAGATTTATAAAATGTCCAAGAACTCCTCAAGATCATTTTTGAGTAGAGAGAATCGAAGAGATGAACTTGGGAATTTCTCACTTTTTGTCCAAGCCATTTCATGAAGAACAAAGTTCCAATCAGTACCTATGCTGCCTAATCCATGCTTTACAGGTCCCAAACTTGTTCCTCACTCCTTAATTTAATGCTTACTCAGTTGACAAAGCTTTGATCCAAGCCTTTAAGCCATTACCCAAGTTGTAATTCCTTAAATGGCATAAAGTGACCATTGCCATTTTGAAAAAGCTCAACTTTTGCCACTTTCCAATTCTTGAGCATTGAACCTGTCTCCATTGTACATACAAGTCTTGCAAGCCTAAAGAAAATTGTACAAGTTCATACCAACCCTAAGAAATCCAGTACAAGCATGGTAAGCCTTGTCCCTTCACTTTACTTCAAAAGCAAGAAAGGTCGTAAAAAGGTGAAAACTGGCACATCTGTTGGAGGGTTGACATGAAACCAATTCCATACTAATATACAAACATAACACAACACAAGACACGATTACTTGAAGCCTAAAACACTCCCAAACTTAAAGACACCAAAAAACTGTTAAAACTTGCAGTTTTTGCATAAGCATACCAATCTCCCATTTGGCTCGTGTGTTTCAAGTCTTGATCATCAAAACACCTTACCTACTTGATATCTAACTAATATAGACCTTCATCCTTGTCCTGTAAACCCTTC
This sequence comes from Vicia faba, assembly GCA_948472305.1. Lineage (NCBI taxonomy): Eukaryota > Viridiplantae > Streptophyta > Magnoliopsida > Fabales > Fabaceae > Vicia > Vicia faba. The sequence goes on along the minus strand of OX451740.1, from coordinate 1,095,212,082 downwards.
TCCATCATCTTCCATTTTTGTTTTCAAAGCTTGCAGGTTGACTTGGCCAAGGAGTTTCAGACACTTTCAAGGCAAGGCAAGGGTTGGAATACTTTCAGGGAGGTCCAAGGAAGCTCAAGCAAGCATCAGGCCTTCATCAAACTCACTCCAGTTCCATCCATGATTTCAACTGAAGGAGGTAAAATCTCAACTTATATCTCCTTGTACAGGCAACCATTAGCCACGATTTGTGAATAAATAATGTAGTTCTCATTGCAACGAAACTGTACATATCTTTATCTTGCATTTATTTGACCTGAGTTGGGAGAATTTAGAACTTGAAGTTTTTGAAAAATTTAGGTTTTAATTTAGGGCTTTTAAAATTCATCCTGATTTTTGATTGTTAGCTTACATACCTTATATGGTTAGAATCGTGAGATCAAGTACTACAACTTTCATGTTATGAGTTTTCATTTTCATGGAAGAATGAGAGAGTTACAGGACATCTGGCCAAGCTTGAGGAAGAAGATGAAGTACAGGGCAAGGACTTGTTTCATGTTATGTTATTTTCGTTTCACTTAAGACAATGGATGTATAGCCACCCCAGTGACAAAGTAGCGCGCTGGTGAGACCCATGTCCTGGGTTCGAACCTGGGCGCTACTTTTGTTTTCCATATTTTTCCATTTTTTCAGCTTTGCTATGTTTTTGCAGGATGGGCCTCCATGTTTGGGCCATAGTTCTTCTTGCTAACATGCTGCCCTTAGTCTGCTTATTATACCCCCCTTGACCCATTATTTTCCATACATTTTTATTTAATTTATTTTTGTTTTCATTAATATTTTCTTTAATGTATAAAAATCCAAAAAATATAAATTTCATAATATTGCATCTTTATTTTATTTTAGTTTATTTTTCACATAAAAATATATTTTATTTTTAAGATATATCATATATTTTCTTAATAAACTTGTAAAATACAATTAAAATATATTTAGTTTAATTTATTTATTTACTTTTCATACTATACTCATACATATTTATTTTTGCATATATAAAAACTTTATATTTTTTTATATAATTTTAGTTATTATTTTTATACAAAAAAATACATAAAAAATAGTATATAAGAGTTTTATTTTCTTTTAAAATAATAATTAGGGTTAAGCCTCCCTTTTAAAATTAATTTCTTTTCCTTATGTTTTTAGGTTTAAATTAAAATTTCTTTTACATAAAAACAAGACAAAAGTCTTTTCTCACATGTACATTATATTGCATCTTTACATTTTGTATATTATTTATTCTAATAATTGTACAAATTCGATTTGGTTGTAATAATTTATTTAGGTTTACCTTCTTGCAAATCCCCATTCAAATTTGTATTCCCCTCCCATAAATTATTGTAATAGCTTAGTAACCTTTACATTACGCAATTTACCGCTTTACACGCCATGATTAGTAATTAGGGTTTGTATGATAAGATCAAAACAAAGCCAAATAGAAAACCCTAAATACAAGATAAAACCAAAGCATGAAAATGATACACTTGCACACAAGCATCCTTAGGGTTTCTCCACTTGGTTTCCTAATACAAAAAATGGCCATGTTACGCATGCGAAGTGTCTTGGAAAAACAAAAAAATATAAAGGTCATAGTCCCCCGATGATGCTATTCAAGGTTGCCTTACAAAAATGGTCTTGGTCCCTCAAAATGCTAAGATACTTTGCAAACATTGCTAATCATAGTTATACGATGACCCACGTCCGTCCCGTTTACATCCAAAGATAGGGTTGCTTACCAAATTAATGGTAAGACAACAATGTCAAAGGAATAGAAAATGTACAAGAAAGACGTTTGAGTAGGTAGATTACTTCTAGTTACTTGCTCTATTTCAAAACAACTATCCTTGCTATTTTCCAAAACAAACACACGCATCTTACAAACATTGAAAACATTTTCAAAAAAGAAAAACATCTTTGTATACATTCTTATGAACAAGAACCATTACAAAGATTGCCTAAACGAATGGCCTCTTTTACAAAATACTTTCAAAAACCACACCAAACACATTTTTCAAACAAACAAAAGCAAGTGATCTAGCAAGTAACTAAGAGCCTATTGAAATGCAAAGATGAAAAGGGTTCTAATACCTTCCCTTTTCATAATCTACCCCCCGAACTCAAGAAACAATCTCAAAGGTCTTTCCTGTGCTTTTTCACCTTTCCTTTTGGATAAAAGAAAAGTCGGTGGCGACTCTTGCTAACCGCAACATTTGCGATAAAACGCAAAAGACTCAAGTCATTTCTCCCACTGTATCACAGAACTGGCGACTCTGCTGGGGATTTATTATGAAAGTGGGGTTACCTTAGGGCTAGATCACATTTATTTGCTGACTTTGTTTGACTTGTTTGCTTTACATTATGGTTCTTTGTTTGGGTTTGAATCCTCCACCTGGATTTGGGAAACATTATAGGTAAATAGCAATACGTTATAGAAACTGTGCGGGGTATACCGACATGGTCTAAGCAATAGCTATGTTAGTGTGACATATTTGTGGGTACCGGTAGCCTTTGAGTCAATCAAAGAGAATACATGACCGCTGAGTGATGTCATGAAGCACTAATGAACTTCTAGAACCCTTGACTTGACCAACTTGGCCTTTAGGATGTAGTGAGATAACTGGCTTTGGTGCAGTTCGAAGTTGGTAGATACTCGATACTACACTCATTGAGGGTTGGTTTCTTGGGATATTTCGGTCGCCATTAAATAGGCTTGAGCTGAAACAATGACCAAGGAAACAGTCCAATGATATTGAGCTCCTTAGAACCCGATTACTATTATTAGGACAGGTTGAGCCAACTAAACTTCAAGAGGGTACTTACCTATAAAACCTCATGCAAGCCTAAAATAATAACTTGTTTGTTATACTTGTACATAACATCATGGAAATCATGAGCATCATATGCATCCACTAACCATTTCAAGGATTTTGGAGATTCATGTTTGTTTTTGTTTTGTAGGATATGGATTCACTTCGCAGGAAAACTATCCAAATCAATCTTGTAAGAATTCCTCCATAACTCAAAGAGCTAGCTTCAAGGATCCCTGAGAACTCTCCATTCACCGAGAGGCATGGTCGTCTACTCAACTTGGTCACCTCTAACACAGAGGAAGATATGATGAAGGTGCTCTTCCAATTCTTTGATCCTTTGCATCATTGCTTCACATTTCCCGACTATCAACTTGTGCCCACTTTGGAAGAATTCTCTCAACTCTTGAGGATTCCCATTCTCAATCAACTACCTTTCAACGGTACGGAAAGAGATCCAAAGCCAGAAGAGATTGCTCAAGCTCTGCACTTGCACTCATCTGATGTCACAACTCATTAGGAAACTAGAAGTGGTGTCAAAGGCTTCTTAGTAAAGTTTCTGTTTGAGAAGGCCCAAAGCTGTTGGAATTCCTTAGACTTGCAAGAATTTGAGGAAATCGTGGCCAACTCATAGATTTGAGTGCCGTCAAAATCTTCATGTCACGCAACCCGGTGCCTACATTACTAGGGGATATCCTGCACTCCTTTCACACTCGTACAATGAGGAAAAGAGGTGTCCTTATGTGTTGCGCTCCCCTCCTGGAAAGATGGTTTATTTCTTATCTTCCCCAATCAGTCTTAAAGAATGAGCAAGGATTAAGGTGGTCACAAAGGTTAATGACACTCAAACATTCAGATATTCATTGGTGCTCTCGATCCAAAGAGAATGTTATCATTATTGACCGTTGTGGGGAATTCCCTAATGTACCTCTACTTGGCATCAGGGGAGGCATCACCTACAACCCATGCTTGGCTCTAAGACAGTTTGGTTATGCCCAAAGGGATAGCCCACATGATATGCTGATTCAAGGCCTAATACGACAACGACAACGATGATCAAGGTCTTCGCCAGAGATTCATCCGAGCTTGGAGGATGCTAAACAAGGTGGATATCAAGACTTTTGGACACAAGAATTCCATCCCTCTTGAGCCTTACCTCAAGTGGGTACGAACCCGCGCTCAAAGTCTAATGGTGCCTTATCCTTCCATTCTCCCGGTGATTATTGAGCCTGTTAAGGAAGGAGAAGTTCCATACACTATCCTACATCCTGACATGCCCACATCTCTTGAAGACCTACAAAGGGATTGGATACAGCTCAAAGGAGAGCGAGATACTTTTGAAGCCCAATTCTACACAAGCGAGAAGAAGGTTTTGGAGCTCACTAGCCTACTTCATGAGGAGAAGACTCTAAACACCTACATTGCACCAAAGAGGATGCACACTACTTTTTTTATCTTAGAGTGTTGTATTATTTTTCCCAAGGGACATTGATGTACTCAAAATCTATCTTATTAATATAACGTGTGTTTCTTTTTGTTTAAAATGAACTTGAATCTTTTAAAGTCCTTGAAAACATTACATATGCACATATCATTCATCATAACATAAACAGGTATTTTGCAACAAGTTTCCTCATCTCTCTACTGTTTATTACAGTAAGATGGATCTCGAACAGACAGTCAAAGATCTTCAAGCTCAAAACATGCAATTTCAACAGTTACTCACAACCCTGGCCAAAGGACAAGAGGAGCTGAAGACTCTGTTGGCAAAAGATAAAAAGAAGAAAGAGAAGAAACCAACTGGTGTTGTAATCATGGGGAGAAGGTTTCAAGGGAAAACTAGGAGAACCTTGAATTTTGCAGCAACATCTGATGAAGGGAAGGGGAAAGAAACAGCAGTTCCTTCAGAATCTGAAGAGGAGGAAGAAGAGGAAGACTACTCTGAGGAACAGTACCCTCCGGCTGATGATAAGTACAGACATCTTGAAGATAATTTGAGCGCTATGGAAATACAAAGGGTGCCAGGCCTAGACTTTGAAGAATTGGGGCTAGTGTCAGGAATTGTGATCCCACCAAAGTTCAAAGTGCCGTTGTTTGCAAAATATGATGGGGTGTCATGTCCTAAAATGCACCTCCAATTATACGTGAGAAAGATTCAGCCGCACTATACCGATAAAGACTTGTGGGTCCATTTTTTCCAAGATAGTTTATCCGGAACACAACTCGATTGGTTTTACCAATTAGAAAGGGCCGACATCCATAACTAGGAAGATCTTGCCGCATCTTTCTATAAACAATACCAATATAATGCAGAATTGGTGCCTACCCGTACTCAACTTCAGAGTATGGCTATGGCTTCAAATGAGGGTTTCAAAGATTACGCGCAGAAATGGAGAGATCTAGCTGGGAGAGTGCAACCCCCTCTGTCTGAAAGGGAGTTGGTGGATATGTTCCTAGGAACTCTATCGGACCCTTTCTTCAACCATTTGATTGGAAGCTTGTCTGCTGGATTTACTGAGTTAATTTTAACCAGAGAGAGGGTGGAAGCTGGTATAAAAAGTGGAAAGATTCAGAAGGATCCGTCTGCCTCTACAGCTGTGAGAAAGCCTTTCACTGGGAAGAAAGAGGTATCTGCTGTTTATCCATAAAGGAACCAAGGGAGAGCTGAACGTCGACCAATGGTAGGGGCCGTTATGATCCCAAAGCTTACATCTGATCAACAAAGGAGTGACCGACCGAGGGTGGAAAGGCCAGTCCGGAAATTCACCAGAATTAATATGACTCTAGCCCAGGTTTTACCACATCTTCTGAAATCTAATTGGAAATTTTAAAGGCAGCTCCAAAGAATCCCAACACAGTGTCCCCTCATTATCACCCAAATTCCAGATGCGCATATCATTCTGAAAGTCTGGGTCACGACACGAACAACTATTGGGATTTGAAAAACAAAATTCAAGACCTTATAGATGCAAAAGAGATTGAGTTTGAGGCGCCCGAGAAACCAAACGTCATTTCCGCTCCTATGCCTAGGCATGGTCACAAGACCAATGCTATCGAAGAAGATTTGTTTGTTACCACAGTGGATGAACTCTTGACTCCTCTCCTAATCGTTAAGATAAATTTGTTGAAAGATGGTGTATTCCCAGGTTGTAATGAAGACTTCAACCTTTGCTTATCCTCACCAACTGTTTGCCTTTTGTTGAAGACAGGCATTCAACGCTTGATAGACAACCAAGAGATTCTGTTCGAAAATGCTCCTATTTCACCTGTTCCTGTTGAAGATGTTTTAATTATAACCATCTCCGCCAATCCTTCCAGGGTCCCCAAAAGACCCGTTAAGATTACATCAACTCCAAAGACTACTCCTCTTATAATCACAATGCCCGGGTCGGTCCTGTATGAATCAGACAAGATGGGCTGGCCGCCGAAGAAATGAGCTCCGAAGAAGAAGACTCCGACATTAGCAATATTGCCGGAACAAGTAAGATTACATGTAGCGGTAGAATCTTCTCTCCAGAAATTGCCCCTCCAAAGGCAGTTTTTAGACCCGTGGCTGTTCCAAAGGTTACCTCAATACCAGTAATCATATCTGCAAGTGCTCCTACTGGAAAAGATGACACAACCCCTGCTGTTATCCCTACCAACACTTCTACTACTGAAATTCGAGGAAAAGGTATTCAAGAAGAGCCTGTCCGGATGAAGGCTCAACCATTGACTATCCCTGAAACCTCCAAGAAGGAAATGGGGGAGATCCTGAGAATAATAAATAAGAGTGGCTATGACGTGGTTGAACAGTTGGGGAAAACTCCCTCCAAGATCTCCATGTTAGCATTGTTGCTGCGTTTTGAGGCACATGCGAAAGCTCTGGTGAAGTTTCTGAAGACAGCCCATGTGCCACAAGAGACATCTGTTGACCAATTCCAAGATTGTGTAGCCAGTCTGACAACTGATAATGGCCTAGGATTCTCTGATGCTAATTTGACACCAAAAGGGAGAAAGCACAATGAGGCATTACATGTATCTGTGGAGTGTAGAGGAACCTCTGGCCCATGTCTTGGTGGACACTGGTTCATCTTTGAACGTTTTAGCGAAGAAAGCTCTCGACAGATTGGATTATGAAGGACTAAATTTGAAACCCAGTAACATATTCGTAATAGCATTTGATGGCTCAAAGATTCCACGGAGAGGTGGACATCCCCATAAAGGTGGGAACTCAGACTTTCAACTCAACTTTCTATGTAATGGACATACGCCCCTCTTACTCTTGTCTGCTAGGACGGCCCTAGATCCATAATGCTGGTGCTGTCACCTCTACACTACACCAGATGCTGAAGTACCCGGTCCATGGAAATATTATCACTGTACACGGAGAGGAAGAGTACATGATTAGCCATCTAAATTCTTTCCGGTATATAGAGTTGGATGGCGAGTTCATTGAAACTCCTTTTCAACATTTCGAAGAAGTCTCTCAAGAGGTAGAGGTAACCAAAACGGTATCCCAAATCCCCAAGATCACAAGACCTCCGCTTCAGATGTCATCTCTAAAGTACGCCAAGGCAGTAGTAGAGGAGGGTGGATGCACCATCTGGGGGCAACTTCCAGACATTCCCTATAAATCTGACAAGTTTAGCTTAGGGTTTACTTCAAAAGCTCAGAAGGTTGTAGGTCATGCCCGTGCTGGAGGGCCACCTCTGAAGATTAGCAACCAAGAGGTCAATGCAGTGGAAGATGGTGAAGAAGATGGCAGCTTGGAGGATTGGATATTTCCTACTATCAGCGGAGGACTTCGCAATTAGGAAGCCAGAGACTTTGTCCCAATAACTTTCATCTCTCAGTAATTTATCTTTTACATTCCTGTTGGACTTGTAATATTCACAAACAATCCACACATTAAAAACCTTGTGTCTTACCCGAGGCACAATGGTCCATTTGTAAGGGTTTTTATTTCATCTTCATATGACATTCAATGAATCATGGGCGTTTTTTCACATACAAACCTTTTGTGCTCATTGTCTCGCTTTTACATTTTATTGTTTAAAGACGGCTATACCCTTACACACACACACTCACAAATGCAGGTACCCTTCCATTCCGGATCCCATGGGTAACGATACTGCTATGGCCTTTAGTGACTCTGAAGATCTAATCTACCAAGCCGAAGACGAAGGTGAGGAAGATTGTGAAGTACTAGGGGAATTGTCCAGACTACTACAACAAGAGGAAAGATCTATTCAGCCTCATGAGGAAGATAAAAAGGAAATCAGGGTGGGTGCCAATCTAGAGCCGAGTGTCAAGGAGCGTCTAATTCAGCTATTGCATGATTATGTTGAGATCTTTGCCTGGTCATACGAAGACATGTCAGGACTTGATACAAACATCGTGGTACATTGTTTACCCACAAGAGAAGAATGTCCACCAGTGAAACAAAAAGTCCGCTGCATGAGACCTGACATGTCAGAGAAGATCAAAGCGGAAGTCATGAAACAATTCAATGCTGGATTCTTGGCTGTCACTTCCTATCCTCAATGGGTTGCCAACATTGTTCTCGTGCCTAAAAAGGACGGCAAAGTACGAATGTGCATGTATTATAGAGATTTAAATAGGTCCAGCCCTAAAGATGATTTTCCACTTCCCCACATCGATATCCTGGTTGACAATACGGCCCAACATAAAGTATTTTCCTTCATGGACGGATTCTCAGGTTATAACCAAATCAAAATGGAACCTGAGGACATGGAGAAAACTACATTTGTCACACAGTGGGGCACATTCAGCTATAAAGTGATGCCATTCGGACTGAAGAATGCTGGGGCAACCTATCAGCACGCCATGGTAGCCTTATTTCACGATATGATACATCATGAGATAGAGGTCTATGTAGATGACATGATAGCCCAATCACAAACTGAAGAGGAGCACCTTGGCCATTTGCAAAAGTTGTTTGAGAGATTGAAGGAGTACAAACTAAGGTTGAATCCAAACAAGTTCACATTCGGAGTCCGGTCCGGTAAACTCTTAGGTTTTGTTGTCAGCAACAAAGGCATCAAGGTTGATCCTGCCAAGGTTAAAGCGATACAAGAAATGCCTGCTCCTCATACTGAGAAGGAAGTCAGAGGATTCTTGGGACGCCTGAACTATATTGCCAGATTCATTTCTCACCTAACAACTACTTGTGAACCAATCTTCAAATTATTGAAGAAAGATCAAGTAGTCAGATGGAATGATGAATGTCAGATTGATTTTGACAAGATCAAAGAGTATTTACAAGAGCCTCCTGTTTTGATGCCTCCAATCGAGGGAAGACCACTGATCATGTATCTGACCGTTTTAGAGAACACAATGGGTGTGTGTATTGGGGCAGCATGACGAGTCTGGCCGAAAAGAGCACACTATTTACTACCTGAGCAAAAAGTTAACCGACTATGAAACCAGATATTCGCTGCTCGAGAAAACTTGTTGCGCTCTGGTATGGGCTGCTCGCCGGTTAAGACAGTATATGTTGACTCATACTACTTTGTTGATATCTAAGATGGATCCGATAAAGTACATCTTCGAAAAGCCTGCTCTGTCTGGGAGGATAGCTATATGGCAGATGATCCTAATAGAATATGACATACAATACACTACCCAGAAAGCTATAAAGGGCAGTGTGCTAGCTGATCATCTTACTCATCAAGCTGTAGAAGATTATGAGTCCATGAAATTTGAATTCCCAGATGAAGACATCATGACATTAGACATTTGTGAAGAAATCAGACCATATGACGGACCTGACCAAGGATCCCGATGGACCCTGTTCTTTGATGGGGCATCCAATGCACTTGGTAATGGTATCGGTGCTGTACTCATATCTCCGGAAGGGTGTCATACTCCCTTTACTTCCAGACTTTGCTTCAACTGTACGAACAACATGGCGGAATACGAAGCATGCATCTTTGGTCTCAAGGCTGCCATAGACTTGGGAATCAAATCTTTAGATGTGTTTGGAGATTCAGATTTGGTCGTCAGTCAGATCAAAGGAGAATGGGACACTAAGCACCCAAATCTTATCCCTTACAAAGAACATGTTCTGACATTGCTGCCACATTTTGAGAAGATTACCTTCGAGCACTTCCCGCGAGAATAAAATCAGCTAGAAGATGCTCTAGCCAGAATGTCATCTATATTTAAACATAATTGGGATAACGAAGCTCCCCAAATCACCATCGACCAAATGGATAAACCGACACACTGTCACGAGATTAATACCGAAGAGGTAGGGGACTAGCCTTGGTTCCATGAAGTCAAGAGGTATCTCGTGGCTCAATAATATCCAGAAGGAGCTTCAATCAATGATAAGAAGTTCTTAAGGAGATTCTCTGCTAAGTTCTTCCTGAGTAATGACATCCTGTACAAACGCAATCATGACTCCATTCTGCTCCGGTGTGTGGATAAGATTGAGGCTGAAAAGATCATGGCTGAATTACATGAAGGTACTTTTGGAACTCACTCCAGTGGGCATACAATGGCAAAGAAAATCCCAAGGGCAGGCTATTATTGGTCTACCATGGAAGCAGACTGCTATCAACACTCTCGGACCTATCATAAGTGTCAAATTTATGCGGACAAGGTGCACGTACCTCCGGTTCCTCTGAATGTCTTGACGGATCCTTGGCCCTTTGCTATGTAGGGAATTGATATGATTGGGGAGATCAAGCCTACAGCCTCCGATGGATACCGCTTCATCCTAGTGGCCATTGACTATTTTACAAAATGGGTCGAAGCAGCTTCCTTTGCATCCGTTACTAAGAATGTTATTGCCCGCTTCATCAAGCAGAATCTTATTTGCCGGTACGGTATCCCAGAAAGGATCATCACTGATAATGGTACCAACCTTAACAATACCATGATCACCGCCTTGTGAGAACAGTTCAAGATTCAGCATCACAATTCATCCCCCTATCGGCCAAAGATGAATGGTGCCATTAAAGCTACAAATAAAAACATTAAAAAGATCATACAGAAAATGACAGTCACCTACAAGGACTGGCATAAGATTCTACCATTTGCTCTCCACGGGTATCGTACCAAGGCTCGCACATCAACTGGGGCAACACCCTATTCTTTGGTTTATGGCATGGAGGTTGTCTTGCCTATTGAGGTTCAGATCCCTTCTTTGAGAATTATGAAGGATGCAGGTTTGAATGAGGACGATTGGTTCCAGACTCGACTTGATCAACTAAATTTAATTGATGAAAAGAGACTTAATACTGTTTTCCATGGTCAGATGTATCAAAAATGGATGATCAAGGCTTTCAAAAAGAAAGCCAGACGCCAAGTATATCAAGTTAGAGATCTAGTGATCAAGCGCATCATCTTGCCACAAAGTGATCCCAGGGGCAAATGGACTCCTACCTATGAAGGACCATTTATAATCAAGAACATATACTCCGGTGGGGAAATGATATTAACCACCATGGACGGTGACGACCTGCCACACCCTGCGAACACGGACATAGTCAAAAGATACTATGCATAAGAGACCTACTAGGTTGACACACCTAGGCAAAACAAGGGCATCCCGATGAACCAAAAGGGTTCGGGCAAAAATTAGGGATAAAATATAAAAGATCTGTACACCCGGCAAGTTGAAAACCCGAAAGGGCGACTTGGGCAACAAAGGGTTTCCCGGTGAACTGAAAACCCGAAAGGGCGATCCAGGCAAAACTAGGGAATTAAAGCGTATGACTATGTCCCATCGGATCACTTGAAGGACAACCTCTTGACTTCTACTGACAAACTCAGAGTTTCTGATTAATTCAATCATCTTCAGAAGAAGCAACAAATAGACAAGATATTTGGAGATACGAAGGCTATAGCAGAATGGAAACCCCATGGGATTATTACACATAACTATCTTTCTTTGTATAAAGCTTTTCTTGCTTTTTTATGGCATCATTATCTTACTAGAATGATTGTCTCCTTTGTACAAAATACTTATTCAAAGTTAATACGAAGATATCTCTTTGAAAATACAGAAAACTATTTGCCTTTTCTTTACACTTGTGTTTTATTTGCAAAAACGTTCAATGATTCATTAATGAACATATGCATTTAAACATAATTATTGTTTACAAATAAACAAAATGAGAAAGATAATTACTGATAGGGTGAAAGAGCCGGAAAACGTCTCTAGGCTATTCCATAAGCAATCCCCACAATACGTCATTTAGATCCTCAGCGGAACTAAAACTTCAAATTATTAATCCCCAGTAGAAGTCGTCAAAATTCTCGGGATCCCCCAAGCAGATCTTACAAGAAATACATGGCATTGCCCTTACAACGGAATTTATTTCTCTCAACGGGAGTTCGTCAGTACTTCAATTTCAAGACATGAAAATTCAACATATCCTCAGCAGCATTCATGGATTTATTTTCCTCAAGCAGGCAGCAATACATCAAATCAGCTTACATGCGCATACATTACATCTATACATCATAAACATTGATTAAAGAAAATACATTGCATCATACCTTTCCATGCATCCTAATTTTGTGTTTTAGCTAACATTTTACCCTTTTCAGGATAAGATTAACAGCTACCATTAACAATATGCAATCACGATACAATACAGATACGCTCCAGACATGGATGCCATTCTGTTACTCATTCAGGTTTCAAGTTCAGATACAGTACAGATACGCTCTAGAAACGGATGACATTCTGATACTCATTCAGATTTAGACTTTAGATACAGTATGGATACGCTCCAGACACAGATGCCAATCTGATACTCATTCAGATTCAGCCTTCAGATATAGCATAAATACGCTCTAGACATGGAAGCTATTCTGATACCCATTCAGATACAGTACGGATACGCTCCAGTCACGGATGCCATTCCGATGCTTATTCAGATTTAACTTTCAGATACAGTACGGATATGCTCCAGACACGGATGCCATTCTGATACTCATTCAGATTCAACTTTCAGATACAGTACAGATACGCTCCAGACACAGATGCCTTTCTGATGCTTATTCAGATTCAACTTTCAGACACAGTACCAATACGCTCTAGACACAGATGCCATTCTGATACTCATTCTTTCATCTTACAATTTACAATTCAACAAACATTCTTGGATGGCATCTAAAAGCCTATCTCCAACAAGATTCTATCACTTCTCCAAATTGCATCTTTAAGCCCATTCCCTCAACTACACATTGAAGATGTGAAAAACATAAGAAGGGGGGGTTGAATTGAAAAACTTGGATCAAAAAAAGCTTAATGACACAATATTTTTATCCTGGTTCATTTGATCTCAAACTACTCTAGTCCACCCGTCAAGGTGATTTCGCCTCTCTCCAACGAGGTCTTAATCCACTAATCTCAAAAGATTACACAGCTACTTTAACAATTGTTAAAGTCTTCTTGAGTACAACCACAAACCGGTTAATCTCAAGGAAATATTTTACAAATAATTGAACAAGAATGTGTTGTTGTTTTCTAACAAAACAGTTTATCACAACTGTGATAATTACACAGGTTAAGCTTATAGTATAGAATAAATTTGCTAGATCTTGAATAAGCGTGGTTTGGAATTCTCTGCAAATTGATGTGTGCATATGTACGTGCTTCTTTTGCAAGAAGACTTCTTTATATAGAAAAACAAGAGACGTTGTCCATAAAGCAAGTTTAATGTTAATACCACACTTTCCTTTTATAGAAGATATTGTCTGAAGAAAGCCGTTGGCATTTAATCCTGTCTTGAATAATTAGTAATGCTTCAGAGTCTTCTTTGCTTTAACTGCTGATGACGCTTCAGAGTGTTGATGACTTGGTTGATATGTCTTTGTTCAGAGTCAGAGTTTACTTGTTTAAGCGCAGATTCTGGTCATCAAACTTCAGCGTAAAAACTGTTTTGCTTCAGCGTGTAATACTTTAGCTTATCTTCTGATGCTGATCCCATCAGAACTTCTGCATACATAAAACATATTTTTAATGTGAATATTTTTTCTTTGTATATGTTCTTTGTATTATTTTATTCTTTGTATTTTTTATCATCAAAACGCTAATCAAGGGTTGTAGAATCAAACTATGTTCTAACAATCTCCCCCTTTTTGATGATGATAAAAACCAGATTTTTCAATTAAAAATAAAGAATAAAAAGTATAGAATTAAGAAGAAAAACTCCCCCTGAGTTGATTATTTCCCTTAAATTCTTTGAGTCCTTGAGCATCAGAATTTGACTACGTCTTTCATCAGAGTTTTGTACTTAGAGTTTTGTACCTGTTCAAGCTTTTTAGAAGAAAGAAGTTAAGTAGTTAAGAATGTTTGAGACTTCTGTCTCAGTAATCCGTTATTGAAAATATCTTATTCTTTATCCCCCTTTTTGTCAGTTATCAAAAAGGCTATATAATCAGAGCTAAAAAAGATTTATATTAAAAATAAGAAGCAATGATAGGAAGTTCAGAACAACAGCAATGTAGAATAAATATTACAGATAAACAGATTTTAAAAACACAGGAAAAATCTAAGAGGGAGGAGGAAGGCGCGTGAACAAAGCTTACAACAAGCCCTTGATGTGGGTGTTGGTTTCCTCTTGCTTGCTTAACATACTCTTGATTTCCTTGATTGTATCATCCTATTTATCCAACCTTTCCTGAATAACAATATATGCTCTCTTCAGTTCTTCCAGAGTTTGCCTTTCCTGGGAGGGAGCTGGAGAATCTTCAGAAAATGGAAGCTTCTCAGAGCATTCTGCAACTTGATCATTTTGAACCAATTCCTCTGCAAAAATCATCTCATCTGTAGCAGCAGTCAGAGTGAGACCTTCTGACTCTGGTTGAACATTGTCTGATGGATGATGTTCTGACCAGGGAGTATTTTCCAGAGGGAGAATCTCTTCCTTGAGCAGTTGGCTCAGAAATTGGTCTTCGAATACCTTTAGTAGATTGCTGAAATTCGGTTGAACCTGTCTGTAGCACTGTTCTTGCATCTTATGAGTTTTAGAACTTATCCATTTTCTGAAACTTGTCCAAAGATAGTCTGAGGCAGCAGGATTGGTCATCTCAAGACTAGCTTGCTTCAGGGAGGTTATCCATTTTTGCATTTCTTTCCTTTTAGCAGCTTTTGGAGTCAGCTGGGATGATCCTTCTGCTGCTGCCTTTCTTTTCTTGTTCTTCTTCAACACAACTTTTGGAGCCTCCTGTTGCAAGTCCTGAATATTTACCCCTGGTGCAGTGCCATCTGCCTTGCATGCATCCAAATATCTGACGATAATCTCAGGCTTGGAATGAATTTCTGAGAACATAGGGAAATCATCGAGAGGGATTCTTCTGGAAGTAATGGTTGCAAAGGATGCAACATTGGGTTCCTTTCTGATGTTCTCAATAATTTTCATCTTTTTCAGATTCTTTGCATTCAAAGGCTTCCTAGCAGTTGCCTCTAGAGAGCTGATTTCTTGTGCTTTTGTTAGATGCTCTATCAGCCTATTCTCTATCAGAATATCTAATATTAGCCTTCCAAGGGGTATCCAGTCCCTTTTGGTACGCTCATCTTCTCTAGTCTCCTTAACACTGGTCCTCAGATGATTGAATAGCAAGTGAGCCAGATTTACCTTAGTCTTCTGAGAGATAAAGTAGATCAGAAACTTCTGATCAATGTTTATGTAGTCAGGAGAGCTGGTTGGCTTCCTGTGGTTGATGCATCCCAGAATTATCTTAGCCCATATTCCGTGATGATCCTTCAGGTCCCTTATCTTGCCGGAGGGAAGAGCCAGAGTGAAAATTTCTCCTGCAATTGAAGCAACATCAGCACATCTTTCAGCCATGTCTATACACCTTACGCCACCACCACTGGAACCTATCAGTCTTGCAATTAGGTCTTCAGTAATTACTATCTTCTTCCCCAGTACATACGAAGTGACTTGATGGTTGGAGGATGAAGCATGAATCCATAATTCCTTCACAAGGATTGGAAACATTGGACCTAGAAGACGGTTAAAATACCTGTTCCATCCTTGAGCTTTTACCTCTTCAGAAAGATTGAATCAATTTTCTTGAAGACTTTCAAAATCCACGATTAGTACTGAAAGCACTTCTAGGTTGTCAATGGGCGTGAGGAGAGTTCTGAACGGTTCTTCATATAGTTCCATAGATTTTGTTCTCTGAGTACTGGTATTTGGGATGCTTGAGGAAGCCATGTTCACACAGGAAATTTGAAAAAAATGAAAGGGTTTTGAAAGTACACACAGAAAACAATTTAAAATGTATTGTGAGAGTAAAAGTGAAAGAGTGTAAAGTGTGAGATTTGTGTTTAAATAGATTTTTGAAAACATAAACTGCAAGAGAGAGAAATAATTAGTAATGACTATAAGCATTAATGACAGCTGATTTTAGGGGATTCAGAAAGATATTGGAACGGTTACCCATGACATATGTCTCAATGCACCCAATCAGCGCTTTTGACCTTTCAGAAAAGTGAACGCGTGTTCAGCCTCAGAAGGTAGCTGATGAATGGATGACAAATGTTTGCTTGCGTGAATAACACACATCTATCCTTGAAATGAAACGCTCAAATCTTCATGGATAGATTCTGATGCAATATGTACTTCCAAAATTCTGAAGATTAAGATATGTAAATAAAACAGTTTATTCTGGGCAAAGCTTCATGCTGAGATGTTTTAGAATGAAGTTAAACCTATCTTCAGAAAGAGGTTTTGTAATGACATCAGCCCATTGATGGTCTGTGTCAATAAATTTTAAATTAAGAATCCCTTTCTGAATATAGTCCCTAATAAAATGATGTTTTATTTCTATATGCTTAGCCCTAGAATGCAAAATAGGATTTTTACTGAGGCAAATAGCAGAAGTATTGTCACAGAGGATAGGAATGTTACTCTCAAATATATTGAAGTCCTCAAGTTGACTTTTCATCCAGAGCATTTGTGTGCTGCATCCAGCTGCTGCTATGTATTCAGCTTCTGCTGTTGATAGAGCTATTGTGGATTGTCTTTTGCTGGACCATGAGATCAAATTTTCTCCCAGAAACTGGCAGCTCCCATAAGTGCTTTTACATTCTACTTTGTCTCCAGCAAAATCAGCATCACAGTATCCTACTAAGCTGTAATAATTTGATTTTCTATAAAACAAACCCAGATTAGCAGTACCTTTCAGATACTTGAAAATTCGCTTAACTACTGTTAAGTAGGATTCTCTAGGATCTGATTGGAATCTAGCACAAATGCAAACACTGAATAGAATGTCAGGCCTTGAATCCGTCAGATACAGAAGAGAACCAATCATACCTTTGTAGACCTTATGTTCTACCTTTTTACTTACCTCTTCTTTCTCCAGAATGCACGTGGGATGCATTGGAATCCTTGAGGGCTTACATTCTGAGAGATCAAATTTCTTCAGAAGTTCTCTGACATATTTGCTCTGATGAATGTAAGTTCCTTCTGGAGTTTGATTTATTTGAATGCCCAGAAATAATTTTAGTTCCCCCATTAGGCTCATCTCAAATTCTGCCTGCATACATTTAGCAAACTCTCTTCCCAGAGAGGGTTTAGTGGATCCAAATATGATGTCATCAACGTAAACCTGACACACTAATATGTCATTCTTAACTGTCTTACAAAACAAGGTTGTGTCCACTTTCCCTCTGGTGAATTCCTTTTCTAACAGGAAGTTACTTAGTCTTTCATACCAAGCTTTGGGAGCTTGTTTCAGACCATAAAGTGTCTTCTTTAGTTCGAAAACATATTCTGGATTTTTGGAACTTTCAAAACCAGGGGGTTGGTGCACATATACCTCTTCTTCTATATAGCCATTTAAGAATGCACTTTTGACATCCATCTGATATAGAGTGATGCCTTTATTAACAACAAAAGATATTAAAAGTCTGATAGATTCTAACCTGGCGACTGGAGCAAAGGTTTCTGTATAGTCTATCCCCTCTTGCTGACTATAACCTTGTGCTACCAGACGTGCTTTGTTTCTGATGACTTCACCTTGTTCGTTTAGTTTGTTTTTGAACACCCATTTTGTACCAATGATGTTGAATCCTTTTGGTTTGGGAACCAGATCCCATACGTCATTTCTTGAGAATTGATTTAGCTCCTCTTGCATTGCCAAAATCCAGTCATTGTCTAGAAGTGCTTCATCAATTATTGTTGGTTCAATCAGAGAAACCAGTCCCATGAGGGATTCTTTAGAGATTCTAAAGGTAGATCTTGTTCTGATTGGATCTTCCTTCCTTCCTAAAATTGTTTCTTCTGGGTGATCAATGCTGCTTCTGGATGGTCTTTTCTGGAGTTGATCAACAGAAGGTGCTGGATTGCTTGTAGTGGCTCTTTCTGATGTTGAGGGAGTGTCTCTATTGAGAGCCTTTGATAATTTGTCTTCAGTACCTGTAAGTTCAACTTCCATACCTGCAAGGAATTCATTCTGCTTGGACTTTTGAGAGTCAAGCTTATCATCAAACCGAACACTGATTGACTCTTCAACAATCTGTGTTTCTGTATTGTATACTTTGTACCCTCTTGAGCGTTCAGAGTATCCTAACATAATACACTTTTGTGCTTTGGAGTCAAACTTGTTCAAATAATTTTTTGTATTCAAAATAAAACATGTACATCCAAATGGATGAAAATAAGAAATGTTGGGTTTTCTGTTCTTCCACAATTCATATGGAGTCTTTTCCAGAATAGGTCTTATGGAGATTCTATTCTGAATATAACACGCTGTGTTTATTGCCTCTGCCCAGAATATCTTAGCAACGTTAGTCTCGTTGATCATGGTTCTGGCCATTTCTTGCAATGTTCTGTTCTTTCGTTCTACAACTCCATTTTGCTGGGGAGTTCTAGGACAAGAGAAATCATGCAGAATGCCTTTTTCATTAAAGAATATTTCAAAAATTTTATTTTCAAATTCTCCACCATGATCACTTCTGACTTTGACGATTCTAAGATCCTTTTCATTCTGAACTTGGTTGCAGAAGGTAACAAATATAGAGTGTGACTCGTCCTTGTGTCTTAAGAACCTTACCCATGTCCATCTGCTATAGTTATCTACGATTACTAACCCATACTTCTTGCCACTGACTGAAGTAGTTTTTACTGGTCCAAATAAGTCAATGTGCATAAGTTCTAATGGCTTAGAGGTGGAAACAACATTTTTGGATTTGAAAGCAGGTTTTGCAAACTTGCCTTTCTGACATGCTTCACACAAAGCATCTGAATTGAACTTCAGGTTAGGAAGTCCTCTGACCAGATTGAGTCTGTTAATCTGAGATATTCTTCTCATACTAACATGCCCCAATTTTCTGTGCCAGATCCATTGCTCGTTGTTAACAGACAGTAGACATTTTACATTCTGACTTTTTAGTTCAGAAAGTTTGATTTTATAAATGTTGTTTTTCCTCTTTCCATTATATAGGATAGTCCCATCTTTCTGACTAACAGCTTTGCATGAATTTTGATTGAAGATTATATCATAACCATTATCACTTAATTGACTTATGAATAACAGGTTATGCATTAATCCATCAACTAATAAAACATTACTTATAGAGGGAAGATTTCCATTACCTACTGTTCCAGAGCCAATGATCTTTCCTCTCTGATTTCCTCCAAAGCCCAGGTGGCCTCCAGGCTTAAGTTCCAGGATTTGGAACATATGCCTTCTTCCCGTCATGTGTCGTGAGCAGCCAGAGTCCAGGTACCATGATTGGTGTCTTTGCTTTGCTGCTAAAGATATATGCCACATGTATGATTTTATCCTTAGGTACCCATATTTTCTTGGGTCCTGATTTGTTAGTTTTATCAAAATTCTGATTGAATTTTTGTTTGGCAGAATAATCACTACTCGTGTATTTTATGTCGTGTGTGTGCCCATATATAAAGTGTGAATCAAGTGGAGTGCGTTTTATAACTAAGTCCATGGCATTTTTTGGTGTAGGTACCTTACCTTGATATCCTATCCCTTTTCTTCCATTTCTGCTAACTCCATAGATCATTGAAGCCATCTTGCTTCTATCTATGTTTTTAGCTAGAAACTTCTGAAAGCTGTGATCATACTCTTTGATGATCTCATCAGCGTTGCTGGGAGTTTCAGGGATTGTTTCCTTCTGAAAGTTTTGCAACTGGTTTTCTAATTTTGAAAATTTTCCTTTTAACTCAGAATTCTCCAATCTGAGACTCTCGGTCTTATCAGAGTCAGAAGTAAGATTTATTTTCAGGTTTCTGAATTTGACTCTGATCTGCTGATACCTTTCCAGAATTTCATTAAGGCTTTCAGCAAGTTCAGCCTTAGTAAAGTTTATAGTAAAGTCAAGGAATACCTCTTCAGTGTCTGATTCTGAGTCTGAACCAGAAGCTTCACTGTCTTCAGATACATTTGCCATGAGAGCCATGTTTGCTCTTTCATCATCTGATTCTGAGTCAGCTTCAAATGTGTCAGAATCATCCCATGTAGCCATGAGGCTTTTCTTCTTTTCCTTGATAAACTTCTTTTTTGGCTTCTCCTTCTGAAGCTTTGGGCAATCACTTTTGTAGTGCCCTTGCTCGTTACATTTATAGCAGATGATGACTTTTTTGTTTGGCTTTCTGTATCTTGAAGAGCCTTCAGATCTTCTGTGTCTAGAGGAAGACTCTGACCTTCTGTATCTGGAAGAAGATTCATTCTGATTTTCTGATCTTCTGGGATTCCTGAACTTTCTTTGCCTCTGCTTCCACAGTTGATTCACCCTTCTGGAGAGGAGAGACAGTTCATCTTCTTCTGATGAGGATCCATCAGAGATTTCTTCAACGGCCTGCAAAACTTTGGAGTCAGATTTTCTGTTAGATTTTAAAGCTAATGGCTTACCTTGCTTTTGAGATTCGTCTTCTTCTAGCTCTATCTCGTGACTTCTGAGGGAGCTGACAAGTTCCTCCAGAGAGATTTTGTTGAGATCTTTGGCTAGCTTAAGCATTGTGACCATTGGCCTCCGCTGTTTTGGCAAGCTTATGATGATCTTCTTAACATGATCAGCAGTGGAATACCCTTTGTCAAGAACTTTTAGACCAACAACAAGAATTTGGAATCTTGAAAGCATAGTTTTTATTGATTCACTGTCTTCCATCTTGGATGCCTCATACTTCTGAATGAGCGCAAGGGCTTTGGTTTATTTGACTTGAATGTTTCCTTCATGAGTCATTCTCAGAGAATCAAACATATTCTTGGTAGTTTCTCTGTTTGATATTTTCTCATATTCTGAATATGAGATGGTGCTGAGAAGAATTGTTCTGGCCTTGTGATGATTTCTGAATTCACACTTTTGCTGATCAGACATCATTTTCCTATCAATCTTCTGACCATATCCATCCACTAGGTGCGTGTATCCATCAGTCACCATGTCCCACAGATCAGCATCATGGGCCAGAAAGAAACTCTCAATTCTGTCTTTCCAGTAGTCAAAGTTCTCTCCATCAAAGACTGGAGGTTTGCCACTGAATCTGTCCCTTTCTTCATTGTTATCATTGCTGATGTTTTGACTTGGTCCTGCCATTGTGTTTTTCTGACGCTGGATCTTGTACTGACACAGTTAAGTGTTTAAGCTCAGAACCAGACGCTCTAATGCCAATTGAAGACGTGAAAAACACAAGAAGGGGGGGTTGAATTGAAAAACTTGGATTAAAAACAGCTTAATGACACATTATTTTTATCCTGGTTTATTTGATCTCAAACTACTCCAGTTCACCCGTCAAGGTGATTTCGCCTCTCTCCAACGAGGTCTTAATCCACTAATATCAAAAGATTACACAACTACTTTAACAACTGTTAAAGTCTTCTTAAGTACAACCAAAAACCGCTTAATCTAAAGGAAATCTTTTACAAATAATTGAACAAGAATGTGTTGTTGTTTATTAACAAAATAGTTTAACACAACTGTGATAATTACACAGGTTAAGCTTATAGTATAGAATAAATTTGCTAGAGCTTGAATAAGTGTGGTTTGGAATTCTCTGCAAATTGATGTATGCTTACGTATATGTTTCTTTTGCAAGCAGACTTCTTTATATAGACAAACAAGAGACGTTGTCCATAAAGCAAGTTTAATGTTAATAACACACTTTCCTTTTGTAGAAGATCTTGTCTGAAGAAATCCGTTGGCATTTAATTTTGTCTTGAATAATTAGTAACGCTTCAGAGTCTTCTTTGCTTTAACTGCTGATGACGCTTCAGAGTGTTGATGACTTGGTTGATATGTCTTTGTTCAGAGTCAGAGGTTACTTGTTTAAGCGCAGATTTTGGTCATCAAACTTCAGCGTAAAAACTGTTTTGCTTTAGCGTGTAATACTTTAGCTTATATTCTGATGCTGATCCCATCAGAACTTCTGCATACATAAAACATATTTTTAATGTGCATATTTTCTCTTTGTATATATTCTTTGTATTTATTTATTCTTTGTATTTGTTATCATCAAAACGCTAATCAAGGGTTGTAGAATCAAACTATGTTCTAACACACATTGTCGAGTACAAATTTATGGGCACTCTAGTGTCCAATCATCTTTCACCTTCGAGTCACGAACGGAAAAACTCGCCATCTAACTCTTCAGGTTTAAGAAGATTGAACAGGGGCAGATGTTGTTCCCCAAAATTTGCCCTCTCATTTATCAAAACTTTTCTCACAAGATTTCTTTGACTCAAGACTGGATTAGGGTTTGGTCAGCTCAAGGCATCTCATCATGGATTGATGACCCAAAGTTAGGGTTTAAGGTTGCACAAGTATTTTTGGACTATCAATGCTTCATGTGACTTTCAAATATGATTATGGATCCATAAGATCACTCAGGACAAGTTTCAAGCCTTGAACCACATTTTTGATAAGACAATTGGATAATTGACCTAAAAATCAGCTGTATTGGGGGAAAAGTTAACCATGGCCAATTTACTGTCAAATTTCATAATTCTTGATCCACATCAACATTTTAAGCTTATATGTATCATTTGGTCAAGTTTGGACCACAATTCCTCAATAAATTTGATCAAATAATCAAAAGGGCAAAATGGTCAGAATTAGGGTTTTGACTGAGAAAGGGTAATTTTAAATTTTTAACCTAGCCAATGATCAATTGAGTTAAAGCATGATTTCAAGGATTCAATTTAATCATCTTGACCTAATTACATGGCTCAAAACATTTCAATTTCATTGGATTGACAGATGAAGTTTGCAGTCAACTAATCAAAAGTCAATTGTACACTGAAAAGTCAAACTTTGACTTTTTGGTCAAAATCAAGTGCCAAGGCTCATAATTCATCAAAACAAGTCAAAATGTGAAAGTTTTTCATCAAAAAATCCAAGTTTGAAGATTAGGGTTTGAATTTGAAATTTTTCTTAACTTAGAAAATTTTCTAAGTATAGAAAATTTCTTATTTTTTCTCAACTTTAAGCCATTGTTTCACCATGATGCGTAATGATTCAAAGAAAGTTCCCAAAATGAAAGTTGTATACCTCCATGAAATTTACAACTTTTCTTCACACACTTTTCCCTAAAGATGCTTGGATCTCAAGATATAAATTTATGAATACATGCTCATGAACTAAATAACGTAGTGAAATTTTGCCCCAATTTAGGCAGGTTTTGGACCCAACTTCATGGCAATTTTTCACCTAGTTCCCATAGGTATCTTGAAATGCATTTCAAATATGAGTTATAGAGAACATTTCAAGATTTACAAAATGTCCAAGAACTCCTCAAGATCAGTTTTGAGTAGAGAGAATCGAAGAGATGAAGTTGGCAATTTCTCATTTTTTGTCCAAGCCATTTCATGAAGAACAAAGTTCCAATCAGTACCTATGCTGCCTAATCCATGCTTTACAGGTCCCAAACTTGTTCCTCACTCCTTAATTTAATGCTTACTCAGTTGACAAAGCTTTGATCCAAGCCTTTAAGCCATTACCCAAGTTGCAATTCCTTAAATGGCATAAAGTGACCATTGCCATTTTGAAAAAGCTCAACTTTTTCCACTTTCCAATTCTTGAGCATTGAACCTGTCTCCATTGTACATACAAGTCTTGCAGGCCTAAAGCAAATTGTACAAGTTCATACCAACCCTAAGAAATCCAGTACAAGCATGGTAATCCTTGTCCCTTCACTTTACTTCAAAAGCAAGAAAGGTCGCAAAAAGGTGAAAACTGGCAAATCTGTTGGAGGGTTGACATGAAACCAATTCCATACTAATATACAAACATAACACAAGACACGATTACTTGAAACCTGAAACACTCCTAAACTGAAAGACACCAAAAAACTGTCAAAACTTGTAGTTTTTGCATAAGCATACCAATCTCCCATTTGGCTCGTGCGTTTCAAGTCTTGATCATCAAAGTACCTTACCTACTTGATATCTAACTGATCCAGACCTTCATCCCTGTCCTGTAACCCCTTCTCCATCATCTTCCATTTTTGTTTTCAAAGCTTGCAGGTTGACTTGCCAAGGAGTTTCAGACACTTTCAAGGCAAGGCAAGGGTTGGAATACTTTCAGGGAGGTCCAAGGAAGCTCAAGCAAGCATCAGGCCTTCATCAAACTCACTCCAGTTCCATCCATGATTTCAACTAAAGGAGGTAAAATCTCAACTTATATCTCCTTGTACAGGCAACCATTGGCCATGATTTGTGAATAAATAATGTAGTTCTCATTGCAACGAAACTGTACATATCTTTATCTTGCATTTATTTGACCTGAGTTGGGAGAATTTAGAACTTGAAGTTTTTGAAAAATTTAGGTTTTATTTTAGGGCTTTTAAAATTCATCCTGATTTTTGATTGTTATCTTACATACCTTATATGGTTAGAATCGTGAGATCAAGTACTACAACTTTCATGTTATGAGTTTTCATTTTCATGGAAGAATGAGAGAGTTACAGGACATCTGGCCAAGCTTGAGGAAGAAGATGAAGTACATGGCAAGGACTTGTTTCATGTTATGTTATTTTCGTTTCACTTAAGACAATGGATGTATAGCCACCCCAGTGGAAAAGTAGCGCGCTGGTGAGACCCATGTCCTGGGTTCGAACCTGGGCGCTACTTTTGTTTTCCATATTTTTCCATTTTTTAAGCTTTGCTATGTTTTTGCAGGATGGGCCTCCATCTTTGGGCCATAGTTCTTTTTGCTAACATGCTTCCCTTAGTCTGCTTATTATACCCCCCTTGACCCATTATTTTCCATACATTTTTATTTAATTTATTTTTGTTTTCATTAATATTTTCTTTACTGTATAAAAATCCAAAAAATATAAATTTCATAATATTGCATCTTTATTTTATTTTAGTTTATTTTTCACATAAAAATATATTTTATTTTTAAGATATATCATATATTTTCTTAATAAACTTGTAAAATACAATTAAAATATATTTAGTTTAATTTATTTATTTACTTTTCATACTATACTCATACATATTTATTTTTGCATATATAAAAACTTTATATTTTTTTATATAATTTTAGTTATTATTTTTATACAAAAAAATACATAAAAAATAGTATATAAGAGTTTTATTTTCTTTTAAAATAATAATTAGGGTTAAGCCTCCCTTTTAAAATTAATTTCTTTTCCTTATGTTTTTAGGTTTAGATTAAAATTTCTTTTACATAAAAACAAGACAAAAATCTTTTCTCACATGTACATTATATTGCATCTTTACATTTTGTATATTATTTATTCTAATAATTGTACAAATTCGATTTGGTTGTAATAATTTATTTAGGTTTACCTTCTTGCAAATCCCCATTCAAATTTGTATTCCCCCCTCCCATAAATTATTGTAATAGCTTAGTAACCTTTACATTACGCAATTTACCACTTTACACGCCATGATTAGTAATTAGGGTTTGTATGATAAGATCAAAACAAAGCCAAATAGAAAACCCTAAATACAAGATAAAACCAAAGCATGAAAATGATACACTTGCACACAAGCATCCTTAGGGTTTCTCCACTTGGTTTCCTAATACAAAAAATGGCCATGTTACGCATGCGAAGTGTCTTGGAAAAACAAAAAAATATAAAGATCATAGTCCCTCGATGACGCTATTCAAGGTTGCCTTACAAAAATGGTCTTGGTCCCTCAAAATGCTAAGATACTTTGCAAACATTGCTAATCATGGTTATACGATGACCCACGCCCGTCCCGTTTACATCCAAAGATAGGGTTGCTTACCAAATTAATGGTAAGACAACAATGTCAAAGGAATAGAAAATGTACAAGAAAGACGTTTGAGTAGGTAGATTACTTCTAGTTACTTGCTCTATTTCAAAACAACTATGCTTGCTATTTTCCAAAACAAACACACGCATCTTACAAACATTGAAAACATTTTCAAAAAAGACAAACATCTTTGTATACATTCTTACGAACAAGAATCATTACAAAGATTGCCTAAACGAATGGCCTCTTTTACAAAATACTTTCAAAAACCACACCAAACACATTTTTCAAACAAACAAAAGCAAGTGATCTAGCAAGTAACTAAGAGCCTATGGAAATGCAAAGATGAAAAGGGTGCTAATACCTTCCCTTTTCATAATCTACCCCCCGAACTCAAGAAACAATCTCAAAGGTCTTTCCTGTGATTTTTCACCTTTCCTTTTGGATAAAAGAAAAGTTGGTGGCGACTCTTGCTAACCGCAAAATTTGCGAGAAAACACAAAACCCTCAAGTCAGTTCTCCCACCGTATCACACATGCATATGATGTTCATGATGTTTATGATGTTTATGTACAATTAAATATATACACACACAACAAACAAGTCCCTATGTTTTAGGCTTGCACGAGTTTTGTAGGTAAGTACCCTCATGAAGTTTAGTTGGCTCAACATGTCCTAGAAATAGCGATAGGGTTCTAAAGGATCTCAATATCACCGACCTTTCTCTTGGGCGTTGTCTCAGCATAATCAATCTTTTCTTGCGGCTGAGATATCCTAAAAGTCTAGCCTTAATGAGTGTAGTATCGAGTATCAACCAATTTTCAGCTCTACACCGAAACCAACTATCTCACTACGTACTAATGGTCAAGTTTGTTCAATTAGGGTTCTAATGTCAATTGATGCTTTACGACACCACGCGGCGGCCCCGTATTCTCCTCGATTCACCACAAGGGATATTGGTACCAACCAAAGTGCCACACCAACGTAGCTACTGCTTCAACCGTATCGGTCTATGTCGTACAGTTCCCTCACAGTCTATTGCTACTTGCCTAAAAGGTATTCCCCAGATCTAGGTTAGGATCTATAGCAAGCCCAAACAAAAGAACCAAATGTAAAGCATACAAATCAAAAAATGAAGGCAAGTAAATATGATCTAACCCTAAGGTAACCCCGCTAACATCTCCCCAACAGAGTCGCCAATTCTGTGATACAGTGGGAGAACTGACTTGATGTTTTGCGTTTTGATCGCATTTATGCGGATAACAAGAGTCACCACCGACTTTTCTTTTATCCAAAAGGAAAGGTAAAAAGGCACAGGAAATACCTTTCGAGATTATTTCTCGGGTTCAGGGGGTAGATTATGAAAACGGAAGGTATTAGCACCTTTTTCATCCATTGTTTTCCATAGGCTCTTAGTTGCTTGTTTAGATCACTTGCTTTTGTTTGACAGTGTGCTTGTGGTGTGGGCTTTGAAAGTGTTTTGAAAAATCTCTTTGTAATGGTTCTCATTTCTATAAGAACACGTACAAAGTTTTGTTTCGAAAGATGGTTCAAAGATGTGTTTATGGATGTTTGTTTTGGAAAGTGTTTTGAAAATATGTTTTGCAATGGTTCTCGTCTCTATAAGAACGTGTACAAAAGGTTTTGTCTTTTGAAAATGTTTTGAGATGAAAGTGTTGGTGTAAAATGTTTTTGTCGTGAGAAAGCGAGCAACTAGGAGCGAATCTACCTACTCGAAAGGTTTTCAATTGTTCTTTTCTTCCTTCTTTTAATGTTGCTATCTTACCATTAATTTGGTAAGAAGCCCCATCGTTCGATGTAAAGGGACAGGCGCTGGTCAATTTTACAGTCATCGAAAGAAACTTATGAGACGCTTTTAGCAATTTTCGTAAGGGACGATATCGTTTTATCGAAGGCAACGTCGAAGGTCATCGAGGGACTACGATCTTTTTTTTATCGAAGGGTCATTGCTAAAGCATCCCATATTCGAGGGATATGACTGTGTTTCCGAGGCAACGAGCGAGGCTACTATAGAGGTGCGCGTGTGAAATAGTGTGTTTGTTTCAAGTTATTTTGTCTTTGAAATTAGGTTATCAAGCGATTGATTTTTGAATCTTGCCATGCACGCCTAATTACTATATAGTATAAGGAAAATAATAAATTGCGGAAATTGAAATTCTACGCTATTACAAAGCTTTCGGGAATGAGGGTACAAATTTACAAGTGGGGATGGATCGAATCGACAATGCGTTTAAAAATCTAATAAACAAACAATACAACCCAATCGAAAATAAATGAACAGTTAATTAGAATAAAACAAACTAGCAAATAAGATTAATTGGCAAAATAATCGAAACAATATTTTTGCTACTTTTGTTCTTTTGTGGATTTTGTTTGTGATTAATAGAGATGTAACTAAAAGTTATTTTAGACTAAGTTAAAATTCTAAGGTTAAAAATTTAAAGCCTAAACTAAATTAAATATAAAATAAATAAATTATAAAAATACTAATTTAAATCTAAACTAGATTAATAATAAATTTATTAATTACTAATTTAAATCTAAATCAAAAAATCAAAATTCTAAGACTATTAAAAAAAATAATTCTAGACTAATTAAAAAAAGGTTATTAAAAATAAATCTAAACTAAAATTCTAAAATCATTAAATCTAAACTATGTTAATCATAAGTTCATTAATCTATATATAAACTAATATAAAATTTCAAAATTGGCATTCTTTAATTTATGAACAAAAATAAAGAAAAATATGTAGAAGATGAAGAGAAAAAAAATTGGAATCTGAATAATTTGGTGTTGTACCCCAAAATTTACCCTCCCATATTTCTCAAAACATTTCAAGAAAGATCCCCAAGTTGCTCAAGCTAGTCCAAGGGTTGGCCAGACAAGCTCTCTCCTAAGGTAGTCTACCTCAAATTAGGGTTTCATGTTGCATCAAGATACTTGAATCCAAGTGATCCCAAATGCTCACCATTGTCCTAACATGTTATCAAGGTCATCCATATCAAAGTTTCAAGCCTTGCAGAGGAAGTTTGCTCAGTCAATTTGCTCAAATACCTAGAAATCGACTCTGCTAGGTCAAAAGTCAACTGTGACCCACATACAGTCAAACTTCAATATTTTTGGTCAACATCCTCATTTTGAAGTATATTTCATCATTTGATCAAGGGTTGATCATGATTTATAAAGCATTGCTCATAATTCATCAAGATTCAAAAATTGCTAAATTAGGGTTTTGTAGGAAAAGTCAACTCAACTTTGACCAAGCATAACTTTCTCATACTTTATTAGAAATGACTCATCCAAAGCTCATTTTAAAGAGGATGCCATTCCTTGCAATCCATCTACAGCTCCCAAGTTCAAAATATGCACTCAAAAGAAGTTATGAATTTGGACATTATAGGTCATTTTGAAAAGTCAACAAAAACACCTTTTTTGTCAAAGCTTCATACATGATCATGGAATATCAAAATTATATGAGACCAAATGGGTTGCTTAGAGAACATCTCAATCTTTCTAAAAAGTCCAATAACACTTCCAAAGAGTCAAAATTGAGGAAGTTATGCATTGGTGAAGTTGTCCCTTTTTGCAAAATTGCCAAAAGTCAACTATCCCTAAAACTTCAATTTTTGCCAAATGGGCCCAATCTTTTTCACTTGTTTTGAGTTGGCAACATAGCCCACGAGCTCTAGCCTTTGCCACTTGTCCATATCTTATTTTTATTATTTATTTTGATTTTTATTTGAATTAATTCAATTTAAATCAAAATAAATCATA
The DNA here is from genome assembly GCA_948472305.1 of Vicia faba. NCBI lineage: Eukaryota > Viridiplantae > Streptophyta > Magnoliopsida > Fabales > Fabaceae > Vicia > Vicia faba. Next base: position 1,095,182,256 of record OX451740.1, on the reverse strand, counting down.
TAAAATCAAAAAACATTGAAAACAAAAGATTTGGTGGTTATTTCAGGTCTTAATTTACAGATAGCAAGCATTCAAACTCGTGTAAAAGCATGTGTGCACAAAAATATTGGATTTAGGCCATGTCTGGAAAGATCTTAAAGGTGAATCAAATCAAATCAAAAATCATTGATGGAGGAAGGTTAGATGCAATTATCAACCCTAACTCAGTCCTTGGTACATAAGGAGGCGAGGCAGACCTAAAAACAGGTTAGAAGCAAGCGCATAAGCAAGAACCAAAACTGAAAAAAATCAAGAAAAGTGGGAGATCGAATTTTCCCTTAGAGGCATCCTCAAGACTCTTTTCCTATCTCAATCGATTCCTGGGACTCTGAGCAAGCTAAAGCCATCAAAACCACGCGTTTTTGAGCCCTATATCTCACTGTAAGTCGCCCACGGCATAGCTCTTTTCTTTAAATCGAATAGCCTTATTTTTGCACATATAGCATAAAATAATTGTACATCCTTGATATGGCCCATGTTCAGGAGGACGAGACGAACTCAACCATGGCGTTAGGTTTCATTTATATGGCCCATGGAGGATTTTTGAACGAACACTGCTTATAGCGACGGACAAAATGTTCGTAGGTAAAAGTCTGAGACTTTTACCCATGGAGAGAAGAAGGAGACGATGAGTTGTCACCATTCCGTTGGCCCGTTCAAACCATCCGCGCGCATTTTTCTTTCACCCTCCATTAATGCTTGTTTTCATATTTGTTTATTATTTTACATTATTATTACAACAAAAACAGATGGTGTAGTGGTAGCCAGGTAAGCGCTTAAGGCATTAGGAGGCTTGAGGTCAGGGGTTCGACCCCTGCTTCTAGCATTTGTTCTTTTCTTATTTCCTTTCAGGCAATCCAGTGCGTATACAAAGCCAGGAGACTACCATGCTCCCTCATCATCAATCATGCCAAGCATCCTGAGGCCAGATCTAAGGGCCATGATGGGAGGAACACCAAAAGCCATAGTCAGCGTGACACACTGGATTCACAAATTCAAACAGATTTCTTTGTTTTGGGCCCAGGAAATTGCTTTTCACACCCCCATTTTTCAGGCCCATCTCTTATCCTTTTTTTCTTTTTATATTTCATTTAATTATCTTATTTAATTTATTTACTAACCAAAAATTAATTTTCTTTTTTATCAAAAAATCACAAAATATTATTTTTTCACAAATTAGGTCTAGATGTTATTTTTATTAAAAAAATTAATTAATTAAATTAGGTTTGTTAATTTAGGTAACTTTAATTTCCTTTTTGCAAATAATTAAAATTAATTAGAATAAATAGGTTTTATTACTAATTTAATTATTTTATTTTTTCCTAAAATAAAGAAAAACCAAAAAACAGGCCATGTAATTATTTTCATTTAATTAATTTAATCACTAATTAATTTAGCATTTAATTTTTAAAACCTAATCTTATTTTCTTTAAAAAATATTAAAAACAACAAAAACATTTCCTTTTTTTAATTAGAATAGAAGGGTCAAAACCCTAGTTTGCATTCGATTTAATTTCTCATCGCGCGCTTTATTTTATTTTTTATCCCAATTATTGTATATGCTCACAATTTGTAATAAATTAAATTAGGACGTTTATTTACGTTTACCACTTTACTTTTCAAGGGTTTGTTTTTGGCTATGTAAATACCCGAAGCCTTGTAATAGCATAGTTTAATTTCCGCACTTTAAATTCCACAAATATTTAACTGTTGGATGTATGATAATAGGATGCATGACAAGAATGTATGGTTAATTTTAAAACAGTTAGATCACCCTAAATGTGCAAATATAAATAAACTGAAATTGAATCACTCGCACATGCACACTCCTAGGGTACACTCCCGCTTGGTTGCCTTCGGTAAACGGTCATTGAGTATAGGATGTTTTAGTGGTCGTCCTTTTGTCCAAAGATCAAAGTTGCCTCGGAAAGGTTGCCTCGGATAATTGATCTAAGACATTAGGGTTACTACTAAGGCATCCTAACATTGCTTTAGTGACCGTATGTCCCTTTTTGAATTGACCCTCAAACTGCAACGACGGTGCTACCTACTCACTAATAGTGGGATAACGCAGTTTAAAGGAAACAAACATAGAACGATTCTTTTTTCGAGTAGGTAGATTAGTTCTTAAGTACTTGCTCAATCAAAACAAACTTTTTTCACACTTACACACCTTTATAAAACAAAGTTTTCAAAAACTCTTAATTACACTCTTGAAGACAGAAGCAAGAGTTAAATCGAAGTCAAAACATAAACTTTTCAAAGCACACAAACACAAAGAAAACAATTTTGAAATGATGAGCAAGTACCTAAGAGCCGGTATATAACTACGGATAGAAAGGGTGCTAATACCTTCCATTTCTATAATCTACCCCCCGTACTCAGAAATATCTCGAAAAAGGAATTTTTCTGTGCTTTTTTCCTTTCCTTGTTGGATAAAATAAAAGTCGATGGCGAATTTTGCTTACCGCGACATTTTGCGAATACAAATGCAAAACACAAACCAGCATTTCAAAACAGTCTGGTTCTGACCACCGTATCACAGAACTGGCGACTCTGCTGGGGAGACTCATAAGTGGGGTGTACCTTAGGAATAATACATTGTTTTCAATTGTTTGATCTGTTTGCTTTATATTTGTGGGCTTTGTATCAGAGTTACTATAGATCCTAACCCGGATTTGGGGACACCTTTTAGGTAAGTAGAAATAGACTGTGAGGGAACTGTACGACATAGACCGATACGGTTGAAGGAGTGGCTATGTTGGTGTGGCACATTAGTTGGTACCGATATCCCTTGTGGAGGAACAAGGAGAGTATGGGGCTACTAATGGGTCATTAAGCATCAACTAACCTTAGAACCTATAATTGACCAACTTGGCCATAGAAAAGTAGAAGTATGCTACACTCATTGAGACCATACTCTCGCGATGATTCTGGCCATAAGAAAAATTTGCTAAACTGGAATTATGACCGATCGAGGATGGTCAGTGTTATTGAGAACCTCTAGAACCCGGTTACTATTACTAGGACAGGTTAAACCAACTAAACTGAAAGAGGGTAGTACCTAAACTCCATGCCAGCCTGAAATTTAAGGGTTATTGTGTGACTTGTTTTCCCTTACCATGTTTGCTATCTGTGATACCTATGGTGTGTTCTTATCATGACATCATGCATCATGACATTGCATGCATATTTTATTAGACTAACCATTTCAAAGACCGAGGAGATTCATCTTTGTTCTGTTTTGCATATTATGGCATCTATGCGCAGAAAATACCATTCGGATTAACTTTGTGCAGGTTCCTTCTCAGATTAGAGAGTTGGTTTCAAAGGTTCTTGACACTTCTTCCTTTTTCAGAAGACATGGTCATCTCCTCAGCCTAGTCACTTCCAAGCTGGATGAACAAATGATGAGTGTCTTGTTCCAGTTCTTTGACCCGTTGCATCACTGTTTCACCTTCCCGGACTATCAGTTGGTCCCTACTTTGGAGGAGTTCTCTGATTTACTCGGCATATCTATTCTAGAGCAGACACCATTTACAGGTTTGGAGATAGCTCCTAGGCCCGAGGATATTGCTTCAGCCCTCTATTTTACAAAGGCTGATGTAGTGTCTAACTGGGAGACTCAGAGTGGGATAAAAGGCTTCTTGGCTAAGTTCTTGATTGATCAGGTTCATCAGTTCTGGGATAGTTTATACTTTCAAGCGTTTGAAGACATCCTGGCCCTCCTCATCTATGGCTTGGTTCTGTTCCCAAATTCAGATTCTTTTGTCAATGTGAACGCAGTGAAGATCTTCATGTCCCGTAATCCAGTGCCCACTCTCTTGGGTGATATTTTGCATGCTCTTTATACCCGGACCGTTCTGAAAAGGGGAACTCTCATGTGCTGTGCACCATTGCTGGCGAGGTGGTTTATTTCTCACCTCCCCAAATCTATTTTGAAAAATGAGGAAGGCATGGGTTGGGCTTACAGAATCATGTCCCTTGCTCACACGGACATCCTTTGAAGTACTGAAGATATAGAGAAGGTAGCTGTTATTGATCTCTGTGGGGAATACCCCAATGTTCCATTGCTTGGAATTAGAGGAGCGATCACCTATAATCCTTGTTTGGCCTTACGACAGTTTGGACGAGCTCGAAGGGATGGTCCTCATGAGTTGCTGCTTCCAGACATTGTCTGACTTCATGGGGGATGTTAAGGGGCATCGCCGCAGATTTATACGAGCTTGGTATAGGGTGAACAGGTCTGATCCACATGATCTAGGAATGAAGACTTCTCTTCCGATGCAACCATATCTCTAGTGGGTTCGAGCCTGTGCTCAAAAGCTGGGAATGCCCTACGAAGCTGTCTTACCGGTGATTGTGGAGCGTACTGACGAAGAAGGGGTTCCTTATACCATCCTCCATCCTCATATGCCTACTGATATTGGGGCCTTGAAGAGGTCTTGGATCCAGCTAAGGGAAGAACGGGATACCTATAGAGAGAAGTAGCATGAGCAGGAACGAAAGATCCTGAAGCTTACAAGGCAGCTGGAGAATGAGAGGGTTATCAACAACTATGTCAGCACCAAAGGAAAACGACCATGGGAGCGCTGATGTTTTTTATTGTTTCTAATTTAAATTTTCTTTTCAGTATTTCTTTTGTAACGCCTTAAAGGAATTTGTTAAACATTGTTTCAAGTTTTAAATCTAATAAAGTGTGTTTTATTTTGGTTTACAAATTTGAATCTCCCTAAGTCTTAGAAATCATTTCATACGCATTCCATTCCCATGCACCTCATTACAGGTACCCTTACAGGTTTCTCATCTTCTTCGCTGTTTATTACAACAATCATGTCTTCTGAAACACCTACTGATCAAGCTATTAAGGCTCTCCAAGCTCAGAATGCTCAGTTCCAGGAAATGTTCATGAACTTGGCCAAGAGTCAACAAGATTTGAAGACTCTTATCTTGAAGGACAAGAAGAAGAAGAAGAAGAAGAAGAAGACAGTCCTCCTGAATATGGGTCACAGGTTTGGGAACAGATTGAGACATGATGTTGATTTATCTCACTCATCTGGAGGGGGGGGGGGGGGAGAATCAAGAAGAAAGGAGGGCTCCTAGCCCTGTGGTTTCTGACAATGACACTGATTTTGATGAAGACCAGTATCCTCTGGCTGAGGATAGGTATAAGCAACTTGAAGACCGGTTAAGCGCGATGGAGATCCAGAAGATACCTGGGTTGGACTTTGGAGATTTGGGTTTGGCATTTGGGGTGGTGATTCCCCACAAGTTTAAAGCTCTTGTCTTTGCTAAGTACGACGGGGTCTCCTGCCCAAAGTTACACCTCCGCTCGTATGTTAGAAAGATTCAACCATATACTGCTGATAGGAACCTCTGGGTTCATTTCTTTCAAGATAGTCTGTCAGGGACTCAACTTGAATGGTTCTACCAACTGGAAGGAGCTAACGTCAGTAACTGGGAGGACCTTGCTACTGCTTTTTACAAGAAATACCAGTATAATGCCAACCTTGCTCCCACACGTACCCAACTTCAGGGTATGTCTATGGGTGGGAGCGAAGGTTTAAAGGACTACGCTCAGAAGTGGAGAGATCTTGCTGGAAGAATACAACCCCCTCTGGCTGACAGGGAGTTGAGGGATATGTTCCTTGGGACTTTGTCTGGTCCGTATTTTAATCATTTGATCGGTAGTTCATCGTTTGGGTTCACTGAATTGATTATGACTGGGGAGAGAGTTGAGGCCAGTATCAAGAGCGGCAAGATACAAAAAGGTGCTTCGTTAATTACAGAGAAGAAGCCTTTCAAAAAGGAATCTAGTGCAGTTTACAGCTCGAGGAGCCAAAACCGACCTGAGCGCCGCCAAGCAGTTAATGCGAGAGTTATATCAAGACCTACTGGTACCCAATAACAAAGAGCAGAGAGACTGCAAAGGCAGTATACTCGGCTCAGTATGACTCTATCTCAAATTCTTCCATAATTGTTGAAGACCAACTTGGTGATTCCGAAGGAGGATCTAAAGAATCCCAACACCACATCACGGTTGTATAATCTGAACGCCCGTTGTGCTTATCACTCTGATAGTCCATGGCATGATACCAATAACTGTTGGGCTTTGAAGAATAAAGTGCAGGATCTGATTGATGCTAAGGAAATTGAGTTTGAAGCACCTGAAAAGCCTAATGTCATGACTGCTCCTATGCCCAAGCATGGAGTAAATGCTGTGGATGATGACTCGTTTGTGACTTTCGTGAAAGACATTTCTACTCTATTGATGACTGTGAAGAAGAACCTTCTGTTAACCGGTTTATTTCTGGGTTGTGGCGAAAGTTGCCACCTGTGTTCCGTCCTACCTACTGGTTGCCATCTATTGAAGTCAGGTTTCCAACGCCTGATGGATAACAAAGAAATCTTGTTCGAGAAAACTTTTGTTCCGTTGATTCCCGTTGAATATGTTTCCATAATCACCATTTTCGCCAGTTCTTCCAAGGCTTCCTCGAGAAATCCTGTTAGAATTACATATGTTCCGAGAGTTGCTCCATTGATCATTACTATTCCTGGACCTATCCCTTACACGTCTGATAAGGCTGTCCCGTGGCACTACAGGGCTGACGTGTATTATCATGGGATTAAACAAGACTTGAAGGTTGAAGAGGCTGATACTGATGTCAGCAATATTGTTGGATCTAGAAAAGTCACCCGAAGCAGAAGACTTTTCTCCCCTGAGATCTCCCCACCAACTGTTTAAAAACCTGTTGTCATTACACCTTCCAGTACATCTGCTGCTGTTCCGATTCTCACTCCAGTTATCACCCCTATCGCTGAGTCGTCTGACACTCGGGGCAAAGGGACCACTGGTGGGCCTTCCCGGACGGAGGCACCGAAGAAGATTATTGTTGAAACCTCTAGGAAGGAGATAGGGGAAATTTTGAAGATCATCAAAAAGAGCGACTGCAACATAGTCGAACAGCTGGGGCAAACCCCGTCGAAGATCTCTATGTTATCTTTATTGTTGTGCTCAGAAGCCCATGCTAAGGCTCTGATTGCTTTCCTTAAAACTGCGCATGTTTCGCAGGAGACATTTGCTGACCAATTCAAAGATTATGTGGCTAGTTTAACAGCTGACAACGGGTTGGGTTTCTCCAACGCAGATTTGACTGCCAAAGGAAAGAATCATAATGACGCTCTACATGTTTCAATCGAGTGCAGGGGAACTACTCTGGCTCATGTGTTGGTGGATATTGGGTCCTCGTTAAATGTTTTACCCAAGAAAGCGTTAGATCGGTTGGACTGTGAAGGGTTGGTGCTGAAGCCAACTAATATTGTGGTTAAGGCCTTTGACGGGTCCAAAAGGATGGTGCACGGGGAAGTGGATGTTCCTGTTAAGGTTGGTTCCCAGACTTTCGTGTCTACATTCTTTGTAATGGACATCCGACCATCTTATTCCTGTTTACTGGGTCGCCCGTGGATTCATAAAGTTGGGGCAGTAACTTCTATGCTCCATCAGATGTTAAAATACCCAGTGAAAGGGAAAGTTGTTACAGTACGAGGAGAAGAGGAGTACATGGTGAGCCACCTTAACTCTTTCCGGTATGTGGAGATGGACGGGGAGTTCATTGAAACCCCGTGTCAAAACTTTGAAGAAGTCCCCCAGAATCTGGCGTCGGCTGAAACAGTTGCTGAAGATCCTCCAATGAAGATGGCTTCCCTCAAGGATGCCCGGGCTGTTATTGAAAAAGGTGGGTGTGCGAATTGGGGCCAACTCCCTGACTTTGCACACAAGACTGACAAGTTTAGTTTGGGTTTTACTACAGAAGCTCAAAGGGTTGTTCGGCATGCGCGGATCGGAGAACCTCCCCTGTTTATCATTAGTTCCGGATTGAATGCGATTGAAGATGATATTGAAGAGTATGATTTTGACAGTTGGATTTACCCGACTACCGACGACGGATTAAGCAATTGGACAGAAAAGGACTTCGTGCCATTTTCTTTTATTACACAGTAATAATACTTTTGTTTTGTGACTTGTAACAAACAATCTTAAACTTTACGGCCCGGTGTCTTACCCGAGGCACCGTGGTTTTGTTTGTGAGGGCTCATTACGTGTCATTTCCATATATCATCAATAAAAGCATTGGACGTTTTCTTGCATTACAAATTTTGCGCTCCTTGTTTTTCTTTTCTATCTTGCAAAACATCTATTTGTCTTACACACACTCACATATACAAGTCCACATCCACTCTGGATCCCACTGATAATGACTCTGCTACTGCCAGTTATGACTTCGAAAGTCTGATCAACCAAGCCGAGGACGAAGGTGAGGATGATTGTGAAGTGCCTGGGGAACTTGCTAGACTGTTACTTCAGGAAGAGAGGGCCATACAGCCGCATGAAGAGCCAGTGGAAACAGTGAATCTGGGTACAGAGGAAGACAAGAAAGAGGTCAAGATTGGTGCAAATCTAGAATCTAGTGTTAAGCAACGGTTGGTACAGATGCTGCGTGACTACGTTGAGATCTTTGCCTGGTCTTATGAAGATAAGCCTGGGTTGGATATTGATATTGTGGGTTCACCGCTTGCCAACTAAGGAATACTTCCCTCCAGTGAAGTAGAAAGTTCCCCGAATGCGCCCAGAGATGTCTGAGAAAATCAAGGTTGAGGTTATGAAACAGTTTGGCGCCAGTTTTCTAGCAGTTACTTCTTACCCGCAGTGGGTTGCCAACATGGTTCCAGTACTGAAGAAAGATGGTAAGGTTCAGATGTATGCTGACTATAAGGATCTGAACAGGGTGAGCCCCAAGGATGATTTCCCTCTGCCTCATATCGATGTTCTGGTTGATAACACCGCACAACATAAGGTCTTCTCCTTTATGGATGGGTTTTTCCGGTTACAATCAGATTAAGATGGCTCCCGAAGACATGGAGAAGACAACCTTCGTTACGCAGTGGGGTACCTTTTGCTACAAAGTCATGCCTTTCAGATTGAAGAATGCTGGGGCAACGTATCAGTGCGCCATGGTCGCTTTGTTCCACGACAAGATTCATCATAAGATTGAGGTATACGTTGATTACATGATTGCAAGATTCCAGACCGAGGAAGAACATCTTGACCATCTTCAGAAGCAATTTGATAGGTTGAAGTTGTATAAACTGAGGTTAAACCCGACCAAATGCACCTTCGTGGTGAGATCTGGTAAGCTGATGGGTTTCGTCGTTAGTGATAAAGGTATTCAAGTGGATCCTGCAAAGGTGAAGGCTATACAGGAAATGCCAGCCCCCCGAACAGAAAAAGAAGTCAGAGGCTTTTTGGGACGTCTGAACTATATTGCCTGATTCATCTCACACCTGACTGCTACTTGTGAGCCAATCTTCAAGCTGCTGAAGAAAGAACAAGTGGTAAGATGGAACGATGAATGTCAGGCCGCTTTCGAAAGGATCAATGAATATCTCCAAGAACCACTTATTCTGATGCCTCCAGTTGAAGGGAGACCTTTGATCTTATACTTGACAGTACTCGACAATTCAATGTGGTACGTGCTGGGGCAACATAACGAGTCTGGTCGAAAAGAGCATGCTATTTATTACCTTAGCAAAATGTTTACCGGCTGCGAGACCCGATACTCGTTGCTTGAGAAAACTTGCTGCGCTTTGGCATGGGCTGCTCGCCGGCTGAGACAGTATATGCTGACTCACACTACTCTATTGATATCAAAGATGGATCCAATCAAGTATATCTTCGAAAAGCCTGCCTTGTCCAGAAGAATAGCAAGGTGGAAGATGATCTTGACCGAGTATGACATCCAATACACAACCCAAAAATCAATCAAGGGAAGTGTGTTGGCAGACCATTTGGCACATCAGGCCGTGGACGACTACCAATCCATGAACTTCAAATTCCCGGATGAGAACATCATGTTGGTGACTGACTGTGAAACACCTGGACCGGATGAAGGACCTGAGGAGGGATCCCGATGGTCTATGTACTTTGATGGAGCTTCAAACGCTTTGAGTAATGGCATTGGCGTCAAGATCATATATCCTGAAGGCTCTCATACTCCATTTACCGCCCGATTATGTTTCAACTGCACCAACAATATGGCGGAGTATGAAGCGTGCATCATGGCTCTTCGAGCAGCTATTGACCTAATGATTAAGTTCTTGAGTGTATTCGGAGATTTTTCTCTCGTGATCAGCCAGGTCAAAGGCGAGTGGGATACGAAACACCCAAATCTTATTCCTTACAAGGAGTATGTACTGACGTTACTTCCACACTTCGAGGAGATAACCTTTGAACACTTCCCTAGAGAGGAGAATCAGTTGGCGGATGCGCTAGCTACAATGTCTTCTATGTTCAAAGTCAGATGGGACAATGAGGCTCCCCAGATTACCATTGAAAGGTTGGACGAACCCGCACGTTGTTGTGACATTGAAACTGAAGAGGTAGCAGAAAAACCCCGGTTTCACGAGGTAAAGAGGTATCTTGAAGCTCAGGAATACCCCGAGGGTGCATCTGTTAATGATAAGAAGTTTCCGAGAAGGTTCAGGCGAAATTCTTCATCAGTAATGGTATTCTTTACAAGCGTAACCATGATTCGACCTTACTGCGATGTGTGGATAAAAACGAGGCAGAAAGGATCATGGTAGAGTTACATGAGGGTACTTTCGGAACTCATTCCAGTGGACACACCATGGCAAAGAAGATCCTACGGGAAGGATATTATTGGTCCATAATGGAAGTCGATTGTTATCAGCACTCTCGGACCTGTCATAAGTTCCAAGTCTATGCTGATAAGGTGCACATACCTTCAGTTCCTCTAAACGTCTTGACAACACCTTGGCCTTTTGCAATGTGGGCATCAACATGATTGGTGAGATCAGACCTACTACGTCTAACGGGCATCATTTCATCCTGGTAGCTATTGATTATTTTACAAAGTGGGTTGAAGCAGCTTCCTTTGCTACTGTAACCAAGAAAGTCGTGGCACGGTTTATTCGACACGATCTGATCTGTCGATATGGTGTACCAGAGAGGATCATTACGGACAATGGTACAAATCTCAATAATAAAATGATCATCGAGCTCTGCAAGCAATTCAAGATACAGCATCACAACTCTTCTCCCTACTGGCCGAAGATGAATGGGGCTGCTGAAGCGGCTAATAAAAACATCACGAAGATTGTGCAGAAGATGATGGTGACATACAAAGATTGGCACGAGATGTTACCATTTGCTCTTCATGGGTACCGCACCTCAGTGCGGACGTCAACAGGGGAAACCCCCTACTCCTTGGTGTATGGTATGGAGGCAGTCTTGCCCATTGAAGTTCAGATACCCTCTCTTCGGATTATGAAGGATGCAGGTTTGAGCGAAGATGACTGGATCCAGACCCGACTTGATCAGCTAAACTTAATCGATGAAAAGAGACTTACCGCTATTTGTCATGGTCAGACGTATCAAAAACGGATGATCAAGGAATTTATCAAGAAATTTAGATGACATGAGTATCAAGTTGGGGATCTGGTGATCAAACGCATCATCCTACCACAAGGTGATCCCAGGGACAAATGGACCCCTACTTACGAAGGGCCATTTGTGGTTAAGAACATTTTCTCAGGAGGAGCTATGATTCTAACCACCATGGATGGTGACGACCTTCCTCACCCTGTCAATACAGACATAGTAAAAAAAATACTACGCATAATCAAAGACCCGCTAGGTTGACTGGCCTAGGAAAAAATAAGGGCTTCCCGGTGAACCAAAAGGGCTCGGGAAAAAATAAGGGATGAAAATTAAAAAAAAATTATACACTTGGCAAGTCGAAAACCTGAAAAGGCGGCTTGGGCAAAAAAGGGTATCCCGGTGGACTGAAAACCTGAAAGGGCGGTCCAGGAAAAAATTAGGGATCAAAGCGTAACACTATGTCTCATTGGATCACCTTACAATCAGACTTCAGTATCAACTATCAAGCTCGAATGACACTAATCAATCTGATCTACCTTCAACCAAGTAGCAAAGTGATGAGATGCTCGAGGATATAAAGGCAATAGCAGAGTTGGAACCCAGTGGGATTGTTCACATAGCTGTTTTTCTTCCTTTTACACAAATTGTATAAATTCTATTGTTCGGCAGCGTTCTCTAACTAGGACGTCAACCTCTTGTACAAAAACGCCTATTTACAGGCCAAACTTCAAAGTTAATACAATTCGTTTTCACAAATAAATTTCAAACTGTTTTCCTTTTTCTGTTTTGTTTTGCAAGAACGTCCAATGTTCATTTTTTATATATGCATTTGACAACAATTGTCGTTCATAAATATTCACATGCGAAACAAAGGACGATTACTCATAATATCAGGAACAAGGGCAAAAAAAGAATTATCCAGACCTTACAGTTGTTCTATCCACCAGGTATAAAGGTAGATTTAGCTGAAGAATATGGTTAAGGTATATTCACTCCCCGCAGAGTAAGAGAAAGACAGTAGTATTGATTCTCCCCAGCTGAGGCTCGCAAAAGCGAATGAGTCAGTAAAATTCTCCCCAAGCAGAGTTTATCTATCATCAGCCCTGGAAAATTATCCCCAGTGGAGTTTGGAGAACTATCCCCAGTCGAGTCTGGAAAACTATCCCCAGTCGAGTCTGGAAAATTATCCCCAGTGGAGGCTGGAGGTTTGTCCCTAGTAGAGCCTAAAAGGTTTCCCCCAGTAAAGTCGTAACTGGAAAATCATCCCCATCGGAGTTCATTCCTTTCACCAACAGAAACTCAATTCCCAACAGAATTTCATAACCAACGGTAATTCATCCCTGGATGAGGTTATTCTTCCAAATCAACAGGTCCTCTAGCAGAGTTTCTCCCCCCACAGAGTCATTTTGTTGTTAGCTTATTCCCCAGTGGAGTTATCCTCTCCTGCAGGTTTATTCTCGCAATCATATTCATTCACTATCTACAACAGAAACGAAGAATTCAACTATTTTCTCCAACAGCAACCCGAGATTTATTTTCCCCAGCTACAAACATCACATTTTCATACATCATGACACATGCATATACGCATCATACAAACACAATCTCATTTATTTTGAGAACATCATTTCTTGATACATATCATGCATTACATACATCTAACCTTTATCTTTCAGGAAAGATATGATCAAATTCTCACAAAATTCAAGCTATGAAGCTTTTACCTCAGTTGAATAACGAATGACTGAAGTTCCTAATGTCAGCAGAGATGATTTCTCAGTTGAATAATGGATGACTGAAGTTCCTAAATGTCAACAAAAATGTTTCCTCAGTTGAATAACGGATGACTGAAGTTCCTAAATGTCAGCAGAGATGATTTCTCAGTTGAATAACGGATGACTGAAGTTCCTAAATGTCAACAAAAAAGTTTCCTCAGTTGAATAACGGATGACTGAAGTTCCTAAATGTCAGCAGAGATGATTCCTCAGTTGAATAACGGATGGCTGAAGTTCCTAAATGTCAACAAAAATGTTTCCTCAGTTGAATAACGGATGACTGAAGTTCCTAAATGTCAGTAGAGATGATTTCTCAGTTGAATAACGGATGACTGAAGTTCCTAAATGTCAACAAAAAATGTTTCCTCAGTTGAATAACGGATGATCGAAGGTCCTAAATGTCAGCAAAGATGATTCCTCAATTGAATAACGGATGACCAAAGTTCCTAAATGTCAACAAAAATGTTTCCTCAGTTGAATAACGGATGACTGAAGTTCCTAAATGTCAGCAGAGATAATTTCTCAGTTTAATAACGGATGACCGAAGTTCCTAAATGTCAGCAGAGATGATTTCTTAGTTGAATAACGGATGACTGAAGTTCCTAAATGTCAACAAAAATGTTTCCTCAGTTGTATAACGGATGACCGAAGTTCCTAAATGTCAACATAAATAATCCCCAATTGAATAACGGACGACCGAAGTTCCTAAATGTCAACATAAGTGTTTCCTTAGTTGAATACGGACGACCGAAGTTCCTAAAATTCAACCTCCCTCATCAATAGAGATGATTCCCCAGTTGGATAATGGATGACCGAAGTTCCTAAATGTCAGTAGAGATGATTCCACAGTTGAATAACGGATGACCGAAGCTCCTAAATGTCAACAGAGATGATTCCTCAGTTGAATAACGGATGACGGAAGCTCCTAAATGTCAGCAGAGATGATTCCTCAGTTGAATAACGGATGACCGAAGCTCCTAAATATCAGCAGAGATGATTCCTCAATTGAATAACGGATGACCGAAGTTCCTAAATGTCAGCATAGATAATTCCTTAGTTGAATAACGGATGACCAAAGCTCTTAAATGTCAGCAAAGATGATTCCTCAGTTGAATAACAGATGACCGAAGTTCCTAAATGTCAGCAGAGATGATTCCTTAGTTGGATAACGGATGACCGAAGCTCCTAAATGTCAGCAGAGATGATTCCTCAGTTGAATAACGGATGACCGAAGCTCCTAAATGTCAGTAGAGATGATTCCTCAGTTGAATAATGGATGACCGGAGCTCCTAAATATCAGTAGAGATGATTCCTCAGTTGAATAATGGATGGCCGAAGCTCCTAAATGTCAGCATAGATAATTCCTCAGTTGAATAACGGATGACCGAAGTTCCTAAATGTCAGCAAAGATGATTGCTCAGTTTAATAACGGATGATCGAAGCTTCTAAATGTCAGCAAAGATGATTCCTCAGTTGAATAACGGATGACCAAAGCTTCTAAATGTCAGCAGAGATGATTCCTCAGTTGAATAACGGATGACCGAAGTTCCTAAATATCAACAGAGATGTTTCCTCAGTAGAATACAGACGACTGAAGTTCCTAAAATTCAACAGAGATGTTTCCTCAGTAGAATACGGACGACTGAAGTTCCTAAAATTCAAACAGAGACAATTCACCAGAAGAATAACGGACGACCGAAGCTCCTAAAATTCTACCTCTCTCAACAAAGATCAGCCTTCCCCAGCGGAATCTTCCTCAACGACAAGTACACAAGCTCTCGCTTAGGAATCTCTTATGCGATCGACACTCATTCAGATGGCATCTTTAAGCCCATCCCCTCGTCAGCAATTTCCAAATGGCATCTGTAATCCCATTCTCGACGTCGTAAGACAATTACCACTTCATGCGAGTGCAAATTTCTGGGCACTCTAGTGTTCAATCATCTTCCACCTTCGGATAATGAAAGGCATGAAAGCCAATCTACATCCTCTGGTTTAAGAAGATTGAACAGAGGCAACTGTTGTACCCCAAAATTTTTCCTCCCATATTTCTCAAAACATTTCAAGAAAGATCCCCAAGTTGCTCAAGGTAATCCAAGGGTTGTCCAGACAAGCTCTCTCCTAAGGCAGTCTACCTCAAATTAGGGTTTCATGTTCCATCAAGATAATTGAATCCAAGTGATCCCAAATGCTCACCATTGTCCTAACATGTTCTCAAGATCATCCATATCTATGTTTGAAGCCTTTCAGAGGAAGTTTGCTCAGTCAATTTGCTTAAATACCTAGAAATCGACTATGCTAGGTCTAAAGTCAACTGTGACCCACATACAGTCAAACTTCAAGATTTTTGGTCAACATCCTCATTTTGAAGTATATTTCATCATTTGATCAAGGGTTGATCATGATTCATCAAGCATTTCTCATAACACATCAAGATTCAAACATTGCTAAATTAGGGTTTTGCAGGAAAAGTTAACTCAACTTTGACCAAGCATAACTTTCTCATACTTTATGAGAAATGACCCATCCAAAGCTCATTTTAAAGACGATGCCATTCCCCGCAATCCATCTTCAGCTCCCAAGTTCAAAATATGTACTCACAAGAAGTTATGAATTTGGACATTACAGGTCATTTTGAAAAGTCAACAAAAACACCTTTTTTGTCAAAGCTTCATACATGATCATGGAATAACAAAATGAGATGAGACCAAAAGGGTTGCTTAGAGGACATATCAATATTTCTAAAAAGTCTAATAACACTTCCAAAGAGTCAAAATTGAGGAAGTTATGCATTGGTGAAGTTGACCCTTTTTGCAAAATTGCCAAAAGTTAACTATCCCTAAAACTTCAATTGCCAAATGGGCCCAATCTTTTTCACTTGTTTTGAGTTGGAAACATAGCCCACAAGCTCTAGCCTTTTCCACTTGTCCACATCTAATTTTTATTATGTATTTTGATTTTTATTTGAATTAATTCAATTTAAATCAAAATAAATCATATAAAATCAAAAACATTGAAAATAAAAGATTTGGTGGTTATAGAAGGTCTTAATTTATAGATAGCAAGCATTCAAACTCGTGTAAAAGCATGTGTGCACAAAAAGATTGGATTTAGGCCATATTTGGAAAGATCATAAATGTGAATTAAATCAAATCAAAAATCATTGGTGGAGGAAGATTGGATGCAGTTATCAACCCTAACTCAGTCCTTGGTACATAAGGAGGCGAGGCAGACCTAAAAACAGGTTAGAAGCAAGCGCATAAGCAAGAACCAAAACTAGAAAAATCAAGAAAAGTGGGAGATTGAATTTGCACTTAGAGGCATCCTCAAGACTCTTTGCCTATCTCAATCAATTCCTGGGACTCTCAGCAAGCTAAAGCCATCAAAACCACGCGTTTTCGAGCCCTATATCTCATTGTAAGTCGCCCACGACATGACTCTTTTCTTGAAATCGAATAGCCATATTCTTGCAAATATAGCATAAAATAATTGTACATCCTTGATCACAATCATGTTTACAAGCTCTCTGTATTCTTTAATTGCATTTTTATGGCCTATATAGGATTTCACCATTGTTAGGTTTTAGAGCTTCGAATTAGGGCTTTTGTTTACAGGTGAAATTAGCTCTGATGGAGGATACCATCATGTTCAGGAGGACGAGACGAACTCAACCATGGCGTTAGGTTTTATTTTTATGGCCCATGGAGGATTTTTGAACGAACACTGCCTATAGCGACGGACAAAATGTCCGTAGGTAAAAGTCTGAGACTTTTACCCACGGAGAGAGGAAGGAGACGATGAGTTGTCACCATTCCATTGGCCCGTTCAAACCATCCGTGCGCATTTTTATTTCACCCTCCACTAATGCTTGTTTTCATATTTGTTTATTATTTTACATTATTATTACAACAAAAACAGATGGCGTAGTGGTAGCCAGTTAAGCGCTTAAGGCATTAGGAGGCTTGAGGTCAGGGGTTTAACCCCTGCCTCCAGCATTTGTTCTTTTCTTATTTCCTTTCAGGAAATCCAGTGTGTATACAAAGCCAGGAGACTACCATGCTCCCTCATCATCAATCATGCCAAGCGTCCTGAGGCCAGATTTAAGGGCCATGATGGGAGGAACACCAAAAGCCATAATCTGCGTGCCACCCTAGATTCACAAAGTCAAACGGATTTCTTTATTTTGGGCCCAAGAAATTGCTTTTCCCACCCCCGTTTTTCAGGCCCATCTCTTATCCTTTTTTCTTTTTATATTTCATTTAATTATCTTATTTAATTTATTTACTAACCAAAAATTAATTTTCTTTTTTATCAAAAAATCACAAAATATTATTTTTTCACAAATTAGGTCTAGATCTTATTTTTATTTAAAAAATTAATTAATTAAATTAGGTTTGTTAATTTAGGTAACTTTAATTTCCTTTTTGCAAATAATTAAAATTAATTAGAATAAATAGGTTTTATTACTAATTTAATTATTTTATTTTTTCCTAAAATAACAAAAAACCAAAAAATAGGCCATGTAATTATTTTCATTAAATTAATTTAATCACTAATTAATTTAGCATTTAATTTTTAAAACCTTATCTTATTTTCTTTAAAAAATATTAAAAACAACAAAAACATTTCCTTTTTTTAATTAGGATAAAAGGGTCAAAACCCTAGTTCGCATTCGATTTAATTTGTCATTGCGCGCTTTATTTTATTTTTATCCCAATTATTGTATCTGCTCACAGTTTGTAATAATTTAAATTAGGACGTTTACCGCTTTACTTTTCAAGGGTTTGTTTTTGGCTATGTAAATACCCGAAGCCTTGTAATAGCATAGTTTAATTTCCGCACTTTAAATTCCGCAAATATTTAACTGTTGGATGTATGATAATAGGATGCATGACAAGAATGTATGGTTAATTTTAAAACAGTTAGATCACCCTAAATGTGCAAAGATAAATAAACTGAAATTGAATCACTCGCACATGCGCACTCCTAAGGTACACTCCCGCTTGGTTGCCTTCGGTAAACGGTCATTGAGTATAGGATGTTTTAGTGGTCGTCCTTTTGTCCAAAGATCAAAGTTGCCTCGGAAAGGTTACCTCAGATATTGTTGCCTCGGATAATTGATCTAAGACATTAGGGTTACTACTAAGACGTCCTAACATTGCTTTAGTGACCGTATGTCCCTTTTCGAATTGACCCTCAAACTCCAACGACGGTGCTACCTACTCACTAATAGTGGGATAGCGCTGTCTAAAGGAAACAAACATAGAACGATTCTTTTTTTGAGTAGGTAGATTAGTTCTTAAGTACTTGCTCAATCAAAACAAACTTTTTTCACACTTACACACCTTTACAAAACAAAGTTTTCAAAAACTCTTCATTACACTCTTGAAGACAGAAGCAAGAGTTAAATCGAAGTCAAAACAAAAACTTTTCAAAGCACACAAACACAAAGAAAACAATTTTGAAAATGATGAGCAAGTACCTAAGAGCCCGTAGATAACTACGGATAGAAAGGGTGCTAATACTTTCCCTTTCTATAATCTACCCCCCGTACTCATAAATATCTCGAAAAAGGAATTTTTCTGTGCTTTTTTCCTTTCCTTGTTGGATAAAATAAAAGTCTGGCAATTCTTGCTTACCGCGACATTTTGGAATATAAACGCAAACCAGCATTTCAAAACAGTCCGTTTCTGGCCACCGTATCACAGTTGGCAAGGGCTTGAGGCCCAACTGGTTGTGACTTATGCACTAGGGGTATGTGAATAAGATTCAGGAGTGAAGATCGAATAAACATGGGCCAGATCTAAAGGCCCAACTGGCCATTACTCACACTCAAATGTAGTGAAAACCCTAAAATAAAGGGTGGGATTAAAGAGGTGGTGACAAGTGTCACCACCAGATTGGATCAAGGGGTTATTATCAAATAAGACAAAACTGACTAAGGTGGGTAATGGTTCTCATAATTCATGTTCTTTTCTCTCTCTAAAAACGTGTTATCTCTTTTCTCTTGCTCTGAGTCCTCGACGGAGAAGGCTAACTGGCCGCGCCGGAAATCTCCTTGCGACGGTGACGACGGCGACATCACCCCAAACACCAATTTTTTGAAGCCCTAGATCTAAAGAGGGGTGGACGGAAACCGTAGGACAAAGATATGGAGAACGATGATGATTTATAATGAAACATACAAAATGAAAAAAGCGAAACATAAAGAAAAAGGGAAACATAAACCGTGTTCTCCAAAATTGTGAGCTTCGAACCTTTTTTTTTGAAATCTCTGCTTCCGGTATATTCTGAATCTATTTCTCTTCTTCTGAATATACTGGGATGATTGTTAGGGTAGGATAATAATGAAGATTAGGGTTTCGCCTTTGCTATCTCTCTGAGTTATTGATTTGCTTGAAAAAAAACTATGGCTTTTTTACTTCTGGTTTTTTGATGCTCTGAAAGTTTGTTGATTTTGGTTTTGTGATGTTTTGATGGCTATGTTGGTTTTTGGTTTCGTGATGTTCTGATGGCTATGTTGGTTTTTGGTTTCGCGATGTTTTGATGGCTATGTTGGTTTTTGGTTTCGTGATGTTTTGATGGCTATGTTTTTTGATGATTTTTTTGTTGGTTTTGAGTTATATATTGAGACCAAGGGTTTGTTGATGATGGTGTTTGATGATCATAACATTGATGTTGAAAAAACTTGTTTTCTGACTTGTTGGTCCTGAGTTTGTTTGTGATTTTTTGGTACTGAGACAAAAGGGTTTTGGAATTTGGTTGGGTCCTTTTTTGAGTTTCCTTCGTTCTCTCTCCCCTTGTTGAAACAACAAATGGTATTATAAAAGAAAAACCAAGTCGAAAATGGAGGGAAAATCTAAGAGTTTGAATATATTTTGATATGCTGACTTTGAAATCTTAAGGTGCAGGCCTTAAGTTGCCTCTTTTGTGCAATGTCGGGACTGAGTTTGGGCAGGACTGACTTTGGAATTTAGCAGGATTTGGACTGCATTGGTTTGTGGTGATATCTCTTTCATCTTTCCTCTTTCCTCTTTCTGTGAAGCAAAAGCAATTTTCTGCTTATTTTATAAACTTCTGAAGGGTTTGTAATAACAGGGAAATGATGACATGTGAGCAAGTTAGCTTTCTTATGTTTATTTGTTCTGCTTTATGGGCTTATGTATATGTTGTAGGTTTTATTGACTCTATTTGTTAGCTTGTTTTTTTGCTATGTGCTGCTTTGTATAGCAGTCTACTATCTTGCTTGTTGCAGCTTGTATTTGTTGTAGGCCTGCCTCTGTTTTGTATCTGATTGCTGCTGTTTGCAGCCTTGTAGTTTTTTGTGTTACAGTTTCAGCAGTTTATTTGTATTTGCTTGCATGGTAGCTTCATTTCTCTCTTTTTGTGAACTAAGAAAGATGATTTTTTTGTAATTTGCAATTGGGGAGATAGGTGATGATAGACCCACAAGTTCCGATCCCTAAAAGCAAACCTTAGTGATGAATTTACCATACTTTTTTGTAAATTTATGCTCATGTTTATGTTACTAACAAGGTCTTTTTTTCCTTTTGTTTCATGTGATGAGAAAACCAATGGGCTATAGGAAAAATTGATGAGGAGCAACTTGAAGTGTTCAATGAAGACTTTGAAGAAAACTTCTTTGTAGTTTACTTTTTTAGAACAAACTTGTATCCATTAAGAAATTTGTTATACTTTAATTTTTCCAATTTGTACTTTAAACAAACAATCCCTAATGATACTAAAAGTATGCAAAGTCTCTTGAAATACAAATTTGAATTCTTCAAACATCCCATGAATGAGTTCCACAATACCTTGTGCCATGAAAATGAAATTGGATTGGAATTATTGAAAAACACTTTCCAAATCACTATTTGAATTCCTGATGATCACAACTGACCTTATAACTGCGTTTTAAACAAAATTGTGCCTTGTACTCCAATTCCTAAACAAAATAAATGTTTAAGAATGTAACTCAATTGGCCAACCTGAATCCACAATCATGATTGTTTTAAATTATAACCTTAATCTTCATACCCTATCCAAATAAACACTCTCTTGAGATCAGTCGTCAGTCCTTCAGTAAAAATTCTTAGCAATCAGACAACTGTTATTTGAAATTAGGTCAAAATTCATGATGCAACTTCCAACGCATTCAAATATTTGGTGATCTTCTATGCGTAATCAGTTCTTGATTTGTGAATAGAAATTTGAGATGGAATTAAGGAGAATTATACGCAAAAAATCATTCAAAAATATTGAATAATGAAGAAGTTACGATCGTTTTGAATTTGTTCTCACAAAATGGTGATTATTTAAGTCAATGTAGTCGTTTTCAGTTATCTGGCCCATTGCTTGAGCAAATTTGCAATGCGAGGTTTGAAGACTGACTTAAACAATCCTTGAGGGGACATGAATTCCTATGAAGACCATTTGAAACCTTAAAGACTCAAATTTCTTTGAGAAAATGCAAAACCCTAATTGTTGACTGTTTGCCTAGGAAGAGAATCTGCTTGGTCAACTTTTGAGCCAAATTGAGTGTTTGAAGAAACTTGGGATAGCATCCTGAGTGGAAAACGAGAGGGAAAATTTTGGGGTACAACAATTATGATGATATGAAATGTTGATGAAGAGACGTTGAGATGCTTTTGAGATGTTGTTAATTTGAGATGCTTTTGAGATGTTGTTAATTTGAGATGTTGTTAACTTGGGTGTTGTTATTACATTCATGGTTGTGTCACATACATTGCATTTTTGAGATGGAGCTTATGCTCGTTGAGATGGCCTGTATTGGCGAATTTTGAGATGAAGGCTTATGCCTTGTTGATGCCTCTATTAATTGGCAAATTTTTGAGATGGGAGTTTTGCTCCAATGGTACCACATGCATTTGCATGTATTGAGTCACATTATATGATTGCATAAAGAAGTGTATTTTGATGTTGATGAATGTGTATATACGTTGTAATTATTGTTGATTATGAGATGAGAAGTGGTGATGTTATTGATCTAATTTAATATATTAATTATCATGCACTTTATTATATTGTTAGATATCTCACCCCTTCTGTTTGAATGTTACCCTTATGTTGGTAACATGTAGGTAATCGAGAGTGAAGGTTGTATACCTTCGATAGTTCAAGTCGGTGTCATTGCTCTGATATGTAACACTCGGGGGGATGAACGCTTGCTGTTTTTGATTGTTGATTTTCAGTTGTTGAACTTTAAGTTGATTATTATTAAATATGTGCTATTTTGAAGTTGTTGTATTGTTGTTAAAGATGTTATTAAGAATTCCGCTGCGTAGAGGTTGAGTTATTTAATTAAAGATGTTATGATGATGGTTCATCCGATGTTTTGAAAGTGTTATATATCCACGATGAATGCAATGAATTTGATAGAAGAATTTGTGACGTCCCGATTCGTTTGCATGAATGATTTTTATAACTCTGATTTATTTATATAATTGCTTGGGGTAGAATTGGAGTGTTACAAAGTGCATCATGAGGGCCATCCCTCCTAGCATACCCAAATTGTCGCAAAGCCAAACAAGGATTACAGGTGATACCTCCTCTAATGCCAAGTAGAGGGACATTAGGGAATTCCCCATAACGATCAATAATAGTAAGATCCTCCATAGATTGAGCACACCAATAAATATTTGAATGTGTGAGTGACGTTAATCTTTGAGACCATGTCAAGCCTTGTTCATTCTTTAACGTTGATCGATGTAGGTGTGAAATAAACCATCTAGAGAGTAATTGAATGCAACACAAAAGAGTACCCCTTTTTATCATGGTGCAGGTGTGGAAACAATGTAGAATGTCTCCAAGCAAAGTAGGTATGGGATTATGAGAGAGAAAACTCTTGATGGCATTCACATCTATCAGTTGGTCCGGATTTGGAAATAGAACCAAACCATAGATTAGAAGGGACATGACATCCTCAAAATCTTGAAAATCCAAATCTTCCCAGAACAAACGAGCCTTCTCCAACAGAAACTTAGCTAAGAAACCCTTAACTCCACTTCTTGTCTCCCAATTTTCCATAATGTCAGATCTCTTCAAATGCAAAGCTTTGGAAATAACTTCAGGTTTTGGAGTCTCTTCTAAACCGGTGAATGGTATTTGATCAAGCACAGGCACTCCTAACAATTGAGATAATTCTTCTAATGTAGGCACCAACTGGTAGTCAGGGAAGGTGAAGCAATGATGCATAGGATCAAAGAATTAGGAAAACACACACATCATTTATTCTTGGAAGTTTGAGGTATCCAAGTTGAGAAGTCGACCATTTTTCTTGGTGAAAGGAGAATCTCCAGGCACTCTTGATGCTAACTCTTGAAGTTGAGGATGCACTTTCATGAAGTTAACTCGGATGGTATTCCTACGAGTGGAAGTCATGACCTACAAAACAGAATAAATATAAATTCCTAAATCCTTGAAATGGTTAGTGAGAAATTCTTTATGATGTTATGATGTTTATGATGACATGAATAATAATTACAAACAAAGCACACAAAACCTTAGGTTTAGGCTTGCATGGGTTTTATAGGTAAGTACGCTCTTAAAGTTGAGTTGGTTCAACCTGTCCTAGAAAGTAATCAGGTTCTAGGGAATATCAATATCACTGATCTTTCTTCATTGGGCATTGCTTTAGCACAATCAATCTTTTCTTGCAGCTAAAATATCCCAAAACTCTGATATCAATGAGCGTAGTATCGAGTATCAACCAATTTTCAGCTTTCCACTGAAACTAGCTATCTCACTACTTCCTAATGGCCAAGTTGTTGAATTAAAGATTCTAAAGTTTTTTAGCGCTTCATGACATCACTCAGAGGCCCCGTATTCTCCTTAATTCTCCATAAGGGATACAGGTACCCACAAATATGTCACACTAACATAGTTATTGTCTCAACCATATCGGTCTATGTCGTACAGTCTCCAAAATCTTTAAAATTTACCTAATGATGTCCCCAGATCCGAGTAGAGGATCAATACAAACCCAAACAAGGACCCCTAAAATGTAAAGCAAACAAATCAAACAATGAAAGAAAGTAAATGTGTTCTAACTCTAAGGTAACCCCACTTTTCACTATTCCCCAGCAGAGTCTCCAGTTCTGTAATACGGTGGGAGAACTGACTTGGTGTTTTGTGTTTTATCGCAATTTTTGCGGATAACAAGAGTCACCATCAACTTTTCTTTTATCCAATAAGGAAAGGGTGAAAAGAACAGGAATAACGTTTAAGATATTTTCTTGAGTTCGGGGGGTAGGTTATGAAAAGGGAAGGTATTAACACCCTTTTCATCCATAGTTATCTATGGGCCCTTAGTTGCTTGCTAGATCACTTTTGAAAATTACTTTGTTTGAAATGTGTTTGTGGTGGGTTTTGAAAGTATTTTTTAAAAGCGCCTTCGTTTAGGCAAACTTTATAATGATTCTCGTCTCTATAAGAATGCATACAAAATGTTGGACTTTTGAAAATATTTCATGTTTTTGAAAGTCTTTGGTGTATTTTGAAAGATGTTTATTTTTGAAGATGAATTGTGAGCAAGCAACTAAGAACGTTCAACCTACTCAAAAGTCTTTTGTTCATTTCTTCCTTCCTTTGATATTGCTATCTCACCATTGATTGGTAAGTAGGCTTATCTTTAGATGTAAAGGGACGGGCATGGGTCATCGTATAGTCATGGATAGCAATGTTGTGAGATATCTTAGCATTTCTCTCAAGGGACTAAGATCATTTGTAAGGCAACATTCGTAGCGTCGTCAAGGGACTATGATCTTGTATTTTTGATTTGTTTTGGCTAAGATGTCTCACATGCATATCATGACTATTTTCTCAAGGCGATAAGTGGAGTTAACCCTAGAGGTGCAAAGTGTGAAAGTGTTTATTTTTTATGCATTGTTTTGTCTTGAGTTAGGGTTTTCTAGTGTTGATTTTATCTTTCGATACAAACCCTAATTTACTAGGATTTATATGAAAGCAATAAATTGCAAAAAGTAAATATCCTACGCTATTACATCATTTGGGGATGTGGTATACATATTTACAAATGGGGATTGCAAGAATTTAAATTCTAATTATCTATTACAACCATATTGAATTGAATAATAATGTACAATAAATAGGTAAAGATAATGTACAAAGATGTAAACGTGATGTATAAAGAAAAGAAAATATTTTTGTTTGTTTGAATTTGTGAAGAAGTTTGACCAAATTAATTAAAAGAAAGTAATTAAATAAATTAAGAAAATTAAATCTAAGTTAATTAAGAAAAGAAATAAAATTAATCAAGAAAACATTTTTTAGGCTTTATATGAAAATGGTTTTATATTAATTAAACTAGTATAGAAAAAATTAATTGAGTTCCCAAGTTCTAAACTAATTTTAATTTAAAAGAGAAAAAATAAACCTAAGTCTAAATATTCATTTATATTTAAAAGAGAAATTAATTTGAATAGAAAATATTTTTGGTCTTTTTTTTTTGTTTAGAAAAGGAAATAAAATAAAAATATTTAGTATATTAAATAAATAAATAAATAAATAAATAAATAAAATATTTTTAGGATTTTATAAAATAATAATATTTAAGAAAACCAAATAAAAGTAAAATATAAAATAAAAGTCAGGGGGTTCAAAAAATGCTTTAGGGGGTTTGATAGAAAACAATTTTTTTTTTGGTTTAGACCCAAGGCCTGTTTTTGTTAGTCAGAAAGATAAAAAATACACATAAAAAATGGACTGTGTGTTATAAGTGAACATGTGGGTTAGAGGCATAAAAAAGGGAAAAGCGCAAAGGTTCAGGTCCCAGGCGCGCTAGCTTGTGTAAAAAAGAAAGAAACAATGAATTTTTTTTGGAAAAAGGGCAGCGCTGGGTCTCGAACCCAGGCCCTTAGCATAAATGTGCGCGCTCTCTACCACTGGGGTGGATATACATATGTTTAATTATATCAAACCATAAATATATATTTGAAACCCCTTCCTAGGCCTGAACTTCATCTTCAACCTTGCACCAGCCAAACCATCTGCATCTTATTCATTTCTCAACCAAAATGAAAAATGTAAACATGAAACTTGTGGCAAATTTTATCATGATTCTAGAAATGTAAAGCATTAAAACTATAAATAAAAAACAAACATGAATTTTGAATGGTACCAAATTTAACCTAATTTTTTCAGAAAGTTCAGGTAAAAAATTCTCCCTACTCAGGACATATAAATGAAATCTATGGACATGTATAGTTCCAGGGAAATGATATCTACATTTTGTCTTTGATAATGTAAGCCTAACAATGCCTAAATAATGAGATGAAAAGTCAGAAAACTCACCTTGCATCTGGAGACTGTGTTTTGAATTAGATCTTGATTCAAGTTGCTGTGATGACCAGGTTAGCTTCCTCAAGTTCCTAGGAAGCTAATGCAACCCTTAGCTTGACCTATGGATGACTCGAATGTTCCGGAGAAGTCAAGGTGCAAGCTTTAGTTTTTGAAAATGGAGGTTGGTGAAGATGGAGTTACAGTTGGATAAAAGGTGTTAGGATTGTTTGTGGATGATGTTTAGAAGCTTTAGGAACCAAAAGGCCAAGAAATGCACGAGTAGATTTGAAGATTATGTTCAAAACTCAGAAATGACAAGTTTTGAGATGTTCTTGGTGATTATCTGTTTTAGGGTGTTTCAGGGCTTGAGCATTCATTTTTAGCTTGCAAATAGTACATGTATTTATAGGCAAGAGGTTTCAAGTGTTACAATAACTCATAATTTAAATCCTCAAGTTGTGGCAACTTTGCTTGTTTTTGAAGTAAACATGACAAACATCTTCCTAAGGCTTGTACCATGCTATCTAGAGTGGTTGAAAACTTTAAACATGTTCTTCTAACTTTGTAGAGGAAGATTATGCAAAAGGAACAAGTTAGAGGCTCAATGCAAGTTGACTTTGTGATTAAAGTCACTTTTCAAGAATGACAATGTTACTTTCTTCCAAAAATGGATGAATCTTTTGAACAATGTCCCTAATGCTTGGATCATGGCTCTAGAAATTTTGTAAACCATTAATTATGGAGTGACAACCAAGTTTGAGGCCTTCAAAGAAAATATTATGCAGCCTAGCATGGATTTAGTTCATGTTCATCCTAAAAATATGCCTCGTAAAATAAGAATGAAACCCTAACTTCTTGCCTTCGATTTTCCTTGATCAAGAATGATCTCAAGGAGTTCTTTGACTTTTTAGAAAGATTGTAACATGATCTAAAACTTTCATGTTGTACATTTTTGAAAATTAAATTTTGAACTATATGAAACTTGGTCAAGAAGTTAGGTAAAAAATCTGCCTAACTAGGGCAAAATTTTACCAAGTGTTTTTGTTTCATGGACATATCTTTATGAATTTATAACTTAAAATCCAAGAATTTCTAGAAATATTTTTTTCCTACAATATTTTAGATCTCATTAAGATCTACAACTTTCATGTTAGAAGTTTTCCTTGAATCATCTTATATCATGGTGAAAATTTGGCACAAAGTCATGAAAAAAGGTTAACTTTCCAACACTTACAAGAATTTCCAAGTCTTAGAATTTTGACTTTTCAAAGATAATTTTGAATTTTTGATTTCTTGATGAACAATCTTAATATTTTATCATGCCTTGATGAAATATGATTTTTGATACTTGATTTTGATCAAAAAGTCAAAATTTGACTTTTCAGTGTATCAGTTGACTGAATTTCAACTATCAATCAAGTGATCTTTGGGGAATGTTTTAAGCCATGAAATTAGATCAAAATGATGAATTTGAATCCTTGATATCATGTCTCAAACCAACAACTCATGTGTTAGTTCAAAAGTCAAAAATTGAACATTCTCAATCAAAACCCTAATTTTGACTATTTTGCCCTTTTGATGATCTGATCAAATTTCTTGAGGAGTTGTGATCCAAACTTGATAAATTTCCATATATGAGTTCAAAATGTTGATATGAATAAAAAATTATGAAGTTTGAGTGTAAATTAACCATAACTGACTTTTCCCCCAATATAATTAATTTTAGGTCAATTGATCAATTGACTGAGCAAAAATGTGATCCAAAGCTTGAAACTTGACATGAGAAATCTTGGGAGTCCAAAATGATCCATTAAAGTCATATGAAGCATTAAAAGTCCAATTGTCCTCGTACAAACTCAAACCCTAATTTTGAGTCATCAGTGCTTGAGGAGGTGTCTTGAGCTGATCAAACCTTGTGCAGTCTTGAATCAATGGAGATATTGTGAGAGAATTATTGAGAATTTGAGAGGGAAAATTTTGGGGTACAACATTGACCTAATTAGGAAAGTGACTCCGAATCTTGTTGTGTTGGTGTAGTTGGAGCTTAGACTAATTTTGAAGACCTTGAAGGTGATCAAGGTATGTTTTGATTTTCTGGAAGCAGTAATGGCTTCAGAACCAAGCTCAGTTTTGTGTTCCAAAAGAAGGGAACAAATTTCCTACCAGATGTTGGGACATCATGTCAGCAGGTGTGCATGTTCCTGTTGAATATCAGATGCTTTAGGTGCTAAACAAATGTGTAATGATCACATGTGTTTGGAACCTACTCCTGATTTGGAAGAGGAGGGATCTAGGTTGTGTATCTAAGATGTTTTATCCAGAAAACATGTCTTAGATTAGTGGGCTGGTTGAATGTTGATCAACCAATTGGTTACTTCTTGGTTTAGTTTATTTCTGATCCAAGTTAGTAGAAGTGTAGAGGCTGAGCTCTAGTGTCCAGTAGAGTTGTGTTATCTCAGCCAAGTTCCTTGTACATAAAGGTCTTTAATATCTGGAGGATCCTTCTGATAAAAGGAGCCATATTTATGGAATCGTGTTAGTGGTCATAGAACAAACTTTGTTTGAGTGGAGTAATAGTGGTGTGCACTAACCATATGTTATACTGCTATTAAATATGTAGAATGTTTGATTTCCAAAGTATTCCTAGCACTTGATAAAGAAGAATCTCAAATATGGAGTTGAAGATTCTTGAAGAGATGATAGATATAATGTCTTGACATCCTTGTGTTGAGAATTTATTTTTCTCAATATGTGTGGCCAATGTGTCTCATAAATAGGATGAAGGTTGTTTACTAAAACTTGATATCACTATTAAGTCTAAGAGAGCATGAAACTCTTGTTCTGTTGAAGAGAAATGTTTTTCAAGGGGTTGTATGCATTAAAGATGTCTGCACTTTGGAGTGTCATCCAAATCTCCTAGGATGAACATTTCAAATTTGTTTCTGGAGCAAGGAGAAGTTGTTGGAGCTCATTCATGTGGTGTCCTCACATGATGGAACATTTATCTTTGCAAGGATTGAAGGGCATCCTTGTGGGAAGCATAGTTAGTCTGAACAGTCTGCTTGAGGCATATAATGATCATCCAATGCCATGTTTGTTGAAGTCTGCTCCAAATACTTATTATAGGAAATATCCTCTTTAGGTGCAGAAGAATGGCATCTATCGCCTCAAAGTTAGACAGTAGGTCTTAGTATTGTGCTTATGAGAAGAAGATTCTTGAGGTGTGCATGCTTTGCATGGTTTTATGATCTGGTCTTGAAGTATGACCAGCTACTGATGGTTGATTCTCTTATGGTTCTTTCAAGAGTGATGTATGGATTACTATATTATTGTCTTCAGAACCATAGTTAAGGGTTAAATCCATATGACTGGGAGTGATGTTTGAATAAGATGTTGGAACATAATCTCAAGTAGTTGTAGCTTCATAGGAGGAAGTTATTTTGAATATCATGGGGTGAGAATTGTTGTTCACCAATGGGTTCAAAAATGGTAATTTTGACCATGATAAAGTATGAAGTCCGATCATTGATCAAGTCTAGAATGTTAAGAAGAATCCTCTTATGCTAGAAAGGGGAGCATCATCTGTAGTTTTTGTGTAAGGAAGATTTCCTCTTATGACAAATACCTTGACAGGAGTTTGGTATTAGTCTGATGAAGATGAGTATGTGACTAATGGTAAAGACCTTGTTGGGAGCTAGGTACTTATCTGATGTGTATGTGCAAGTCCGCTTTCTGAACTGTTGGTTTAGAAATTGTTTGAGAGTTTATTTCTCTCTATGAAATTTAGGTGGTTGTAATAACCTGAATGGGCTACAAAAGGTGTGATTTTTTTAGATCTTCTTTTGTTTATTAGGAGCTTCTTGAAGGACTTCTCTGCATAATAAGTCCTTTGAATTGTGTTTTAAGAACCATTGTGCTTGGGTTCTGTGTTATGAAGCCGATGTCCTAAATGATGGTGTAACATCATGTTGGGTTGTCCTTGGAAGATTTTTGAGATGGATGCTTAAGCATTATATCAGAAGAGGTGCTTCTGACTATGTGGATCAGAATATGCATATTTTAATCTTACCTAAAGTAGTATGCTTGGTGAATGCATGACTACTATGTTGAAGACTTCACTATTACCAACAATTACTAGTGAATGAAAGGGAAGAACACCATGATCAGATAGAGTAATCTGATCAAGAAGATTGTGGAAATGTTTTTTTCTTTAGCTGCACATAACCTTAGAAGTTGTTGGATTAGCTTGGATCTCAGCAAAGCTTTTAAGAAAACTGAGAATTTGTGAATAACTAGTTTCTTGTGAAGCAAGGAGGCTGTGTGTTTTGACATGTGAGTGAAGTTAAAACAAGTATGCATGAAACCTTGGCAAATCAAAAGGTCATGATATTGTGTGGGTATAAGAGGACATTTATCATATATGTCCTTAATGAAGAAAATAAGGAGCTAGAGTAGCTAGTTCAGGTTTGTGTTCACAATGCATGAATATGCTCAGCAGTTGTGCTTATCTAGAGGCTTGAAGTGGTTGCCCTCCACAATGAGATTTTGAAGTGCTCAAGTTTTCATCCTCAACAGGAGCACTAGTTATCCATGATAGGGGAAGTCAAGTGTTTGTCTATGGATTGTTGATGTAATAGTGAAGCTATTGTTCAAGCTTGTGTGTTAATCAAGCTTATAGAGAAGTTTTTTCTTTACATCTTATAAGGGTGTGAGGTTAGACAACATGTTGTGACATAATGCAATGATTTGTGATCTTGAAAGAGCATTCAAGTCATATGAAGTTGAACGATTGAGTAAGAAGTACACATATCTCTCTAGTGGTCAATAGTTGTGTCTTGGAGAATTTATTTTTCTCTATGGATTTTGGAAGGAATCTCTAAGGGTCTTTATTATTGAGAGATGTCACATATGTGATATTCTTATGTTTTGGTGTGTGTCACTAAGTCTAGTTGAAATGAGTACACTTAGAGTCTAGTTGAAGGCATTGAGATGATGAGTAAAGTGGTGTTGGTCACGAGTTTTTGCATTCAAGAGAAAGAAGACAATGTCTAACTGGATGTCAGGACATTATTCAGGACGTCTTTCCTGTGTGATCAACAAAGAAGTTATATGGAAAGTGTGACCAAAAACGTGTTTGAATGGAGTGTATAAAGTGTGTTTGAATGTGCACGTGCATGTATTGTGACTATTTCTTTTCATCAGCAACAATCCAGAGTTAATAAATACATTCAAAGCAGTTGTGGACGGTCATTATTATTTTAGCAGCAGTTTTCTCCTCAAATAATGTTTCCTTTGACAAAGAACATTATTTCATTCAAATATCGTAAATTCCAAGTAACTGCTAAGCTATTTATAGAGGTTCCTCTTGTCCTCTTTCACCATGGAGTGTTTGGTGTATCCATAATTATTATGGTTTTTATTCGGGTCTGGGTGAGTTATGTCTGGGTCTAGTTTTGTGAAGGCTTCCTTTGTCAATTTTTGGCGAAAAAGGGGGAGAAAGGGTTTTCTCAGATAGTCAGTAGTCTGCAGTTTGCATTTCCAGATGTTGTACACAAATGTCAAACAAAATGTTCAATCTTGTGGCCCGTGCTTTGGTTTTGTGACGTGTGTTCTGAGTTATTAAAGGTGGTGGTTGATTTGTCTAAGCTAACTGGTGGTTGCTGATCAAAAAGTATTGAAAGATATATTATGCCTCCATTGGTCTTATGCCACCATTGGTCTTCTGTGACAAGGAATGGTTCATGGTTTAAGGGGGAGTGCCATCTATCTTCTTCCTCATGTACACCAACATGCTCTTGATATTGTTGTTCGTTGGTGTTGATTTTATATGCTGAAATGGAGGTCATGCAAAATGCTACAAAGAAGATGTCGAATATGATGTCCTAACATCATTGTGCTTGTGAAGACTGACTCTATGATGCTATGCTATTATAGTCAGCAGTTTCTGAGGACTACTATTGGTGGATGTTTGTTTTTCTTGCTGTAATCTGAATTGTAATATGTTTATTTGTTTTAGCCAAAATTTTCCAAAGGGGGAGATTGTAAGTTCTCTAGTTTTAGGATTGACATTAATTTTTGTAAAACAAATATAGCAACAATATGTTAAATATGATGTGATTACTTTCATAAAAGAATAGGTGGAGAAAGAAGTCATATTTTATGTTCGGACATGTTAATTTGAAGTGTTTCAACATCTGGAGCAACATGTTGGATAAGATGTCTTATGCATGGTCATACGACATTGTGCCTAAGCTGAGCTGAACAATTGGATTTTGTTACAATTTAACAGATGCGTAATATTTTGAGAATATTATGCAATCCTATGAGGCGCTGATTTAAAGGTCTGGAGGAATCAAGAAGAATATTGAAGAATATTTACTTTCTAAATAAGGAGACTTTTTAGGAAATATTTGATTGATGACCTACTTTGTAGTAGAATCTTCTGCAGATTTGTAACAGCTAAAGATTTATGATTTGAAGCCCAAATCCAATTGGGAGATAGATTATAAATAGAAGTATTATAACCTAGGATTGGTACCAGCCATGAATTATAAATATGTAATCATTAGGGATGAGTTTGTGTGCCACTCTCTAGGGGAGTTGGTCTATGTTACAGAGTTGTTATCTCTGTTATTGTTCTCATCGAAGTTGTGAAGCAAGAGTGAGTATTATTCTTGTAGGAAGCTTGTAAGAAACTCCAAGTTGTGTTCTTAGTCAAGAGTCTTGGCTAGGTATTGTCATGGAAATATGTCTTCTGGTTGTTATGTCATGGAAGTGTGCCTTCCAGTTTTATCCAATTGTTGTCTATAATTGATGAGGGATTAAGGAGGGCCTCATATCTATGTGAGTCTTAGATAGAAAGTTAGCACGGGTAGTGATTAAGTGAGGAGTTGTAAACTGGGGAGTTTAACTTCGAGTGGATACTATTATAGTGAACTTTATCCCTGTCTTAGTATGCCCCCAGAGTAGAAAGGTTGTTCCGAACTGGGTTAACAATTCTGGTGTGTTATTTATACTTTTCAATACTGTTTTAATTTTTTATAACTTGCATGCGTTGTTTGTTCAATTCATATATCCCAACATGTCATACTACATCTGAAGTCTGTTATACCAAAATTTCACTTCGCAACTAGGTCGATCACCTAGTCCTATTATGTGGCTACGATTACTTGATATTGACCATTGTTTAAACTATAGTTTAATAAGGCGTGAGGGACCTGACCAGTTTAAATTTCTCATTAACTATGAAGTGGTCCACCTATTCACCCTACCTAACCAGGAATTCACTAGTGTCAATGACCATAAAAAATGGCGTTATCAATTGGAAAACTAAAATGAAAACCCCTCACCACCTAAGACTCCTCCAGCTCTCAAATATAACCATACTCCTTACCCATAGATGCCTTCACCTCCTTCGTTCTCAAATCCTACAGACAAGCACCAAGTTGACTATGAGCTCAAATATTTAAGAAGAGAAGTCATGGACCTTCGGCATAACCTGTGCGAACAAGCTTACAAATTGAACGAACATATGGACCATCTTTTTCAGAAGATCTACTCGTTAAGGAGAGCTCACGACCATTATGGCCCCTGATCTGATTGTACACCAGGTTTTTCCTTCCTTTCCCACCTTGGATTGAAACATTAAGGACAATGTTTGATCTAAGTGTGGGAGAGGAACTTTACTTACTTTTTAGTTAGATTTCCTGCTTTATTTATTATTTTCTTTATTTCTTTCTAGTATGTTGTTTCTTTAGATTGTTTGTATCGAGTCATTGCATGTGTTTTCAAGTCTTTAGATGTTGTTTTTGATGTTTATTGAATATTTCCCTTTTCTTGAGCCATAAAGAAATGTTTTGCAAAAGAAACGGTCTTTGTTTTAAATATGTGGGCTATAAGATGAGCTTAGGAAAAGTTATAGAGACTTGGGAAATGTCCAGAAATGTCAGTATCATTTTAACACCATAAGACTTTTTATTATAAAGATCGATCTGGATAATTGTTATATCTCAGCCTTGAATTCTCACCCCAAAATAAGTCCTTCAATAGATTATTTTAGAAGTCGGCTTCGGCTTAAGCATTCTCTACATGAGGAAGCCGATGAATGTAAGTGAATGATCCTAATTTTCTTTTCTTCTTTGATTAATTAAAAATAGGGAATACGCCTTCTAAGTCAGGTGACCTTCACCTGGTCACTTAACCCAACGGTTGTGGAAACTGCAAAAATAGAATAAAACTTGTTGTTAGTTTGTTCAGAGGTACTCTGGTGTTATACTTGATAGGGCAGATTACGGTATGATCCCCCGCAGCTACAATTGGGTAAACAAAGGGGTTACACCGCTTAAAGTGCTGGAAGCTCGTGCAAAGGATCAGAATCACTAAGCGGTAGCCTTACTATGAGTATGTATGAATAACGGGCTTAATGTGATTGCACATGAATGAAAAAAAGATGAAAAATGGGATGAGTAAGTTAGGCTTAAGCATAATGACATGATACGAATTGGTTTGTATAAGAAAGAGACTTATGCCTGCAAAAATTTGAAATGTGTTATTTCGATACCCTTGTTTTTGTGAATTAGTACCTATTGACATTACATTGATCAAAGTGGAGTACTTAAACCTAGAGTAGCTATCGAATATCACTATTTACTTTCATTATGCTTGAGGACAAGTAATGGTTCAAGTGTGAGAGAGTTTGATGACACCAAAACACACTGATGTCATACCCCAAATTTGTCATACCCCTTTATAAGGATCATCTGGCTTATGTATCTCGCATACTTCATGTACATACTCCTCAGTAGGTAATTTAACATTGCATGCAACATTAATCCGTAGATGGTCATGGGATCAAGGAATTTCTTTTCGGAAACTACACATAAAAAGATTGTTTCGTCAGGCAGCATTAAGGTAAAACTATGGTTTTTCAAAGTTTAAATGTGTTTTGCACGTTTCCCAAGCTATCAAATAAATAGTCAATTAAGACATCACCATTTCAAGTTCTCATATATTTTCAACACACTCTGAATTATGGAGAAATCGCGTGTTTCAGTGAATTTGACACGATGCGAATCAGAAACATAATTTTTGCTAGTTTGAGCTTAGGAATTCACAACTTTCAATTGGGATACTATTTTGAAATGGTTCCCTAGGCTTTGGAATCGTCTCTGTATTTTCTTCATTTTATTTGTTCAGACCAGAGGCTAATTCTATGAAGAAAGTCTCCCAAGAATATGATTTTCGTGAGATGCTACTTAATTTTAATGACTGATTATCTATTTCTCGGATGTTGGGAAATTCATAACTTTCATCTGATTCAGTGTTTTCGGTTGATTATTTGAGCATTGAGAGAATCTTGATTTTCTTATCAATTCTCGTGTTGGATCGAAGGCTAATTTTGTGAAGAAGATCTTCGAGAAGTTTAATTCTTTGAAGAAAGTGTATTGAATTTAATTGTCGGTCCGCCATTTCACGGGTAATCAAAAATTCATAACTTCTGATTGGAGTATTGTTTTGGAGAAATTCTTGAGGCATTAAAACCGTCTTAATACCATCTGCAGTTCGTATGTTCGACTCTGATGCTGATTCGGTAAGGAAGACCTCTGAATGTGCGGATACTTTGAGAAGATACAATGAAAATACGGTGAAAACGATGTGCCAAACCATTATTTTTCAGACGTCTAAAATTTCATAACTTCCGCCCGGTTCAACATTTTGAGTGGTTCTTCGAGCAAAAAATCTGTCTTGATGTCATCTTCATTCCGTATGTTTAGGTTGAAGGCCTATTCTTTAAGGAAGATCCTCAGAAATACAAATTACCAGAGATTTTATTGTGTTGAATCAAATTGTTATTTCACCATTTCTCGATATTGTAAAAATCATAACTTCTTCGATTTTTATCGTATAGAGACAATTCTTGCAGAATAATTTCACAAATGATGTTGCCTACAAGTTTTCTTCAGAGCTCGAGATCAGATTCAACTCTGAAGACTTCTGATCATGGCTCGCTTCTCAAACCGATCGGTGAAAAATTATGCATTACTGAAAAAGACAGCGTCAATGTCAAATGTTATCGGCATTCAAAAATTCATAACTCGCTCGATTTTTATCATATGTCGTCCATTCTTTCGGTGCGACGTCACAAATTTTGTCATCTACAATTTTGTTGTTGGTCTCGTGTCGAGATTATGCACCGATTATCATTGAGTTTGTGGATTTTCCGTTTGACTGCGTTTGCTGACACTGAAAATTCAGCTTTGTGAAGAAATTGATTGGGATTTCTCTTGGCCCAAACTAAGGCCCAATTATCAAGACTATATATTTATTTTGTGTCACTATTTTCATAACACTTGATTCATTTGCTAAATTTCACACTCAAAGTTCTCTCTATTCTCTCTCAAAATCTCTCAAGAAATTCAAATTCTCTTTTCCTCCAAGCAAATAGTTCTGAAAGCTCTCTCTCTCTCTCTCTCTCTCTCTCTCTCTCTCTCTCTCTCTCTCTATCTCTCTCTCTCTCTCTCCTCTCTCTCTCTCTCTCTCTCTCTCTCTCTCTCTCTCTCTCTCTCTCTCTCTCTCTCTCCTCTCCTCCTCCTCTCTCTCTCTCTCTCTCTCTCTCTCTCTCTCTCTCTCTCTCTCTCTCTCTCTCTCTCTCTCTCTCTCTCTCTCTCTCTCTCTCTCTCTCTCATCTCACGCGCACACCACCTCTACCCTTCCTTGATCCGCCGCCTTCCGCCCTACACTCCACCAGTCACCACTACCCCATGCCTCCATTTGCCACTTCCTTCCAGCCATCCACCACACAGCTCTGACGCTTGCCACCCTTGGCTCCCCGTCTTGCACATCTCTATTTAGAGCGATCTACTCCTTCCATCAATTTACAGCATCGAGTCTGCCGTCTCTTATGAGCGCCTCCGATCCTCTTCCTATTTTCACTTTTCAAGCTTCTAATTCGGTAATTCCTCTTGAAACTTTTGAGATTGACTGTCATCTTCTTGA
Source organism: Vicia faba (assembly GCA_948472305.1). Classification (NCBI taxonomy): domain Eukaryota; kingdom Viridiplantae; phylum Streptophyta; class Magnoliopsida; order Fabales; family Fabaceae; genus Vicia; species Vicia faba. The sequence continues at coordinate 1,095,144,669 of OX451740.1, read as the reverse complement.
GTTTAGTTAATTTGAGGTTTAATTGAGTTGATTGAACATCGAGTTTAATTGAAGTTTGAGGATAATTGTTCAACTGTGTTGATGATAAACAAATATGAAATTGGTTGAACTTTTGAAGTATTCATGTGAATTTTGATAATCCGTATATACTCCGTTGATGAATTTTTGATGTCATATTATGGTGAATTCTTGATGTTGAATTTTTGTTAAAGAATTAATGGTAAATTCATGAGTTAAATTAGTTTCAGATTGATTTAAATAATGAAGCAATTTTCACGAAACTGAAATAGTTTGGATTCGTAAATTGCATTAACACATGAATGTTGTTTGCTTAAGCTTGGAAGCGGTAATTCCAATGTGATTAAACTTTTGCAATTTGTTTACAATTTCCCAACAACAACACTTGAATCGATAATCGCCTTTGCATATCTATTTAGAATTTTGAAACTTGTTTCCGACCAATATTAGTTCAAGTGTAAGTTGTTGTTCGGATAATGTAAATTAGTTGAAATCGATTTTAAATACCATTTTAGGTTCCCTTGAGTTACTTGTGCGTTTTTGGATGGATTATGTTGAATTTTACTGTTTCTGGCATATTTTTTAGGTTAATTTCATGACATGTTGCAAGGATGTCAGATGTTGGGAAGTGGTGTGAAACGCATAATTTAATTGTTGTTAAATACTCATGGAAGCTTGTCTTGGCAATTGATGAGAATCACTATCATTTTGGTTGATTTCGGAACCAATTCTTGCGCGTTTTGTAAATGTAAACATGTTGTCTGGAATTCATGGTCAAGTGTGTATTTCATTTCAATTTGTATTTGATGTTTACTTGTACATAATTGATCGTTCCATGAGCATTAATGGTGGATTTTCTTGTTTCCGATGTAAATTTTCGCTTACATTCATGTATGTATATAGTGCTGTCCTATTTTTAATTCCACATGTACATGCTATTTTAATTGTCATTTGATGTTCATTTGTATATATCTAAGCATGCCATGAACGTTGAGGATAAGTTTTGTCGAGTCCGATGCATTTTCTTAATTAATTCCAAATTTACATGTGTTGCTTACCGGATTCAGTACATAGGTGTAAATTCATGATTTAAATATTGTTTAAGGCTTGCTTGAACAAGTTTTGGTATTTATAGACCATTGTTGTTGAACTATAGTGTTTTCGATGCAATTTTTGGATGCTTTCATGTTGTATGTGTAGTGCTGCATGTGTTTTGATTCCCTCCTTCTATTGCTTATTCGTCCTTTGGCCTTTATATTTCGTTGTTATTTTTGAGTTATAATTCGATACTCGAGTTTGCTTGATGTTGTATTGTTATTTGCTAACTCATTTGTGATTTGTGTAAGTTTCCGAAGGCTTTGTCGTGCGACGCGAGACAGTTGGATTATTGTCTTGTTGTATAGACTTATCTTGTGCAGGGACTTTAATTCGATGCGACGGACTTTTCACATGCGATTTATTTTTGCATTTTCTACATTGTTTCTGATATTGGATATTATTTCTGACTGTTCCTTTGTTGCTTGGTGAAGCTTGCATGAACTTTTTGGGTTTCTTTGCTTTTGTCTGATAATTGAGGAACTTGCATTCAATTGGTATTCTCTTCTATTTCCTTTTATCTCTTGCATCGTTACCGCTTTCTTTTCCATGAGAAGTAGGACTAGAGATGCATGACTAGAAGTTCCTACTTTAGGTGGGAAATGTTGTTTTAAAAGACCTTTAAAAGGCAATTCCTACTCGTGCTTATTTGTTTACCATTATGTGTGTTTACATTTGTGTCAAAGACCTCGATGAAGGTGTCCCATTCCCATTCCCAATTGATAAGTCCTCAAATAAGGAAAGTGGAAAAGGGTCTGCATCGTACATCGATGCTACGAATCGTGTTATTCTTGTTATCGAGTCAGTCAAGTGGAATACAGGGAACTGTAACCAATCCCCCATTCTTTGTCATTATCTTGCGTGTCGTGCATGTTGATGCTCTGATGTGATCTCATATTTCCTTCTATCTCCTACATCAATGATGCAATATCTTGGTTAGGTGTTCATTCACTTATGATGATTCACTCTCGTTCTTGTCTTGCCTGGATAACGTGATATCTTGGTTAAGAGTTGACACCCCTTAATGTTCTTGCCATGATGACATGTTATCATGGTTAAGAACCACTTAATACCACATTCTTGCTTGCCTCGATGATTTGATATCTTGGTTAAGCGTCCCTTTATCCTACCTTGATGGCACGATATCATGGTTATGTGCCCCCTCTCCATTTTCCTACCTCGATGACACGATATCATGGTTAGGCATGATCCATCTCCCTTCCCTTCCTTGGTGACATGATACCTTGGTTAGGCGTGTGCTACTTGAGTTAATGGATACTCCTCAAGATTTATGTTTTTACTTTCTATTCCATGTTTGCATGCTCCCGTAGGATTTCTTGGTTCAATCTTAGTGTTGTACCCCAAAATTTTCCCTCTCATTTTACCAACATTTCTCATCACAAGGCTCTTTGAACTCAAGACCAAGCTAGGGTTTGCTGTGCTCCAGACATCTCCTTGCACTGTTGACCTAAATTAGGGTTTGAGTTTGCACAGGGATTTTTTGATTTACAATGTCCAAAATGACTTTCATACTTCATGTTGGACTTATAAGTTTGTCCATACCAAGTTTCAAGCCTTGAATCAAATTTTTACCCAATCAATTGGACAGTTGACCTAGAAATCAACTGTATTGGGGAAAAAGTCAACTGTGGCCAGTTTACAGTCAAACCTCAAAACTTTTGACCCACATCAACATATAAACTCATATGAACCATTTGATCAAGTTTGGACCACAACTCCACAAGAAATTTGATCAGATCACCAAAAGGGCAAAATGGTCATTTTTAGGGTTTTGACTGCACAAGGCAATTTTTGATTTTTGACCTAGCCAATGGAAAATTGGGTTCAAGCATGGATTCAAGGACTCAATGGCATCATCTTGACCTATTCACAAGGTTTAAAATACCTCAATTGCATTTGATTGACAGATGAATTTTTTCAGTCAACTGATCAAATTTTGAATGTACACTGAACAGTCAAACTTTGACTTTTTGGTCAAAATCAAGTGCCAAGGGTCATTTTTCATCAAGATATGTTAAAACATGAAACTTGTTCATCAAGAAACCCATTTTTGCAAATTAGGGTTTAAAGTTGAAAAATTTCATAACTTAGAATTTTTCTAAATTATGAATTTTTCTTAATTTTTCCTAACTTTGCCCAACATTTTCACCATGATGAATTTGGATTCAAACAAAACTTCCAACATGAAAGTTTTAGTCCTCTACGAAGTCTACAACTTTGATTCACAAAGTTTTCCCAAACGAAGCTTGGATCTCAAGTTATTAATTTTGGAACAAGGGTCCCTAAAACTTTTAACTTAGTGAAATTTTGCCCTAGTTTAGGCAGGATTTTGACCTATCTTCATGGCCATTTTTCACATAGTTACACTTGTAATCTCAAATTTCATTTCAAATATGGATTGTAGAGCATGTTGCAAGATTTCCAAAATGTCCAAGAACTCTCCAAACTCATTTGTGGTTAGGGAGAATCGAAGGCTTGAAGTTGGCAAAAACTCACTTTTCATCCATGGCATGTTCTTTGTGATACAAGTTGCAAATTCAAATCATCTTGCTTTGCACTAGATTACAGGCCTCAAAACCATTCCACACTCAATAATTAAATGCAAATCCATTGGTCTAAGACATTGTTTTGGTCATTAGAACATTGCACACAAAATTAATCCTTAAGTAGAAAAAGGTACATTACCATTTTTGCCATAATCTTGCTTTATGTCAAACCACAATATTTGAGCATTGGTCCAGATCTTATGCAGCAAATCAAATCCACAAATTAGAGGGGCCAAGAGAAGAGGGTGCAAGCATATGGATAGCCTGTACAGGCCTGTGTCACATCATTTCACACATTTTGCTTCATAACCAAGAAATTTGTCTAAAACACAAGAACTTGAACATCAGCAAAAACCAACTTGTGCAAGCTTTTAAAACATATTTCTCACATCCCCTTGAACCAGAAACACGACCCTTTGAGCCCTCAAACATCCCATAGCTCAAAATCACCTTCCATTGGCAAAACAGGGCATCATCTGCATCTTGACTTCCATAGCACAATTTGCTCGTGCATTTTGCCCCAAACCTGTTCAAACACCTTCCATTCAATCCATCCAAGCTATCCCAAACCTTAAACACCAACTGTAACTCCATTTACAGGGTTTTCCATTTTCAATTTGAGCTTGTGCAGGTTGAGTTATGTAGGCTTGTTCAAGTGCATTCAAGGCAAGCTAGACATTGGAGAAGGTCAAGTGAAGTTCAAGCAAGCTCCCAAATATCTCAGGCCTTGTTGAAAAGCTCCATATTTCCATACACAAAGTCAACTGAAACAGGTTTTTATCAACTTCCTATCTCTCTATTTAGGAACATTTAGACTTAGGTTTGTGAATAAGAAATGTAGTATTCATTGCCATGAAGTTGTACATATGCTCAATTTTCATTTTTATTAAGCATGCTAAGAGAATTTGGTTCATGAACATCCTGAAAAAATTAGGTTAGATTTTAGGGCCAGAGATATTCTCTCTGGTCTTTGAGAGTTAGGACAAGTTTTTTATATGGTTGGATTCGTCTTGAAAAGCTCTACAACTTTGATGTTATGTGTTTTTGCAATAGAGCTCGTATGCAGGATCTAGCAATTGTACAGGGCGTGCGCGAAATTTGAAGTCAGAGGTTGAAGATGAAGTGGCTTGGGCTGGGCTTTGGTCCTCTCACTATTTGCACCCCCATTTTTGCTGAATACACTCCCCTGGCCCATTTCTTCATATTTTTATGTTTTGTTATTTTATTTTCATTCCTGATTTTATTTTATTATTTCCAAACATAAAAAAATAACCAAAAAAATATTTTATAATTTTTTACATTTATTTTGCATTTTATTTCTATTTTTTCTAACATAAAAAAAAATTTAATTAGTATATATATTTCTATTTATTGAAAATTTGAAAATAATATAATTATACTTTTATTTTATTCTTTATTTTTATTCACACTAAAAATATTATTCTAAATATACTTCTATTTTTGTATATATTTTATTTTATTCTTATTATATAATTAACATAATTAATATATATATATATATATATATATATATATATATATATATATATATATATATATATATATATATATATATATATATATATATATATATATATATATATATATATATATATATATATATATATATACTTTTATTTTATTTAACAGACACTTTAGAATAAAAACATAAAAATACTATATTTTTATTTTTATTATTATTTATACTTAAAAAATACTTTTTCTAAATATATTTTATTTTTTGTATATACACCATTTTATTTTATTGTATATAAATAATATAGTCAATATATTTATATTCTTAAAAAATTAGGGTTTTACCCTTAACCAAATAAAATTAATCTTTTTATTTATCTTTTTATTTACATTAAATATTTTTACATACATAAAAATAAAAAAAAACCTTTTTTTTTTTGCATATTCATATTATTTTGTATATTTATTTAATTTATTTATTTAAATATTTTTCATTTATTATTTATGCCATTTGATTCGATTTGGATGTAATAGTAAAATTAGGGTTTTAATTTCTTGTCAAATAATCCCCTTTCAAAAATTGTATCCCCATCCCCATAATCATGTTGTAATAGTGGTAGATTATTTTACGCACTTTATGCTTTCAATTATGCCATGATTAGAGATTAGGGTTTGTATGCAAAAATCCAAAATCAACAAATAGCTTGACTAATGCAAAGATAAAAATGCATGAAAATCAATACACAATGCACACTTGCACCCCTAGGATTTCATCCACTTGTTGCCTTTAAATGGGCCATGTTATGTATGTTGGGTACTTTGGCAAAACAAAAACAAAACAAAAGACCATAGTCCCTCGATGACGCTATCTTGGTTGCCTAAACAAAATGATCAAGTCCCTCAAAATTTTGCCAAAAAATACTTAACACAATTGCTATCATGGTCTATACGATGACCCGCGCATGTCCCGTTTAACATCCTAATACAAGGTTGTTTACCAAATACAATGGTAAAACAACACTGCAAAAGGGGTAAAAATGTGTAGGAAATACCTTTGAGTAAAATAGGGTAGATAACTCTTAGTTACTTGATAAAAACTTGCAAAATATCCTTGCTATTTTCAAACTCACTTCACAACACAATTTCAAAACATTTCCCAAAAACAAACTTTCAAACATTAAAATCTTTTCAAAAGGACAATACACCTTTGTATACATTCAAACAAGAATCATTACAAAGGTTGCCACAATGATGGCCTCTTTTCAAAACATTTACAAAACCACATACAAAGCACTATTTCAAACAATTGAAAAGCAAAAGCAATTGATCTAAACAAGTAACTAAGAGCGCATGGATAACCATGGATGAAAAGGGTGCTTACACCTTCCCTTTTCATAATCTACTCCCCGAACCCAAGAAAACATTTCAAAGGTCTTTCTTGTGCGAACACAAACGCAAAACCTCAAGTCAGTTTCCCCCCCGTATCACAGAACTGGCGACTCTGCTGGGGATAATCTCTAAAAGTGGAGTAACCTTAGGGTTTAGATCACCTTTTCATGCTTATCTTGTTTACTTTGATTGCGTTACACTTGGTTCTATTGTTTGGGTTTGAAATCCTCTACCCGGATTTGGGAAACATTCATAGGTAAATAGCAATACGTTGTGGAAACTATGCGGGGTATACCGACATGGTTGAAGCAATAGCTATATTAGTGCGACATATTTGTGGGTACCGGTAGCCTTTGAGTCAATCAAAGAGAATACGGGGCCGCTGAGTGATGTCATGAAGCACTAATGAACTCTTAGAACCTTACTTGACCATCTTGGCCTTTTTTAGGGGTAGTGAGATGATCGGCTTTGGTACAGTCCGAAGTTGGTAGATACTCGATACTACACTCATTGAGGGTTATTTTCTTGGAATATTTCGGTCTCCAGTTAAGTGGCTAAACTGAAACAATGAACACAGAAAATAATCCAGTGATATTGAGCTCCTTAGAACCCGATTACTATTTATAGGACAGGTTGAGCCAACTAACTTCAAGAGGGTACTTACCTATGAAACCTCATGCAAGCCTGAAACTAGGATCTTGTGTGACTTGCTTGTACATATACTTGTGCATACATCATGAACATCATAAAGCATCATGTGCATCTACTAACCATTTCAAGGGTTTGGATCTTCATCTTTGTTCTTGTTTTGAAGGTAATGGAATCTCTTCGCAGGAAAACAATTCAAGTCAACCTTGTGAGAATCCCTCCTCAACTCAAGGAACTTACTTCCAAGATTCCTGAGAATTCTCCCTTCAGTGAAAGACATGGTAGACTTTTCAACTTGGTCAACTCCAACATTGAAGAAGACATGGTGAAAGTTCTCTTCCAGTTCTTTGACCCCCTACACCATTGCTTTATATTTCCTGATTACCAACTAGTACCTACTTTGGAGGAATTTTCTCAACTCCTGAGGATTCCTATTCTCCATCAACTACCCTACAACGGTACGGAAAGAGAACCAAATCCTGAAGATGTTGCTCAAGCATTATACTTGCAACCATCTGATATCAAAGGTCATTGGGAAACTAGAAGTGGTGTCAAGGGTTTCTTGGCAAAGTTTCTGTTTGAGAAGGCACAAGACTACTGGAATTCTCTAGATCTGCAAGCTTTTGAAGAGATTGTAGCACTCCTTATCTATGGGTTGGTCTTGTTCCCAAACCCTGATCAGCTTATAGATGTGAACGCTGTCAAGATTTTCATATCTCGGAATCCTATGCCTACATTGCTTGGGGACATCCTACACTCATTTCACACACGAACAATGAGGAAAAGAGGTGTTCTCATGTGATGTACTCCTCTTCTAGAAAGGTGGTTTATTTCTCACCTTCCCCAGTCAGTTCTGAAGAATGAGCAGGGTTTAAGGTGGTCAGAACGGTTGATGACCCTTACGCATTCTGATGTTCATTGGTGTTCTCAGTCCAGAGAAAATGTCATCATCATTGATCGTTGTGGGGAATTCCCTAATGTCCCACTACTCGGCATTAGGGGAGGCATTACCTACAACCCCTGTTTAGCTCTGAGACAATTTGGGTATGCTCGGAGGGATGGCCCTCATGATATGCTGATTCCTGACTTGGTTTTTGACTTCGACAATGACGCTCAAGGACTTCGGCAAAGGTTTATCCGAGCTTGGAGGATGCCCAACAAAGTGGATAGTAAGACACTGGGATACAAGAATTCCATCATCCTTGAGCCTTATCTCAAGTGGGTATGAACCCGCGCCCAGAGTCTTATGATGCCTTACCCCCACATTCTCCCCGTGATCAAAGAGCCTATTATGGAAGGAAAGGTTCCATACACCCTCCTACATCCAGATATGCCAACATCATTGGAATAATTGCAAAAGAGTTGGATACAGCTCAAGGAAGAACATAATACTTTTGAAGCTAGCTTCTACGCTAGTGAGAAGAAGGTTTTGGAACTTACCTGCCGACTTCATGAAGAAGTGACTCTTAACACCTACATCGCGCCAAAGAGGATGCGCAACGTCTTTTTACATTAAGAATTTTGTAATATTTTGCCCATGGGGCACTTATGTACTAACAAATTTCTTCTTATTAATATGACGTATGTTCTTTTTGTTTGCAACAAATTTGAATTTCTGAATCCTTGAATGCATTACATGAATAACATATCATTCATCATATGCATAAACAGGTCTTTACACCAGGTTTCCTTATCTTTCTACTATTTATTTCAGCAAGATGGATATAGAGCAGACGATCAAAGATCTGCAAGCACAGAATTCGCAATTCCAATAACTCCTCATAACCTTGGCAAAGGGTCAAGAGGACCTTAAAGCACTGTTAGAAAAAGAGAAGGAAAAAGACAAAGAGAAAAAGAAGAAAAGAATTGGTGTGGCCACTATGGGAAGAAGGTTTGAGAACAAGGCTAGAAGGGTCCTCGAGTTCCCCTCGACGTCTGACGAAGGGGTTGGTAAAGCTAAAGGAGTTGCAATGCCCTCCGAGTCTGAAGCTGAAGAGGAAGAAGAAGAAGAAGAGGAGGAAGATTACTCTGAGCAGCAGTATCCTCCTATGGATGATAAGTATAAAAATATGGAAGAGCGGTTGGCAGCCATGGAAGTACAAATAGTACCTGGGTTGGATTTCAGAGAACTAGGGTTGGTTGCTGAAATCGTCATTCCCCCCAAATTCAAAGTGCCTACATTTGCTAAATATGACGGTTTGTCCTGTCTAAAGATGCATCTGCGGTCCTACGTCAGAAAGATCCAACCTCACTCTTCTAATAAGGATTTGTGGGTCCACTTTTTTCAAGATAGTTTGTCGGGTACGCAATTGGACTGGTTCTATCAACTTGAAAGATATGATGTTCATAACTGGGAGGATCTAGCTGCTGCTTTCTACCGACAATACCAATACAATGCAGATTTAGCGCCTACTCGTACTCAACTACAGAGTATGGGTATGGTCTCTAATGAGGGATTTAAGGAGTATGCCCAAAAGTGGCGTGATTTTGCTGGAAGGGTGAAGCCACCATTGTCGGATAGAGAGCTGGTTGATATGTTTTTAGGGTCCCTGTCTGGTCCATTTTTCAATCACTTGATCGGGAGCTCATCTTCAGGGTTCACCGAATTAATTTTGACCGGTGAAAGGGTCGAAGCTGGCATTAAGAGTGGTAAAATTCAAAAGGATGCATCCGCTTCCGCTGCTATCAAGAAGACCTTCCCAGCCAAGAAGGAAGTTTCTGCTGTTCACACCCAGAGAAATCAAGGGAGAATAGAGCGCCGACCAGCGGTGGGGGCTGTCATGATCCAGAACTCCTCAGCCGATCAACCTCGAAGCAGTCAACCTAGAGCTAACCAACAAAGGGTAGAAAGGCCACAACGGAAATTCACCCAGATCAATATGACACCGGCTCAGGTCCTCCCTCATCTGTTAAAGTTAAACCTTACCAACTTGAATGAAGCGCCGAAAAACCCAAATACCTCTTCTCCCTATTATCATTCAAATGTAAAATGTGCATATGATTCGGACTGTGTGGGGCATGACACCAACAACTGTTGGACCCTTAAAAACAAGATCCAAGATTTGATAGATGCCAAGGAGGTGGAGTTTGATGCCCCCGAAAAACCTAAAGTGATATCCGCTCCTATGATGAAATATGGTCATAATGTCCATGCTATTGTGAAAGACCTTCATGTTACCATTGTTGATGACTTAATAACTCCATTTCCAATGATCAAGATGAATCTGTTAAAAGCCGGGATTTTCCCGGGCTGTACAGAAGATTGTTACTTTTGTTCAACCTGCAATTCGACTGTCCACTGTTGAAATCAGGCATCCAACGCCTGATGGATACTCAAGAGATCCTCTTTCAGAAAACTCCTGTTACTCCAATCAATGATATTGCTATAATCACCATTTCCGAAAATCTTTCCAAGACCTGCAAAAGGCCTGTTAAGATTACACCTGATCCAAAGTTTGTACCACTGAAGATTACCATGTCGGGGCCTATCCCATATAAGTCCAACAAGACGATACCGTGGAATTATGGGGAGAGATCTTCTACCATGGTGTCAAGCAGATCGAATCAGCCAAAGAGAATTCCGATGAAGAAACTCCTTATGTAGGAAATATTGCAGGGACGAGTAAGATCACTCGTAGCGGAAGAATCTTCTCTCCGGAGATTTATCCTCCACGGGCAGTCTTCGGACCCTCAAGTGCTCCTGTGTCGATCAAGATATTTGTGCAAAGTCCAATGATTGAAGAAATTATTACTCCTGAAGTTGTACCCTCTACTGTTACTGCTAATAAAGGTAAGGGGATCCAAGAAGCGCCCGTCTGGACGAGGGCTCAGACTTTGGTTATCCTCGAGACCACCCAAAAGGAAATGGATAAGATTTTAAAGATAATTAAGAAGAGCGACTATGATGTCGTAGAGAAGCTGGGGAAAACCCCTTCAAAAATCTCTATGTTGGCTCTATTGCTCTGCTCCGAGGCTCATGCCAAAGCCTTGATCAAATTCCTGAAGATGGCGCACGTGCCTCAAGAATATTCTGCAGATCAGTTTCAAGAGTGTGTGGCCAGCCTTATAGCCGACAATGGTCTTGGCATCTCTGATGCCGACCTGACGTCTAAAGGAAGAAAGCATAATGATGCGCTGCATGTCTCGGTAGAGTGCAGAGGAACTACACTTGCTCATGTTCTGGTTGATACCGGTTCATCTTTAAATGTTCTACCAAAGAAAGCATTGGACATATTGGACTGTGAAGGTTTGACCCTAAAGCCCAGTAATATCATTGTTAGAGCCTTCAACGGTTCTAAGCGGATGGTTCACGGAGAAGTGGACATACCAATCAAAGTGGGTACGGAAATTTTCAACTCTACATTTTATGTGATGGACATCCGTCCTTCATATTCATGCTTGTTAGGAAGTCCATGGATCCACAACGCTGGGGCAGTCACTTCTTCTCTACACCAGATGCTCAAGTACCCAGTCCAGGGTAAGATCATAACAATTCATAGTGAGGAGGAGTATATGATAAGCCACCTTAACTCTTTCCGCTACGTGGAGTTAGATGGTGAATTCATAGAAACACCTTTCCAACACTTTGAAGAGGTTTCTCCTGAAGTTGCGGTAGCCAAGACAATGACTGATGTGCCCATCATTACCAAGCCTGTGTCCCGTATGTCATCCCTTAAAGATGCGGAGGCTGTGATCAAGGAAGGAGGAAGTACAGTGTGGGGTCAACTGCCATATTTTCCTTACAAGACAGATAAGTTCGGATTATGTTTCACTGCTGCTAGCCAGAAAGTTGTGCGTCGCTCCCGGGCTGGAGGACCACCCTTAAAGATCACTCATCATGGAGTTCATGCTTTAGGAGATAATGATGAAGAAAGCAATTTTGAAGATTGGATCTTTCCAACCATTGAAGGGGGACTGAACAACTGGGAGGCGAAAGACTTCGTTCCCATTACTTTCATCAATCAGTAATTTATCTTTTGAACATTTATGTTGGTCTGTAATAACTTTTAAACAATTCGTACACTCTTTTGCCTTGTTCCTTTCCCGGGGCACATAGGTCCATTTGTAAGGGTTTTGATTCTTCATTTTCATATGCCATTTTTAATGAATCATGGACGTTTTCATCTATAAAATTTTGTGTTCATTTTCTTTCCTTTTACATTTTATTTTGTTTAAGGATGGCTATCCCTTACACACACCCACAATCACAAAATGCAGGTACCCATCCACTCTGGATTCCATGGGTAACAATTCTGCTGTGGCCTTCAGCAACTCTGAAGATCTGGTCAATCATGCCGAGTACGAAGGTGATGAAGACTGTGAAGTGCCTGGAGAGTTGGCTAGACTTTTGCAACAAGAAGAAAGGGCTATTCTGCCCCATGAAGAGTTGTTAGAGACTATCAATTTGGGTATTGCCGAAGACATAAAAGAGGTTAAAGTGGGTGCCAACCTGGAGCCAAGTGTCAAAGAGTGCTTAGTTCAGTTGTTGAATGAATATGTTGAGATCTTCGCCTAGTCCTATGAAGACATGTCAGGGCTGGATACAAATATTGTGGTTCACCGTCTCCCTACAAGAGAAGATTGTCCACCAATCAAGCAAAAAGTCCGCCGAATGAGGCCCGACATGTCTGAAAAGATCAAAGTTGAAGTGATGAAACAGTTCAATGCTGGCTTTCTGGCTGTTACTTCCTATCCATAATGGGTCGCTAACATTGTGCCCGTGCCTAAGAAGGATGGCAAAGTCAGAATTTGTGTGGACTACAGAGACTTAAACAGGGCTAGCCCTAAAGATGATTTTCCACTACCACACATTGACATCTTGGTTGACAACACAGCTCAACACAAGGTATTCTCTTTCATGGACAGATTTTCAGGGTACAACCAGATCAAAATGGCCCCCGAAGACATGGAGAAGACTACTTTTGTTACGCAGTGGGGTACCTTCTGCTATAAAGTGATGCCATTTGGACTGAAGAATGTCGGGGAAACCTATCAGCGAGCCATGGTAGCTTTGTTTCATGACATGATTCATCATGAAATTGAAGTCTATGTAGACGACATGATATCCCGTTCACAAACAGAAGAAGAACGCCTCGACCATCTACAAAAGTTGTTTGTCAGATTGAAAGAATACAAGCTCAGACTGAACCCTAGCAAGTGCACTTTCGGAGTCAGGTCTAGTAAACTCTTGGGATTCATCGTCGGCAACAAAGGCATCGAGGTTGATCCTGCCAAAGTCAAAGCTATACAAGAAATGCCTGCCCCCCGCACTGAAAAGGAGGTCAGAGGTTTCTTGGGATGCCTAAACTACATTGCAAGATTCATTTCTCACCTAACATCTACCTATGAGCCAATCTTCAAGCTGTTGAAGAAAGATTAGGTGGTTGAATGGAACGATGACTGTCAAGCTGCTTTCGATAAGATCAAGGAGTATTTGCTGGAACCTCCTATCTTGATTCCACCCGTCGAAGGAAGACCTTTAATCATGTATCTGACTGTTTTGGATAATTCAATGGGGTGCGTACTGTGCCAACATGACGAGTCTGGCCGAAAAGAGCATGCCATTTATTACCTTAGCAAAAAGTTTACCAACTGTGAGACTCGCTACTCACTGCTCGAGAAAACTTGATGCGCTTTGGTATGGGTTGCTCGTCGGTTGAGAGTATATGTTGACACATACCACTTTGCTGATTTCCAAGATGGACCCGATGAAGTACATCTTCAAAAAGCCCGCTTTATCTGGAAGAATCGCTAGATGGCAAATGATCCTGACTGAGTACGACATCCAGTACACAACCCAAAAAGCTATAAAGGGGAGTGTACTAGCTGACCATCTAGCCCATCAAGCTGTCGAAGATTACCAACCCATGAAGTTCGATTTCCCCGACGAAGAAATTATGACATTGGACAACATTGAAGGTAACGGACCGTATGACGGACCTGAACAAGGATCCCGATGGACCCTGTACTTTGATGGTGCTTCAAATTCACTTGGAAACGCTATCGGTGCGGTACTTATTTCTCCAGAAGTTTGCCATACACCTTTCACTGCTAGACTCTGCTTCAGCTACACCAACAACATGGCCGAGTATGAAGCTTGTATCTTTGGTCTCAAGGCTGCTATTGACTTGGGAATCAAATCTCTGGTTGTATTTGGGGACTCAGCTTTGGTTATCAATCAAATCAAAGGAGATTGGGATACTAAACATCCTAATCTTATCCCATACAAAGAACATGTCCTGACATTGTTACCTCATTTCGAGTAGATTACCTTCGAGCACTTCCCGCGAGAAGAAGATCAGCTAGCGGATGCTCTAGCTACAATGTCTTCCATGTTTAAACTCAACTGGGATAATGAGGCTCCCCAAATCACCGTCAAGCGAATGGACGAACCTGCACACTGTTATGAGATTAATACCGAAGAAGTAGTGGAACAACCCTGGTTTCATGAAATCAAAAGGTATCTCAAGACTCGAGAATACCCTGAAGGAGCTTCAGTCAACGACAAAAAGTTCTTAAGGAGATTTGCTGCCAAGTTCTTCCTGAGCAATGGTATCCTATATAAGAGCAACCATGATTATGTTCTTCTTCGTTGTGTGGACAAGGTTGAAGCTGAGCAGATCATGACTGAACTGCATATTGGCACATTTGGCACCCACTTGAGCGGACATACGATGGCTAAGAAGATTCTAAGGGCAGGCTACTACTAGTCTACCATGGAAGCTGACTGTCATCAATACGCTCATACTTGTCACAAATTCCAAGTCTACACTGACAAGGTACATATTCCTCCAGTTCGTCTCAGTGTCCTAATAGCTCCTTGGCCATTCGCAATGTGGGGAATCGACATGATTGGAGAGATCAAGCCTACGGCATCCAATGGAGATCGCTTCATCCTGGTGGCTATTGATTACTTTACCAAGTGGGTCGAAGCAGCTTCCTTCGCCTCCGTTAGAAAGAATGTGGTTGCCCGCTTCATCAGGCAGAACCTCATATGCCGGTATGGTATCCCCGACAGAATCATCACAGACAACAGTACAAACCTGAATAACACCGTGATCACCGCCCTGTGCGAGCAGTTCAAAATTCAACATCACAATTCATCTCCCTATCGGCCAAAGATGAACGGTGCTGTTGAAGCTGCGAACTAAAATATCAAAAAGATCATTCAAAAGATGACGGTCACCTACAAGGACTGGCATGAGATGTTACCGTTTTCTCTGCACGGATATCGTACCACGGCGCATACTTCAACCGGGGTAACCCCCTTTTCTTTGGTATATGGCATGGAAGCTGTTTTACCTATGGAAGTTCAGATCCCTTCCTTGAGTTTTATGAAGGATGTTGGTTTAAGTGAAGACGATTGGATTCAGACCCAACTTGATCAACTTAACTTGATCGATGAGAAGCGACTTACTGCTGTTTGTCATGGTCAAACGTATCAAAAACGGATGATCAAGGCTTTCAACAAGAAAGTCAGACGTCAGGTATATCAAGTCAGAGATCTCGTAATCAAGCGGATCATCTTGCCGCAAAGTGATCCCAGGGGCAAGTGGACTCCTACTTACGAAGGACCATTTATGATCAAAAGCATCTTTTTTGGTGGGGCTATGATTCTGACCACCATGGATGGCGATGACCTGCCGCACCTTGCGAACGCAGACATAGTCAAAAGATACTACGCATAAACGACCCGACAAGTTGAAAACCCGAAAGGGCGACTTGGGTAAAAATGGGCATCCCGGTGAATCGAAAACCCGAAAGGGCGATTCAGGCAAAAATTAGGGATAAATAAAAAAATTTGTACACCCGGCAAGTTGAAAACCCGAAAGGGAAACTTGGGCAAAAAAGGGTTTCCCGGTGGATTGAAAACCTGAAAGGGCGATCCAGGCAAAAATTAGGGAATTAAAGCATATGACTATGTATCGTCAGATCACTTTAAGAACAATCTCTTCACAGACAAGCTCCGAGCTTCTGATAAACCTAATCATCGTTGAACAAGGCAACGAATGGACAAGATACTCAGAGTTACGAAGGCTATAGCAGAATGGGAACCCCATGGAATTGTTACACATAGCCATCTTTCTTTGTATAAATTTTTCTCATTTTTTATGACAACATTCTCTTACTAGGATGTCTGTCTCCTTTGTACAAAATACCTACACAAAGTTAATACAAAGATACTTCAAAGTGCAAGAATTTGTTTGCCTTTTCTTTCTTTTTCACACTTGTGTTTTATTTGAAAACGTACAATGATTTATTAAATGAGCATATGCATTTGAATATAATCACTGCTTACAAATAAAACGAAATGAGAAAGGATAATTACTGATAGATTGAAAGTATGGGAAAATGTCTTTAGGCTATTCCAGAAGAAATCCCCTGCAATATGTCATTCAGATCCTCAACAGAGCTAAAACCTTGGAGTACATATCCCCAACGGAGTTAAGTTTCAAAATCGCCATCAAAGTTAAGTTTCTAAACTCCTGATCCCCCAGCGGAGCAAGAAGACTTTGAACTACAAACCCCCATGGAAGATGAAACTTTCTTCCCCAACGGAGTCCAAAACTTCAACCTCTAAACCACAATGGAGATCATCCGGTTTCTCCAAATCCTCCAGCAAGTTATCTTAAAACCTGGAAATCCACCAGATAGCAGTTAACTTTTGTTCTATCCCCAACCAAGGATAAAACCTCAGAAGATTGGCATACTCCCAAGCTCCTGATACCCTTAACAGAATGAAGATTCTCATTCTTAAAACTCCAGAAGATTGGCATACACCCAACCTCCTGACCCAAACACCTGAATGAAGATTCTCATTCTTGCTTCCTCAATAGTTTGACATATAACCCAAGCTTTTGAAAACTCTCCAACATGATAAGTATTCTCCCCACAGAGTTATTTCCTTGCAGAACGAAGATTCTTGTTCTCATTTCTCCAAGTTGAAGCCTCCCAGGTTTTAATTCCCCATTAGAGATCGTCATAGTTTTCCTTATTCCCCAGGAAAGTCATGAAGGATTCTCAATTCCCCGCAGAAGCTGTCAAAATTCTTGTTAATCCCCACAAGCCACCAAGGATTTTCAATCCTCAGCAGTAGTCAAAAGGATGTTCTCAGTCTCAACAAATAAAATTTTTTGAATCTCCAGCAGCAATCAAGGGTTTATTTCCCCCGACAACAGTCAAAGATTTCATTATCTCCAGCTATCAAGGATTTATTTTCCTCAGCAAGACGGCTACTCAGCTTACATGTGCATCCATTACATTCATATATCATAAACATTGATAGAACCCATTTTATTGCATCATACATGTCATGCAACATAACTTTGTGTGTTTTAGCTAACATTTTACCTTTTTCAGGATAAGATTAAAAGCTACCTCTAACAAATGTTCAAAGATCTCAGATACAGTACAAATACACTCCAAGACATGGATGTCATTCTACTACTCATTCAGATCTCGTATTTCAGATACAGTATGGATACACCCCAGACACGGCGATCATTCTACTACTCATTCAGACTTCAGCAATCAGATACAGACTAGATACGCTCCAAGACATGGAAGCCATTCTATTTCTCATTCAGATTCAACTATCAACTTCAGGTTCAGATACATTCCAGACACAGAAGTCATTTTGTCACTTGCCCATATCCCAGTTACAGTACGGATACATTCTAGACACGAAAGTCATTCTGCTACTCATACAGATCCCAACTACATATAAAATAGAGATACACTCTAGACACGGCAATCATTCTGATATTCATTCAAGAATCAAATACGGTTACAGCTCGGATATGCTCCAGACATGGACGCCATTCCTTTTGCTCATACGAATCCAATCTCCAGATACAACTCAGATACGTTCCAGATACGGATACCATTCAAGTGTTCATTCTCCTTATTTTCAACAAACATTCTTGGATGGCATCTTTAAGCCCATCTCCAGCAAGATGCCACCATCTCCAAATGGCATATTTAAGCCCATTCCCTCAGTTACATTTTGACGAGTGCAAATTTACAGGCACTCTAGTGTCCAATCCTCTTTTACCTTCGAGTCACGAAAGGCAAACTCGCCAATCTAACTCTTCAGGTTCAAGAAGATTGAACAGGGGCAACTGTTGTAACCCAAAATTTTCCCTCTCATTTTATCAACATTTCTCATCACAAGGCTCTTTGAACTCAAGACCAAGCTAGGGTTTGCTCTGCTCCAGACATCTCCTTGCACTATTAACCTAAATTAGGGTTTGAGTTTGCACAGGGATTTTTTTACTTACAATGCCCAAAATGACTTTCATACTTCATGTTGGACTTATAAGTTTGTCCATACCAAGTTTCAAGCCTTGAATCAAATTTTTACCCAATCAATTGGACAGTTGACCTAGAAATCAGTTGTATTGGGGAAAAAGTCAACTGTGGCCAATTTACAGTCAAACCTCATAAATTTTGACCCAAATCAACATTATAAACTCATATGAACCATTTGATCAAGTTTGGACCACAACTCCACAAGAAATTTGATCAGATCACCAAAAGGGCAAAATGGTCATTTTTAGGGTTTTGACTACACAAGGGCAATTTTTGATTTTTGACCTAGCCAATGGCAAATTGGGTTAAAGCATCGATTCAAGGACTCAATGGCATCATCTTGACCTACTCACAAGGTTCAATAGATCTCAATTGCATTGGATTGACAGATGAATTTTTTCAGTCAACTGATCAAATTTTGACTGTACACTGAACAGTCAAACTTTGACTTTTTGGTCAAAATCAAGTGCCAAGGGTCATTTTTCATCAAGATATGTAAAAAAATGAAACTTGTTCATCAAGAAACCCATTTTTGCAAATTAGGGTTTAAAGTTGAAAATTTTCATAACTTAGAATTTTTCTAAGTTATGAAATTTTCTTAATTTTTCCTAACTTTGGCTGACATTTTCACCATGATGAACTTGGATTCAAACAAAAGAAGCTTGGATTTCAAGTTATGATTTTTGGAACAAGGGTCCCTAAAACTTTTAACTTAGTGAAATTTTGCCCTAGTTTAGGCAGGATTTTGACCTATCTTCATAGCCATTTTTCACATAGTTCCACTTGAAATCTCAAATTTCATTTCAAATATGGATTGTAGAGCATGTTGCAAGATTTCCAAAATGTCTAAGAACTCTCCAAACTCATTTGTGGTTAGGGAGAATCGAAGGCTTGAAGTTGGCAAAAACTCACTTTTCATCCATGGCATATTCTTTGTGATACAAGTTGCAAATTCAAATCAGCTTGCTTTGCACTAGATTACAGGCCTCAAAACCATTCCACACTCAATAATTAAATGCAAATCCATTGGTCTAAGACATTGTTTTGGTCATTAGAACATTGCACACAAAATTAATCCTTAAGTAGAAAAAGGTACATTACCATTTTTGTCATAATCTTGCTTTATGTCAAACCACAATATTTGAGCATTGGTCTAGATCTTATGCAGCAAATAAAATCCACAAATTAGAGGGGCCAAGAGCAGAGGGTGCAAGCTTATGGATAGCCTGTACAGGCCTGTTTCACATCACTTCACACACTTTGCTTCATAACCAAGAAATTTGTCCAAAACACAAGAACTTGAACATCAACAAAAACCAACTTGTGCAAGCTTTTGAAACATCTTTCTCACATCCCCTTAAACCAAAAACATGACCCTTTGAGCCCTCAAACATCCCATAGCTCAAAATCACCTTCCATTGGCAAAACAGGGCAGCATCTGCATCTTGACTTCCATAGCACAATTTGCTCGTGCGTTTTGCCCCAAACCTGTTCAAACACCTTCCATTCAATCCATCCAAGCTATCCCAAACCTTAAACACCAACTGTAACTCCATTTACAGGGTTTGCCATTTTCAATTTGAGCTTGTGCAGGTTGAGTTTTGTAGGCTTGTTCAAGTGCATTCAAGGCAAGCTAGACATTGGAGAAGGTCAAGTGAAGTTCAAGCAAGCTCCCAGACATCTCAGGCCTTGTTGAAAAGCTCCATATTGCCATATACGAAGTCAGCTAAAACATGTTTTTATAAACTTCCTATCTCTCTATTTAGGAACATTTAGACTTAGGTTTGTGAATAAGAAATGTAGTATTCATTGATATGAAGTTGTACATATGCTCAGTTTTCATTTTTATTAAGCATGCTAAGAGAATTTGGTCCATGAACATCTTGAAAAAATTAGGTTAGATTTTAGGGCCAGAGAAATTCTCTCTGGTCTTTGAGAGTTAGGACAAGTTTTTTATATGGTTAGATTCGTCTTGAAAAGCTCTACAACTTTGATGTTATGTGTTTTTGCAATAGAGCTCGTATGCAGGATCTAGCAATTGTACAGGGCGCTCGCGAAATTTGAAGTCAGAGGTTGAAGATGAAGTGACTTGGGCTGGGCTTTGGTCCTCTCACTATTTGCACCCCCCTTTTTGCTGAATACACCCCCTGGCCCATTTCTTCATATTTTTATGTTTTGTTATTTTATTTTCATTTCTGATTTTATTTTATTATTTCCAAACATAAAAAAATACCCAAAAAAATATTTTATATTTTTTTACATTTATTTTGCATTTTATTTCTATTTTTTCTAACATAAAAAAAAACAATTTAAATAGTATATAGGTTTCTATTTATTGAAAATTTGAAAATAATATAATTATACTTTTATTTTATTCTTTATTTTTATTCACACTAAAAATATTATTCTAAATATATTTCTATTTTTGTATATATTTTATTTTATTCTTATTATATAATTAACATAATTAATATATATATATATATATATATATATATATATATATATATATATATATATATATATATATATATATATATATATATATATATATATATATATATATATATATATATATATATATATATATATATATATATATATATATATATATATATACACACATACTTTTATTTTATTTAATAGACACTTTAGAATAAAAACATAAAAATACTATACTTTTATTTTTATTATTATTTATACTTAAAAAATACTTTTTCTAAATATATTTTATTTTTTGTATATACACCATTTTATTTTATTGTATATAAATAATATAGTCAATATATTTATATTTTTAAAAAAAATAAAAAAAAAAAAAAAAAAAAAAAAAAAAAAAAAAAAAAAAAAAAAAAAAAAAAAAAAAAAAAAAAAAAAAAAAAAAAAAAAAAAAAAAAAAAAAAAAAAAAAAAAAAAAAAAAAAAAAAAAAAAAAAAAAAAAAAAAAAAAAAAAAAAAAAAAAAAAAAAAAAAAATAAAAAAAAAAAAAAAAAAAAAAAAAATAAAAAAAATTTGGTTTTAATTTCTTGTCAAATAATCCCCTTTCAAAAATTGTATCCCCATCCCCATAATCATGTTGTAATAGTAGTATATTTATTTTACGCGCTTTATGCTTTCAATTATGCCATGATTAGAGATTAGGGTTTGTATGCAAAAATCCAAAATCAATAAATAGCTTGACTAATAAAAAGACAAAAATGCATGAAAATCAATACAAAATGCACACTTGCACCCCTAGGATTTCATCCACTTGTTGCCTTTAAATGGGCCATGTTATGCATGTTGGGTACTTTGGCAAAACAAAAACAAAACAAAAGATCATAGTCCCTCAATGACGCTATCTTGGTTGCCTAAACAAAATGATCAAGTCCCTCAAAATTTTGCCAAAAAATACTTAACACAATTGCTATCATGGTCTATACGATGACCCGCGCCTGTCCCGTTTAACATACAAATACAAGGTTGTTTACCAAATACAATAGTAAAACAACACTGTCAAAAGGGTTAAAAATGTGTAGGAAATACCTTTGAGTAAAATAGGGTAGATGACTCTTAGTTACTTGATCAAAACTTGCAAAACATCCTTGCTATTTTCAAACTCACTTCACAACATAATTTCAAAACATTTCCCAAAAAAAAAAATTTCAAACATTGAAATCTTTTCAAAAGGACAATATACCTTTGTATACATTAAAACAAGAATCATTACAAAGGTTGCCACAACGATGACCTCTTTTCAAAACATTTTCAAAACCACACACAAAGCACCATTTCAAACAATTGAAAAGCAAAAGCAAGTGATCTAAACAAGTAACTCAGAGCCCATGGATAACCATGGATGAAAAGGGTTCTTGCACCTTCCCTTTTCATAATCTACTCCCCGAACCCAAGAAAACATCTCAAAGGTCTTTCCTGTGCTTTTTGACCTTTCCTTAGGATAAATAAAAAGTCGGTGGCGACTCTTGCTAAACCGAAACATTTGCGAACACAAACACAAAACCTCAAGTCAGTTTCCCCACCGTATCACACTTATGAAGTTAATTGAGATATACATTAGGTTACAAACCATGCATGGCAACTCTAGGCTTACTTTGCTAGTTTCCCTTAGGCTTTTTTCTTCCTGTTTTGCATTTGCATTTAAACTAAAACCCTTTTTCTTTCAAACTCTTAAAAACACTCTAATACTACAAAAAAAACCCTTTTTCAAGGTAAAAAACACCAATCAATTCAAATTCATTTTGCCACTTGGCTTTTTCTTTTAAAACCCTTTTTCAAGGTAAAAAACATACAACAAATCGAAACATGTGAGCCAAACTACAACGCTCTGATTCCTCAAAAGGGATACGTATGCATTAGGTCGTGGGGCCTAGGCAAGAAAAACTTTGTAAATATTCATTCTTTTCCTCGTGTTTTCTTTTGCATGCATTCCTTTTTAGCATTAAGATTTAGACATATATTTTTACATACCCTTAGATTAGATCAAACAAGAGTGGATCATGTGGAGTACCACGGACGCGTGGGGTGCTAATACCTTCCCCTCGCGTAACCGACTTCCGTACTCTTTCTCTTCGTCACAAAACCATATTATTAATTATTTTATGGTTCACTCAATATCTTCCCTCCCTTCAGAATAAATAGAGTTCGATGGTGACTCTGTGTTTTTTTCGCAGCGTGACAGCTGGAGACTCTGCTGGGGACATCTTATATAGTCGATCCTAGCTTTTGTTTGTTTTCTTGTCTTTTGGTGTTTTGTGTGTTATTGCTTTGTTGTTGCTTTATTTACATGCTTTAGTGCATATGTTTTCATATCATTTTATCGCTTTACATATATTGCTGATGTGTTGGCGCTGTTTTCATGTGAGGAGGGTGTTCCATGAGGTAAAACGCCTATTACCCAGGCCAGTGACACATAGATTAGACGGATACTCATGTCGAATCTCGTGTTCCATTGACATGTGTGAGGAGGCATGAGATATCATACTCTTATGAAATTTGGCTTAATCAGAAGATTGTAGAGTATTGTGATACGATGGGAGAACTGACTTGAAGGTTTTGTGTTTTATCGAAAATGTTGCAGTTAGTAAGAGTCGCCACCGAATTTTATTTTATCCAAAAGGAAAGGTGAAAGAGCACAGGAAAGACCTTTGATATTATTTCTTGAGTTCGGGGGGTAGATTATGAAAAAGGGAAGGTATTAGCACCCTTTTCATCCATGGTTTTCCATGGGCTCTTATTTACTTGCTAGATCACTTGCTTTTGTTTGAAATTGTGCTTTGTGTGGTTTTTGAAGGTATTTTGTAAAGAGGCCATTGTTTAGGCAATCTTTGTAATGATTCTCATTCGTAAGAATGTATACAAGGATGTTGATCTTTTGAAAAGGTTTTAAATTTTGTAAGATGTTTGAAAGTGTAGGTGTTTGTTTTGAAAATAGCAAGGATGTTTGTTTGAAATTGAGCAAGTAATTAGGAGCATCCTACCTACTCAAGTATTTCTTGTTCATTTTCCTTTTCCTTTGACATTGTTATCTTACCATTGATTTGGTAAGTAACCCTATCTTTGGATGTAAACCGGACGGGCGTGGGTCACCGCATAACCATGATTAACAATGTTGCAAGATACCTTAACATTCTCTTTTAGGGACCAAGATCATTTGAAAGACAACTTAGATAGCGTCATCGAGGGGCTATGATCTTATATTTTGCTTGTTTTTGCTAAGATACCTCACATGCGTAATATGGCCATTTTTATAAAGGCAACCAAGTGGATTTATCCTAGGGGTGCTTGTGTGCAAGTGTATTGTTTTCATGTTTGATTTTGCCTTGAATTAGGGTTTTCTAAGTATTTGGTTTTAGTCTTTCCATACAAACCCTAATTACTAGCATGTTATATATGAAGCGATAAATTGCGAAATTTAAAGTTACTATGCTATTACAATTTTTGTGGGAAGGGGGTGTATAAATTGAATGGGGATTGCAAGAAGGTAAACCTAGTTAATATATTACAACCATATTGAATTGGTATCAATGTACAAGGAATTAAATGAATACAGTGTACAAAATGAATAAATGTACAAAATTGTGAAATGTGAAGTAAATGGATATTTGTTTGATTTTTTAGGGAAAAGGGATTTTGTTTCAATATAATTAATTAAATAAAATAATCAATTAAACTTAAAAGTAAACCTAATTCACAAAGAAAAGAAATTAATAAAACCCTAATTCATTAATTAATTAAAGAAAATAAGTTTAAGAAAAGTATTTTTTTTGGTATTTTTGTCTTGAAAATATTTATAGTATTATAAAATATTTTTGGCCTTTTTTATATTAAAAATAATATATTTTAATTAGTGTAAAAGAAAATAAATAATAACCTAGTTTTAAAGTAAATTTACAAGACTAGTTAGTAAAAATAAATAAAGTATAGTTAAATAAAATATTTTTTTGTGAGAAAAATAAAATAAACTAAGTTAAAATGAAAATATAATTTTTTTTGTATTTTTTATGATTCTTTTAATATTAGAAAATATATTAAGAAAATAATTGAAATAAAAATAAGAAAATAAAATAAACTGGGTCACGGGCGCAAACAGCCTACAAGGGGGTTTAGTAAGAAAAAACAAAAACACCAAGAGCCCAACATGGCCCAGCGCCTGCCAAAAAAACAAAATCAGAAAGCAAAAATGTGAAAAAATTAAAAGGGTACCACTAGGGCTCGAACCTAGGTCCCAAAGGTTACAGGCGCGCACTTCTACCACTGGGGTGACTATACATCCGTTAACATAAGCAAATCAATAAATATATGATACAAAACACGCCCTGATTACTTCATCTTCAACCTCCAGCCAGACCAACTGTAACTTGTTCATTTCTAATCAAAAATGAAAACTATAAACATGAAACTTGTAACAAGTTTCCTCATGGTTTCAAAAATGTAAAGCATTAAAACTATAGATCAAAGATAAGCATAAATTTTATTGGCCCTAATCTGAACCCTAAAAAGCTCAGAAACTTCAATCTTAAAATTCTCTAAGCTCAAGAAAAATCAGTGGAAACTATGGACATGGTTAGCTTTAGGGCAATGATATCTACATGTTTTATTCACAAATAAATCATTAATGATGCTTGTATGAAGAGTTAAAAGTTAAGAAAACTTACCTCAAAACTGGAAATCGTGTTTTGAGTTTGAGCTTGTTTCAAGTGATGGTGATGACCAGGTTAGCTTCCTTGAGGTCCCAGGAAGCTAATGCAATGATTAGCTTGCGCAATGGATGGCTGAAATGGTCTGGAGAAGTTAATGTGCAGAGCTCTGTTTTTGAAAATGGAGGATGGTGTTAATAGTGTTATAGTTCCGTAACAGGGTGTGGGATCATTTCTATATGATGTTTAGAAGCTTTAGAAATCAAAAGGCCAAGAAATGCACGAGTAGATTATGAGTTTCAAGTTTTTGGTCGGTTTGTGTGAAAATGGAAGTATGGAATGTGATTCTGAGTTCTAGCTGTTTTCAGGGCTTGAGCCTTCGTGTGTTTGTGGTCCAAGGTTTGTGTATGTATAACAAAAGTGTTTGAGAGCTTTGGACAATCAGAAGTATAAGTTTTTAGCTTTCAGCTAGGTTACTTGATTTTGAAGAAAAGAGGGAAACAAGTTTCAAGAGGAGGTACAAACATGGGATGGGTGATTGTAAGTGTCTAAACCATTTCTCATGAGTTATATGACTTGTTTGATCAGAAGAGAACAAGTGCAAGGCTCAAGAACAAGTTTTGTACAAAAAGTCACTTTATCAAAATGACAATGTAACCTTTCTTCTAAAAATGGATATAAAGCGTGACCATGCATTGAATGCTTGAAGTGAGACCTCTAACAGTTGTGTAAACCATTAATTATGGAGTTTCTAACAAGTTTGAGGTCTGTAAAGTAGAGTTTATGTAGCATAGTTTGAAATTTGAACTTGGTTCATCACAAAATGACTTGTAATTCAAGTGATAAAACCCTAACTTCATCTCTTCGATTCTCCCTAATCAAGAATGATCTCAAGGAGTTCTTGGACATTTTGGAAAGCTTGTAATGTTCTCTACAACCCATATTTGAATTGATTTTGAAGAATCCCCTTGGAACTATATGAAAATGTGCCATGACGTTGGGTCAAAATCCTGACTAAATTAGGGCAAAAATTTCACAAAGTGTTTAGTTTCATGACCACATGTTCTTAAAATTATAACTTGAGATCCAAACACTTTTGGAAGGAGTTGTGTAAAGAAAATTTGTATATTTCATGGAGATATACAACTTTCATGTTGGAAGTTTCTCTTGAATCATCTTGCATCATGGTGAAAATTTTGCTCAAAGTTATGAAAAAACATGAAATTTCCAACACTTAGAAAAATTTCTAAGTTTAGAAAATTTGAGTTTTCAAAATGAAATCTTTACTTTTTGGTTTCTTGATGAATAAGTTTCATATTTTGACATGTTTTGATGAATTGTGATCTTTGGCATTTGAATTTGACCAAAAAGTCAAAGTTTGACTTTTCCGTATACAGTTGACCTTTGATCAGTTGACTGAAAAATTCATCTGTCAATCCAATGGACTTGCAATGTTTTGAACCATGATATTAGGTAAAAATGTTGCAATTGAAATCTTGAGATCATGCCTTAAACCAATTGATCATTTGGTAGGTCAAAAATCAAAAATTGCCCTTTCCTAGTCAAAACCCTAATTTTGACCATTTTGCCATTTTGGAGATTTGATCAAATTTCTTGAGGAGTTGTGGTCCAAACTCGACCAGATGATACATATGAGTTTAAAATGTTGATGTGGATAAAAAATTATGAAGTTTTATTATAAATTGACCATAGTTGACTTTTTCCCCAATACAACTGATTTTTAGGTCAACTGCTCAATTGACTGAGCAAAAGTGTGATCCAAAGCTTGAAACTTAACATGAGTAATCTTGGGGGTCCATAATGATCCATGAAAATCATATGGGGCATTGGAATTTCAAAAATCCTTGTGCAAATTTAAACCCTAATTTTGGTCATCAGTGGTTAAGGAGGTGTCTTGAGCTGATCAAACCCTAGTGCAGTCTTGAGCTAAGGAGATCTTGTGAGTAAATTCTTGATAAGTGGGAGGGAAAATTTTGGGGTACAACAAGTATTTTTTCAAAATATTGTACAATATTTATTCAAAAGATTGTATGGTATTTATTCATAAGATTGTACATTGGTTACCTAGATATCGTGGAACCTTGTCCCATGTCGTTGCATGCCATAAAATCATATCATTTTGTATATGGATCTATTTCTAAGGAATTCCCAAAGACGAATCTCTTTCGTCGAGATTTTCAAAAATGAATGCTATTACCAAAATAATACTTATGGATAGACAAGTCTTTGGGTTTCCTTGGAAAAGAAAGATGAAACATGCAATCATAATATCATGCATTTCATAATAGAAACTCATTGGGGACTTTATTTTCATTCATAGTTCAGAATCAATGAAGATGACTTCTCTACATCCTTCCCGTACTCGAATTAATCAACAAAGATCCATGGATATCTTTGAACATAATCAAAATGCTCTCTCACGGGACATGGACATTATGGGTGATAGAATGAATCAACTTCTCGAGACTCTCCATGTTGTTATTTAGGGATAAGAGGAACTCAGACAAAATGTTGCCAAGTGTTGTACCCCAAAATTTGCCCTCTCACTTTACTCAATATATGTTCATTGAGATACTCAAGTTGCTCAAGGATGCTCAAGAGTTGACCAGACAAGCTCCCTCCTATAACAATGAACCTCCAATTAGGGTTTCCATTTTCATCAAGATGGGTGAACTTCAAAGACCTCATATGCTCTCCATGGTCCTAATATGTTCTCAAGACCATCCATGTCAAATTTCAAGCCTTGCACAAGAAGTTTGCTCAGTCAAATGCTCAAATGCTTGAGAATCGACTGTATTAAGTCAAAAGTCAATTGTGGCCCACATACGGTCAAATTTCAAGATTTTTGGTCAACATCAACATTTTGAAGTGAAATTAATCATTTTATCAAGGTTTGATCATGATTCCTCAAAGAATGCTCCTAATTCATCAAAACTCAAATGTTGCTAAATTAGGGTTTCTCAGGAAAAGTCAACCAAACTTTGACCAAGCATAACTTTCTAATAATTCATCATAAATTTCCCATACAAGGCTCATTTTGAAGGGAATCTAATCTCCTACAACTCATATTCAGCCCTCAAGTTCAATAAATGCACCCATAAAAAGATATGAATTTCTACATTACAGGTCCTTTTGAAAAGTCAACAAAAACACCTTTTGGGTCAAAGCTTCTTACATGAACATGGGAGACCCAATTGAGATGATACCAAAAGGGTTGTTTAAGGGACATCCTAAGATTTCTAAAAAGTCACAGAGCACCTCTTTAGGGTCAAAATTGGAAGAGTTATGCATTGTCAAAGTTGACCATTTTTGGAAAATTGCCAAAAGTCAAATATGGCCAAAATTGCATTTTTTTGCCAAATGGGCCTAACTTTTTAAGCTTGCATTATGCTTCCAACATGACCCATGACCCAAATACTCTACCACATATTTTTGATTTTATTTATTTAATTTATTTTGATTTTTTATCATTTAAAAGTCAAATTAAATCAAATAAATAACATAAAATAGCAAAGATTTGTTTTGATTTGATTTTGCATTGAATCACTATCCATACATGCTGGAAATAACCAAGAGAAATCGTGTAAGATTGAGAAAGGAAGAGAATCTTCAAAATAGGAAATATTGGATTTATTTTGAAACTTATTCAAATCATTTGATTTAGTCCATATATGTTAACCTAATGTTGATTCACTATTTAAGCAAGCCATTCCAACCTTAAAAGGACGAGAATACACAGTCTGCCTCAAGGGAGAAGTTTCCCAAAATTCAAAGAAGTGGTGTAATCTTCAAACACTTAAGCCAGACCCTTTCCCTCGATTCCAATCACTCCATCATCATTCTGAGGTTTCTATGAGTGGAACCAGACCAATTGCAAAGGCCAAAGTCTACTAAATCATGCCAACCCAATCCTTCCATATTGGTAACTTTTTGATTTCTAAAACTTGTTCCATCCTTAATATAAATATATTATGCTTGCATATTCATACTATTGGCATTATTCATGAATTTTTTGACGTATCTCATGTGAGGAATAAGTCCAAAATCGCAAGACACCATTGTTAGGGCTTAGGAAGAAGCAAGCTTCAGATTTTATGATACAGGCACTTTTAGGGTGAATGAATACCACCATTGGATTACTGGGGAAATTTTAAGGGGGGTAGGATCTTTTTTATGCTTTGATCACGCGTGTTTTGCAGAATCGGTCTTGGGGTGTCACCGGAGAAGGTGACCGGAGCCACCAGGGCCGGTGGTTTGATTTTTCAGGAGGCAGTCAAAGCATGCACGGTTGTTTCTCATGACCTCATTGGCTGGGATCAAACGAACTCTTCCTCTCTCCAAATCTAATTGGTCCACTCAAACCCCCAGGGCCCCACAGCGCACGCGTGTCATTTGGATTCAGCACTAGCACCTTATTTTCCTTTTATTTTATTTGTTTCATTATATTCATGACTAACTAACTAGTGCAGGTGGCAAGGGAAGAAGGCATGTGAGAGGGAGGACCTGGGTTCGATCCCAGGTCCAGACCTTTTACATTTTTCTGAAATAATATTTCCAAATCCAGTGTGCATCATATTCTGAAGGCCACCACACACTCTCAGATCTCGCCCCTTGGATTAATCTCTATCACAGATCCAATGCACAGTATACGCTAGTCCACCGTGAATCTTCAGAAGCTAGTTCCACTGGATCAGGCATCAGTCTGGGCCAACGTTGGGCCCAATCAGCAATTTGGCAGCACACCCCCCCTCCTCTCTTCCAGCAACATGCCCAATTCCTTACTTTTTTTTATTTTAATTCTTTCTTTCTTTTGTCTATTAATTATATCTTTTTCTAAATAACTCAAAAAATCATTTTTTTAATATTATTTAATAAAAATAACCAAAAAACATCAAAAATCTTTTTTTCATAAAAAAATATTTTGTTAATTAATTAGTTTAATTAAATTAGGGTAATTAATGTTTTTTTCTTATTATAATTAAAATAATTAGATTTAGGGTTTAATTCTATACTTAACCTAATTTTTCCTTAAAAATAAATATTTTCCCAATTTAGATTTCTAGGTTGGCTAATCATTTCTCGCATTTAATTTACTGCGCGTTTTTAATTTTCTTTTTATTATTATTTGTAACTGCTATGAGTTTGTAATAGTAATTAGGTTTTATTTTAAATTCCGCATTTTATTTTCAGTCAAAATAATGATGTATCTGCCTAAAGCCATGCAATAGTTAGGACTCTAATTTCTCGCTTTTAAATTTCCGTAGATATGAATTGTTTAGATGTATGGACAATAGGCTTGCATGTGAAAGATAAACGATTAATACAGTAGAAAACCATAATTGTGCGAAGATAATTAACTGAAAAAATACACTTGCACATGCTCACTCCTAGGGTTTAGTCCACTCAGTTTCCTCGGAAATAATGGTCGTGTCCCTTGAATGTAGGGATACCTTAGCACTGACCCACAATTCAAAGTCGTCATAAAGATCATAGTCCTTACTGGTCCCTCGAGTTGCCAACGAATTGATCTTATGACGATAGTCCCTTTGAAACGCTAAGGTATCTTTACTTGTTGCCTTCAGAGACCATTTAGTCCCTTCGAATGTCCCTTTAAAACTACAATGATGGTGCTACCTATTCCTTAATAATAGGATAGCATTGTCTAAAGGAAAATGAACAGACCTTTTTAGAGTAGGTAGATTAGTTCCTAGGTACTTGCTCAAACAAAACTTTTTACACAAACACTTTTCAAAACAATTTTCAAAAAAACAAACTTCGTCACACTCTTGAGGACTGATATAAGAGTCATCAAGAAGTAAAACCTTTTCAAAACAAAGCACACACAAGCAGTTTTCAAAATGAGCAAGTACCTAAGAGCCCGTGGAAAACCACAGATAAAAAGGGTGCTAACACCTTCCCTTTCTATAATCTACCCCCCGTACTCAGAAACATTCTCGAAAAAGGTTTTTTCTGTTCTTTTTCCTTTTCCTATGTTGGATGAAATAAAAGTCGGTGGTGACTCTTGCTTACCGCGACATTTGCGAACAAAAAACACAAACCAGTATAACCATCAGTTCTGCCACCGTATCATAGAATTGGCGACTCTGCTGGGGAATTAATAAGTGGGGTACACCTTAAGATTTAGGTCATTTTAAAATTGCTTTCTTGTTTTTCCTTATCTGCTTTATATTCAAGGGTTTTTGTTTGGGTATTATTAAATATCCTACACCCGGATCTGGGGACACTCTTTAGGTAAACAAAAATAGATTGTGGAGACTGTACGACATAGACCGATATGGTTTAAGCGATGGTTGTATTGGTGTGACACTTTGGTTGGTACCAGTATCCTTCGTGTGGAAACGAGGAGAATACGGGGCCGTCGCATGGTGTCCTGAAGTACTAACGGACCTTAGAACCTTAGTTGAACAAACTTGGCCATTAGAAAGTAGTGATATAGCCGGCCTCGGTATAAAGCTGAGGATTGGTTGATACTCGATGCTACACTCATTGAGATCAGACTTTCGGGATATTTCGGCCACAAGAAAAGATTGCTTGAGCTAAAACAATGCCCGATAAAGAATGATCAGTGATATTGAGAATCTTTAGAACCCGATTACTTTTCTAAGACAGGTTTGAACCCAACTAAACTTCAAGAGGGTACTTACCTTTAACCTCATGCAAGCCTTAGAACCTAAGGTCTATTGTGTGTTTTGCTTATATGTGATTTATCCTATTTCGACATGACATCATGCATCATAACATAGCATCCATTCTTATTGCACTAACCATTTCAAGGACCAAGGGAATTTATCTTTGTTCTGTTTTTCAGATCATGGCTTCCGCTCGTAGAAATACTATCTGAATCAGCTTTGAGAAAATACCTTCCCAACTCAAGGAGCTAGTATCAAAGGTCCCTGAAACTTCTGCGTTCACTAAGAGACATGGTCGACTTCTCAACCTGGTTACTTCAAACTTTGATGAAAAGATGATGAGTGTACTCTTTAAGTTCTTTGATACCAAGCACCACTGCTTCACCTTTCCAGACTATCAGTTAGTGCCTACCATGGAAGAGTTCTCTCAATTATTGGATATACCCATTCTTGAACAGTTGCCTTTCACAGGACTGGAAGAAGTTCCTAAGCCAGAAGTCATTTCCTCAGCCTTACATCTGAAAAGGGACGACGTGTTATCCAATTGGGAAACAAGAAGCGGAGTCAAAGGTTTTCTAGCCAAGTTCCTGATAGACAAGGCCCATCTGTTTTGGGATGATATGGATTTTCAGGCTTTTGAGGAGGTCTTGGCTCTTCTAATCTATGGGTTAATACTATTCCCTAATCGAGACTTATTCAT
This sequence comes from Vicia faba, assembly GCA_948472305.1. Taxonomy (NCBI): domain Eukaryota; kingdom Viridiplantae; phylum Streptophyta; class Magnoliopsida; order Fabales; family Fabaceae; genus Vicia; species Vicia faba. Next base: position 1,095,111,660 of record OX451740.1, on the reverse strand, counting down.
AGATTTGAATGCTATCAAAATCTTCCTCTCTCGCAACCCCGTGCCTACCTTTCCCGGAGATATTTTGCACGCTCTTCATACTCGTACCATGAAGAGAAGAGGGGTTCTTATATGCTGCATGCCATTGCTGTCGAGGTGGTTTATTTCTCACCTCCCTAAGTCTATACTAAAGGATGAAGAAGGTTTGGGTTGGTCACAAAAGATAATGTCACTCGCTCACACAGATATTCACTGGTGTCCCTAAGCTATGGAAAATGTTGCTATTATTAACCGTTGTGGGGAGTACCCTAATGTCCCATTACTTGGCATCAGAGGGGGCATAACCTACAATCCTTGTTTAGCTATGCGACAATTTGGTTACGCTCGAAGGGATGGTCCCCATGAGTTTCTTATCGAGGGCATTGTATTTAACCATGAGGATGATGTTCAAGGGTATCGCCAAAGGTTCATACGAGCTTGGAGCATGGTAAACAGATATGGAGCCAAGGATTTGGGGCCAAAGGCTTCCATTCATAAGGAACCTTATCTCCAATGGGTACGAGCTCGCGCCTAGAAACTTATGATGCCCTATATGGCCGTTCTACCAGTGATTGTGGAACCCACTACTGAAGGGGGTATTCCTTACACGATTCTCCATCCTGATATGCCCACTGATCTTGGAGAACTACAGAGGTCTTGGATTCAGTTGAAGAAAGAGCAAGATACTTACAGGGATTAGTTTTATGCCCAGGAGGGGAAGGTTTTAGAGATCACGAAGCAGCTCCATGAGGAAAGATGACTCAATGTCTATCTCGGCACAAAGAGGAAGCATCCATGGGAATTTTGATTTTTTTCTATTTTTTAGATTTGTTTTTAATTGTAATGCCTAAAAGGCATTTGAACTTTGAATTCAACTAATAAAATCTTTGTTTCATTTTGGTTCGCAAATTTAAATTTCCCAAAGTCCTTGAAATCATTGCACATGCATTCTATTCATAGCATTGCATGTACAGGTACCATTACAGGTTTCTTATCTTCTTTGCTGTTTATTTCAGCAGAAATGTCTTCCGAACAAAGCATCAAGGATCTTCAGGCACAAAACGCTCAGTTCCAGCAGATGTTCATAAATCTGGAAAAAGGGCAGGAGGATCAGAAAACCCTCATCTTGAAAGAGAAAAAGAAAAAAAAGGTTGTCGGTATTCTGAATATGGGCAGAAGGTTTAGAGGGCCGTTGAAGCAAGAAGTCGATCTGACATCTTCATCCAAAGAAGGGGAGAATCAAGAAGAAGAGACAAGGGAGAAGGACCCCAGTCCTGAAGTTTCTGACAATGATACCGACTACAATGATGAGCAGTATCCTCCTACTGAGGATAGATACAAGAAGTTCGAAGATCGTCTGAGTGCTATGGAAATCCAGAGGATACCCGGGTTGGATTTCGAAGAATTGAGATTGGTGTCGGGAGTGGTCATCCCGCAGAAGTTCAAGACTCCAATTTTTGCAAAGTATGATGGGGTGTCCTGCCCAAAACTCCATCTCCGCTCTTACGTCAGAAAGATCTAGCCCCACGTCGCTGATAGAAATTTGTGGGTTCACTTATTTCAATATAGTATGTCAGGGACTCAGCTTGAATGGTTTTACCAACTGGAGAGAGCCAATGTCCGAAATTGGGAAGATCTGGCTGCTGATTTTTATAAGCAGTACCAATATAACGCCGACCTTGCTCCTACTCGTACTCAACTCCAGAGTATGTCAATGGGTGCAAGTGAAGGTTTTAAGGACTATGCACAAAAGTGGAGAGACTTGGCTTGAAGAGTCCAACCCCCGTTGTCTGATAGGGAGTTGGTTGATATGTTTCTGGGGACGTTATCTGGTCCATTCTTTAATCATTTGATCGGCAACTCGTCAGTTGGTTTTACCGAGCTGATTCTGACTGGAGAGAGAGTAGAAGCTTGGATTCGTAGCGGCAAGATACAGAAGGATGCCTCTTCGAGTTCAACAAAGAAGACTTTTGTTGGTAAGAAGGAAGCCGGTGCCATCTATAGCCCGAGGGGCCAAAGAATAGCTGGATATCGTCAGACAGTAAGTGCCATAATGATACCCAAGCCTATGGCTGCTCCATAACGTAACACTCAACAAAGGGTGGAAAGACCACAACGGTAGTTTACTCGAATCAACATGACGTTGGATGAAGTTCTACCCCATCTGCTGAGATCCAACTTGGTGACCTTGAAAGAGGCTCCCAAGAATCCGAACACCACATCTCCCCGATATAATCCAAATGCTCGGTGTGCCTATCATTCTGAGAGTCCTAGCCACGATACCAACGACGGCTGGGCTCTAAGAAATAAGGTACATGATCTTATCGAAGCCAAGGAAATTAAGTTCAATGCTCCGGAAAAGCCCAATGTCATAACTGCTCCCATGCATAAGAACGTCCATGAAGTTAATGTTGTGGATACCGATCTGTTTGTGACCTCAGTAGATGAAGTTTCTACTCCCCTTATGATGGTTAAGAAGAATTTGTTGTCATCTGGTTTATTCTGGGTTATGGTGAAGGTTGCCACATGTGCTCGTTTCTGCCTTCTGGTTGCCATTTGTTGAAGCTAGGTGTTCAGCGCCTGATGGACAACAAAGAAATTTTGTTCGAGAAAACTTTGGTTCCTGTTGTTCCATCTAAAGACGCTACCATTATAACCATTTCTGCCAATCCTTCCAAGGTCTCCTCGAGAAGACCTGTTAGGATTACATTTATTCCAAGAGTCGCTCCGCTAATAATCACTATTCCTGGTCATGTCCCGTATGCCTCGGACAAAGCTGTCCCCTGGAATTATGGTGCCGATGTGTACTATCATGGCATCAAACAAGATCTGAAAAATGAAGAGGTTGATCCTGATATTAGTAACATTGTCGGGACAAGCAAGGTTACCCGAAGTGGAAGGGTTTTCTCTCCCGAGATTTCCCCAAAGACTGTCAATAGGCCTGTTGTTATTCCGTCTGCTATTCCTACTGATACTTCAACTACTACTCCTATGTTTACTCCAATTATTACCCCTGTCAGCGAATCATCTGGTACCCGCGGAAAAGAAGTTATAGGTGAGCCTGCCCGGACAGAGGCACCTAGAAAAATCGTCGTAGAAGCCTCTAAGCAAGAGATAAAGGAAATACTGAAAATAATCAAAAAGAGCGACTACAACATGGTCGAGCAACTGGGGTAGACTCCATCTAAGATATCCATGTTGTCTCTGCTATTGTGTTCTGAAGCCCATGCGAAGGCTCTAATTGCATTTCTCAAGACTGCGCATGTTCCATAAGAGACATCAGTTGATCAATTAAAAGATTATGTGGCCAGTCTGACTGCTGACAATGGGCTGGGTTTTTCAGATGTAGACCTGACACCGAAAGGGAGGAAGCATAATGATGCTCTGCATGTCTCGATTGAGTGTAGGGGCACCACTATAGCTCATATGCTGGTAGATACTGGGTCTTCGCTGAATGTTCTGCCTAAGAAGGTGTTGGATCGGTTGGACTGTGAGGGCTTAACCTTAAAGCCTAGTAACATCGTGGTAAGGGCTTTTGATGCGTAAAAAAGAATGGTGTATGGGGCGGTGGACATCCATGTCAAAGTAGGCTCTCAAACCTTTGAGTCCACCTTCTATGTAATGGATATCCGACCGTTATACTCTTGTTTGTTGGGTCGTCCCTAGATCCATAAAGTCGGGGCAGTCACTTCTACACTGCACCAGATGCTAAAGTATCTGGTAAGAGGAAAGATTGTCACTGTGCGAGGTGAGGAGGAGTATATGGTGAGCCACCTCAATTCCTTCAGGTACGTAGAGATGGACGGGGAATTCATAGAGACTCCTTGCCAGAACTTTGAAGAGGTTCCCCAGATTTGGCATCAGCTTAAACTACTACCAACAAACCTCCTCTGAAGATGGCTTCCCTCAAAGACGCCAGAGCGATAGTTGAAGAAGGTGGGTGTACCAACTGGGGACAGATCCCTGATGTTACTCAAAAAACTGACAAGTGTGGTTTGGTCTTTACTTCAGGAGCTCAAAGGGTTGTTCGACGAGCACGGGGTGGAGGACCTCTCATACGCATTAGCAATCGGGGAATTAATACCATTGAAGACAGCGAGGAAGGCTCAGACATTGACAGCTGGATCTACCCAACTACCAATGGTGGACCAAGTAACTGGACGGCTAGGGACTTTATACCAGTTTATTTTATTCCGCAGTAATTGTCTTACTTGTTTTTGAGATTTGTAATAAACAATTTAAAACTCTACGGCCTTGTGCCTTGCCCGAGGCACATTGGCTTTGCTTGTGAGGGATCTTATTTATCAATCCATATATCATTAATAAAGCATTGGCCGTTTCTTGCATACAAATTTTGCGCTCTCTATTTTTTCTTTTCTGTTTTCACTTTATCAAAACAACCATGCTCTTACACACACCCACGTATCATACTGCAGATCCATATCCACTCTGGATCCCATTGATAACAGCTCTGTTATTTCCAGTTATGACTTCTAAAATCTGATCAACCAAGCCGAAGACGAAGGTGAGGATGATTGTGAGGTGCTTGGAGAACTTGCTAGACTATTACAGCAGGAAGAAAGGGCTATACAGCCTCATGAAGAGCCGGTTTAGACGATAAATATGGGCACAGAGATAGACAGAAAAGAAGTCAAGATCGGTGCAAATATGGAAGTTAAGATCAAACAGCGGTTGATACAAATTTTGCACGACTATGTTGAGATCTTCGCATGGTCATATGAAGACATGCCAGGCTTAGACACTGATATTGTGGTTCATCGTCTGTCGACCAAAGAAGATTGTCCTCCGATTAAACAGAAGGTCCGCTGTATGCCCTCGAAATGTCAGAGAAGATCAAGGATGGGTCACGAAGCAGTTCGACGCAGGATTCTTAGCTGTTACTTCTTATCTACAGTGGGTTGCTAAATTTGTTACAGTACCTAAGAAGGATGGTAAGGTACAGATGTGTGTTGATTACAAAGATCTGAACAGGGCAAGCCCCAAGGATGACTTCCCTCTTCCTCACATTGATGTTCTGGTTGACAACACCGCACAACGCAAAATCTTCTCCTTCATGGACGGTTTCTCTGGCTACAATTAGATCACGATGGCTCCTGAAGACATGGAAAAGATAACCTTCGTCATGTAGTGGGGCACCTTCTGCTACAAAGTGATGCCTTTTGGGTTGAAGAATACTGGGGCAACTTATCAGCGATCCATGGTCTCTTTGTTCCATGATATGATTCACCACGAGATCGAAGTTTATGTTGATGACATGATATCCATGTCTCAAATTAAGGAAGAGCACCTTGATCATCTACAAAAGTTGTTCGACAGGTTGAAGATATACAAGCTGAGGTAGAATCCGAACAAGTGCACCTTCGGGGTAAGGTCTGGTAAACTTTTGGGTTTCATTGTCAGTGATAAAGGCATCCAAGTAGATCCTGCAAAGGTAAAGGATATACAAGAAATGTCGGCTCCCCGTACAGAGAAGGAAGTTAGAGGTTTCTTGGGACGCTTGAATTATATCACCAGGTTCATTTCACATCTGACTGCTACTTGTGAATCCATCTTCAAGCTTCTGAAGAAAGATCAAGTGGTAAAGTGGAATGATGAATGCCAAGCCCCTTTCGAAAGAATCAAAGAATACCTTCAAGAACCGCCAATTCTGATGCCTCTGGTGGAAGGAATACCTTTGATATTGTATTTAACAGTGTTAGACAATTCAATGGGATGTGTGTTGGGGAAGCATGACGAGTCTGGTCGAAAAGAGCACGCAATATAATACCTTAGCAAAAATTTTACCGACTGTGAGACACGATAGTCACTGCTCGAGAAAACTTGTTGCGCTTTGGCATCGGCTGCTCGCCGACTAAGACAATATATGCTGACCCACACTACTTTGTTGATATCTAAGATGGATCCAATCAAATATATCTTCGAGAAACCCGCTCTCTCCGGAAGAATAGTAAGATGGAAAATGATCTTAACTGAGTACGCCATACAATATACAACCCAGAAAGCAATCAAGGCGAGTGTATTGGCTGATCATTTGGCTCATCAGGCCGTGGATGACTACCAGTTCATGAATTTTGAGTTCCCGGATGAGAATATTATGCTGGTGACTGACTACGAAGAACCTGGACCATATGAAGGACCCAAGGAGGGATCACGATGGACTATGGTTTTTGACGGAGCTTCAAACGCACTGGGTAATGGCATCGGCGCTGTAATTATATCTCCTAAGAGCTGTCATACTCCTTTCACTGCCCGACTATGTTTCAACTGCACTAACAACATGGTGGAGTATGAAGCTTGTATCATGGGACTCAAGGCCGCTATTAACCTCAGGATTAAATTCTTGGATGTTTTCGGGGATTCAGCCTTGGTAATAAGTCAGATCAAAGGCGAATGGGATGCGAAGCATCCGAATCTCATCCCATACAAAGAGTACGTGTTGACATTGCTCCCACACTTTGAGGAAGTAACTTTTAATCATTTCCCATGAGAGGAGAACTAGTTAGCGGACGTGCTAGCTACCATGTCTTCTATGTTCAAATTTAGGCGGGACAATGAAGCTCCCCAAATCACCATTGAGACTTTGGGTGAACCAGCACGCTGATGTGAAATTGATACCGAAGAAGTGGCAGACAAACCCTAGTTTCATGAAGTCAAGAGGTATCTCAAGACTCAGGAGTATCCCGAAGGGGAATCTATCAATGATAAGAAGTTTCTGATAAGGTTCGCTGCAGAGTTCTTTCTCAGTAATGGAATCCTCTATAAGGGCAACCATGACTCCACACTACTACGGTGTGTAAACAAGAGCGAAGCAGAGAGGATCATGATAGATCTACATGAAGGCACCTTCGGAACCCATTCTAGTGGACATACCATGGCTAAGAAGATCCTACGGGTAGGTTATTACTGGTCCACTATGGAAGCCGATTATTATCAGCACTCTCGAACTTGTCTATGATACGGTGGCAGAATCGACAGTTTAATACTGGTTTACGTTTTGCGTTTTGTGTTTGTAAAATGTCGTGGTAAGCAAGAGTCGCCACCGACTTTTATTTCATCCAATCATGGAAAAGGAAAAAGAACAGAAAAAACCTTTTTTTGAGTACGGGGGGTAGATTATAGAAAGGGAAGGTGTTAGCACCCTTTCTATCCATGGTTTTCCATGGGCTCTTAGGTACTTTCTCATATTTTTAAAATTGCTTGTGTGTGTACTTGCTTTGAAAATGTTTTACTTCGTGATAACCCTTGTATCAGTCCTCAAGGGTGTGACGAAGTTGTTTTTGAAAACTGTTTTGAAAGGTGTTTGTGTGAAAAGTTTTTAATGAGCAAGTACCTACTAGCATCTACCTACTCGAAAAAAGATTATTTTTGTTCTATTTCCTTTAGACAGCGCTATCCTACTATTAAGGAGTAGGTAGCACCGTTGTTGGAGTCTTAAGATCTTTTCGAGGAAACATTTCTGAGGCAACATTCAAATGGGACATTTGATCTTTTAGACAGGAGGGAAACCACTAAAATCTCCTATGCTTAATGATTGTTTACCGAAGGCAACCGAAGTGAGGTAAACCCTAAGAGTGAACATGTGCGATTGATTTGTTTCAAATATTTTAATCTTTGCACATTAGGTGATCTACCGTTTTAATTTTTTCAGACATTCTTGCTATACAATCCTATTAGCCATACATCTAACAGTTAATAATTTGCTGAAAGTAAAAGCGGAAATAAACCTAGCTATTACATGGCTTTGACAGTTACATAATTGCCTTGACGGGAAATAAAAGTGCGGAATTTAAAACCCTAATTAAAACTATTACAACCTTGAAACAGTTACAAAATAATGGCGAAAATAATAACAAGCGCGCGGAAAATTAAATGTGAGGACGATTGGAATAATTTAAAACCCTAATTTGAGAGAAAAAGTATTTTTGGATTTTATCTAAGAAACTATTTAATTGCAAATCAATTAAACCTAATTTCTGATTGTTTTTAAATTATGAAAGGAATTAAATTAATCTAATTTTCTAATTAACCCAATTAATTAAAGAAATAAATATTTACGAGAAAAATGATTTTTGATGTATTTTTTTAAAGAAAATTAATTAAATTGCACAAAATCCCAAACCCCAATTCTAATTGTTTTAAGTTATGAAAGAAATTAAAGTTGCCCTAAATTAATTAAACTAATTAATTTTAAAAAATATTTATTAAAAAAAAATCTTTTTTGTGATTTTTTATTGGTTAATTTAAATAAAATAATTTTTGTATTAATAAAAACAAAATAATTAAAAAAAGAAATTATAGAAAAAAAGTAAAAATAACCAAGTGGGCCTGCTGTTAGCAATTCTGGGGGGTATGAATCTGAATTCATTGGCCCATTAAGCCTCTAAGCCCAGTCAACATTTGGATTTGGTGTAGCATTGACTTGCATGTGTACCATGGGCCTTCAAGAGAGAAGCGTGAGATCTGGCCAGCTGGGCATCCAGTGGATGGACGTTGATGGTACAAGATAGGCGTGTGAGGGAGCATTGCATTGGATTGGCCTGAAATTATTAGGAAAATAACAAAATGCACACGCCTGAGATCGAACCCAGGACGCGTGCATCAAAGTCATGCCTCCAAACCATCTGCGCTGGATTTGTTAGTTGTAAACATAATAAACAAATAAAATCAAAAGCCAAATCAAGTATCCTTCCAGAAAAACGCGCGGAATTTGAATTGGCCAACCGTGCTTTGACATGCATCATCTTCTTCCTTGGATCGTTGTTTTAGGTAAAACACTTTTACCTACGGACGTTTTGCTATGGCTATAACCCTGTCTCATTCAAAAATCATGTACACGCAATATAAATTCATTTAGGGACCATGAATCAACTGGGTTTGAAGCCCTGATCATCATGGTATCCATTATCAAACCTAATTTTGCCTAGGTTAAGAAACCTTAAAACGAGCTCGCAAACCCTAATTATGGCATATTGCGATTGTTGCGCTGTAAATGAAATTAAATGGTACCAATAGCTTTCAAACAAGATGATGAACAAGAATATATAATTAAAACATGCTAATGATGCCAAAATCAAGGAAATCAGAATCCAAATTTTGTGCAAACCGTGGTTGATGATGGGCGTGATTCTAGACGCTTCAAGCCTTGCAAATGAATGGAGAAGCTTCCTGAGATATCTAGGAACGTATTGCTAACCTTGAAACTCCTTGAGGATGGCTCTAAGAAGGATTTTAATCTCACACTTTTGTCCAAATTTTTGAGTTTCTTTCTTGCTGTTTCACGCCTCCCATCCTTGTGTTTTTTATCTGGAATTATTATGCACTTATAGTAGACTGAATTAGGTCAACAAAATTGGCATGAATCTTGAGAAATAATGGAGATTTGATTTGATTTGCTTCATGTATGATTTCTTTCCAAAAATTTCTTCAATCCAATCTTCTTCAACCATAATGAGTCTTGCACGAATTGGCTGGCATGCTAGCTGTATATGGACTTAAAATGTGCACAAAAATCCCAAGATTTGATTTGTTTTCATTATTTTACCATTTAATTTGATTTATTTTGATTTAAATGAATAAAAAATCAAAATAAATGATAAAAGTAATAAAATAATTGGTGTAAAAGCTCGGGAGCCGTGGGTCCTATTAGAAACATGTTTCAAGCAAGAAAACATGGGCCCCTTTGGAAAAAATGCAAGATTGATCAATGTTGACTTTTGACAATTTCCCAAAAATTGCCAACTTTGACAATGTACAACACTCTCAATTTTGACCCTAGGAGGGTGTTCTTGGACTTTTTCGAAAGCTTAGGATGTTTCCTTACTAACCCTTTTGGTCTCATCTCAATTGAGTCTTCCATGTTCATGTTTGAAGCTTTGACCCCAAAGGTGTTTTTGTTGACTTTTCAAAAGGACTTATAATGTCAAAATTCATATCTTTTTATAAGTGCATATTTTGAACTTGTGAGCTGAATATGAATTGAATGGAATTTCATCCTCTTAAAAATGAGCTTTGGATGGAAAATTACTGATAAAACATGTGGAATTTATGCTTGGTCAAAGTTGGGTTGACTTTTCCTACAAAACCCTAATTTAGCAACTTTTGGATTTTGATGAGTTTTGAGCAGTCCTTGAGGAATCATGATCAACCCTTGATCAAATGATGGATAACACTTAAAAATTATTATGTTGACCAAAAATCTTGAAGTTTGACTGTATGTGGGCCACAGTTAACTTTTGACCTAGTACAGTTGATTCTCAAGCATCTGAGCAGTTGACTGAGCAATCTTCTTGTGCAAGGTATGAAACTTGACATGGATGACCTTGGGAGCATATTAGGACCTTGGAAAGTGCTTGGTGATTTTGTGGCTCAGCCATCTTGATGAAAATAGAAACCCTAATTTTGAGGTATATTGCCTTAGGAGAGAGCCTGTCTGGTCAACCATTGGACTTCCTTAAGAAACTTGGGGACCTCAATTGCCATTGATTAAGTAAAATGGGAGGGTACATTTTGGGGTACAACATTGTCATAATGCCAAATATACGCTGATAAGGTGCACGTGCCTCTGGTCCCCTTAAACGTCTTGACATCTCCGTGGCCCTTTGCAATGTGGGGCATCGACATGATCGGAGAAATCAGGCCCACCGCTTCTAATGGACATCACTTCATCCTAGTAGCCATTGATTACTTCACGAAGTGGGATGAGGCAGCCTCTTTTTCTACAGTAACCAAGAATATCATGGCGTGGTTTATCCGACATAATCTGATCTGTCGATATGGTGTGCCAGAGAGAATTATTACTGACAATGGTACAAATCTCAACAACACAATGATCACCGAGCTATGTAAATAGTTCAAGATACAACATCATAATTCTTCTCCTTACCAACCAAAGATGAATGGAGTTATTGAAGCGGCTAACAAGAATATCAAGAAGATTGTACAGAAGATAACGGTGACATACAAAGACTGGCATGAGATGTTACCAATTTCTCCTTATGGGTACCATACCTCAACACGGACGTCTACAGGGGCAACACCCTACTCTCTGGTATATGGCATGGAGGTAGTCCTACCTATCGAAGTCTAGATACCTTCTCTCAGGATTATGAATGATACGGCTTTGAACAAAGACGACTGGATCCGAACCCGACTTGATCAGTTAAATTTAGTCGCTGAAAAGAGACTTACTGCTATCTGCCATGGTCAGACGTATCAAAAGAAAATGATCAAGGCTTTTAACAAGAAAGTTAGGCGTCAAGAATATCAAGTCGGGGATCTAGTGATAAAGTGCATCATACTGCCGCAAGGTGATCCCAGGGGAAAATGGACCCCCGCGTATGAAGGGCAATTTGTGGTTAAGAACATTTTCTTGGGTGGAGCTATGATTCTAACCACCATGGACGGTGACAACCTTCCTCACCCTGTCAATGCATACATAGTGAAAAGATACTACGCCTAATCAAAAGACTCGCTAGGTTGACTGGCCTAGGCAAAAATAAGGGCTTCCTGGCGAACCAAAAGGGTTCGGGCAAAAATAAGGGATGAAAATGAAAAAATCTGTACAACCGGCAAGTCGAAAACCTGAAAGGGCAACTTGGACAAAAAAGGGTATCCCGGTGGACTTAAAACCCGAAAGGGCACTCCAGGAAAAAGTTAGGGATATAAAGCATATCACTATGTCTCATTGGATCATTTTGCGACCAGATTTCAGTATCGGCTATCAAGCTCGGACGACACCAACCAATCTGATCAACTTTCGGCCAAGTAGCAAAGTGATGAGACGCTTGAAGATATAAGGCCAATAGCAAAGTTGGAACCCAATGGGCTTGTTTCACATAGCTTTTTTTTTTACACAAATTTGTATAGTTTCTATTTTTTTGGTGACGTTCTCTTACTAGAGCGTTAACCTCCTTGTACAAAAATGCCTATTACAGGCCAACTTCAGAAATCAATATAAAATTATTTTCACAAGAAACTTCGAGTTTGTTTTTTTCTTTTTCTGTTTTGTTCTGCAAGAACGTCTAATGACTTATTTTTGACATATGCATTTTAAAATGATTGCTGCTTATAAATATTTACATAAGAAACAAAGACAATTACTCGTAATTCCAGAAACAGGGGCAAAAACAAGAAGTGCCAAACCCGAAAGTTACTCTGCCCAGCAGGTACCATGATAGAGTCAACTTTGGAGCACAATAATCAGTACATACACTCCCCACAGAGTAAAAGTATTCAAAAGCATTGATGTCAGCTTTTCCAAAACAGGACGTAACCTCCCTAGGCAGGCGCATTCTGAAACCTGACAACTTTATCCCCCATCCGAATTCATAATCGCAGGCGGGTCAGTAAATTTCATACCCCAAGCAGAGTTTATTTCTCTGGATGCAGGGGCTCAATCCCCGACAGAGCTCATTACTTCAGCTATAAAGATTCATTTTCTAAGTTTTTTCCCCGCAGAGTTTATTCTCAAGCAGAATCTCTTCCTGACAGAATATTCATAAATCTCCAGCAGCAATCGGGGATTTATTTTTCCAAACACGGACATACTCTGATAGCATTTCATGTATATACATCATGACAAGCGCATACATACCATATACATCATTATCTCATTTACTTTGAGAACATCATTCCATCGTGCATTTCATGCATCACACATAATTAACACTGTTATCTTTTCAGGAAGGACGATTAGCTCCAACAAATCCAGCAGTTATGCAGGTCACGTCTGCAGACGACTAATGGAAACTCAGTTCCCAAAACCAAACGGGTCAACTAATCTACATTATCGCTTTGAAGTAACCCTACTATATAGGTTTCTTCCCATAAGTCCTACCATCCAGGATTTCACTTTGAAGTAACCCTACTATCCAGGTTTCTTACCATAAGCCCTACCATCCAGGCTTTCACTTTAAAGTAACCCTACTATCCAGGTTCCTTCTCACAACCCTACTATCCAGGCTTTCATTTCGAAGTAACCCTACAACCCAGGTTCCTTCTCATAGCCCTACTATTCCGACTTTCATTCTGAAGTAACCCTAATATCTAGGTTGCTTCTCACAGCCCTACTATCCAGGCTTTCATTCCGAAGTAATCCTACGACCCAGGTTCCTTCTCATAGCCCTACTATCCAGGCTTTCATTCCGAAGTAACCCTACTATCCAGGTTCCTTCTTACAGCCCAACTATCTAGGCTTTCATTTTGAAGTAACCCTATGACCCAGGTTCCTTCTCATAGCCCTATTATCCAGGCTTTCATTCTGAAGTAACCCTATTATCCAGGTTCCTTCTAATAGCCCTACTATCCAGGCTTTCATTCCGAAGTAACCCTACGACCCAGGTTCCTTCTCAAAGCCCTATTATCCCGAATTTCATTCCGAAGTAACCCCACTATCCAGGTTCCTTCTCACAACCCTACTATCCAGGATTTCATTCTGAAGTAACCCTACGACCCAGGTTCCTTCTCATAGCCCTACTATCCAAGATTTCATTCCGAAGTAACCCTATGACCCAAGTTCCTTCTCATAGCCCTACTATCCAGGCTTTCATTCTGAAGTAACCCTACGACCCAGGTTCCTTCTCATAGCCCTACTATCCAGGCTTTCATTCCGAAGTAACCTTACCATCCAGGTTCCTTCTCTTTCATCTCCAGACGATAGTTTACAACACGGTAAGACCTGGACCTGACCAGTTACGGTCGATTTCACCTTTCCCCAGTAAGTCGCTGTGCAGCCTGGACCCTGACCAGATATGCAGTTCACTTCCACTTCCTCTAGCATGAGTTAATTCCCTAGTAGAGTAATGGACAACCGCATCTCCTAGCCTATATTTTCCAAGGCGTGAATCACCATTCTCCAGAAAAGTCCTCAAAAACGGTAGGTACAAGAATTCTCGCAAAGGAATCTTCTACGAAACTGGTATATTTTCTGGATGGCATCATTAAGCCCATCTCTGAAGATTCTCTAGCAACTTCCAAATGGCATCTGTAAGCCCATTCCTGATATCACCAAATTAAGTATCACTTCCAAATGGCACTTTTCTGTCCAAATGGCACTTTTCTGGATAGTAGGGTTACTTCGATATGAAAGCCTGGATAGTAGGGCTGTAAGAAGGAACCTGGATAGTAGGGTTACTTCGATATGAAAGCCTGGATAGTAGGGTTGTGAGAAGGAACCTGGATAGTAGGGTTACTTCGATATGAAAGCCTGGATAGTAGGGTTGTGAGAAGGAACCTGTATAGTAGGGTTACTTTGATATGAAAGCCTGGATAGTAGGGTTGTGAGAAGGAACCTGGATAGTAGGGTTACTTCGATATGAAAGCCTGGATAGTAGGGCTGTGAGAAGGAACCTGGATAGTAGGGTTACTTTGATATGAAAGCCTGGATAGTAGGGTTGTGAGAAGGAACCTGGATAGTAGGGTTACTTCGATATGAAAGCCTGGATAGTAGGGCTGTGAGAAGGAACCTGGATAGTAGGGCTGTGAGAAGGAACCTGGATAGTAGGGTTACTTCGATATGAAAGCCTGGATAGTAGGGCTGTGAGAAGGAAACTGGATAGTAGGGTTACTTTGATATGAAAGCATGGATAGTAGGGTTGTGAGAAGGAACCTGGATAGTAGGGTTACTTCGATATGAAAGCCTAGATAGTAGGGCTGTGAGAAGAAACCTGGATATTAGGGTTACTTCGATATGAAATCCTGGAAAGTAGGGATGTGAGAAGGAACTTGGATAGTAGGGTTACTTCGATATGAAAGCCTGGATAGTAGGGCTGTGAGAAGGAACCTGGATAGTAGAGTTACTTCGATATGAAAGCCTGGATAATAGGGCTATGAGAAGGAACCTGGATAATAGGGTTACTTCGAAGCGATAATGTAGATTAGTTGACCCGTTTGATTTCGGGAACTGAGTTTCCATTAGTCGTCTGTAGATATGATCCTTATAACTGCTGAATTTGTTGAAGTTAATCCTCTTTTCTTGAAAAGATATCAGGGTTAGTTATGTGCGATACATGAAATGCAGGGTGAGATGATGTGCTCAAAATAAATGAGATAATGTTGTATATGTCATGCATGTGTATGTCATGATGTATATTAATGAAATGTTATCGGGGTATACTCGCGTCTGGGAAAATAAATCCCCGATTATTGCTGGAGAGTTGTAAATATTCTATCAGGAAGGGATGCTAGAGAGTAACTTTGTGGGGCCAGACCTTGGGGGAAGAGATACTCTGTTGGTAGACCTGCTGATCTAGAGGAACAACTTTAGCTGGGGATGAAATTCCGTTACTGGAAGTGATGAGCTCTATTGGAGATTGAGCTTCTGTATCTGTAGAAGTAAACTCCGCTTGGGTGATGAAGTTTACTGACTAGCCCGCGATTATGAACCTTGGCTAGGGATAGTTACGTCCTGTTTCGGGGAAACTGTCATCAATGCCTTTGGATACTTTTACTCTGTGGGGAGTGTATGTACCAATAATCATGTTCCAAAGCTGACTCTATCCTGATACCTGCTGGGTAGAGGAACCGTCGGGTTTGGTACTTCTTGTTTTTTCCCTGTTTCTGGAATTACGAGTAATTGTCTTTTGTTTCTTATGTAAATCTTTATGAGCAACAATCATTTTCAAATGCATATATCAAAAATAAATCATTGGACGTTCTTGCAAAACAGAAAAAGAAAAACAGATTGAAGTTCCTTGTAAAAATGATTTGTATTGATTTTTGAAATTGGCCTGTAATAGGCGTTTTGTACAAGGGGGCTGACGTCCTAGTAAGAGGACGCTGCTGAAAGATAGAAATTATACAATTTGTGTAAAGGAAAGAAAAACAACTATGTGAAACGACCCCATTGGGTTCCAGCCCTTCTATTGCCTTTATATCTTCAAGCGTCTCATCACTTTTCTACTTGGCCGAAGGTTGATCAGATTGATTGGCGTCGTCCGAGCTTGACAGTCGATACCAAAGTCCGGTCGCAAGATGATCCAATGAGACATAGTAATACGCTTCAATCCCTAACTTTTTCCTGGATTGCCCTTTCGGGTTTTCAATCCACCGGGATACCCTTTTTTTGCCCAAGCCTCCCTTTCGGGTTTTTGACTTGCCGGGTGTACAAATTTTTTCATTTTCATCCCTTACTTTTGCCCGAACCCTTTTGGTTCACCGGGAAGCCCTTATTTTTGCTTAGGCCAGTCAATCTAGCGGGTCTTTGATTATGTCTAGTATCTTTTCATTATGTATGCATTGACAGGGCGAGGAAGGTCGTCACCATCCATGTTGGTTAGAATCACAGCTCCTCCCGAGAAAATGTTCTTAACCATAAATGGCCCTTCGTACGTGGGAGTCCATTTTCCCCTAAGGTCACCTTGCGGCAGTATGATGCGTTTGATCACCAGATCCTCGACTTGATATTCTTGAAGCTTGACTTTCTTGTTAAATGCCTTGATCATTCGCTTTTGATACGCCTGACCATGGCAGATAGCAGTAAGCCTTTTTTCATCGATTAGATTTAACTGATCAAGCCGGGATTAGATCCAGTTGTCTTCGTTCAAACCTGCATCCTTCATAATCCTGAGAGAGGGTATCTGGACTTCTATGGGTAGGACTGCCTCCATGCCATATACCAGAGAGTAGGGTGTTGCCCATGTCGACGTCTGTGCTGAGGTACGGTACTCATGAAGAGCGAATGGTAACATCTCGTGCCTGTCTTTATATGTCACCGTCATCTATTGTACAATCTTCTTGATGTTCTTGTTTGCAGCTTCAACAACCCCATTCATCTTTAGAAAGTAGGGAAAAGAGTTATGATGTTTTATCTTGAATTGTTTGCAGAGCTCAGTGATTATTGTGCTGTTGAGATTCGTACCATTGTCAGTAATAATCCTTTCTGGTACACCATATCGACATATCAGATTGTGTCGGATAAACTGCACCACGACGTTCTTGGTTACAGTAGAAAAAGAGGCTGCCTTAACTCACTTTGTAAAGTAATCAATGGCTACTAAGATGAAACGATGCCCGTTAGATGCAGTAGGTATAATCTCACCAATCATGTCGATGCCCCACATCGCAAAGGGCCAAGGAGCTGTCAGGACGTTCATAGGAACTGGAGGTACATGCACCTTATCAGCATAAATTTGGAATTTATGACAAGTTCGAGAGTGCTGATAACAATCGGCTTCCATAGTGGACCAGTAATATCCTGCCCGTAGGATCTTTTTGGCCATGGTGTGTCCACTAGAATGGGTTCCGAAGGTGCCTTCATGTAGATTTGTCATGATCCTCTCTACTCCGCTCTTGTCTACACACCGTGGTAGTGTGGAGTCATGGCTGCGTTTATAGAGGATTCCATTACTGAGGAAGAAATTTGCAGTGAACCTTCTCAGAAACTTCTTATCATTGACAGATTCCCCTTCGGGATACTCCTGAGCCTCGAGATACCTTTTGACTTCGTGAAACGAGGGTTTGTCTTCCACTTCTTCGGTGTCGATCTCACAGCAGTGTGCAGGTTCATCCATCCTCTCAATGGTAATTTGGGGAGCTTCCTTGTCCCACCTAACCTTGAACATAAAAGAGATGGTAGCTAGCGCGTCCGTCAACTGGTTCTCTTCTCGTGGGAAATGTTCAAAGGTTATCTCCTCAAAGTGTGGGAGCAATGTCAGTACATACTCTCTGTAAGGAATGAGATTCGGGTGCTTCGTATCCCACTCGCCTTTGATCTGACTTATCACCAGAGTGGAATCCCCGAATACACTTAAGAACTTAATCCTCAGGTCAATAGCGGCTTGAAGATCCATAATACATGCTTCATACTCCTCCATGTTGTTGGTGCAGTTGAAACATAATCGGGTAGTGAATGGAGTATGACAGTCCTCGGGAGATATGATTACAGCGCAAATGTCGTTACCTAGTGCGTTTGAGGCTCCATCAAAATACATAGACCATCAGGATCCCTCCTCGGGTCCTTCATCTAGTCCGGGCTCTTCGTAATCAGTCACCAACATGATATTCTCATCCGGGAACTCAAAATTCATGGACTGGTAATCATCCACGGCTTGATGAGCCAAATGATCAGCCAATACACTCCCATTTATTTCCTTTTGGGTTGTATATTATATGTCATATTCGGTTAAGATCATTTTCCACCTTGCTACCCTTCTGGAGATAGCGGGCTTCTCGAAAATGTACTTGATCGGATCCATCTTTGATATTAACAAGGTAGTGTGAGTCAGCATATACTGTCTCAGTCGGTGAGTAACCCATGCCAAAGCGCAACAAGTTTTCTAGAGCAATGAGTATCGGGTCTCATAGTTGGTAAACTTTTTTCTAAGGTAATAAATGGCGTGCTCTTTTCGACCAGACTTGTCATGCTGCCCCAGCACACACCCCATTGAATTGTCTAGCACTGTCAAGTATAATATCAAAGGTCTTCCTTCAACTCGAGGCATCAAAATTGGCGGTTCCTGAAGGTATTCCTTGATTCTTTCGAAAGCGGTCTGGCATTCATCATTCCACTTTACCACTTGATCTTTCTTCAGAAGTTTGAAGATTGGCTCACAAGTAGCAGTCATATGTGAAATGAATCTGGCGATGTAATTCAGGCGTCCCAAGAAACCTCTAACCTCCTTCTCTGTACAGGGAACCGGCATCTCTTGTATGGCCTTTACCTTTTCAGGGTCTACCTGAATACGCTTGTCACTGTGATACGGTGAGAGAACTGACTTGGGATTTTGCGTTTGTGTTCGCAAATGTTTCGGTTTAGCAAGAGTCACCACCGACTTTTTATTTTATCCTAAGGAAAGGTCAAAAAGCACAGGAAAGACCTTTGAGATGTTTTCTAGGGTTCGGGGAGTAGATTATGAAAAGGGAAGGTGCAAGCACCCTTTTTATCCATGGTTATCCATGGGCTCTTAGTTACTTGTTTAGATCACTCGCTTTGCTTTTCCAATTGTTTGAAATGGTGCTTTGTGTGTGGTTTTCAAAGATGTTTTGAAAAGAGGCCGTCGTTGTGATAACCTTTGTAATGATTCTTGTTTGAATGTATACAAAGATGTTTTTGTCTTTTGAAAATATTTCAAAGTTTGCAAGTTTGTTTTAGGAAATGTTTTGAAATTATGTTGTGAAGTGTGTTTGAAAATAGCAAGGATGTTTTTGCAAGCTTTTTGATCAAGTAACTAAGAGCTATCTACCCTATTTTTACTCAAAGATCTTTTTTTATGTTTTTAACCCTTTTAACAGTGTTGTTTCACCATTGTATTTGGTGAACAACCTTGTGTTAGGATGTTAAACGGGACAGGCGCGGGTCATCGTATAGACCATGATAGCAATTGTGTCAAGTATCTTTGGCAATTTTCTTGAGGGACTTGATCATTTTTGTTTAGGAAACCAAGATAGCATCATCGAGGAACTATGATCTTTTGTTTTTTTGTTTTGCCAAAGTACCCAACATGCATACCATGGCCCATTTTTGAAGGCAACAAGTGGATTGTAACCCTAGGGATGCAAGTGTGCATTGTGTTTGATTTTCATGCATTTTTGTCTTTGATTAGGTCAAACTATTTGTTAATTTAGATTTTTGCATACAAGCCCTAATTCCCTAATCATGGCATAATTGAAAGCGTAAAGTGCGAGAATTTAAATTCTAAGCTATTACAACATGATTATGGGGATGCGGGTACAATTTTGAATAGGGGGTATTTGACAAGAAACATAAACCCTAATTTACTATTACATCCAAATTGAATCACAATGCATAAATATTTAAATGGACAATTATTTAAATAACAAAATAAATAAATATCAAATAAATGTGAATTATGCAAAAAATGGTTTTTGTTTGTTTATGTATGTAAAAGTATTTTTGATGTAAAAAAGTATAAAAAATAAAAAAAGATTAATTTTATTTGTTTTAGGGTAAACCCTAATTTCTTTAAGAAAGTAATATATTATATTATTTATATACAAAAAATAGATTAATATGTGTAAAAATGAAATATACTTAAAAAAGGTATTTTTTAGTATAAATAAAAATGTAATATTTTTGTATTTTTATTCTAAGTATTTAATAAAATAAAAGTATATATATATATATATATATATATATATATATATATATATATATATATATATATATATATATATATATATATATATATATATATATTAAATATGTATAATATGTATAATATAAAATAAAATATGTACAAAAATAAATTATATTTTAAATAATATTTTCAGTATTAATAAAAATAAGAAATAAAAATAAAACTATAATTTACATATTATTTTCAAGTTTAAGTAAATAATACAAAAGTATTTAAAATGTTTTCTATATTAGAAAAATTAAAATAAAATGCTAAATAAATGTAAAAAATTATGAAAATATTTTTTAGGCATTTTTTATACTTGGAAATAAATAAACAAAATTAGAAAAGAAATCAAAATTGCAAAAATGTGAAAATATAAGAAATTAGGCCAGGGGGTGCAAAAATGAAAATGGGAGGTGTTATAAGCAAGCTAGGCTAGGCCCAGCCCAAGCCAACTTCATCTTCTTCCTCCAGAATGAAACGCGCGCGTGCCCTGGTTCAAATGCTAGATCCTGTATACGTGATCTTTTGCCAAAACTCACAACATCAAACTTATAGTGAATTTCAATACAATTCTAACCATATAAAGTATTAATCCTAACTCTCAAAGACCAGAGAGAATTTCTCTAGCCCTAAAATCTGACCTAGTTTTTTCAACATGTTCATGGATGAAATTCTCCTAGCACACTTAATATAAATGAAAACTGAGCATATGTACAGCTTCATGGCATTGAATACTACATTTTTCATTCACAAACCTAAGGCTAAATATTCCTAAATAGAGAGATAGAAAGTGAAGAAAAACCTGTTTCAGTTGGATTCGTGTAGGGCAATGCAATGCTTCTCAACAAGTTTTGAGGTGTCTAGTAGCTTTCCTGAACTTCACTTGATCTTTTCCAATAGCTAGCTTGCCTTGAATGTCCCTGAATCAGCCTCTAGAACTCAACCTGCATAAGCTTGAAATGAAAATGGTGAACACTATAAATGGAGTTACAGTTGGCAATGGAGGTTTGGGATAGTTTGAGTGAGTTGAACGGAAGGTGATTGAAGCAAAAATGGGCAAAACGCACGAGCCAAATGAGCTGGAGAACTCAAGTTGCAGCATCTGCCCTGTTTTGCCAAAGAAGTGTGATTTCTGGCTATGGGAGGTTTTGGGGCTCAAGCACTCGTGTTTTTGGCTTAAAGGTTTGTGTGAGAGATGTTTGTGATGTTTGTTTTAGCTAACAATGGTTGGTTTTCAAGTTGTGAGGATTTGGACAAGTTTCTTCTTTGTGAAGTAAGAAAGTGTAAGTTGTCAATACAGACCTGCACAAGCCATCAAATATGTTGCATACCTTGCTCTTGGCCCCCTCAATTTCTGTATTTTATTTGGCTTCTGAGATATGGACCAATGCTCAAGGGAGAGTGGTTTGACATAAAGCACACTTTTGCAAAAATGGAAAATGTGCCTTTTACCATTTAGGGATTAGTTTTGTGTACAATGTCCAAATGGCCAAAACAAATGGTTAGACTGATGGATTTGCATTTAATTAAGGAGTGTGAAATGGTTTAGAGGCCTGCAAACTAGTACAAAGCATGCTGGTTTGAAAATGCCACTTGAGTGCACATGAACTTGCCATGGATACAAAGTGTTTTTGCCAACTACAAGCATTCGATTCTCCCTAACCATAAAGGTGTTTGAGGAGTTCTTGGACAATTTGGAAAGCTTGTAACATGCTCTATAATACATCTTTGAAATGAAACTTGAGAATCCAAGTGGAACTATGTGAAAAATGGCCAAGAAGATAGGGCAAAATCCTGCCTAAACTAAGGCAAGATTTCCCTAAGTTAAAAGTTTTAGGGACCCTTGTTCCAAAAATCATAACTTGAGATTCAAGCTTCTTTTGAGAAAACTTTGTGAATCAAAGTTGTAGACTTTCAGGAGGAATACAACTTTCATGTTGTAAGTTTTGTTTGAATCCATTTGCATAATGGTGAAAATGTGGGACAAAGTTAGGAAAAATTAAGAAAATTTCATAACTTAGAAAAATTCTAAGTTATGAAAATTTTCAATTTCAAACCCTAATTTGCAATTTTGGGTTCCTTGATGAACAAGTTTCATAATTTGACACATCTTGATGAAAAATGACCCTTGGAACTTGATTTTGACCAAAAAGTCAAAGTTTGACTTTTCAGTGTACAACCAAATTTTGATCAGTTGACTGAAAAATTCATCTGTCAATTCCATGCATTTGAGATCTTTTGAATTGTTGAATGGGTCAAGATGATTCCATTGAGTCCTTGAATCCATGGTTGAGCTTAATTTGCCATTGGCTAGGTCAAACAGTCAAAAATTGCCTTTGTACAATCAAAACCCTAAAAATGACCATTTTGCCCTTTTGGTGATCTGATCAAATTTCTTATGGAATTGTGGTCCAAACTTGATCAAATGGTTCATATGAGTTCATAATGTTTATGTGGGTCAAAATTCATGAGGTTTGACTGTAAATTGGCCACAATTGACTTTTCCTCAATACAGCTGATTTCTAGGTCAACTGTCCAATTGACTGGGCAAAAATTTGATTCAAGGCTTGAAAATTTGTATGGACAAACTTATGAGTCCAACATGAAGTATGAAAGTCACTTTGGGAATTGTAAGTCAAAAAATCCCTGTGCAAACTCAAACCCTAATTTAGGTCATCAATGCAAGGAGATGTCTTGAGCAGAGCAAACCCTAGCTTGATCTTGAGTTCCAAGAGCCTTGTGATGAGAAATGTTGATAGAATGAGAGGGCAAATTTTGGGGTACAAAAGTTGCCCATGCTCAATCTTCTTGAACCTGAAGAGTTAGATTGGCAAGTTTGCCTTTCGTGACTTGAAGGTAAAAGAGGATTGGACACTAGAGTGCCCGTAAATTTGCACTCGTCAAAATATTGCTGAGGGAATGGGCTTAAAGATTCCATTTGGAAATGGTAGAATCTTGCTGGAGATGGGCTTAAAGATGACATCCAAGACTTGTTTGTTGAAAATCAGTAGAATGGACATCAGAATGGTATCCGTATTTGGAATGTATCTTGGTTGTATCTGGAGACTGGATTTGTATGAGCAAAAGAATGGTGTCCGTGTCTGGAGCATATCCAAGCTGTAACTGTATTTGATTCTTGAATGAATATCAGAATGATCGACGTGTCTGGAGTGTATCTGTATTCTAAATGGGTAACAGAGAAACATCTGTATGGAGCATCTATGTGTTGGGGATAAATTCTGAATGAGTGACAGAATGGCAACCGTGTCTGGAGCGTATCTGGACTGTATCTGAAGTTGAGACCTGTATGAGTAGCAGAATGACTTTCGTGTCTGGAGTGTATCCATATTGTAACTGGGATCTGGACAAGTGACAGAATGACTTCCGTGTCTGGAGTGTATCTGAACTTGAAGTTGATAGTTAAATCTGAATGAGAAATAGAATGGCCACCGTGTCTAGAGCGTATCTAGTCTGTATCTGATTGCTGAAGTCTGAATGAGTAATAGAATGACCGCCACGTCTGGGGTGTATCCATACTGTATCTCGACTTGAAATTCTGAATGAGTAATAGAATGACCGCCGTGTCTGGGGGTGTATCCATACTGTATCTGAAATCTCTGAATAATTATTAACGATAGCTTTTTAATCTTATCCTGAAAAGGGTAAAATGTTAGCTAAAAGACAAAGTTATGTTGCATGATATGTATGATGCAATAAAATGTGTTCCATTAATGTTCATGATATATGAATGTAATGGATGTGCATATAAGCTGATTAGCTGTCTTGTTGAGGAAAATAAATCCTTGATAGCTGGAGATAAAGAAATCTTTGACTGCTGCCGGGGAAAGTAAATCCTTGACCGATGCCGGGGATTCCAAAAATATTTGATTGTTGAGAATGAGAAATTGTGAGACCACTGCTGGGGATTGAAAATCCTTGGTGACTTGTGGGGATTAACAAGAGCTTTAACAACTTATATGGGGATGTGAGAATCTTTCATGACTTTTCTGGGGAAATGAGGAAAAATTTGACGACCTCTACTGGGGAATTAAAACCTGGGAGGCTTCAAATGGAGAAACAGTAACTAGAATCTTCGTTCTATTGGGAAATAAATCTGTGGGGAGAGTTTTTATTCTGCCGGGGAAGTCAGGAGCTTGGGTTGTATTCCAATCTACTGGGGATCTATCCTAGTTGTGGATAAAACAAAAAGTTAACTGCTATCTGGTTGATTCTCATACTTTTAAGATAACCTGCTGGGGAAGTTGGGGAAAACTGAATGGTTCCCGCTGGGGATTGATAGTTGGAAATTTGACTTCACTGAGGAAGAAGGTTTCATCTTTGCTGAGGGTCTGTAGTTCAAAGTTTTCGGGCTCCACCGGGGATCGGGAATTTAGAGACTTAACTCTGATGGGAATTAAAAAATAACTCTGCTGGGGATATGTACCTCCAGGTTTTAGCTTTGTTGAGGATATGAATGACCTACTGTAGGGGATTTCTTCTGGAATAGCCTAAAGACGTTTTCCTACACTTTCGACTTATCAGTAATTATCCTTTCTCATTTCGTTTTATTTGTAAGCAGTGATTATATTCAAATGCATATGCCTATTTAACAAACCATTGGATGTTTTCAAATAAAACATAAGTGTAAAAAAGAAAGGAAAGGCAAGCAAATTTCTGCACATTGAAGTATTTTTGTATTAACTTTGTAAGTATTTTTGTACAAAGGAGACAGACATCCTAGTAATAGAATGTTGCCGTAAAATTGAGAAAATTTTTATACAAAGAAAGATGGCTATGTGTAACAATTCCATGGGGTTCCCATTCTGCTATAGCCTTCATAACTCTGAGTATCTTGTCCATTCGTTGCTTCGTTAGCAGATGATTTGGATTGATCAGAAGCTTGGAGCTTGTCCGTGAAGAGATTGTCCTTAAAGTGATCCGACGAGACATAGTCATACGCTTTTATTCCCTAACTTTTTCCTGGACTGCCCTTTCAGGTTTTCAGTCCACCGGGAAACCCTTTTTTACCCAAGTCGCCCTTTCGAGTTTTTAACTTGCCGGATGTACAGATTTTTTTGTTTATCCCTAATTTTTGCCTGAACTGCCCTTTCGGGTTTTCGATTCACCGGGATGCCCATTTTTTCCCAAGTCGCCCTTTCAGGTTTTCAACTTGTCGGGTCATTTTATGCGGAGTATCTTTTGACTATGTCTGTGTTCGCAGGGTGCGGCAGGTCGTCGCCGTCCATGGTGGTCAGAATCATTGCCCCACCAGAAAAGATGTTCTTGATCACAAATGGTCCTTCGTAAGTAGGAGTCCACTTGCCCATGGGATCACTTTGCGGAAAGATGATCCGCTTGATTACAAGATCTCCAAATTAATATACCTGACGCCTGAATTTCTTGTTGAAAGCCTTGATCATCCGTTTCTGATACGTCTGACCATGACAAAGAGCCGTAAGTTGCTTCTCGTCGATCAAATTAAGTTGATCAAGCCGGGTCTGAATCCAAACGTCTTCACTTAAACCAACATCCTTCATAATCCTCAAGGAAGGAATCTGAACTTCCATAGGTAAAATAACCTCCATGCCATATACCAAAGAAAAGGGGGTTGCCCCAGTTGAAGTATGCGTCGTGGTACGATATCCGTGCAAAGCAAACGGTAACATATCATGCCAGTCTTTGTAGGTGACTGTCATCTTTTGGATGATCTTCTTGATATTTTTGTTCGCGGCTTCTACAACACCGTTCATCTTTGGCCGATAGGGAGATGAATTGTGAGGTTGAATTTTGAACTTCTCACACAGAGCGGTGTTCACAGTGTTATTCAGGTTTGTACTGTTGTCTGTGATGATCCTGTCGGGGATATCGTACCGGCATATGAGATTCTGTTTGATGAAGCGGGCAACCACATTCTTTATAACTGAGGCGAAGGAAGTTGCTTCGACCCACTTAGTGAAGTAATCAATAGCCACCAGGATGAAGCGGTGTCCATTGGATACCGTAGGCTTGATCTCTCCAATCATGTCAATTCCCCACATTGCGAATGGCCAAGGAGCTGTTAGAACGTTGAGAGGAACTGGAGGAATATGTAACTTGTCAGCGTAGACTTGGCATTTGTGACAAGTACGAGCGTATTGATGACAATCAGCTTCCATGGTAGACCAGTAGTAGCCTGCCCTTAGAATCTTCTTAGCCATCGTATGTCCGCTTAAGTGGGTGCCAAATGTGCCACTATGTATTTCAGTCATGATTAGCTCAGCTTCACCTTTGTCCATACAACAAAGTAGAACACAATCATGATTGCGCTTATATAGGATACCATTACTTAGGAAGAACTTGGCAGCAAATCTCCTTAAGAACTTTTTGTCATTGACTGAAGCTCCTTCAGGATATTCTTGAGTCTGGAGATAACTTTTGATTTCATGGAACCAGGGTTGTTCCACTACTTCTTCAGTATTAATCTCATGACAGTGCGCAGGTTCTTCCATCCGTTCAATGGTGATTTGGGGAGCCTCATTATCCCAGTTGAGTTTAAACATGGAAGACATTGTAGCTAGAGCATCCGCTAGCTGATTTTCTTCTCGCGGAAAGTGCTCGAAGGTAATCTGCTCGAAATGAGGTAACAATGTCAGGACATATTCTTTGTATGGGATAACATTAGGATGTTTGGTATCCCACTCTCCTTTGATTTGACTGATAACCAAAGCTGAGTCCCCAACTACGACCAAAGATTTGATTCCCAAGTCAATAGCAGCCTTGAGACCAAAGATATAAGCTTCATATTCAGCCATGTTATTGGTACAACTGAAGCAGAGTCTAGCAGTGAAAGGTGTATGGAAACCTTCTGGAGAAATAAGTACCGCACCGATACCGTTACCAAGTGCATTTGAAGCACCATCAAAGTACAGGGTCCATTGGGATCCTTGTTTAGGTCTGTCATACGGCCCGTTACCTTCAATGTTGTCCAAAATCATGATGTCCTCGTCAGGGAAGTCGAATCTCATCGATTGGTAATCTTTGAAGGCTTGATGAGCTATATGGTCGGCTAGTACACTCCCCTTTATAGCTTATTGGGTAGTATACTGGATATCAGACTCAGTCAGGATCATCTGCCATCTAGCAATTCTTCCGGATAAAGCAGGCTTCTCGAAGATGTACTTAATCGGATCCATTTTAGAAATCAGCAAAGTGGTATGTGTCAATATATATTGTCTTAGCCGGCGAGCAGCCCATACCAAAGCGCAACAAGTTTTCTCGAGCAGTGAGTAGTGAGTCTCATAGTCGGTAAACTTTTTGCTAAGGTAATAAATGGCATGCTCTTTTCGGCCAGACTCGTCATGTTGGCCCAGTACGCACCCCATTGAATTATCCAAAGCGGTCAGATACATGATTAAAGGCCTTCCTTCGACGGGGGGCATCAAGATAGGAGGTTCCAGTAAATACTCCTTGATCTTATCAAAAGCAACTTGACAATCATTGTTCCATTCAACCACCTGATCTTTCTTTAACAACTTTAAGATTGGTTCACAAGTAGATGTTAGGTGAGAGATGAACCTCGCAATATAGTTTAAGCGTCCCAAGAAACCTCTAACCTCCTTCTCAGTGCGAGGGGCAGGCATTTCTTGTATAGCTTTGACTTTAGTAGGATCAACTTCAATGCCTTTGTTACTGACGATAAATCCCAAAAGTTTACCGGACCTGACTTCGAAAGTGCACTTACTAGGATTCAGTCTGAGCTTATACTCCTTCAATCTGACAAACAGCTTTTGCAGATGATCGAGGTGTTCTTCTTCTGTCTGTGAACAGGCTATCATGTCGTCTACGTAGACTTCAATCTCATGATGTATCATGTCATGAAACAAAGCTACCATGGTGCATTGATAGGTTGCCCCGACATTCTTCAGTCCAAATGGCATCACTTTGTAGCAGAAGGTACCCCACTGCGTGACAAAAGTAGTCTTCTCCATGTCTTCGGGGGCCATTTTGATCTGGTTGTATCCCGAGAATCCATCCATGAAGGAAAATACCTTGTGTTGAGCTGTATTGTCAACCAAGATGTCAATATGTGTTAGTGGAAAATCATCTTTAGGGCTAGCCCTGTTTAGGTCTCTGTAGTCCAGACACATTCTGACTTTGCCGTCCTTCTTAGGCACAGGCACAATGTTAGCAACCCATTATGGATAGGAAGTAATAGCCAGAAAGCCAGCATTGAATTGCTTCATCACCTCAGCCTTGATCTTTTCAGACATGTCGGGCCTCATTCGGCAGACTTTTTACTTGATTGGTGGACAATCTTCTCTTGTAGGGAGACGGTAGACCATAATATCTGTATCTAGTCCCTGCATGTCTTCATAGGACCAGGCAAAGATCTCGACATATTCATTCAACAACTGAACTAAGCGCTCCTTGACACTTGGCTCCAGGTTGGCACCCACTTTTACCTCTTTCTTGTCTTCCTCTGTTCCCAAATTAATAGTTTCTAGCAACTCTTCATGGGGCAGAATGGCTCTTTCTTCTTGTTTCAAAAGTCTGGCTAACTCTCCAGGCACTTCACAGTCTTCATTACCTTCATACTCGGCATGATTGACCAGATCTTTAGAGTCATTGAAGGCCAAAGCAGAATAGTCACCCATGCAATCCGGAGTGGATGGGTACCTGCATTTGTGAGTGTGGGTGTGTGTAAGGGATAGCCATCCTTAAACAAAACAAAATGCAAAAGGAAAGAAAATGAACACAACAGTTTATAGATGAAAACGTCCAATGATTCATTAAAAATGGCATATGATAATGAAGAAATCAAGCCCTTACAAATGGACCTATATGCCCCGGGAAAGGCATAAGGCAAAAAGAGAGTGTACAAATTGTTTAATTATTACAGACTAAAATAGGAAATTGTTCAAAGATAAATTACTGATTGATGAAAGTGATGGGAACAAAGTCTTTCGCTTCCCAGTTGCTTAATCCCCCTTCAACGGTTGGATAGATCCAATCTTCAAAGTTGTCTTCTTCATCATCATCTTCTAAGGCATTAATTCCATGGTGAGTGATTTTAAAGGGTAGTCCTCCAGCCCGGGAGCGACCCACAGCTTTCTCGCCAGCAGCAGTGAAACCTAGTCCGAACTTATCCATCTTGTGAGAAAAATCAGGTAGTTTCCCCCACATTGTACTTCTTCCTTCTCTGATTACAGCCTCCGCATCCTTGAGGGATGTCATCCGAGACACAGGCTTGGAAATGATAGGCACATCAGCCATTGTCTTTGCAACTGCGACTTCAGGAGACACCTCTTCAAAGTGTTGGAAAGGTGTTTCTATGAACTCGCCATCCAACTCCACATAGCGGAAGGAGTTAAGGTGACTTATCATATACTCTTCCTGCCCATGAACCGTTATGATCTTACCCTAAACTGGATACTTTAGCATTTGGTGCAAAGAGGAAGTGACTGCCCCAGCATTGTGGATCCATGGCCATCCCAACAAGCATGAATATGAAGGATGGATGTCCATCACATAAAAATTAGAGTTGAAGGTCTCTGTACCCACTTTGATTGGAATGTCCACCTCTCCATAAACCATCCTCTTAGAACCTTCGAAGGCTCTAACAATGATGTTACTGGGTTTTAAAGTCAAACCTTCGCAGTCTAGCCTGTCCAAAGCCTTTTTTGGTAGAACATTCAAAGATGAACCAGTATCAACCAGGACATGGGCAAGTGTAGTTCCTCTACACTCTACCGAGACGTGCAGTGCATCATTGTGCTTCCTTCCTTTAGGGGTCAAATCAACATTAGGAAAACCAAGACCATTATCAGTTTTAAGGCTAGCCACGCACTCTTGAAACTGGTATGCAGAAGTTTCTTGAGGCACGTGTGCCGTCTTTAAGAATTTGATCAGGGCCTTAGCATGAGCCTCAGAGCAGAGTAGGAGAGCCAACATGGAGATTTTCGAAGGGGTCTTCCCTAGCTGCTCCACGACATCGTAGTCGCTCTTCTTGATTATCTTTAAGATTTCTTCCATCTCTTTCTGGGTGGTCTCGGGGATAACCACAGTCTGAGCCTTCGTCCTGACAGGCGCTTCTAGTATCCCTTACCCTTATCGGTAGTATCAACAGCGGGTCTAGCTTCGGGAGCATCCAATTATTCAATTACCGGGATTTGCACAGATGGTTTGACAGGTATAGATACTCTCGAGGGTCCGAAGTGTGCCCGTGGAGGAGCAATCTCCAGAGAGAAGATCCTTCCGCTACGAGTTATCTTACTTGTTCCCGCAATATTCCCTATATCAGGGGTTTCATCATCGGAATTCTCTTGGACTGATTAAATCTGTTTGACACCATGGTAGAATATTTCTCCTTCGTAATTCCATGGTATCGTCTTGTTAGATTTATACGGGACAGGCCCCGGCATGGTAATTTTCAGCGGCACAAACTTAGGATTAGGCGTAATCTTGACAGGCCTTTTGCAGGTCTTGGGAAGATTGTTGGGGATGGTTATTATAGCAATGTCATTGGTTGAAGTAACAAAGGTAGCATGAGTAACATGAGTGATAGTATCAACAAGAGTCTTTTGAAATAGGATCTCTTGGGTATCCATCAGGCGCTGGATGCCTGATTTCAACAGTGGGCAGTCAGTTTGCATGTTTGAACAAAAGTAACAGTCTTTTCCACAGCCTGGGAATATCCCGACTTTCATCAAATTCATTTTAATCATTGGTAACGGAGTCAAAAGGTCATCCACAAAGGTAACATGAAGGTCTTCCATAACGGCATGGACATTATGACCATGCTTGGGCATTGGAGCGGATATAACGTTGGGTTTTTCATGAGCATCAAACTCTACCTCCTTGGCGTTTATCAGGTCTTGGATCTTGTTTTTGAGAGCCCAACAGTTGTTGGTATCATGCCCTACACTGTCCGAATGGTATGCACATTTTGCATTGGAATGATAATAAGGAGAAGAGGTATTGGGGTTTTTCGGTGCTTCTTTCAAGTTGGTGAGGTTCAGCTTCAACAGATGAGGGAGGACTTGAGCCGGTGTCATATTGATTCGGGTGAATTGCCGTTGTGGCCTTTCTACCCTTTGCTGATTAGATCTTAGTTGATTGCTGCGAGGTTGATCGGTTGAGGAATTTTGAATCATCACAGCCCCTACCGTTGGTCGACGCTCAGTTGCTCCTTGATTTTTTTGGGAATAAACAGCAAAAGCTTCTTTCTTGGCTGGGAAGGTCTTCTTAACAGCAGTGGAAGCGGAAGCATCCTTCTGAATTTTACCACTTTTAATGCCAACCTCGACCCTTTCACCGGTCAGAATTAATTCGGTGAATCCTACATATGAACTCCCGATTAAATGATTGAAGAATGGGCCAAACAGGGTCCCTAAAAACATGTCAACTAACTCTCTATCCGACAACGGTGGCTGCACCCTTCCAGCCAGATCACGCCACTTCTGGGCATACTCTTTAAATCCTTCATTAGAAACCATACCCATACTCTGTAGTTGAGTACGAGTAGGCGCTAAATCCGCGTTGTATTGGTATTGTTGATAGAACGCAGCAGCCAAATCTTCCCAGTTATGAACATCAGATCTCTCAAGTTGATAGAACCATTCCAATTGCGTGCCTGACAAACTATCTTGAAAAAAGTGGACCCAAATATCCTTATCAGAGGAGTGAGGTTGGATCTTTCTGACGTAGGACCTCAGATACATCTTTGGACAGGACAAACCGTCATACTTAGAAAATGTAGGTACTTTGAACTTGGGAGGAATGATGATCCCAACAACCAGCCCTAGTTCTTCGAAATATAAACCAGGTACCCTTTACAACTCCATGGCTGCCAATCGATCCTCAAGATTTTTATACTTATCATCCACCGGGGGATATTGCTGTTCGGAGTAATCTTCCTCCTCTTCTTCTTCTTCCTCTTCAACTTCAGATTCAGAAGGCATCGCAGCTCCTTTTCCTTTACAAACCCATTCATCAGACGTCGAAGGGAACTCGAGAACCTTTCTAGCCTGGTTTTCAAACCTTCTTCCCATAGTGGCCACACCAGTCCTTTTCTTCTTTTTCTCTTTATCTTTCTCTTTCTCCAACAGTGCTTTAAGATCCTCTTGACCCTTTGCTAAGGTCATGAGGAGTTGTTGAAATTGATAATTACACGCTTGCAGATCTTTAACCGTCTGCTCTAAATCCATCTTGCTGAAATAAACAGCAGAAAGATAAGGAAACCTGGTGTGAAGACCTGTTTATGCATATGATGAATGATATGTTATTCATGTAATGCATTCAAGGATTCAGAAATTCAAATTTGTTGCAAACAAAAACAACACACGTCATATTAAGAAGAAATTTGTTAGTACATAAATGCCTCATGGGAAAAATATTACAAAGTTCTTAATGTAAAAAGACATTGCGCATCCTCTTTGGTGCGATGTAAGTGTTTAGAGTTTCCTCCTTATGAAGTCGGCGGGTAAGCTCCAAAACCTTATTCTCACTGGCATAGAAGCTGGCTTCAAAAGTATTTCATTCTTCTTTGAGTTGGATCCAACTCTTTTGCAATTCTTCCAATGATGTTGGCATGTCGGGATGTAGGAGGGTGTATGGAACCTCTCCTTCCATAACAGGCTCTTTGATCACGGGGAGAATGTGAGGGTAAGGCATCATAAGACTTTGGGCGCGGGTTCATACCCACTTGAGGTAAGGCTCAAGGGGTGTGGAATTCTTGTTCCCCAGTGTCTTACTATCCACTTTGTTAGGCATCCTCCAAGCTCTGATAAACCTTTGTTGAAGTCCTTGAGCGTCGTTGTCGAAGTCAAAAACTAGGTCAGGAATCAGCATATCATGAGGGCCATCCCTTCGAGCATATCCAAACTGTCTTAGAGCTAAACAGGGGTTGTAGCTAATGGCTCCCCTAATTCCAAGTAGTGGGACATTAGGGAACTCCCCACAACGATCAATGATGATGACATTTTCTCTGGACCGAGAACACAAATGAACATCAGAATGTATGAGGGTCATCAATCATTGTGACCACCTTAAACCCTGTTCATTCTTCAAAACTGATTGGGGAAGGTGAGAAATAAACCACCTTTCTAGAAGAGGAGTGCAGCACATGAGAACACCTCTTTTCCTCATTGTTCGTGTGTAAAATGAGTGTAGGATGTCCCCAAGTAATGTAGGCACAGGATTCCGAGATATGAAAATCTTGACAACATTCACATCTATAAGTTGATCAGGGTTTGGGAATAAGACCAACCCATAGATGAGAAGTGCTACAATCTCCTCAAAAGCTTGTAGATCTAGATAATTCCAGCAGTCTTGTGCCTTCTCAAACAGAAACTTTGCCAAGAAACCCTTGACACCACTTCTGGTTTCCCAATGACCTTTGATATCAGATGGTTGCAAGTGTAATGCTTGAGCAACATCTTCAGGCTTTGGTTCTCTTTCTGTACCGTTGTAGGGTAGTTGATGGAGAATAGGAATCCTCAAGAGTTGAGAAAATTCCTCCAAAGTAGGTCCTAGTTGATAATCGGGGAATGTGAAACAGTGGTGTAGGGGGTCAAAGAACTGGAAGAGAACTTTCACCATATCTTCTTCAATGTTGGAGTTGACCAAGATGAGAAGCCTACCATGTCTTTCACTGAAAGGAGAATTCTCTGGAATCTTCGAAGTAAGCTCCTTGAGTTGAGGAGGGATTCTCACAAGGTTGACTTGAATTGTTTTCCTGCGAAGAGATTCCATGACCTTCAAAACAAGAACAAAGATGAAGATCCAAACCCTTGAAATGGTTAGTGGATGCATATAATGCTTTATGATGTTCATGATGTATGCACAAACACATGTACAAGCAAATCACACAAGATCCTAGTTTCAGGCTTGCATGAGGTTTCATAGGTAAGTACCCTCTTGAAGTTAGTTGGCTCAAACCTGTCCTATAAATAGTAACCGGGTTCTAAGGAGCTCAATATCACTGGATTATTTTCCGTGTTCATTATTTTGGTTTAGCCACTTAACTGGCGACCAAAATATTCCAAGAAAACAACCCTCAATGAGTGTAGTATCGAGTATCTACCAACTTTGGACTGTACCAAAGCCGGTCATCTCACTACCCCTAAAAAAGGCCAAGATGGTCACGTAAGGTTCTAAGAGTTCATTAGTGCTTCATGACATCACTCAGCAGCCCCGTATTCTCTTTGATTGACTCAAAGGCTACCGGTACTCACAAATATGTCGCACTAATATAGCTATTGCTTCAACCATGTCGGTATACCCCGCACAGTTTCCACAATGTATTGCTATTTACCTATGAATGTTTCCCAAAAATCCGGGTGGAGGATTTCAAACCCAAACAATAGGATCAAATGTAAAGCAATCAAGGCAAACAAGATAGGCATGCAAAGGTGATATAAACCCTAAGGTTACTCCACTTTTAAATTTTTCTCCAACATAGTCGCCAGTTCTGTGATACGGTGGGAGAACTGACTTGGGATTTTGCGTTTGTGTTTGCAAATGTTTCGGTTTAGCAAGAGTCGCCACCGACTTTTTATTTTATCCTAAGGAAAGGTCAAAAAGCACAGGAAAGACCTTTGAGATGTTTTCTTGGGTTCGGGGAGTAGATTATGAAAAGGGAAGGTGCAAGCACCCTTTTCATCCATGGTTATCCATGGGCTCTTAGTTACTTGTTTAGATCACTTGCTTTGCTTTTCCAATTGTTTGAAATGGTGCTTTGTGTGTGGTTTTGAAAGATATTTTGAAAAGAGGCCATCGTTGTGGCAACCTTTGTAATGATTCTTGTTTGAATGTATACAAAGATGTTTTTGTCTTTTGAAAAGATTTCAAAGTTTGAAAGTTTATTTTAGGAAATGTTTTGAAATTGTGTTGTGAAGTGTGTTTAAAAATAGCAAGGATGTTTTTGCAAGCTTTTTGATCAAGTAACTAAGAGCTATCTACCCTATTTTTACTCAAAGATCTTTTTTATGTTTTTAACCCTTTTAACAGTGTTGTTTCACCATTGCATTTGGTGAACAACCTTGTGTTAGGATGTTAAACGGGACAGGCGTGGGTCATTGTATAGACCATGATAGCAATTGTGTCAAGTATCTTTGGCAATTTTCTTGAGGGACTTGATCATTTTTGTTTAGGCAACCAAGATAGCGTCATCGAGGGACTATGATCTTTTATTTTTTTGTTTTTCCAAAGTACCCAACATGCATACCATGGCCCATTTTTGAAGGCAACAAGTGGATTGTAACCCTAGGGGTGCAAGTGTGCATTGTGTTTGATTTTCATGCATTTTTGTCTTTGATTAGGTCACACTATTTGTTAATTTGGATTTTTGCATACAAGCCCTAATTCTATAATCATGGCATAATTGAAAGCGTAAAGTGCGAGAATTTAAATTCTAAGCTATTACAACATGATTATGGGGATGGGGGTACAATTTTGAATAGGGGTTATTTGACAAGAAACATAAACCCTAATTTACTATTACATCCAAATTGAATCACAATGCATAAATATTTAAATGGACAATTATTTAAATAACAAAATAAATAAATATCAAATAAATATGAATTATGCAAAAAAATGGTTTTTGTTTGTTTATGTATGTAAAAGTATTTTTGATGTAAAAAAATATAAAAAATAAAAAAAGATTAATTTTATTTGTTTTAGGGTAAACCCTAATTTCTTTAAGAAAGTAATATATTTTATTATTTATATACAAAAAATATATTAATATGTGTAAAAATGAAATATACTTAAAAAAGGTATTTTTTAGTATAAATAAAAATGTAATATTTTTGTATTTTTATTCTAAGTATTTAATAAAATACTTAAATGGACAAATATATATATATATATATATATATATATATATATATATATATATATATATATATATATATATATATATATATATATATATATATATATATATATATATATATATATATATATATATATATATATATATATATATATATATATATATATATATATATATATATATATTAAATATGTATAATATAAAATAAAATATGTACAAAAATAAATTATATTTTAAATAATATTTTCAGTATGAATAAAAATAAGAAATAAAAATAAAAGTATAATTTACATGTTATTTTTAAGTTTAAGTAAATAATACAAAAGTATTTAAAATGTTTTCTATATTAGAAAAATTAAAATAAAATGCTAAATAAATGTAAAAAATTATGAAAATATTTTTTAGGCATTTTTTATACTTGTAAATAAATAAACAAAATCAGAAAAGAAATCAAAAATGTGAAAATATATGAAATTGGGCCAGGGGGTGCAAAAATGAAAATGGGAGGTGTTAGAAGCAAGCCAGGCCATGCCCAACCCAAGCCAACTTCATCTTCTTCCTCCAGACTGAAACGCGCGCGTGCCCTGGTTCAAATGTTAGACATGTATACGTGATCTTTTGCCAAAACTCATAACATCAAACTTATAGAGAATTTCAATACGATTCTAACCATATAAAGCATTAATCCTAACTCTCAAAGACCAGAGAGAATTTCTCTGGCCCTAAAATCTGACCTAGTTTTTTCAACATGTTCATGGATGAAATTCTCCTAGCACACTTAATATAAATGAAAACTGAGCATATGTACAGCTTCATGGCATTGAATACTACATTTTTCATTCAAAAACCTAAGGCTAAATGTTCCTAACTAGAGAGATAGAAAGTGAAGAAAATCTGGTTTCAGTTGGATTCGTGTAGGGAAATGCAGTGCTTCTCAACAAGTTTTGAGGTGTCTGGTAGCTTGCCTGAACTTCACTTGATCTTTTCCAATAGCTAGCTTGCCTTGAATGGCCCTGAATCAGCCTCTAGAACTCAACCTGCATAAGCTTGAAATGAAAATGGTGAACACTGTAAATGGAGTTACAGTTGGAAATGGAGGTTTGGGATAGCTTGAGTGAGTTGAATGGAAGGTGTTTGAAGCAAAAAGGGGCAAAATGCACGAGCCAAATGAGCTAGAGAACTCAAGTTGCAGCACCTGCCTGTTTTGCCAAAGACTAGTGATTTATGGCTATGGGAGGTTTTGGGGCTCAAGCACTCGTGTTTTTGGCTCAATGGGTTGTGTGCGAGATGTTTGTAATGTTTGTTTTAGCTAACAATGGCTGGTTTTCAAGTTGTGAGGATTTGGACAAGTTTCTTCTTTGTGAAGCAAGAAAGTGTAAGTTGTCAATACAGGCCTGCACAAGCCATCAAATATGTTGCATACCTTGCTCTTGGCCCCCTCAATTTGTGGATTTAATTTGGCTTCTGAGATATGGACTAATGCTCAAGGGAGAGTGGTTTGACATAAAGCACACTTTTGCAAAAATGGAAATGTGCCTTTTACCATTTAGGGATTAGTTTTGTGTACAATGTCCAAATGGCCAAAACAAATGCTTAGACTGATGGATTTGCATTTAATTAAGTAGTGTGAAATGGTTTAGAGGCCTGAAAACTAGTACAAAGCATGTTGGTTTGAAAATTCCACTTGAGTGGACATGAACTTGCCATGGATACAAAGTGAGTTTTTGCCAACTTCAAGCATTCGATTCTCCCTAACCACAAATGTGTTTGAGGAGTTCTTGGACAATTTGGAAAGCTTGCAACATGCTCTATAATCCATATTTGAAATTCAACTTGAGACTCCAAGTGGAAATATGTGAAAAATTACCAAGAAGATAGGGTAAAATCTTGCCTAAACTAGGGCAAGATTTCCCTAAGTTAAAAGTTTTAGGGACCCTTGTTCCAAAAATCATAACTTGAGATCCAAGCTTCTTTTGAGAAAACTTTGTGAATCAAAGTTGTAGACCTTGTGGAGGAATACAACTTTCATGTTGTAAGTTTTGTTTGAATCCATTTTCATCATGGTGAAAATGTGGGACAAAGTTAGGAAAAATTAAGAACATTTCATAACTTAGAAAAATTCTAAGTTATGAAAATTTTCAATTTCAAACCCTAATTTGCAATTTTGGGTTCCTTGATGAACAAGTTTCATAATTTGACACATCTTGAATAAAAATGACCCTTGGCACTTGATTTTGACCAAAAAGTCAAAGTTTGACTTTTCAGTGTACAGTCAAATTTTGATTAGTTGACTGAAAAATTCATCTGTCAATCCCATGCATTTGAGATCTTTTGAACTTGTTGAATAGGTCAAGATGATGCCATTGAGTCCTTGAATCCATGGTTCAGCTTAATTTTCCATTGGCTAGGTCAAACAGTCAAAAATTGCCTTTGTACAGTCAAAACCCTAAAAATGACCATTTTGCCCTTTTGGTGATCTGATCAAATTTCTTATGGAATTGTGGTCCAAACTTGATCAAATGGTTCATATGAGTTCATAATTTTGATGTGGGTCAAAATTCATGAGGTTTGACTGTAAATTGGCCACAATTGACTTTTCCTCAATACAGCTGATTTCTAGGTCAACTGTCCAATTGACTGGGCAAAAATTTGATTCAAGGCTTGAAAATTGGTATGGACAAACTTGTGAGTCCAACATGAAGTATGAAAGTCACTTTGGGCATTTTAATTCAAAAAATCCCTGTGCAAACTCAAACCCTAATTTAGGTCATCAGTGCAAGGAGATGTCTGGAGCAGAGCAAACCCTAACTTGATCTTGAGTTCCAAGAGCCTTGTGATGAGAAATGTTTATAGAATGAGAGGGAAAATTTTGGGGTACAACAGTCACTGACGATAAACCCCAGAAGCTTACCAGATCTTACCCCGAAGGTACACTTGTTCAGATTCAACCTCAGCTTGTATGTCTTCAACCTGTCAAACAACTTTTGGAGATGATCAAGTTGTTCTTCTTCAGCTTGAAACTTGGCTATCATGTCATCAACATACACTTCGATATCATGGTGAATCATATCGTGAAACAAAGCGACCATGGCACGCTGATAGGTTGCCCCAACATTCTTCAACCCAAAAGGCATCACCTTGTAGCAGAAGGTGCCCCACTGTGTGACGAAGGTTGTCTTCTCCATGTCTTCAGGAGCCATCTTGATCTGGTTGTAGTCAGAGAAACCATCCATGAAGGAGAATATTTTGTGCTGCGCGTGTTGTTGACCAGAACATGAATGTGAGGAAGTGGGAAGTCATCCTTGGGGCTTGCCCTGTTCAGATCTCTGTAATCAACATACATTTGTACCTTACCATCCTTCTTAGGTACCGGAACAACGTTAGCAACCCACTGTGGATATGAAGTTACAACTAAGAATCCTGCATCGAACATTTTCATGACCTCTACCTTGATCTTCTCTAATATCTCATGGCGCATACGACATACCTTCTGTTTAACCGGAGGACGGACTTCTTTAGTCGGCAGGCGGTGTACCATAATATTAGTGTCTAAACCAGGCATGTCTTTGTAGGACCAATCAAAGATCTCAACATAGTTGTGCAACATCTGTATCAACCTCTGTTTAACGCTAAGCTCCAGATTTTCACCTATTTTAACATCTTTTCTATCTTCCTCAGTACCCAAGTTCACTATCTCAACCGACTATTCATGAGGCTGTATGGACCTTTCTTTCTGTTGTAGTAGTCTAGCAAGTTCTCCAGGCACTTCACAATCATCATCACCTTCGTCCTCGGCTTGGTTGATCGTATTTTTGAAGTCATAATTGGCAATATCAGAGCTGTTATCAATGGGATCCAGAGTGGATATGGATCTGCATTGTGATATGTGAGTGTGTGTAAGAGAATAGCTGTTTTGATAAAGTGAAAAATAGAAAAGAAAAAAAAAAGAGAGCACAAAATTTGTATGCCAGAAACGTCTAATGCTTTATTAATGATTATGAAATGACAAATAATATCTCTCACAAGCAAAGCCAAGGTGCCTCGGGAAAGGCACCGGGCCATAAAGTTTCAAATTGTTTATTACAAATCTTAAAAAAAAATAAGTCAATTACTACGGAATAGAAGAAATAGGTATGAAGTCCTTAGCCGTCCAGTTACTCGGTCCACCGTTGGTAGTCGGGTAGATCCAGCTGACAATGTATGATTCCTCTTCACTGTCTTCAATGGCGTTAATCCCACGATTACTGATGCGTAGAGGGGTCCTCCAGCCAGAGCGCGTCTAACAGCCCTTTGAGCCCCTGTAGTAAAGCCATAACCAAATTTGTCACTTTGATGAGTGAAATCAGGGAGCTGGCCCCAATTGGCACACCCACCTTCTTCAACCACAGCCCTGGCGTCCTTGAGAGAAGCCATCTTCAAAGGAGGTTTATTGCTTGCAGTTTCAGTCGATGCCAAGATCTGAGGGACCTCTTCAAAATTCTGACAAGGAGTTTCGATGAATTCCCCGTCCATCTCTACGTAGAGGAAGGAGTTGAGGTGACTCACCATATATTCTTCTTCACCCCGCATTGTGACAATCTTTCCTTTCACCGGATATTTCAGCATTTGGTGGAGTGTAGAGGTGACTGCCCTAGCCTCGTGGATCCAAGAACGACCCAACAAACAAGAATATGATGGCCTAATATCCATCACATAGAAAGTGGACCCAAAGGCCTGAGAACCTACTTTGACAGGTATGTCCACTTCCCCGTGCACCATTCTCTTTGATCCATCAAAAGCCCTTACCACAATGTTATTAGGCTTTAGAGTTAAACCCTCGTAATCCAACCGGTCCAACGCCTTCTTCGGCAGAACATTCAGTGAAGACTCAGTATCTACCAACACATGAGCCATAGTGGTGCCCCTGCATTCAATCGAGACATACAGAGCATCATTATGCTTTCTTCCTTTTGGTGTCAAATTCGCATCTGAAAAACCCAGCCTATTATCAGCAGTCAGGCTGGCCACACAATCTTTGAACTGATCAGCTGAAGTTTCCTGCGGCACATGCGCAGTCTTGAGAAATTCAATCAAAGCCTTTGCATGGGCTTCAGAACACAATAGCAGAGACAACATGGATATCTTCGATGGGGTCTTCCCCAGTTGCTCGACCATGTTGTAGTCGCTCTTCTTAA
The DNA here is from genome assembly GCA_948472305.1 of Vicia faba. NCBI lineage: Eukaryota > Viridiplantae > Streptophyta > Magnoliopsida > Fabales > Fabaceae > Vicia > Vicia faba. The sequence continues at coordinate 1,095,070,552 of OX451740.1, read as the reverse complement.
TGATTTTCAGTATCTCCTCCATTTCTTACTTAGAGGCTTCCACAACAATTTTTCTAGGCGCCTCCGTCTAGGCAGGCTCACCTATAACTTCTTTGTTGCGGGTATCAGACGATTCACCGATAGGGGTAACAACCAGAGTAAGAACAGGAACAATAGCAGATGGACTAGCAGGAACAATAGATGGGATAATAATAGGCTTGTTGACAGTCTTAGGGGAAATCTCAGGAGAGAAAACCTTCCACTTCGGGTAACTTTGCTGGTTCCGACAATGTTACCAATATCAGGATCATCCTCTTCACCTTTCGAGTCTTGTTTGATGCCATGATAGTACACATCGGCACCATAATGACACGGGATAACTTTATCCGAGACATACGGGACAGGACCAGGAACAATAATTATCAATGGAGCAATTCTTGGAGCGGATGTAATCCTAACAGGTCTTCTCGAGGAAACCTTGGAAGTATTGGAGGAAATGTTTATAATGGCAATGTCTTCAATTGGAACAAAAGGAATCATAGTTTTCTCAAACAGAATCTCTTTGCTATCTATCAGACGTTAAACACCTAACTTCAACAAACGGCAACCAGAAGGTAGAAGCGAACACATGTGGCAACCTTTACCATAACCCGGAAATAAATCGGCCAACAACAAATTCTTCTTGACAATCGTGAGAGGAGTAGAAACTTCATCGACAGAGGTAACAAACAAATCAGTATTCATAGCATTAACTCAACAATCGTGCTTAGGCATGGGAGCAGTTATGACATTCGGCTTCTCCATAGCATCAAAATATATCTCCTTAGCTTCAACCAAGTCTTGCATTTTATTTCTTAGAGCCCAGCAGTCATTTGTATTGTGGCCAGGACTCTCAGAATGATAGGCACACCGGGAATTCGGATTATATCGGGGAGATGTAGTATTTGGATTCTTGGGAGCCTGTCTCAAGGTTGCCAAGTTAGATCTTAGCAGATGAGGTAGAACTTCAGCCAATGTCATGTTGATGCGGGTAAACTGTCATTGTGGTCTTTCCGCCCTTTGTTGATTGTTGCGTTGTGGAGCAACTGTAGGTCTAGGTATCATCACGACACTTACTGTCTGACGATGTTCAGCCCTGTTTTGGCCCCTCGGGCTGTAGATGGCATTGGCTTGCTTCTACCCACCAAAAGACTTATTTACTGAACTTGAAGAGGCATCCTTTTGTATTTTGCCGCTTCGAATTCCAGCTTCTACTCTTTCCCAAGTTAGGATTAACTCGGTGAAACCATCTGATGAAATGCCGATTAAATGATTGAAAAATGGACCAGATAGCGTCCCCAGAAACATATCAACCAACTCCCTATCAGACAACGGGGGTTGAACTCTCCCAGCCAAGTCTCTCCATTTTTGCGCGTAATCTTTAAAACCTTCACATGCACCCATGGACATACTCTGGAGCTGAGTACGAGTGGGAGCAAGGTCGGTATTATACTGATACTGCTTGTAGAAAGCAGCAACCAGATCTTCCCAATTTCGGATATTTGCTCCCTCTAGCTGGTAGAACCATTCAAGTTGAGTCCCTGACAGACTATCTTGAAAGAAGTGAACCCGCTGATTTCTATCAGCTGTGTGGGATGTATCTTACTGACATAAGAACGGAGGTGGAGTTTTGGGCAGGACACCCCATCATAATTAGAAAAAACTAGAGCTTTGAACTTCTGCAGGATGACCACTCCCGACACCAATCCCAATTCTTCGAAATCTAGACCATGTATTCTCTGAACTTCCATGGCACTCAAACGGTATTCTAGCTGTTTGTATCTATCCTCAGTAGGTTGCTCATCATTGTAATCGGTATCATTATCAGAGACTGCAGGACTAGGGTCCTTCTCTTCTTCCTGGTTCTCCCCTTCCTTGGATGAAGAGGTCAGATCAGTTTGTCGCTTCAACCGCTCTCCAAACCTTCTGCCCATATTCAGAATACCGACAACCTTCTTCTTCTTCTTCTTATTCTTCTTCTTCTCTTTCAGAATGAGGGATTTCAGATCCTCCTGCCCTTTTGCCATACTGATGAACATTTGTTGGAACTGGGCATTTTGTGCTTGAAGGTCCTTGATGCTTTGTTTAGAAGTCATTTCTGTTGAAATAAACAACGAAGAAGATGAGAAACCTGTAATGGTACCTGTAATGATGTGCTATGGATGGGATGCGAATGCAATGATTTTAAAGACTTCGAGAAATTTAAATTTTCAAACCACAATAAACAAAAACTTTATTAGCTGAATTTGAAGTTCAAATGCCTTTTAGGCGTTACAATTTAAAAAAAATAAATCTGAAACTATAAAAGACATTAAAATTCCTATGGATGCTTCCTCTTTGTGCCAGGATAGTCATCGAGTCCTATTTCTTCATGCAACTACTTTGTGAGCTCTAAAACCTTCCTCTTCTGAGCATGGAACTGATCCTTGTAAGTATCCTGCTCCTTCATCAACTAAATCCAAGACCTCTATAATTCTCCAAGATTAGTGGGCATATAAGGATATAAAACTGTGTAAGGAATACCCTCCTCCGTAGTGGGTTCCACAATCACTGGCAAAACAGCTACATAGGGCATCATAAGCTGCTGGGCACGAGCTCGTACCCATTGTAGGTAAGGTTCCATAGGAATGGAAGTATTTGGTCCCAAACCCTTGGTGCCAGATCTGTTTACCATGCCCCATGCTCGTATGAATCTCTGGCGATACTCCTTGACATTATCCTCATAGTTGAATATAATACCCTATATAAGTAACTCATGGGGACCATCCCTTCGAGCATAACCAAATTGTCGCAGGGCTAAACAAGGGTTATAGGTTATACCCCCTCTGATGCCAAGTAGCGGGACATTAGGGTACTCTCCGCAGTGATCAATAATAGCAGTATTTTCCATAGCTCGAGAACACCAAAGAATATCTGTATGAGCGAGCGAAATTCTCCTTTGCGACCAACCCAAACATGCTTCATTCTTCAGTACCGACTTAGGGAGGTGATAAATAAACCACCGCGACAGCAATGGCATACAGCACATAAGAATCCCTCTTCTCTTCATGGTACGAGTATGGAGAGGGTGCAAAATATCTCCGAGCAAAGTAGGCACCAGGTTGCGAGAGAGAAAGATCTTGATAGCATTCACGTCTACGAATGATCCCGGATTAGGGAATAGGACTAACCCATAGATTAGAAGAGCCAAGACCTCCTCAAAAGCCTAAAAATCCATATCATCCCAAAACAGCTGGGCTTTGTTTATCAGAAACTTAGCTAGAAAACCCTTGACTCCGCTTCTTGTTTCCCAATTGGATACCACGTCGGCCCGTTTCAGGTGCAAAGCTGAGGCAATGACTTCTGGCTTAGGAGCTTCTTCTAAACCTGTGAAGGGTAACTTCTCAAGAATGGGTATATCCAATAGCTGAGAGAATTCTTCCAAGGTAGGTACCAACTGATAGTCTGGAAAGGCGAAGTAGTGGTGCTTGGGATCAAAGAACTGAAAAAGCACACTCATCATCTTTTCATCAAAGTTTGAAGTAACCAGGTCGAGAATTTGACCATGTCTCTTAGCGAGCGCAGAAGTTTCAGAAACCCTTGATGCTATCTCTTTGATTTGGGAAGGTATCTTCACAAAGCTAACTCGGATAGTGTTTCTACGTACATAAGCCATGATCTGCAAAATAGGGCAAAGATAAATTCCCTTGGTCTTTGAAATGGTTAGTGCAATAAGAATGGATGCTATGTTATGATGCATGATGTCATGATAAAACATAGGTATAGAAAACACAGGCATAACAAGCACAGTCAAATCACACAAAGTCCTTAGGTTTAAGGCTTGCATGAGGTCAAAGGTAGTACCCTCTTGTAGTTTAGTTGGTTTCAAACCTGTCTTAAAAAGTAACTGGGTTTTAGAGGATCTCAATATCACTGACCATCCTTTATCGGCATTGTCTCAGCTCACGCAATCTTTTCTTGCGGCCGAAATATTCCGAAAGTCTGATCTCAATGAGTGTAGCATCGAGTATCAACAAGTTCTCAGCTCTACACCGAGGTCGGCTATCTCACTACTTTCTAATGGCTAAGTTATGCAATTAAAGGTTCTAAGGTCGGTTGATGCTTCACGACACCACGCGGCGGCCCCGTACTCTCCCTGATTGACTCAAGGGTTACCGGTACCAACCAAAGTGCCACATCAACGTAGCTACTGCTTCAACCGTGCCGGTATACCCCATCATAGTTCCCTCACAGTTTATTGCTACTTACCTAAAAGGTGTTTCCCCGATCTGGGTGTAGGATCAAATAACCCAAACAATTCCCATAAATATAAATCAAGCAAGACAATCAAGAGAAAGCAATTAAATATGACCTAGATCCTAAGGTTTACCCCACTTTATATTTTTTCCCAGCAGAGTCGCCAGTTCTGTGATACGGTGGCAGAACCAACTGTTTAATACTGGTTTGCTTTTTGCGTTTTATGTTCACAAAATGTCGCGGTAAGCAAGAGTCACCACCGACTTTTATTTCATCCAATCATAGAAAAGGAAAAAGAACAGAAATAACCTTTTTTCGAGATATTCTGAGTACGGGGGGCAGATTATAGAAAGCAAAGGTGTTAACACCCTTTCTATCCATGGTTTTCCATGGGCTCTTAGGTACTTGCTCATCTTTTTAAAATTGCTTGTGTGTGTGCTTGCTTTGAAAATGTTTTACTTCGTGATAACCCTTTTATCAGTCCTCTAGGGTGTGACGAAGTTGTTTTTGAAAACTGTTTCGAAAGGTGTTTGTGTGAAAAGTTTTTATTAAGCAAGTACCTACTAGCATCTATCTACTCGAAAAAAGATTGTTTTTGTTCTATTTCCTTTAGACAGCGCTATCCTACTATTAAGGAGTAGGTAGCACCACCGTTGGAGTTGTAAGGGACATTTGAAAGGGACAAATACAATCACTAAAGCAATGGTTAGAAAACCTTAGTAGTAACCCTAGAGTCTTAAGATCTTTTCGAGGCAACATTTCTGAGGCAACATTCGAATGGGACATTTGATCTTTTAGATAGGAGGACAACCACTAAAATCTCCTATGCTTAATGATTGTTTACCGAAGGCAACCGAAGTGAGGTAAACCCTAGGAGTGAACATGTGCGAGTGATTTGTTTCAGTTATTTTAATCTTTGCACATTAGGTGATCTACCGTTTTAATTTTTCAGACATTCTTGCCATACAATCCTATTAGCCATACATCTAACAGTTAATAATTTGCTGAAAGTAAAAGCGGAAATAAACCTAGCTATTACATGGCTTTGACAGTTACATAATTTCCTTGACGGGAAATAAAAGTGCGGAATTTAAAACCCTAATTAAAACTATTACAACCTTGAAAAATTACAAAATAATGGCGAAAATAATAACAAGCGCACGGCAAATTAAATGCGAGGAAGATTGGAATAATTTAAAACCCTAATTTGAGAGAAAAAGTATTTTTGGATTTTATTTGAGAAACTATTTAATTGCAAATTAATTAAACCTAATTTCTGATTGTTTTTAAATTATGAAAGGAATTAAATTAATCTAATTTTCTAATTAACCCAATTAATTAAAGAAATAAATATTTACGAGAAAAATGATTTTTGATGTATTTTTTTAAAGAATATTAATTAAATTGTGCAAAATCCCAAACCCTAATTCTAATTGTTTTAAGTTATGAAAGAAATTAAAGTTGCCCTAAATTAATTAAACTGATTAATTTAAAAAAATATTTCTTAAAAAAAATAAATCTTTTTTGTGATTTTTGATTGGTTAATTTAAATAAAATAATTTTTGTATTAATAAAAACAAAATAATTAAAAAAAAGAAATTAAAGAAAAAAAGTAAAAATAACCAAGTGGGTCTGCTGTTAGCAATTCTGGGGGGTATGGATCTGAATTTCTTGGCCCATTAAGCCTCTAAACCCAGCCAACCTTTGGATTTGGTGTAGCATTGACTTGCATGTGTACCATGAGCCTTCAAGGGAGAAGTGTGAGATATGGCCAGCTGGGCATCTAGTGGATGGACGTTGATGGTACATGATAGGCGTGTGAGGGAGCATTGCATTGGATTGGCCTGAAATTATTAGGAAAATAACAAAATGCACACGCCTAGGATCGAACCCAGGACGCGTGCATCAAAGGTATGCCTCCCAACCATCTGTGCTGGATTTGTTAGTTGTAAACATAATAAACAAATAAAATCAAAATCCAAATCAAGTATCCTGCCAGAAAAACACGCAAAATTTGAATTGGCCAACCGTGCTTTGACACACATCATCTTCTTCCTTGGACCGTTGTTTTAGGTAAAACACTTTTACCTACGGACGTTTTGCCATGGCTATAACCCTGTCTCATTCAAAAATAATGTACACACAATATAAATTCATTTGGGATCATGAATCAACTGAGTTTGAAGCCCTGATCATCTTGGTACCCATTATCAAACCTAATTTTGCCTAGGTTAAGAAACCCCAAAACGAGCTCGCAAACCCTAGCTATGGCATATTGTGTTTCCTGCGTTGTAAATGCAATTAAATGGTACCAATAGCTTGCAAACAATATGATGAACAAGAATATATAATTAAAACATGCCAATGATGCCAAAATTAAGGAAATCATAATCGAAATTTTGTGCAAACCGTGGTTGATGATGGGCGCGATTCTGGATGCTTCAGGCCTTGCAAATGAATGGAGAAGCTTCCTGAGATATCCAGGAACATATTTCTAACCTTGAAACTCCTTGAGGATGGCTCTAAGATGGATTTTGATCTCACACTTTTGTCCAAATTTTTGAGTTTCTTTCTTGCTGTTTCACGCCTTCAATCCTTGTGTTTTTTATCTGGAATTATTATGCACTTATAGTAGACTGAATTAGGTCAACAAAATTGGCATGAATCTTGATAAATAATGGAGATTTGATTTGATTTTCTTCATGTATGATTTCTTTCCAAAACATGCTTCAATCCAATCTTTTTCAACCCTAATGAGTCTTGCACGAATTGGCTCGCATGCTAGCTGTATATGGACTCAAAATGTGCACAAAACTCCCAAGATTTGATTTGTTTTCATTATTTTACCATTTAATTTGATTTATTTTGATTTAAATGAATAAAAATCAAAATAAATGATATAAGTAATAAAATAATAGGTGGAAAAGCTCAGGAGTCGTGGGTCCTATTAGAAACATGTTTCAAGCAAAAAAACATGGGCCCTTTGGAAAAAATGCAAGTTTGATCAATGTTGACTTTTGACAATTTCCCAAAAATTGCTAACTTTGACAATGCACAACTCTCTCAATTTGGAATTCCTTGAGCAACTTGGGGACCTCAATTGCCATTGATTGAGTAAAATGGGAGGGAAAATTTTGGGGTACAACATTGTCATAAGTTCCAAATCTACACTGATAAGGTGCATGTGCCTCTGGTCCCCTTAAACGTCTTGACAGCTCTATGGCCCTTTGCAATGTGGGGCATCGACATGATCGGAGAAATCAGGCCCACCGCTTCTAATGGACATCGTTTCATCCTAGTAGCCATTGATTACTTCACGAAGTGGGTTGAGGCAGCCTCTTTTGCTACAGTAACCAAGAACATCATGGCGTGGTTTATCCGACATAATCTGATTTGTCGATATGGTGTGCCAGGGAGAATTATTACTGACAACGGTACAAATCTCAACAACACAATGATCACCGAGCTCTATAAACAGTTCAAGATACAACACCATAATTATTCTCCCTACCGGCCAAATATGAATGGCGTTGTTGAAGCGGCTAACAAGAACATCAAGAAGATTGTACAGAAGATGACAATTACATACAAAGACTGGCATGAGATGTTACCATTTGCTCTTCATGGGTACCGTACCTCAGCATATATATTCAGCATGATTCCCCAGCAATAGTGTAAACTTTGGGGCACTCAGAGTCTACGTGTGATTCAGCACATGCATGTCACATAATTCCCCAGTAGAGTAAACTTGGGGAACTCAAGGAGTTCTATATGGTTCAACATGTAATCCCCACAGATGATTGTCACCTAATCTCCAGCAGAGAAGTGATACCAAGGCAGTCAAAGAGATCCATGTCCATCTCCTAATCCCCAAGTGGTTCAAAGATGTATTTCCCCAACATGAAGCAGACTCGGGGAATTCAAAGAGCTCCAAGTAACGTTCAACATGCTATTCCCCAACATGTTCGTATCCATTCTACCATCCCCAAGCAAATCAGGATGTAGGGAAGTCAGACCAAGCCACTTCCTCCCCAGTAAGTTACAATTTATCCCCATGGAAGCCACAAGTAGTCTTTGGTGTTGCAAGATTTTTAACACCAATCCATATTGGTATCTCAATACAACAAGCAACGGTTCTTGATAAGCATGTTCTTGTCCCTACAAAGTTTATTTCTCTGCACTTTGCATATAGTTGTCACTGCATAACATTTCATCCTCAAAACACGTAGCATATCCATTGAAATGGATCATTACGCCATACAAATTTCAAACATGTATATGAACCAAAAGCCAGATTTGGTACCTTGAACAAAAGCCTGAATCATTCTTCCACCAAAACAATGGTAAGTCCCCAGCTAAAACCCTTTACTATATCACAATCCCTAACTAATTGTGCCAATACCTTGTACTCCTGAACCCCTAACAAAGTCAATACACTTTTCTAAACACATGACCGTCTAGTCACGGTGCTGTAATCAACCTTCTCTGGCAGATCCCATATGATAGATTACCCCATTGTCATCGATCTCGTCTGTTATCAGTCAATTCCTTCTCTTGGGTCTTAGATCATACGTCAATTTTATCCTCTTTCATTTTCTTTCTTGGGTCACAAATCATACACGATAAATTCTCCGTTGTCGTCAATTTTACCCCTTTCTTTGTCGTTCCGCTTGGGTCATAAATCCTACACGATAGATTCTCCGATGTCGTCGATTTTACCCTTTGCTTTATCGTTTCATTTGGGTCGTAAATCCTACACGATAGATTCTATATTGTCGCTGATTTTACCCCTTTCTTTGCCGTTCCACTTGGTTCATAAATCCTACATGATAGATTCTCCACTGTCATCGATTTTACCCTTTGCTTTGTCGTTCTATTTGGGTCGTAAAGCCTACACGATAGATTCTCTGTTGTCGTCGATTTTTCCTCTTTTTCGTTCCACTTGGGTCGTAAATCCTACATGATAGATTCTCTGTTGTCGTTGATTTTACCCTTTGCTTTATCATTCTGTTTGGGTCGTAAATCCTATGCGATAGATTCTCCATTATCGTCAATTTTACCTCTTTCTTTGTCGTTCCACTTGGGTCATAAATCCTACACGATAGATTCTCCACTATCGTCGATTTTCTCTTTTGCTTTGTTGTTCTACTTGGGTTGTAAATCCTACACGATAGATTCTTTTCTATCGTCGATTTTACCCTTTGCTTTGTCATTCCACTTGGGTCGTAAATCCTACACGATAAATTCTCTATTGTCATCGATTTTACCCTTTTCTTTGTCATTTCATTTGGGTCATAAATCCTACACGATAGATTCTCCGATATCGTTAATTTTACCCTTTGCTTTGTCATTTTATTTGGGTCGGAAATCCTACACGATAGATTCTCCACTGTCTTTGATTTTACCCCTTGCTTTGTCATTTTGTTTAATTTATAGATCATACATGATAGATTACTTCTCTATCATCGATCTTATCCTTTGGCTTTTCCTCTCGGGTTTTCAGATCCTACATGATAAATACTCTGCTGTCATTGATCTTACCTCTTAGTTGAGTCATCGTGCTATCATCGATCTCATATTTTGTCAATCTTACTGATAAGTTCAAGAGTTTAGTTATTTTGTATATACTTTTTGTTGGAATTATCGACTCTTTGTTTGTAATTTCGATTGAATAACCCTACTTTTTATTGTAAATGCGTTTAAATGCATTTTCGTGTATAAAGTGTATCGTCTGATGAAGTTTTGTATATGTTTTTTAGGTATTTAAGCATTGTTGGAGCAAGAGGAATAAGTCTCCAAGATGAATTTTTGGATCAATAAAGGAATAAGCCAAAGATTGGAGCCAAAGGGAGTTATGCAGAAGAGCAACAAAATTTGATGGACTGTCATGGATTGCCGGGCGAAAAAGGCCGTCGCTGAGCAAAATTTATAGACCAAATTTCCTTGTTTCCTATGCCTTGCTTCGCGGCTAGGTTTCCAGGAAAAAATAAAGACCGTCGTCGGGAGATGCTATATATCACTAAGCGACGCTATATATTTGTTTCAATTGATGTCGTGGCACAGTCTAGACCAAGTATCTAAAAGTCATCGCTGGGTGAAGCTTTATATCGCCAGGCGATGCGTGCAGAACATAAATTCTTTATATTTCATTTTGTGTCATTTTTGTTGGGGATGGTTTTGGGGGTGAGTTTTTGTTTTCCTAATTCCGTCAACCTCATTTTTATAGTGGATTAGCTTAGATAGAAACACTAGGGCTTTGCTTATGGATGATTGGAGGTGGATTTCTCATTGACTGGCTCTGACAAACCAGAAGATTTGTCATTTATCTCTTCTCCTCTTTATGTATTTCTCTTTTGTTGGGTTTTGTATATGATTTTACTTTGAACTTGTGTATATTTGTCGCCTATGGCGTTATATTAAACTTGCTTTACAAATCTTTGTTGATTGTTGTCTTAGATTTTTGCTCTGTGCTAGGGACTTTAGTTGTTATAAACAAATACTGCTTAGATTCTTATCTAGGATGATTATCTGTTAGTTTCTGAACTCTAGAGATGGATTTAAAGTTGACATCTACTTGGATATCAGAGCTTAATGCCCCTGTATGGTTGTGCTGTGCTGAGAGACTGTTAGTGCGATTGCATGCTTGTCTTCTTTGTTGTTGAGGAGTTAGAGAGATCATTTCCTTGGTGATACAGTCAATCTCTCAATTTGGGTTAGAAATGACGTAGGTTATGAGTGATACATAATGACATTGATGAGTATTGTTAGGTTGAATGTAACTGGTCGGTAGATTTAAGTTTGTAATGAGTAGATCATATGTAGGCTTGATAAGTTCTTCCTTAGTTTTTACTTTTGTTTACATTTATTTTCTGATGATAACATGTTATTTTCAACCCATTTATCTCGAAACTCATTAACGAGAGAATTATTGAATGGAAATTAAATAACCAATCTTTATGGACACGATAAATTCCCAGATAAATATTTTCAAAACTTTTGATGCTTGCCGTTATACATCACAAACAAAATGGAGTCATTGTCGGGGATTAGTTCTATTGTTTTTGCATTGCCATAACTTTTTTTTAGTTTTGTAATTAATGTATATGTTGTATAGAAATTGTACATTAACTTGTATATGGTATTTGTGCATATATTTGTTTTCATGTATTGTTGTGAATTGTCTCGTTTTTGTAACATTTGTTGTGTGATTGTTATGACACTTTCTTTAGGTTTTCGCGGTGTGATAATACCATGGCATGATGAGAGGAGGTTACTATCTTGCACAATAAAGGCGTCGAGCTTACAACGTAAAACAAACATGTTGTATTGTTTTTATTTGTGTTAGTTTAGGTAGTATGGTGACTTGTGTTTTAACAAGTTGAACTCAGATTAGTTTTTAAATTTCAAATCTTCACTTTTCAACTTGTTAATTCACTTTCACCCATTTGTTTAGTTATGTCAGTTGAGTTTTTCTGAAAGCTTGTCGTGTTTAACTTGAGGAAGTTTGTTAAAAGTTTGTAAATATTGTATGTTTTGTGTAGTTCTAGTAATTAGCTTTAGTATTATTTTTCTAATTCTTTTGTTGTTGTTTGGGCTCAAGTTTTGGTCTGGTAACTTGTATAATATTGAGGTGATTTGTCAAGTTTGATCGTTTCGACTTGCGAATGTGTGGTAATAATTTTGTTAATGTTTTATACACGTTTGAGGTATGTGTTTATCGCTTTCTATACTTTATCATATTCATGATACTTATACTTTTTACAATTTTTATGCCATTCAATATTTTGTATACTTGTTCATTTTTGAATCACTTTATTTCCCACACTTTTTGTGAGGTAGCTTTCCATTGTTCATATGTTGGAGGCCACAATTCTTGTTTTAACTGGATTTTATCATGTTTAATCTTTTGTTTGTGTTGATTGTATAAAAGCTTGAACATGATCAGGACATTTTTTGTTTCATTTTGAGCACAACTACCTTGTCTAAATAGTCAATTCACCTTGTGAGTGTGTAAACTTTTGTTAACCCCGTTGAGTTTTTTGTCGATATCCATGTTGTTTTTGCTAAATACTTGTATATGAGTGTTTGGTTTATCTTTTTGTATGAATATTGATTCTTTGCTTTCTTGAACCTTTAACTATGAGTTGTAGTTTGAATTTTTACCTTGCCTTAGAAAGTATGGAGTATTCACATTATGATATGGTTGAATTCAAGTTGGGGAGAGAAATGTTTATGTGCTTGTGTGTATTACTATGAGGTTGAGAAAGAAATAAATATAAATAAAAAAAGTGAAAAAGAAAAAGAAAAGAAAAAAAAGGAATGAAAAAGATTTGAAAATGAAGAACAAAAAGAGTATAGAATAATGTTGTGTTAATAAGTGATGTGTGTTAGTGTGAAACTTGTGGTAAAGAAGAAGTTTGATTGAAATTCTATTGTTTGAAATGTTGTGGAAGTAATTACTCCCTTAAGTTTAGGCAAGTTTTTGTTTCGATAAGCTTTAGGACTTATCACTTGTTTGTTAACCAAGCCACGTTACAACCTTGAAAAGCCTTTGAGATTTTTGCTTTTATATTTACAATGTAAATTTTTGAATGAATGCATAATTTAGTCTATTGTTTGCGAGATTGATGGATGAGTGATAATACCCCATTTTTGTGTGTTTTTCATCTATCGATGATTGACTTTTATAGGTGTGATTCATTTGTGAACTAGTATTGTTTTATAATGTTTGACATGATTTTTGTATTTAGCATCTGTTTCGTGTGTATGTTATAGTCGTAGTTTAGTGGTAAGTGTTTACTTTGTGTGTACTATTTTTCATTTGAACCATTGCATTTATGTTCTGTTTTCAAAAACATGTTGATTCATGATTCTTTGATTTATCATTCTTTGTTCTTTGGGTTATTTTTTTTTTGTTTGAGGATAAACAATGATTCAAGTTGGGGAGAGTTTGATAAGTGCAAGAGTGTAGTTATTTTGTATATACTTTTTGTTGCACTTATCGACTCTTTGTTTGTAATTTCGGTTGAATAACCCCACTTTTTTTGTAAATACGTTTAAATTCATTTTTGTGTATAAAGTGTATCGTCCGATTAAGTTTTTTATATGTTTTATAGGTATTTGAGCATTGTTGGAGCAAGAGGAATAAAGCTCAAAGATGCATTTTTGGATCAATAAAGGAATAAGTCGAATATTGGAGCCAGAGGAAGTTATGTAGGAAAGCAACAGAAGTTGTTGGACTGTTATGGATTGTCAGGCGAAAAAGACCGTCGTCGGGTGAAATTTGCAGACCAAATTTCCTTGTTTCCTCTGCCTTGCTTCGTGTCTAGGTCTCCAGACGAAAATAAAGACTATCTCCGGGTGAAGCTATATATCGTCGGGCGATGTTAGATATTAGTTTCAGTTGAGGTCGTGGCGCAGTCTGTGCCAAGTATATAAAATCCATCGCTGGGTGAAGCTTTATATCGCGGGGCGATGCATGTGTGTTGTACACCAAAATTTTCCCTCCCATATTTCTCAAAACATTTCAAGAAAGATCCTCAAGTTGCTCAAGGAAGTCCAAGGGTTGACCAGACAAGCTCTCTCCTAAGGCAGTCTACCTCAAATTAGGGTTTCATGTTGCATCAATATAATTGAGTCCAAGGGATCCCAAATGCTCACCATTTTCCTAATATGTTCTCAAGATCATCCATGTGAAGTTTCAAGCCTTGCAGAGAAAGTTTGCCCAGTCAATTGCTCAAAGGCCTAAAAATCGACCGTGCTAGGGGCAAAAGTGAACTGTGGCCCACATACATTCAAACTTCAAGATTTTTGGTCAACAACCTCATTTTGAAGTATATTTCATCATTTGATCAAGGGTTGATCAGGATTCATCAAGGATTGCTCACAATTCATCAAAACTCAAAAGTTGCTAAATTAGGGTTTTGTAGGAAAAGTCAACTCAACTTTGAACAAGCATAACTTTCTCATACTTTATGAGAAATGACCCATCCAAAGCTCATTTTTAATAGGATGCAATGCCCTACAATACATATTCATCTCCCAAGTTCAAAATATGCACTCACAAGAAGTTATGAATTTGGACATTATAGGTCATTTTGAAAAGTCAACGAAAACACCTTTTTTGTCAAAGCTTCATACATGAACATGGAATACCAATTTGAGATGAGACCAAAAGGGTTGCTTAGAGGAAATATCAAAATTTCTAAAAAGTCCAAGAACACATTCAAATATTCAAAATTGAGGAAGTTATACATTGGTGAAGTTGACCCTTTTTGCAAAATTGTCAGAAGTCAACTATGCCTCAAATTGCAATTTTTGCTAAATGGGCCTAACTTTTTGCACTTGTTTTGAGTTGGTAGCATGGTCCACGAGCCCTAGATCTTTCCACTTGTAATTATATTGTTTTCATTATTTATTTTGATTTTTATTTGAATTAAATCAATTTAAATCAAAACAAATCATGGAAAAATCCAAAACATTGAAATCTCAAGATATTGTGCATGTTTCAGGTCCTGTATCCAGTTGGCAAGTGATTGAATTCGTGCAAGGCCTTTGTGTGCACAAAAAGATTGAATTTGGCCTATTTTTGGAAGGATCTTCAAGTGAATCAAATCCAAATTAAAAGCTATAATGGAGGAAGATTGAGATCATATTTTCAACCCTAATTCATTCCTCATTATATAGTATACAATTGCAGACCTAAAACAAGAGGATAGAGAGGCATGAGAACAAGAACCAATCTTGGAAAAAAAAAGTGCAGACTCAATTTCACACTTCCAGACAATTACGAGGCTTCCTGGCCATCTCATTCACTTCTTGGGAGTGCAAGCAAGTAGTACCAATCAAAAACAAGAGCGCTAGTGCCCAGAATTCGTCCCTACGACTCCCACGGTTTGCCCATATTTACAAAATTGAATCTTTTTATTCTTGCACATTCATCACATTCTAATCACAAATTCTTGTTCACCATCTTGTTTGAAAGCTATTTGTACTGTTTAATTGCATTTACAACGTAGGAATTGCCATATGCCATAGCTAGGGTTTACAAGCTCGTTTTGGGTTTTCTTAACCTAGGTAAAATTGGGCCATGATTAGGGTACCATGAAGTTCATAGGATTGAGACGAATGGATTGGTACCATAACCATTGATTTATTGTGCTTGTACATGATTTTTGAGATACACATGTTTTTAGCTACGATGGATGTCCGTTGGTAAAAGTCTGTTGTCTAAAACAACGGATCCTTGGAGAAGATGAAGGCGTGGCAAGCAACCATTCACCCGTTTAAAAATTCGCGCGTTTGGACTTAGTGTTTTGTTTCTTTTTCATGTTATGATTATTGTTTATTATATGTACAACAAAAACAGCTAGCACAGCTGGTAGCCAGGTGTGTGTAAAAGGTCACAGGGCCTGGGTTCGAATCCCAGGTCCCCTCATTCTTCGATATTATTTTTCTTTCAATGTCCAGGCACGCACACAAAGCCAAGAGACCATCATGCGCCCTCATCATCCAACCTGCCAAGTGTCCAGGAGGCCAGATCTGAAGGCCATCAATAGAAGGAGTATCATAGGCCATGGTCAATGCATCACAGGAAATCTGGGCAAGTCAACATGGACCTACCTGTTTTGGGCCCATAATTTGATTCTCACACTCCCCAATTACTCACAACCAGGCCTAGTTTCTATTTTCTTTTCTTTTTATATTTCCATTATTTAATTTATTTATTTATTTTACTAACATAAAAATTATTTCTTTTTTATCAAAAAATCACAAAATAATATTTTCATCCAATTAGATTTGGGTTTAATTTTTTTTTATCAAAAAAATAATTAATTTAAATAGGTTATTTAATTTTAGATAACTTAAATTATTTTGTAAATAAATTAAAATAATTAGAAAATTAGGGTTTTAATTTAATTCTATTTTCTTTTTCCTAAAAAATAACAAAACCCAAAAATAGGTTAAGTTTAGTCATTTTCTTAAATTAATTCAATTACTAGTTAATTTTGTATTTAGTTTAAAAACCTAACTTTTTCTCTTAAAAAATAATCAAAAAACAACAAAAATAATGTTCTCTTTTAATTAGGTCAGACGGGGTCAAAACCCTAACTTTTATCGTTCTGAATTCATCGCGCGCGCTTTATTATTTTTTACCATATTAATGTAATTGCTCACAAGTTGTAATAGATTAATTAGGATTTTTCTCTTTTTTCATTTATCATTTTGACGGGTTCATTTTTGGCTATGTAAATACCCGAAGCCTTGTAATAGCGTAGCTTATTTTCCGCACTTTAAATTCCGCAAAATATTAACTGTTAGATGTATGAATAATAGGGATGCATGACAAGAATGTATGATTAACTTTAAAACAGTTAGCAAACCCTAAATGTGCAAAGATAATAAACTGAAATTGAATCACTCGCACATGCGCACTCCTAGGGTATACTCTCACTTCGGTTGCCTTCGGTAAACGGTCATTAAGAATAGGATATTTTAGTGGTCTCTCTCTTGTCCAAAAGATCAAAGTTGCCTCTGAATGGTTGCCTCGGATATAGTTGCCTCGAATGATTGATCTTAATACATTAGAATTACTACTAAGACGTCCTAACATTGCTTTAGTGACCGTACGTCCCTTTCGAATTGACCCTTAAAACTCCAACGATGTTGCTACCTACTCGCTAATAGTAGGATAGCGCTGTCTAAAGGAAACGAACATAGTACAATTCTTTTTTCGAGTAGGTAGATTGGTTCTTAAGTACTTGCTCAATCCAAACAAACTTTTTCACACTTACACTCCTTTCAAACAAAGTTTTCAAAACAACTTCGTAACACTCTTGAAGACAGAAGCAAGGGTTAAATCTAAGTCAAACAAAAACTTTTCAAATCACACAAACACAAAGAAGCAATTTTTAAAATGATGAGCAAGTACCTAAGAGCCCGTGGAAAACCACGAATTGAAAGGGTGTTAATACCTTCCCTTTCTATAATCTACCCCCCGTACTCAAACATCTTGAAAAAGGAATTTTTCTGTGCTTTTTTCCTTTCCAGTTGGATAAAATAAAACTCGGTGGCGACTCTTGCTTACCGCGACATTTTGCGAACACAAACGCAAAACGCAAACCAGCATTTCAAAACAGTCCCGGTTCTGGCCACCGTATCACAGAACTGGCGACTCTGCTGGGGACTTAATAAGTGGGGTATACCTTAGGATTAGTTCATCATATTGTTTTCTATTGTTTGATTTGATTGCTTTATTTTTGTGGGCTTTGTATCAGAGTTACTATAGATCCTAACCCGGATCTGGGAAACACCTGTTAGGTAAGTAGCAATAAGCTGTGAGGGAACTGTACAGCGTAGACTGATACAGTTGAAGCAGTAGCTACGTTGATGTGGCACATTAGTTGGTACCGGTATCCCTTGTGGAGGAACAAGGAGAGTACGGGGCTGCTATATGGGTCATTAAGCATCAATTGATCTTAGAACCTATAATTGACCAACTTGGCCATAGGAAGTAGTGAGATAGCCGGCCTCGGTATAGAGCTGAGAACTGGTTGATACTCGATACTACACTCATTAAGACCATACTCTCGAGATAGTTCTGGCTGCAATAAAAGATTGCGTGAGCTGAAACCATTACCGATGGAGGATGGTCAATGATATTGAGAACCTCTAGAGCTCAGTTACTATTATTAGGACAGGTTGAACCAACTGAACTTCAAGAGGATAGTACCTAGACTCCATGCAAGCCTAAACTTAAGGGCTATTGTGTGACTTGTGTGCCTTTACCATGTATGTTACCTGCTATACCTATTGTGTGTTTCATCATGACATCATGCATCATGACATAGCATGCATATTTCATTAGACTAACCATTTCAAAGACTGAGGGGATTTATCTTTGTTCTGTTTGCAGATTATGGCTTCAGTACGCAGAAATACCATTCGAGTTACCTTCGTGCAGATACCTGTTCAGCTCAGAGAGTTAGTTTCAAAAGTTCTTGATACTTCTTCATTTGTTAGAAGACATGGTCATCTCCTTATCCTGGTCACTTCAAAGTTGGAAGAGCAAATGATGAGCGTGTTGTTCCAGTTCTTTGATCCGTTGCATCACTATTTCACCTTCCCGGATTATCAGCTAGTCCCTACTTTGGAGGAGTTTTCTGATTTATTGGGTATATCCATCCTCGAGCATACACCCTTCACAGGTTTGGAGGAGGTTCCTAGACCTGAGGATATTGCTTCAGCCCTACATCTAAAAAGGGTTGATGTAGTATCTTACTGGGAGACAACGAGTGGGGTTAAAGGTTTCTTGGCCAAGTTTCTAATTGATCAAGCTCAACAGTTTTTGGATAACTTGGATTTTTAAGCATTTGAAGACATCTTGGCCCTCCTCATCTACAGCTTGGTTCTTTTCCCAAATCCAGATTCCTTCATAGATGTGCACGCAGTTAAGATCTTCATGTCTCGTAACCCGGTGCCCACTCTCTTGGGTGATATTTTGCATGCTCTTTATACCTGTACTGTGCGAAGGAGGGGGACTCTCATGTGTTGCACTCCGCTGCTGGCGAGGTGGTTTATTTCGCACCTCCCCAAATCTGTATTGAAGAATGAAGAAGGGTTAGGTTGGGCTTACAGAATCATGTCCCTTGCTCATACGGACATTCTTAGGAGTTCTAAAGACATGGAAAGGGTAGTTGTCATTGATCGATGTGGGGAATACCCTAATGTCCCATTGCTTGGAATTAGAGGGGGAATAACCTATAGTCCTTGCTTGGCTCTACGACAGTGTGGTCACGCTCGGAAAGACGGTCCTCATGAGCTACTTCTTACGGACATTGTCTTTGACTACAAAGGGGACGTGGATGAGCATCGCCGAAGGTTTATACGAGCTTGGGGCAGGGTGAATAGGTATGACCCACATGAGCTAGGACCGAAGACTTCTCTCCCAATGCAACCTTATCTCCAGTGGGTTCGAGCCCGTGCTCAAAATCTAGGAATGCCTTATGAAGCTATTTTTCCGGTGATTGTAGAGCGTACTAATGAAGAAGGTGTTCCTTATACAGTCCTCCATCCCTATATGCCTACTGATCTTGGGGCATTGAAGAGATCTTGGATCCAGTTAAAGGAATAAAGGGATACCTACAGGGAGAAATATCATGAGCAGGAGAGGAAGATCTTGAAGCTTACAAGGCAACTTGAGAATGAGAAGACAATCAATGATTATGTCAGCACGAAGGGAAAACCACCATGGGATTTCTGATGTTTTTTTATTGTTTCTAGTTTAGATTTGCTTTTCAGTTATTTCTTTTGTAACGCCTTGAAGGCATTATTAAACATTGTTACAAGTCTAATCTAATAAAGTGTGTTTTATTTTGGTTTACAAATTTGAATCTCCCTAAGTTTTTGAAATCATTTCATACGCATTCCATTACCATGCACCTCATTACAGGTTTCATATCTTCTTCGCTATTTATTTCAGCACAAAATGTCTTCTGAAACACCTACTGATCAAGCCATCAAGGCTCTTCAAGAACAAAATGCTCAATTCCAGGAGATGTTCTTGAACTTGGCTAAAGGACAACAGGATCTGAAGACTCTCATCTTGAAGGACAAGAAGAATAAGAAGAAGAAGGTGGTTCTGCTAAATATGGGTCAATGATTTGGGATAGGTTGCGACAGGAAGATGATCTGTCTCATTCATCTGGAGGAGGAGACAATCAAGAGGAAAGAAAGGTTCCTAGTCCTGTGGTATCTGATAATGATACTGATTTTGATGATGAACAGTACCCTCCTGATGAGGATAGGTATAAACAACTTGAAGATCGACTAAGTGCTATGGAGATTCAGAAGGTCCTGAGTTTGGATTTTGGAGATCTGGGGTTAGCATCAGGGGTGGTGATCCCTCACAAGTCTAAAGCCCCGGTTTTTGCTAAGTACGATGGAGTATGTTGTCCAAAACTCCATCACCGCTCATACGTCAGGAAAATTCAACCCTACACTGCTGATAGGAATCTATAGGTGCATTTCTTTCAAGATAGTCTGTAAGGGACTCAACTTGAATGGTTTTATCAATTGGAGGGAGCTAATGTCCGCAACTGGGAGGACCTTGTTGCTGCTTTTTACAAGCAATACCAGTATAACACCGACCTTGCTCCTATACGTACCCAGCTCTAGGGTATGTCTATGGGTACAGGCGAAGGCTTTAAGGACTATACTCAGAAGTGGAGAGATCTGGCTGGAAGGGTCCAACCCCCTCTGTCTGATAGGGAGTTGGTGGATATGTTTCTTGGGACTTTGTTGGGTCCATATTTCAATCATTTGATCGGTAGTTCATCGTCTGGGTTCACTGAATTGATTATGACTGGGGAGAGGGTAGAAGCTGGTATCAAAAGTGGCAAGATACCGAAAGGTGCTTCATCAAGTACAGAAAATAAGCCTTTCAAGAAAGAATCTAGTGCAGTTTACAGCTCAAGGAGCCAAAACTGACATGAACGCCGCCAAGCAGTTAATGCGGTAGTAATATCAAGACCCATTGTTGCCCCACAGTGCAACAATCAGCAAAGAGTAGAGAGACCGCAAAGACAATACACTCGGCTCAGTATGACTTTATCTCAAATTTTACCGCAGTTATTGAAGACTAACCTGGTAACTCTAAGGGAAGCTCCGAAGAATCCCAGTACCACCTCTCCGCTGTATAATTCGAACGCCCGCTGTGCCTATCACTCTGATAGCCCAGGGCATGATACCAACAACTGTTGGGCCTTGAGGAATAAGGTGAAAGATTTGATTGAAGCTAAAGAAATTGAGTTTGACGCGCCAGAAAAGCCGAATGTCAAGACTGCTCCTATGCCCAAGCATGGAGTAAATGCTGCGGACGATGATTCATTTGTGACCTCTGTGGAAGACATTTCTACTCTGTTGATGACAGTAAAGAAGAATCTATTATCGGCTGTTTTATTTCCGAGCTGTAGCGAAGGTTGCCACCTATGTTCCATCCTACCTGTTGGTTGCCATTTATTGAAATCAGGTGTTCAACGCCTGATGGATAACAAAGAGATCTTGTTGGAGAAGACTTTGATTCCATTGATTCATGTTGAAGATGTTTCCATAATAACCATTTCCGTCAATCCTTCCAAGGCTTCCCCGAGAAATCCTATTAGGATTACATCTTTTCCGAGAGTTGCTCCATTAATCATTACTATTCCTGGTCCTATCCCATACACTTCGGATAAAGCTGTCTCGGGGCACTATGGGGCCGATGTGTATTATCATGGGGTCAAACAAGACTTAAAGGTTGAAGAAGCTGATACTGATGTCAGCAATATTGTCGGGGCTAGCAAGGTCACCCGAAGCGGAAGACTCTTCTCTTCTGAGATTTCCCCTCCAACTGTTCGAAATCTTGTTGCCATTCCATATGCTAATACATCAGTTACTGCCCTAGTTCATATTCCAATTATCACCCTTGTCGCCGAGTCATATGACGCTCGGGGAAAAGAGATCACAGGTGAGCCTGCCCAGACGGAGGCGCCTAAGAAGATTGTTGTAGAAACCTCTAGACAGGAGATAGAGGAAATTCTGAAGATTATCAAGAAAAGTGACTACAACATAGTCGAGCAGCTGGGGAAAACCCCGTCAAAGATCTCCATGTTGTCTTTATTGTTGTGCTCAGAAGCACATGCAAAGGCTTTAATTGCTTTCCTTAAAACTGCGCATGTGCCGTAGGAAACATCTGCTGATCAATTCAAAGACTTTGTGGCTAGTTTGATCGCTGACAACCGGTTGGGTTTCTCCGACGCAAATCTGACTGCTAAAGGAAGGAATCACAATGACGCTCTGCATGTTTCGATCGAGTGTAGGGGCACTACTCTGGCCCACGTACTGGTGGATACCAGGTCCTCATTAAATGTTCTACCCAAGAAAGCATTAGACCGGCTAGACTGTGAAGGGTTGGTTCTGAAGCCAAGTAATATTGTGGTTAGGGCCTTTGACGGGTCTAAAAGGATGGTGCACGGGGAGGTAGACGTCCTTGTTAAAGTTAGTTCCCAGGATTTTGCGTCTACGTTCTATGTGATGGACATTCGACCATCTTATTCTTGCTTGCTAGGTCACCCATGGATTCATAAGGCTGGGAAGTGACTTCTACGCTCCATCAGATGTTGAAATATCCAGTGAAGGGGAGGATTGTTACAGTACGAGGGGAAGAGGAGTACATGGTGAGTCATCTTAACTCCTTCCGGTATGTGGAGATGGATGGGGAGTTCATTGAAACCCCGTGCTAGAACTTTGAAGAGGTCCCCCAGACTCTGGCGTGGACTGAAACTGTTGCTGAAGAACTTCCGATGAAGATGGCTTCCTTCAAAGATGCTAGGGCTGTTATTGAAAAAGGTGGGTGTGCGAATTGGGGCCAACTCCCTGACTTTGCACACAAAACTGACAAGTTTGGTTTGGGTTTTATTACAGAAGCTCAAAGGGTTGTTCGACGCGCGCGAATTGGAAGACCTCCTTTGTGCATCAGTAATCCGAAAGTGAATGCAATTGAAGGCGATGAAGAAGAGTCAGAGTTCGACAACTAGATTTACCCGACTACTGACAATGGCTTGAATAATTGGACGGTGAAGGACTTTGTGCCCGTTTCTTTTATTACACAGTAATAGACTTTTGTTTTTGAGATTTGTAACAGACAATTTGAAACTTTACGGCCCGATGCCTTTCCCGAGGCACCTTGGCTTTATTTGTGAGGGCTTATCATTTGTCATTTTCATATATCATCAATAAAACATTGGATGTTTTCTTGCATTACAAATTTTTCGCTCCCTGTTTTTCTTTTCTGTCTTGCACTTTATAAAACAACTATTTGTCTTACACACACTCACATATCATAATACAGGTCCATATCCATTATGGATCCCATTGATAATGACTCTGCTACTGCCAGTTATGACTTCGAAAATCCGATCAACCAAGCCGAGGACGAAGGTGAGGATGATTGTGAAGTGCCTGGGGAACTTGCTAGATTGTTACTACAGGAAGAGAGGGCCATACAGCCCCATGAAGAGCCAGTGGAATCAGTGAATCTGGGTACAAAAGAAGACAAGAAAGAGGTCAAGATCGGTGCAAATCTGGAGTCTAGTGTCAAGCAACGGTTAATACAAACGCTGCGTGACTATGTTGAGATCTTTGCTTGGTCTTATGAAGATATGCCTGGGTTGGATACTGATATCGTGGTACACCACTTTCCAACCAAAGAAGACTGTCCTCCAGTGAAGCAGAAAATTCGCCGAATGCGCCCAGAGATGTCTGAGAAAATCAAATTTGACGTCATGAAATAGTTTGATGTCGGTTTTCTAGTAGTTACTTCTTACCCGTAGTGGGTTGCCAACATGGTTCCAGTGCCGAAGAAAGACGATAAGGTTCGGATGTGTGTGGACTATAGGGATCTGAATAGGGCAAGTCCCAAGGATGATTTCCCACTCCCTCATATCGATGTTCTGGTCGACAACACCGCGCATCATAAGATCTTCTCCTTCATGGACGGTTTTTCTGGTTACAATCAAATTAAGATGGCTCCCGAGGACATGGAGAAGACAACCTTCGTTACGCAGTGGGGTACTTTTTGCTACAAAGTTATGCTGTTCGGATTGAAGAATGATGGGGCAACGTATCAGCGCGCCATGGTCGCTTTGTTCCACGACATGATTCATCATGAGATTGAGGTATACGTTGACGACATGATTGCAAGGTCCCAGACATAGGGAGAACACCTTGACCATCTCCAGAAGCTATTTGACAGGTTGAAGTTGTATAAGCTGAGGTTAAACTTGAACAAGTGCACCTTCGGGGTGAGGTCTGGTAAGCTGCTGGGTTTCGTTGTTAGTGATAAGGGTATTTAAGTAGATCCTGCAAAGGTGAAGGCTATACAGGAAATGCCAGCTCCCCGAACAGAAAAAGAAGTCAGAGGCTTTTTGGGACGCCTGAATTACATTTCCCGATTCATTTCACATTTGACTGCTACTTGTGAGCCGGTCTTCAAGCTGCTAAATAAAGATCAAGTGGTAAAATGGAATGATGAATGTCAAGCCGCTTTCGAAAGGATCAAAGAATATCTTAAAGAGCCTCCTATTCTGATGCCTCCAATTGAAGGAAGACCTTTGATCTTATACTTGACAGTACTCGACAATTCAATGGGGTGCATGCTGAGGCAGCATGACGAGTCTGGCCGAAAAGAGCATGCTATTTACTACCTTAGCAAAACGTTTACTGACTGCGAGACTCGATACTCGTTGCTCGAGAAAACTTGTTGCGCTTTGGCATGGGCTGGTCGCTGGATGAGACAGTATATGCTGACTCACACTACTCTATTGATATCAAAGATGGACCCAATCAAGTATATCTTCGAGAAGCCTGCCTTGTCCGGAAGAATATCAAGATGGAAGATGATCTTAACTGAGTATGACATCCAATACATGACCCAAAAAGCAATAAATGGGAGTGTGTTGGCATATCATTTGGCGCATCAGACAGTGGATGATTACCAGTCCATGAATTTCGAGTTTCCGGATGAGAGCATCATGTTGGTGACCGACTGTGAAAAACCTGGACCGGATGAAGGACCTGAGGAGGGATCCCGATGGTCTATGTACTTTGATGGAGCCTCAAACACGTTGGGTAATGGCATTGGCACCATGATCATATCTCCTGAAGGCTGTCATACTCCGTTCACCGCCCGATTATGTTTTAACTGCACCAAGAACATGGCGGAGTATGAAGCGTGCATCATGGGCCTTCGAGCAACTATTGACCTGAGGATTAAGTTCTTGAGTGTATTTGGAGATTTTGCTCTAGTGATCAGTCAGATCAAAGGTGAGTGGGATACGAAGCACCTAAATCTTATTCCTTACAAGGAGTATGTACTGACATTGCTCCCACACTTCGAGGAGATAACCTTTGAACATTTCCCCAGAGAGGAGAACCAGTTGGCGGACGCGCTAGCTACTATGTCTTCTATGTTCAAGGTCAGGTGGGACAATGGGGCTCCCCAGATTACCATTGAGAGGTTGGAAGAACCCACACATTGTTGTGACATTGAGACTGAAGAGGTAGCAGATAAACCCTGGTTTCACGAAGTAAAGAGGTATCTTGAGGCTCAGGAATACCCCGAGGGTGCATCTGTTAATGATAAGAAGTTCTTGAGGAGGTTCGTGGAAAAGTTCTTCATCAGTAATGGTATCCTTCACAAGCGTAACCATGAATCAACCTTACTGCGATGTGTGGATAAGAACGAGGCAGAAAGGATTATGGCAGAGTTACAGGAAGGTGCTTTCGGGACTCATTCAAGTGGACACACCATGGCGAAGAAAATCCTACGGGCAGGATATTATTGGTCTACTATGGAAACCGATTGTTATTAGCACTCTCGGACCTGTCACAAGTGCCAAGTCTATGCTGATAAGGTGCATGTACCTCCAGTTCCTCTGAATGTCTTGACAGCTCCTTGGCCTTTTGCAATGTGGGGAATCGACATGATTGGCAAGATCAGACCTATTGCGTCCAACGGGTATCATTTTATCCTGGTAGCAATTGATTACTTTACAAAGTGGGTTAAAGCAGCTTCCTTTGCTACAGTAACCAAGAATGTCGTGGCGTGGTTCATCCGACATAATTTGATATGTCGATGTGATGTACCAGAGAGGATCATTACAGACAATGGTACAAATCTCAACAATACAATAATCACCGAGCTCTGCAATCAGTTCAAGATACATCATCATAACTCTTCTCCCTACCGGCCGAAGATGAATGGGGCCGTTGAAGCGGCTAATAAGAATATCAAGAAGATTCTATAGAAGATGACGGTGGCATACAAATACTGGCATGAGATGTTACCATTCGCTCTTCATGTGTACCGTACCTCACCGTAGACGTCAACAGGGGCAAAACCCTATTCCTTGGTATATGGTATGGAGGCAGTCTTGCCCATTGAAGTTCAAATACCCTCACTTTGGATTATGAAGGATGCAGGTTTGAGTGAGGACGATTAGATTCAGACCCGGCTTGATCAGCTAAACTTAATCGACGAAAAGAGACTTACTGCTATTTGTCATGGTCAGACGTATCAAAAGCGGATGATCAAGGCATTTAATAAGAAAGTTAGACGACAAGAGTATCAAGTTAGGGATCTGGTGATCAAACGCATCATACTGCCACAAGGTGATCCCAGGGGAAAATGGACCCCTACTTATGAAGGGCCATTTGTGGTTAAGAATATTTTCTCAGGAGAAGTTATGATTCTAACCACCATGGATGGTGACGACCTTCCTCACCCAATCAATGAAGACATAGTGAAAAAATACTATGCATAATCAAGGACCCGCTAGGTTGACTGGCCTAGGCAAAAATAAGGGCTTCTCGGCGAACCAAAAGGGTTCGGGAAAAAATAAGGGATGAAAATGAAAAAAACTGTACACCCGGCAAGTCAAAAACCTGAAAAGGCGGCTTGGGCAAAAAAGGGTATCCCGGTGGACTGAAAACCCGAAAGGGCGGTCCAGGCAAAAATTAGGGATCAAAGCGTAACACTATGTCTCATTGGATCATCTTGCAACCATACTTCGGCATCGAATATCAAGCTCGAACGGCGCCGATCAATCTGATCTAACTTCAACCAAGTAGCAAAGTGATGAGACGCTCGAAGATATAAAGGCAATAGCAGAGTTGGAACCTAGTGGGATCGTTCACATAGCTGTTTTTCTTTGTTTTTCACAAAATTGTATAAACTCTATCATTCTGGCGGCGTTCTCTTACTAGGACGTCAGCCTCTTGTACAAAAACACCTATTTACAGGCCAACTTCAAAATCAATACAATTCATTTTCACAAAGAAATTTCAAATTATTTTCCTTTTTCTGTTTTGTTTTGCAATAACATCCAATGGTTCATTTTTTATATATGCATTTGACAATAATTGCTGCTCATAAATATTTACATGCGAAACAAAAGACGATTACTCGTAATATCAGAAACAGGGGCAAACAAGAAATGTCCAAACCTTACAGTTGCTCTATTCACCAGGTACAGGGATAGACCCAGTTGAAGAAAATGACTAAAAATATGTACACTCCCCGCAGAGTAAAAAAAGGACAGTGGTGTTAATTCTCCCAAGCTGAGATTCACAATCGCAAACGAGTCGGTAAGATTCTCCCCAAGCAGAGTTCATCTATCACCAACAATGGAAGACCATTCCCAGCGGAGTTTGTTTATCCCACAAACAGAAAGTTTATCCCCGACAGAGTTCATCATGGTCAGCAACGGTAATTCATCCACAACCGAGGTTATTTCTCCAAATCAGCAGATCTTCTGGAAGAGTATATCTCTTCCCCACAGAGTCATTCTCTCACCAATGTATTCTCCAGCAGGATTATTCTCCCAATCATCTTCGGTCGTTATCCCCAGAGAGCGAAACTCTTTATAATCTCCAGCAGCAGTCCGAGATTTATTTTTCCCAGTTAGAGAACATCGTAAAAACATTACATACCTATACATTATGACATGTGCATACGCATCATACAACACAATCTCATTTATTTTGAGAACATCATTGCCTGATACATATCATGCATTACATATAACTAACCTTTACCTTTCAGGAAAGATATAATCAAATTCTCACAAAATTCAAGCTATGAAGCTCGGGTACAACCGGATAGTATCTTGATTACTCCATCATATTACGAAGCCCGGAGAACGACCGGATAACAGTATCAGACTACCGCGAAGCCTGGATTACGACCAGATAGTCGCATCTCTTAAAAGCAAGCTATGAAGCCCGGATTCGACTGGATAATAGTTTAATCCCCAGCAAGCCGTGAAGCCTGGATTACGACCGAATAGCAGCTCAGCAAATACCATGAAGCCTGGATTACGACCAAATAGTGGTATATCATAAACATAAGCCGTGAAGCCCGGATTACGACCGGATAGCAACTCATTAAGTACCATGAAGCCTGGATTACGACCAGATAATGTAGAAGACATTGTGAAGCCTGGATTACGACCAGATAGCAGCCAAAGACACCGCGAAGCCTGGATTACGACCAGATAGTGGTATATCTTTAATACAAGTTATAAAGCCCGGATTCGACTGGATAGTATCTTGATTTCTCCGAACACCATGAAGCATGGATTCGACTAGATAATGGTATGAGACATCGCGAAGCCTGGATTACGACCAGATAGCGGTAAAAGACATTGAAGCCTGGGTAACGACCAGATAATAGTGAGGGACATTGTGAAGCTTGGATTACGACCAAATAGCAGTTCACCCGGCCAATTACTATGAAGCCCGGATTCGACCGGATATTAGTAGGCCCAACAATCAAAGGGAAACCCGGAGGCGATCGGATAACCACTTGATTTCTTCTGAAGCCTGGACTACGACTAGATAAGAAGTGAGGTATTGTGAAGCTTAGATTACGACCAGATAGCAGTACAGGACTCCATGAAGCCTGGGTTCGACCAGATAATGGTATGAGACATCGTGAAGCCTAGATTATGACCAAATAACGATAAAAGGATTAAAGCCTGGATTACGACCAAATAACAGTAAGGGACACTGTGAAGCTTGGATTTTGACCAAATAAGCGGTTCACCCGGCCAATTACTATGAAGCCCAGAGTCGACCGGATATTAGTAGGCCTTAAAATCAGATGGAAGCCCGGATGCGACCGGATAACAACTGAATTCCTTCTGAAGCCTGGATTACGACCAGATAAGAATTGAGAAATTGTGAAGCCTGGATTACGACTGGATATCAAGTTTAATCTCATCTCCCCAGTAAGTCACTGTAAATCCTGGATTACGAACAGATAATAGTCGATGTTATCACTATGAAGCCTGGATCACGACCAGATAGTAGTTCATTTTCACCTCTTCGACCAAGAGACGATTCCCTAGTAGAATAACGGACGATTGAAGCTCCTAAAATTCAACTTTTCTCTCAAGACAGAGACCAACATTCCCCAGCAGAATCTTCCTCAACAACAGGTATACAAGCTCTCGCTAAGGAATCTCTTATGCGATCTACACTTCTTATGATGGCATCTTTAAGCCCATCTTTCGTCTCCAAATGGAAACTATAAGACCATTCCCGACATCACAAGACAAGTGCCACTTCATGCGAGTGCAAATTTCTGGTCACTCTAGTGTTCAATCATCTTCCACCTTCGGATCACGAAAGGCAGACAAGCCAATCTACATCCTCGGGTTTAAGAAGATTGAACAGGGGCAGCTGTTGTACCCCAAAATTTTCCCTCCCAGATTTCTCAAAACATTTCAAGAAAGATCCTCAAGTTGCTCAAGGAAGTCCAAGGGTTGACCAGACAAGCTCTCTCCTAAGGCAGTCTACCTCAAATTAGAGTTTCATGTTGCATCAATATACTTGAGTACAAGGGATCCAAAATTCTCACCATTTTCCTAATATGTTCTCAAGATCATCCATGTGAAGTTTCAAGCTTGTAGAGAAAGTTTTCCCAGTCAATTGCTCAAAGGCCTAAAAATCGACTGTGCTAGGGGCAAAAGTCAATTGTGGCCCACATACAGTCAAACTTCAATATTTTTGGTCAACATCCTCATTTTGAATTATATTTCATCATTTGATCAAGTTTTGATCATGATTCATCAAGGATTGCTCACAATTCATCAAAACTAAAAAGTTGCTAAATTAGGGTTTTGTAGGAAAAGTCAACTCAACTTTGACCAAGCATAACTTTCTCATACTTTATGAGAAATGACCCATCCAAATCTCATTTTGAAGAGGATGCAATGCCCTACAATACATCTTCACCTCCCAAGTTCAAAATATGCACTCACAAGAAGTTATGAATTTGGACATTATAGGTCATTTTGAAAAGTCAACAAAAACACCTTTTTTGTCAAAGATTCATACATGAACATGGAATACCAATTTGATATGAGACCAAAAGGGTTGCTTAGAGGATATCTCAATATTTCTAAAAATTCCAAGAACACCTTCAAAGAGTCAAAATTGAGGAAGTTATGCATTGGTGAAGTTGAACCTTTTTGCAAAATTGTCAAAAGTCAACTATGCCTCAAATTGCAATTTTTTCTAAATAGGCCTAACTTTTTGCACTTGTTTTGAGTTGGTAGCATGGTCCACGAGCCCTAGATCTTTCCACTTGTCATTATCTTATTTTAATTATTTATTTTGATTTTTATTTGAATTAAATCAATTTAAATCAAAACAAATAATGGAAAAATCCAAAACATTGAAATCTCAAGATATTGTGCATGTTTCAGGTCCTGTATCCAGTTGGCAAGTGATTGAATTCGTGCAAGGCCTTTGTGTGCAAAAAAAGATTGAATTTGGCCAATTTTTGGAAGGATCTTCAAGTGAATCAAAATCTATAATGGAGGAAGATTGAGATCATATTTTCAACCCTAATTCATTCCTCATTATATAGTATACAATTGCAGACCTAAAACAAGAGGCTAGAGAGGTGTGAGAACAAGAACCAAGCTTGTAAAAATCACAAAAAGTGCAGACTCGATTTCACACTTCCAGGTAATTACAAGGCTTCCTGACCATCTCATTCACTTCTTGGGAGTGCAAGCAAGCAGTACCAATCAAAAACAAGTGCGCTAGTGCCTAGAATTCGTCCCCACGACTCCCACGGTTTGCCCATATTTCCAAAACTGAATCTTTTTATTCTTGCATATTCATCACATTCTAATCACATATTCTTGTTCACCATCTTGTTTGCAAGCTATTGGTACTGTTTAATTGCATTTACAACGCAAGAATTGCCATATGCCATAGCTAGGGTATACGAGCTCGTTTTGGGGTTTCTTAACCTAGGCAAAATTGGACCATGATTAGGGTACCATGAAGTTCATGAGACTGAGATGAATGGATTGGTACCATCACCATTGATTTATTGTGCTTGTACATGATTTTGAGATACACAGGTTTTTAGCTACGATGGATGTCCGTTGGTAAAAGTCTGTTGTCTAAAACAACGAATCCATGGAGGAGATGAAGGCGTGGAAAGAAACCACTCGCCCGTTTAAAAATTCGCGCGTTTGGACTTAGTGTTTTGTTGCTTTTTCATATTATGATTACTTTTTGTTATATGTACAACAAAAACAGCTAGCGCAGTTGGTAGCCAGGTGTGTGTAAAAGGTCACAGGGCCTGGGTTCGAATCCCATGTCCCCTCATTCTTCCATATTATTTTTCTTTCAATGTTCAGGCACGCACACAAATCCAAGAAACCATCATGCGCCCTCATCATCCAACCTGCCAAGTGTCCAGGAGGCCATATCTGAAGGCCATTAATGAAGGAATATCATAGGCCATGGTCAATGCATCACAGGAAATCTGGGCAAGTCAACGTGGACCAACCTGTTTTGGGCCCAAAATCTGATTCTCACACCCCCCAATTACTCACAACCAGTCCCAGCTTTTATTTTCTTTTCTTTTTATATTTCCATTATTTAATTTATTTATTTATTTTACTAACATAAAAATTATTTCTTTTTTATCAAAAAATCACAAAATAATATTTTCATCCAATTTGATTTGGTTTTTTTTTTTATCAAAAAATTAATTAATTTAAATAGGTTATTTAATTTTAGATAACTTAAATTATTTTGTAAATAAATTAAAATAATTAGAAAATTAGGGTTTTAATTTAATTTAATTCTATTTTCTTTTTCCTAAAAAATAACAAAACACAAAAATAGGTTAAGTTTAGTCATTTTCTTAAATTAATTCAATTACTAGTTAATTTTGTATTTAGTTTAAAAACCTAACTTTTTCTCTTAAAAAATAATCAAAAAACAACAAAAATAATTTTCTCTTTTAATTAGGTTAGACGGGGTCAAAACCCTAACTTTTATCGTTCTTAATTCATCGCGCGCGCTTTATTAATTTTTACCATATTAATGTAATTGCTCACAAGTTGTAATAAATTAATTAGGATTTTTCTCTTTTTTCATTTATCGTTTTGACGGGTTCGTTTTTGGATATGTAAATACCCGAAGCCTTGTAATAGTGTAGCTTATTTTCCGCACTTTAAATTCCGCAAAATATTAACTGTTAGATGTATGAATAATAGGGATGCATGACAAGAATGTATGATTAACTTTAAAACAGTTAGCAAACCCTAAATGTGCAAAGATAATAAACTGAAATTGAATCACTCGCACATGCGCACTCTTAGGGTATACTCTCACTTCAGTTGCCTTCGATAAATGGTCATTAAGTATAGGATATTTTAATGGTCGCTCTCTTGTCCAAAAGATCAAAGTTACCTCGGAATGGTTGCCTCAGATATAGTTGCCTCGAATGATTGATCTTAATACATTAGAATTACTACTAAGACGTCCTAACATTACTTTAGTGACTGTACGTCCCTTTTGAATTGACCCTTAAAACTCCAACGACAGTGCTACCTACTCGCTAATAGTAGGATAGCGCTGTCTAAAGGAAACAAACATAGAACAATTCTTTTTTCGAGTAGGTAGATTAGTTCTTAAGTACTTGCTCAATCTAAACAAACTTTTTCACACTTACACTCCTTTCAAACAAAGTTTTCAAAACAACTTCATAACACTCTTGAAGACAGAAGCAAGGGTTAAATCAAAGTCAAACAAAAACTTTTCAAATCACATAAACACAAAGAAGAAATTTTGAAAATGAGGAGCAAGTACCTAAGAGCCCGTGGAAAACCACAGATAGAAAGGGTGCTAATACCTTCCCTTTCTATAATCTACCCCCCGTACTAAAAAATCTCGAAAAAGGAATTTTTCTGTGCTTTTTTCCTTTCCAGTTGGATAAAATAAAAGTCAGTGGAGACTCTTGCTTACCGCGACATTTTCCAAACACAAATACAAAACGTAAACCAGCATTTCAAAACAGTCCCGGTTCTGGCCACCGTATCATAGTGTGGAACAAAAATTCTTTATATTTCATTTTGTGTCATTTTTTGTCGAGGATTGTTTTGGGGGTGAGTTTTTTTCTCCCAATTCCATCAACCTCATTTTTGTAGTGGATTAGCTTAGATAACAATACTAGGGCTTTGCTTATGGATGATTGGAGGTGGATTTCTCATTGACCGGCACTAACAAACCAGAAGATTTATGGTTTATCTCTTCTCCTCTTTATGTATTTCTCTTTGGTTGGGTTTTTTATATGATTTTACTTTAAACTTATGTATATTTGTCGTCCATGGAGTTATATTAAACTTGCTTTACAAATCTTTGTTGATTGTTGTCTTAGATTTTTGCTTTGTGCTAGGGATTTGAGTTATTATAGACATATACTGCTTAGATTCTTATCTAGGATAATTATCTGTTAGTTTCTGAACTCTAGAGATAGATTTAGAGTTGACATCTACTATCAGAGCTTAATGCCTCTATGTGGTTGTGTTGTGCTGAGAGATTGTCAGTACGATTACATAGTTATCTTCTGTGTTGTTGAGGAGGTAGAGAAATCATTTCCTTGGTGATACAGTTGGTCTCTCAAACTAGGTTAGAAATGACTTAGGTTGTGAGTGATACGTAGTGACATTGATGAGTATTGTTAGGTTGAATGTAACTGGTCGGTAGATTTAAGTCTGTGATGAGTAGATTATATGCAGGCTTGATAAGTTCTTCCTTATTTTTTACTTTTATTTCCATTTATTTGTTGTTGATAACATTTTCTTTTTAACTCATTTATCCCCAAACTCATTAACGAGAGAATTGTTGAATGGCAATTCAATAACCAATATCTGTGGACATGATAAATTCCTGGATAAATATTTCCAAAATTTTTGTTGCTTGCTGTTATAAAACACCAACACTTACCCATACTTTCAATCACCAATTCACATAATAAACATCCCTTTCGAGAACCTTGTATTGGCATCGTTACCACGTTACGAGCGATCACTTCTCAAAATTTAGCATAAATCTTTTTCACCAGGAAAACATAAAAATTCTTTCCCCGACAGATATCACAAAAAAATAAATAACCCATTCACGTCGTCCTTTTAGAAAAAAAATTCGAAATTGGTATTTAATAATCTTCTACCTTGAACATTGGAAAGTCCCGCGCCAATCACACTTTTAGGTTTAAGACGATTAAATAAGGGCAGTTGTCATACCCCTAATTTGTCCTACCCCTTTATAAGGATCATGTAGCTTACGTATCTCACATCCTTCATGTACATACTACTTAGTAGGTCATTTAACATTGCATGCATCATTAATCCATAAATGGTCATGGGATCAAGGAATTTCTTTTCGGAAACTACACATAAAAAGATTGTTCCGTCAGGCACCAATAACACAAAATTATGTTTTTTCAAGGTTTAAATGTGTTCCACAAATTTCTCAAGCTATCAAATATATATTCAATCAAGACATCATCATGTCAAGTTCTGATGTATTTCAACACACTCTGAATTACGGAGAAATCAGGTGTTTCAGTGAATTTAAAATGGTGCAAATCAGAAACAACGTTTTTGCTGGTTTAAGCTTAGGAATTCGCAACTTTCAATCAGGATACTATTTGAAATGGTTCCTTAGGCTTTGGAATCGTCTCAATATTTTGTTCATTTCATTTGTTCAGACCAAAGGCTAGTTATGTGAAGAAAGTCTCTAAAGAATATGATTTCCCTGAAACGTGTATTTGAATTTAATGGTTGGTTATCTGTTTCTCGGGTGTTCGGAAATTCGTAACTTTCATTTGATTCAGTGTTTTTGGTTGATTCTTAGAGCATTGAGACCGTCTTGATTTTATTATCATTTTTTGTGTTAGATCGAAGGCTAATTTTGTGAAGAAGTTCTTTGAGAATTTTAATTCTTTGAAGACAGTTAATTGTTGGTCCGCTGTTTCGCAGGTAATAAAAAATTCATAACTTCTGATTGGATCACTATTTTGGAGCAGTTCTTGAGGAGTTAAAACCGTCTTAATACCATTTTCAGTTTGTATGTTTGGCTCAGAAGCTGATTCGTTAAAGAAGACCTCCGAATATGCAGATACTTTGAGAAGATACAGTGAAAATACAGTGAAAACGGTGTGCTGAACCGTTATTTTTCAGACGTTCAAAAATTCATAAATTATGCCCGCTTCAATGTTTATTAGTGGTTCTTCGGACGAAAAATCCATCTTGATGTCATATTCATTTCGTATGTTTGGATTGAAGGCCGATTCTTTGAGGAAGATCCCCGGAAATGTGAATTACCAAATATTTTATTATGCTGAATCATATTGTCATTTCACCGCTTCTCGATATTGAAAAAAATCATAACTTCTTTGATTTTTATCGTATCAAGACGATTCTTGTGGCATAATTTCACAAATGATATTGTATACAAGGGGAATCTTCAAAAGAAATTCAAATATGGGTTGTAGAGCACATTTCAAGCTTTCCAAAATGTCCATGAACTCCTTGAGATCATTCTTGAGTAGGGAGAATCGAAGAGATGAAGTTGATGTTTTGTCACTTGAATTATAAGGCATTTTGTGATGAACAAGAATCCAATTTCAAACCTTTGCTGCACAATCTTGTTTTGAAGGCTTCTAAACCTCAAGATCTCTCCATAATCAGAAGATTACACTTGCTTTTGAGCTATTATCCAAGTATTCCAAGAATTATCCAAGCCAATTTGCAATTTTAGGAAGAAAGTTACCATTCCATTCTTGAAAAGTTGCTTTAATCACAAAGCCAACTTGTCTTGATCTTTTAACTTGTTCTTTCTGCACATACAACCCCTATAAACCAAAATCAAGGTGTCTAAGGCCTGAAGAAGCGCATGACATGCTTGTACAATACTTGAGATTTGTCATTTCACTTTTCTTCAAAAGCAAGTTATAGAGCCATAACCCTATAAATCAGAAGCTTGGAGTGATTTTGTGCTCTAATATTTTACATACATATTAACAAGTTTATTGCAAGCTAATACATGATTTCAAGCATCCTAAAACTCACGCAAACACCCTTGCTGCACAAGACTGCTCAAATTGACAGTTTTAAGCCAAAACTCGCCATCTCCATTTCCACTTGTGCATTTTGATTCTTAATCATTCAAACACCTTACATACATCATACACAAGTGATCCAAGCCCCTGTTTCAAGTCTGTAACCCCTCCATCACTATTCACCATTTTCAAACATCAAGCTTGCAAGTTGACTTGAGTAGGGAGATTCATGGACTTTCAAAGCAAAGTAGGAGTTGGAATACACTCAAGGAGATCCAGGCAAGCTAAAAAGATTCTTAGGGAACCTCAAAGCTTGCTCAAACTCCATACATGAATCCATCTGTAAGAGGTAAGTTTTCTAACTTCAATATCTTGATACAAGCATCCTCTGTGCATACATTCTGAAGTAAAAATGTAGATATCATTGCTCTAAAGCTAACCATGTCCATAGTTTTCATTTATATTGACAGTGTGTAGAGAATTTTAGATTTGAACTTTCTGAAAAAATTAAGTTTCAATTTAGGGCTAGCAAAATTAATCTTCATCTTTGACTTTTAGCTTACATAAGTTATATGGTTGGATTCGTGAGGAAAAATAGCACAACTTTCATGTTTGCATTTTCCATTTTTGTTGAGAAATGAATGAGATACAGGTGGTCCTGCTGGCTGAAGGTTGAAGACGAAGTACAGGTCATGGAGACGTTTTACCTTATGTATTTATTCTTTCATTTAAGTTAACGGATGTACAGCCACCCCAGTGGTAAGGCAACGCATGTTATTGGTAGAGGTCATGGGTTTGAACCTCAGCGCTGCCTTTTTGCAATTTTTTTACATCTTTGTCTTTTTTTTGTTCCAGCAAACAAACGCATGGGCCTTCCACTCCTGGGCCTGACCTTTTTTTTCTAACATCGCCCCCCCCCCCCCCCTGTTTCATATTTGCACCCTGGCCCAACTTTATTTTTATTTCTTCTTTTATTATTTTTATTTATTTTCTCAAATATATTTTCTAAATATTAAAAAGATGATAAAAATTCAAAAATGATATTTTACAGTTTGACTTATTTTATTTTATTTTTTTCCATAAATAAAAATATTTTTTATTCTTCATACTTTATTTATTTATTTAAGTAAATCTTATAAATATTGCATTATTTATTTATTTTTCTTCACACCATTTAAAATATATTACTTTAATAAAAAAAAGACTAAAAATATTTTATAATGCTATAAATATTTTCAAGATAAAAAATGCTAAAAAATACTTTCCTTAAATTATTTTCTTTTGATTAATTAATAGAACTAGGCTTTGTTTTAAAAAAAAATTTCAAACTTAAATTAACCATTTTTCTTTATTTTATTAGGTTAAGGTAAAATCCCCTTTTCATAAAAACATCAAACAAAATATTCATTTTCTTCACATTTACCTTCTTGCATATTTAATTCATCTTATACATTATTTATTACAATTCTTGTATAAATTCAATTTCGTTGTAATAGACTAATTAGGGTTTTAATTTCTTGCAATCCCCATTTACAAATTGTGTACCCCCTCCCCAAAGATGTTGTAATAGCGTAGTAACTTTAAATTTCGCAATTTATCGCTTTCATATAACATGCTAGTAACTAGGGTTTGTATGGAAAGACTAAAATCAACACTTAGAAAACCCTAATTCAAGACTAAACCAAGCATGAAAACAATACATTTGCGCACAAGCGCCCCTAGGGTAAAATCCACTTGGTTGCCTTATAAATGGCCATATTACGCATGTAAGTTATCTTAGCAAAAAAAAGTAAATACAATATCATAGTCTCTCGATGACGCTATCTAAGTTTCCTTACAAATGATCTTAGCCCTTCAAAAATAATGCTAAGATACCTTGCAATATTGCTAATCATGGCTATACGATGACCCACGCCCGTCACGTTTACATCCAAAGATAGGGTTACTTACCAAATCAATGGTAAGATAACAATGTCAAAGGAAAAGAAAATTAACAAGAAAGACATTTGAGTAGGTAGATTGCTCCTAATTACTTGCTCCATTTCAAACAAACATCCTTGCTATTTTCAAAACCAACACTGACACTTTCAAACATCTTACAAACATTGAAAACATTTTCAAAAGATTGACATCTTTGTATACATTCTTACAAACAAGAATCATTACAAAGGTTGCCTAAACAATGGCCTCTTTACAAAATACTTTCAAAAACCACACCAAGCATAATTTCAAACAAAAGCAAGTGATCTAGCAAGTAACTAAGAGCCCATGGAAAACCATGGATGAAAAGGGTGCTAATACCTTCCCTTTTCATAATCTACCCCCCGAACTCAAGAAATAATCTCAAAGGTCTTTCCTGTGCTTTTTCACCTTTCCTTTTGGATAAAAGAATAGTCGGTGGCAACTCTTGCTAACCGCAAAATTTGTGATCAAACGCAAAACACCCAAGTAGTTCTTCCACCGTATCACAGAACTGGCGACTCTGTTGGGGACATTACTTAAAAGTGGGGTTACCTTAGGGATATATAACATTTACTTGCTTACATTGTTTGACTTGTATGCTTTACATTATGGTTCTTTTTTTGGGTTTGAATCCTCTACCCGAATTTGGGATACATTATAGGTAAGTAGCAATACATTGTGGAAATTGTGTGGGGTATACCGACATGGTCTAAGAAATAGCTACGTTAGTGCGACATATTTGTAGGTACCGGTAGCCTTTGAGTTAATCAAAGAAAATACGGGGCCGCTGAGTGATGTCATGAAGCACTAATGAACTTTTAGAACCTTTACTTGACCAACTTGGCCATTTAGGATGTAGTGAGATGACCGGATTTGGTGCAATCTGAAGTTGGTAGATACTCGATACTACACTCATTGTGGTTTGGTTTCTTGGGATATTTCGGTCACCATTAAAGAGGCTTGTGCTGAAACAATGACCAAGGAAACAAACAAGTAATATTGAGCTCCTTAGAACCCGATTACTATTACTAGGACAGGTTTGAGCCAACTAAAGTTCAAGAGGGTATTTACCTATAAAACTCCATGCAAGTCTAAACCTAAGGATTTGTTTGTTTTGCTTGTATATGCATACTTGTACATAACATCATGAACATCATATACAGTCACTAACCATTTCAAGGATTTTGGGATTCATCTTTGTTCTTGTTTTGTAGGATATGGATTCACTTCGCAGGAAAACTATTCAAGTCAACCT
This sequence comes from Vicia faba, assembly GCA_948472305.1. Taxonomy (NCBI): domain Eukaryota; kingdom Viridiplantae; phylum Streptophyta; class Magnoliopsida; order Fabales; family Fabaceae; genus Vicia; species Vicia faba. Next base: position 1,095,031,103 of record OX451740.1, on the reverse strand, counting down.
TGTAATGGTCCCTCCACAGCTTAGGGAGTTAGCATCAAGGATTCCTGAGAATTCTCCATTCACCGAAAGACATGGTCGTCTCCTAAACTTGGTTACCTCCAAAACTGATGAAGATATGTTGAAGGTGCTCTTCCAATTCTTTGATCCTCTAAACCATTGCTTCACATTTCCCGATTATCAACTTGTGCCAACTTTGGAAGAATTCTCTCAACTCTTGAGGATTCCCATTCTCAATCACTACCTTTCAACGGTACGGAAAGAGATCCAAAGCCCGAAGAGATGGCTCAAGCTCTACACTTGAAACCATCTGATATCACAACTAATTGGGAGACAAAGAGTGGTGTCAAGGGTTTCCTAGCAAAGTTCTTGTTTGAGAAAGCCCAAATTTTTTGGAATTAGCAAGCTTTTGAGGAAATTATGGCTCTCCTCATCTATGGGATGGTTCTGTTTCCAAACCCCGACCAACTCATAGATGTGAACATCGTCAAAATATTTATGTCTCGTAACCCGGTGCCTACTTTGCTAGGGGACATCCTACATTTTTTTCACACTCGCACTGTGAGGAAAACCGGTATTCTTATGTGTTGCACTCCTCTCTTGGAAATATGGTTTATTTCGCATCTTCCCCAATCTGTATTAAGGAATGAGCAAGGTTCAAGGTGGTCACAAAGGTTGATGACGCTCAAACATTCAAACATTTATTGGTGCTCCAGATCCAAAGAGAATGTTATCATTGTCGACCGTTGTGGAGAATTTCCTATTGTCCCTTTACTTGGAATTAGGGGAGGTATCACCTACAAACCCTGCTTAGCCTTAAGACAGTTTGGTTATGCCCGAAGGGATGGCCGACACGAGATGCTGATTCAAGGTTTGGTATTTGACTACGACAACAACGATCAAGGTCTTCACCAAAGACTTATCCAAGCTTGGAGGATGTTAAACAAGGTAGATAGCAAGACTTTAGGGCATAATAATTTCATCCCTCTTGAGCCTTACCTCAAATGGGTACGAGCTCGTGCTCAGAGTCTTATAATTCCTTACCCCTCCATTCTGCCGGTAATCATTGAGCCTGTCATGGAAGGAGATGTTCCATACACTATCCTACATCCTGACATGCCTACCTCGCTTGAAGACCTACAAAGGGATTTCATACAACTCAAGGGGGAGCGAGGTACTTTTGAAGCCCAATTATACGCAAGCAAGAAGAAGGTTTTGGAGCTCACTAGGCTACTTCATGAGGAGCAGACTCTGAATGCCTACATTGCACCAAAGAGGATGCGCACTACCTTTTTATCTTAGAGTTTCGTGTATTTGTTTTGCCCAAGAAGGCCTTATTATACTCAAGCTTTAATATATTAATATAACGTGTGTTTCCTTTTTGTCTAAAACGAATTTGAATCTTAAAATCCTTAAAATCATTGCATACGCATTTACCATTCATCATAACATAAGCAGGTTTCTTGCAACAATTCTCCTCATCTCTCTACTGTTTATTTCAGTAAGATGGACCTCGAGCAAACGGTGAAAGACCTCCAAGCTCAGAATGCACAATTTCAACAGTTGTTCTTGACCCTAGCCAAAGGACAAGAAGAGTTGAAGACTTTTCTATCTGAGGAGAAGAAAAAGAAGACAAAGAAGGTAACCGGAGTCCTAAACATGGTAAGAAGATTTCATGGGTAGACAAGAAGGACCCTAGACTTTGCAACAACATCCGGTGAGAGAGACAATCAAGATGGGAAAGGCAAAGAAACAATTGCCCCGTCAGAATCAGAAGAGGAAGAGGAAGAAGAAGCCTATTCTGAAGAACAATACCCTTCAGCTGATGACAAGTATAAACATCTTGAAGAGCGGTTGAGTGCAATGGAAATCCAAAAAGTGCCTGGCTTGGACTTTGAGGAATTGGGTTTAGTGTCGAGGATTGTCATTCCTCCGAAATTCAAAGCACCTGTGTTCGCCAAATATGACGGAGTTTCATGCCCTAAAATGAATCTCCGGTCCTATGTGAGGAAAATCCAGCCCCATACCGCTGACAAAGACTTATGGGTACACTTCTTCCAAGACAGTCTGTCTGGAACTCAACTTGATTGATTTTATCAGTTAGAAAGAGCCAACACTCATAACTGAAAAGATCTTTCCGCAGCCTTTTACAAACAATACCAATACAATGCTGATCTTGGGCCTACCCGTACTCAACTCCAGAGTATGGCCTTGGTTTCCAATGAAGGTTTCAAGGACTATGCGCAAAAATGGAGGGACTTGGCTGGAAGAGTTCACCCTCTCCTATCTAAAAGAGAATTAGTGGACATGTTTTTGGGCACCTTGTCTGGTCCCTTCTTCAATCACCTAATTGGGAGTTCATTGGCGGGTTTTACTGAACTGATATTTACCGGATAAAGGGTAGAAGCCGGGATAAAGAGTGGAAAGATTCAAAAAGATACACCCTCTGCTGCTATAAGGAAACCATTTATCAGAAAGAAAGAAGTGGTTGTTGTTTATCCTCAGAGAAATCAAGATAGGGCTGAACACCGTCTAATGGTGGGGGCTGTTATGATTCCTAAACCTGCGTCTGATCAGCAAAGAAACAACTAACCAAGGATGGAAAGACCAGTCAGAAAATTCACCAGAATTAACATGACCCTATCTCAAGTATTGTCGCATATGTTAAGATCCAACCCGGTGACTTTGAAAGAAGCTCCAAAAAACCCTAACACAACATCTCCTCACTATCATCCTAATACCCGCTGCGCATACCACTCTGAGAGTCCCGACCATGACACTAATAACTGTTGGGCTCTAAATAACAAAGTACAAGACCTCATTGAAGCCAAAGAGATTGAATTCGATACGCCCGAAAAGCCAAATGTCATTTCTTCCCCTATGCCCAAACATGGCCATAATACCAATTCCATTGAAGAAGAAATGTTTGTTACTTCAGTTGATAAACTTATGACCCCACTCCTGACTATTAAAGTGAGCTTGTTGAATTCTGGTGTGTTCCCGGGTTGTGATAAAGGCTGTCATTTCTGTTTGTCCTCGCCAACTAGTTGTCCTTTGTTGAAAACAGGCGTTCAGTGCCTAATAGATAACAAATAAATTTTGTTTGAAAAGACTTATGTTCCACCTTTTCCTTTTAAAGATGTTTCTATCATTACCATTTCCGCCAATTCTTCCAGGGTCTCCACCAAAAGACCCGTTAGAATTACATCAGTTCCAAAAGCATCTCCTTTGATAATTACAATGCTCGGACCAATCCTGTATTCGTCCGACAAAACCATACCATGGAATTACGGAGGGGAGGTCTACTACCACGACGTCAATCAAGATTGGGCAGCTATCGAAGATTCAAGTTCCAAGAAAGTCGACTCTGATATCAGTAATAATGCAGGGACTAGCAAGATTACCCGAAGCGGAAGGATATTCTCTCCAAAAATTGCTCCCCCAAAAGCAGTTTCTGGACTCGTAATCACTCCTATTATTGCTGCTCCCCCAAAGGCTATTCCCAATCCTACAATCATCTCCACTAATTCCCCAACCGACAAAGCTGTTACAATCCCTGTTATCATTCCTACTGATACTCATGCTGCCGAGTTAACCGAGACTCGAGGAAAATGTGTTTTGGTTGAGTCTGTCAAGACGAAGACGCAATCATTAGCTATCCCTAAGACCTCCCGGAAAAATATGGAGGAAATTATAAAAATCATAAAAAGAAGCGACTACGATGTAGTTGAACAACTGGGGAAAACTCCATCTAAAATTTCCATGCTGGCTTTACTACTATGTTCTGAGGCGCATGCAAAAGCCTTGGGAAAATTCCTGAAAACTGCCCATGTACCCCAAGAGACATCTGCCGATCAGTTCCAAGACTATGTAGCCAGCTTGACTGCAGATAATGGTCTAGGTTTTTTGGATGCTGATTTAACGCCAAGAGGAAGGAAGCATAATGAGGCATTGCATGTCTCAGTTGAATGTAGGGGCACAACCCTGGCTCATGTTTTGGTGGACACTGGATCAACTCTGAATGTGTTGCCTAAAAAAGCTCTTGATAGGCTTGATTGTGAGGGATTGACATTGAAGCCAAGCAACATAGTAGTAAGGTCTTTTGACGGCTCGAAAAGGATGGTGCATGGGGAAGTGGATATCCCCATAAAGGTTGGAACCCAAACTTTCTATTCAACTTTTTATGTAATGGACATCCGCCTTTCATATTCCTGCTTGCTAGGCCGACCATGGATTCACAATCTCGACGTTGTCGCTTCTACGTTGCACCGAATGCTGAAGTATCTGATTCAAGGGAAGATTATCATCGTTCATGGAGAAGAAGAGTATATGATCAGCCATCTCAATTCCTTCAGATATGTGGAATTAAATGGTGAATTTATTGAAACTCCATTCCAACACTTTGAAGAGGTCCTGCAAGATGTGGCAGTGACTAAGGTTGTTCCCAAGATCACAAGGCCTCCACTCAGGATGTCATCTTTGAAGGATGCAAAGGCAATGATAGAAGAAGGAGATTGCACTATCTGGGGACAACTCCCAGATATCCCATACAAGTCTGACAAGTTTGGCCTAGGTTTCACTTCAAGTACTCAGAAGGATGTACGCCGCGCTCGTGCTGGAGGATCACCCCTGAAGATCAGCAACCGTGAAGTTAACGCGGTAGAGGATGATGAAGATGGTTGCAACCTGGAGGATTGGATCTTCCCAACTGTCAGTGGAGGGCTCAGCAATTGGGAGGCTAGAGATTTTGTCCCGATCACTTTTATCCCATAGTAATTTGTCTTTACATTTTATTGGATCTGTAATATTAAAACAATTCAAACTCTAAAAACCTTGTGTCTTACCCGAGGCACAATGATCCATTTGTAAGGGTTATTATCTCATTTCCATATGACATTAATGAATCATGGAAGTTTTGCATACAAACTTTGTGCTAATTGTTTTTGCTTTTTACATTTTCATTTCTTTCAAAGATAGCTATACCCTTACACACACTCACACTCACAATGCATGTCTATATCCATTCGGGATCCCATGGGTAACGGTTATGCTATGGCTTTCTGTGACTCTAAAAATCTAATGTACCAAGACAAAGACGAAGGCGAGGAAGATTGTGAAGTACCGGGGGAAATTTCTGATTACTACTGCAAGAAGAGAGAACCATTCAGCCTCACGAGGAACCCTTGGACACAACCAACTTTGGTATCAAAGAAGACAAAAAAGAAGTCAAGGTGGGTGCCAATCTAGAACCGAGTGTCAAGGAGAGTCTGATTCAGTTGCTACACGAGTATGTTGAGGTCTTTGCCTGGTCATATGAAGACATGCCGGGACTTGATGCAGATATTGTGGTACATCGTCTGCCTACAAAAGAGGATTATCCACCAGTAAAAGAAAAGGTCAGTCAAATTGACCAGATATGTCAGAGAAGATTAAAGCGGAAGTCATGAAACAATTTAACGCTGGATTCTTGGCCGTCACCTCCTATCCGCAATAGGTTGCTAATGTTGTTCCCGTACCCAAGAAAGACAGAAAAGTATGAATGTGCATGGACTAAAGTGATTTGAATAGGGAAATCCCTAAGGATGATTTCCCACTTCCCTACATTGACATCCTAGTTGACAATACGGCACAACACAAAGTGTTTTCCTCCATGGACAGTTTCTCAGGCTACAACCAAATCAAAATGGCGCCTGAGGACATGGAGAAAACAACATCTGTCACACAGTGGGGCACATTCTGCTACGAGGTGATGCCGTTCAGACTGAAGAATGTCGGGGCAACCTATCAGCGTGCCATGGTAGCTTTATTTCATGACATGATACATCATGAAATAAAGGTCTATGTGGACGACATGATAGCTAGATCTCAAACAGAAGAAGAGCATCTTGATCATATATCTAACTATTTTAGAAAATTCAATGGGTTGTGCGCTGGGGCAGCATGACGAGTCTGGCCGAAAAGAGAACGTTATTTATTACCTGAGCAAAAAGTATACCGACTGTGAAACAAGATATTCACTGCTCAAGAAAACTTGTTGCACTCTGGCATGGGCTACTCGCCGGCTAAGACAGTATATGCTGACCCATACTACCTCGTTGATATCTAAAATGGATCCGATAAAATATATCTTCGAGAAGCCTGCTCTCTCTGGGAGAATAGCAAGATGGCAGATGATCCTCACGAAATATGACATACAATATACTACCCAAAAAGCAATAAAGGGAAGTGTATTAGCTGATCACCTTTCTCACCAAGCTGTAGAAAACTACCAGTCCATGAAGTTTGAATTTCCGGATGAAGACATCATGATGTTAGACGACTGTAAAGAATTGAGGCCATATGACAGACCTGAACAAGGATCCTGATGGACCCTTTTCTTTGATGGGGCATCCAACGCACTTGGCAATGGTATCAGTGTTGCACTCATATCTCCTGAAGGGTGTCATACTCCATTTACAGAAAGACTCTGCTTCAATTGTACAAACAACATGGCGGAATACGAAGCATGCATCTTTGGTCTCAGAGCTGCCATAGACTTGGGGATTAAATCCTTGAATATATTTGGAGATTCAACTTTGGTCATCAGTTAGATCAAAGGGGAATGGGACACCAAACACCCTAAACTTATCCCTTATAAAGGACATGTTTTGGCATTGCTACCATTTTTTGAGAAGATTACTTTCGAGCATTTCCCGCGAGAAGAAAATCAGCTAGCAGACGCACTAGCCACAATGTAATCCATGTTTAAACTTAAATGGGATAACGAGGCTCCCTAGATCACCATTGAACGAATGGATGAACCAGCACACTGTCATGAGATTAATATTGAAGAAGTAGTGGACCATCCTTGGTTTCACGAAGTCAAGAGGTATCTCGAGGCTCAAGAATATCCGGAAGGAGCTTCAATCAACGATAAGAAGTTCTTAAGGATATTCTCTGCAAAATTCTTCCTTAGTAACGACATTCTTTACAAACGCAACCATGACTCTATATTAATTCGGTGCGTAGACAAGGTTGAAGGTGAAAGAATCATGGCTGAATTACATGAAGGCACTTTTGGCACCCATTCCAGTGGGCATACGATGGTGAAGAAAATCCTACGGACAGGCTATTATTGGTCTACCATGGAAGCAAATTGCTATCAACACTCTCGAACCTGCCATAAGTGTCAGATCTATGCTGACAAGGTGCACGTACCTCTGGTTCCTCTGAATGTCTTGACGGCTCCTTGGCCCTTTGCTATGTGGGGGATTCATATGATTGGGGAAATCAAGCCAACAGCCTCCAACAGACATCGCTTCATCTTAGTGGCCATTGACTATTTTACAAAGTGGGTCGAGGAAGCCTCCTTCGCTTCCGTCACCAAGAATGTTGTCGCCCGGTTCATCAAGCAGAACCTCATTTGTCGGTATGGTATCCCAGAGAGGATCATTACTGACAATGGTACAAATCTCAACAACACTATGATCACCGCCTTGTGCGAGCAATTCAAGATCCAACATCATAATTCTTCCCCTTACCGGCCAAAGATGAACGGTGTTGTCGAAGCTGCAAATAAGAACATTAAAAAGATCATACAGAAAATGATAGTCACATACAAAGACTGGCATGCGATGTTACCATTCGCTGTCCACGGGTATCGTACTACAACTCGCACATCGATCATGGAAACACCTTATTCTTTGGTATACGACATGGAAGCTGTCTTGCATATTGAGGTTCAGATCCCCTCTCTAAGAATTATGAAGGATGCAGGTCTAAATGAAGATGATTGGATCCAGACTCAACTTGATTAACTAAACTTAATTGATGAGAAAAGACTTACTGTTGTCTGCCATGGTCAAATGCATCAAAAACGGATGATTAAGGCTTTCAACAAAAAGGTCAGACGATAAGTGTATCAAATTGGAGATCTGGTGATCAAACGTATCATACTGTCGCAAGGTGATCCCAGGGGAAAATGGACTCCTACCTACGAAGGACCATTTTTAATCAAAAACATATTCTCTGGTGGCACAATGATCTTGACCACCATGGATGGCGACGACCTGCCGCACCCTGCGAACATAGACACCTAGGCAAAACAAGGGCATCCCGGCAAACCAAAAAAGGTTCGGGAAAAAATTAGGGATAAAACTAAAAAAAACTATACACCCGGCAAGTTGAAAACCTGAAAGGGCGACTTGGGCAAAAAAGGGTATCCCGGTGGACTGAAAACCCGAAAGGGCGGTCCAGGCAAAAGTTAGGGAATTAAAGCGTATGACTATGTCCCATTGGATCACCTTACAAACAACTTGCAAACTCGACATTTCTGACCAATTCAATCATCTTCGGACAAGGCAACAAATAGACAAGATGCTCAGAGATACAAAGGGTATAGCAGAATAGGAAACCCATGGGATTATTACACATAGCTATCTTTTCTTTGTATTAAAATTTCCATTTTTTACGACGTTATTCTCTTACTAGAATGTTTGTCTCACTATACAAAAATACTTACTCAAAGTCAATACAAAGATATTCCTTTGAAAGTGCAAAACTATCTGTTTTTCTTTACTCTTGTGTTTTGTTTACAAAAACGTCCAATGATTCATTGTTGAACATATGCATTTGAACATAATTACTGTTTACAAATAAACAAAATAAAAGACAATTATTGATGGCTTTAAGAGATAGGGAAATCTTTCTAAGTTATTTTCCCTAAAAATTCCCCGTAGTGTACAGTTTAATCCCCAGCGGAACAAAGCTCCCAAATTATCAGTCCCTGGTAGAAATCATCCAATTTCCCCAGATTCCCGAAATAGATTTTTCAAGCAGTACATGGCATTTCCCTTACAATAAAGTTTATTTCTCTAAACAGAAATTCATCAACACTTAGACTTCAAGACATGAAGACTTACATATCCTCAGCAACATTCAGGGATTTATTCTCCCCAAATCCAACAAGCAAGCACAATAGACTAGCTCACATACGCATACATTGCATCCGCATGTCATAAACATTGATAAAACAAATGCATTATGTGATACGGTGGGAGAACTGACTTGAGGGTTTTGCGTTTGATCGCAAATGTGGCGGTTAGTAAGAGTCGCCACCGACTTTTCTTTTATCCAAAAGGAAAGGTGAAAAAGCACAGGAAAGACCTTTGAGATTATTTCTTGAGTTCGAGGGGTAGATTATGAAAAGGGAAGGTATTAGCACCCTTTTCATCCATGGTTTTCCATGGACTCTTAGTTACTTTCTAGATCACTTGCTCTTGTTTGAAAATGTGCTTTGTGTGGTTTTTGAAAGTATTTTGAAAAGAGGCCATCGTTTGGGCAAACTTTGTAATGATTCTCATTCGTAAGAATGTATACAAAGTGTTGATCTTTTGAAAATGTTTTCAAGTTTGAAAGATGTTTTTGAAAGTGTTGGTGTTTGTATTGAAAATAGCAAGGATGTTTTTGTTTTGAAATGGAGAAAGTAACTAGGAACATTCTACCTACTCAAAAGTCTTTCTTGTTCATTTCCTTTTTACTTTGACGTTGTTATCTTACCATTTATTTGGTAAGTAACCCTATCTTTGGATGTAAAAGGGACGGGCGTGGGTCATCGTATAACCATGATTAGAAATGTTGCAAGGTGTCTTAGCATTCTTTTTTGAGGGACTAAGATCATTTGAAAAGGCAACATAGATAGCGCCATCGAGGGACTATGGTCTTGTGTTCACTTGTTTTTACTAAGATACCTTAGATGCGTAATATGGCCATTTTGTATAACGCAACCAAGTGGAATAACCCTAGGGGTGATTGTGTGCAAGTGTATCATTTTCATACTTGTTTTTGTCTTGAATTAGGGTTTTCTATTTGATTGATTTTATCTTCCCATATACACCCTAATTACTAACATGTTATGTAAAAGCGATAAATTGTGAAATTTAAAGTTACTACGCTATTACAACATTTGTGGGAGGGGGTATACAATTTATGAATGGAGATTGCAATAATATAAACATAATTATCTATTACAACCAAATTGAATATTGTACAAATACTTGAAGAAATATATAAAGTACAAAATGCAAATTGAAAGAAATGATTTTTTTTATGTTTGGATTTTTATATGAAAAAGGTTTTAACTTAAACCTAATTAGAGAAGAATAAATAAATCAAAATTAAATTAACTTAAATTAATTAAGAAAAGAAATTAATTAAGAAAATATATTTGAATAAAATCCTAATTCTATTTAATTGATTAAAAGAAAATAAATTTAAAGAAAAAAAGTATTTTTTTTGTATTTTTTGTCATGAAAATATTATGTGGTATTATGAAATAGTTTTGGTCTTTTTTATATTAAAAAGAAATATATTTAAATAAATAATAATCTAGTTTTAAATTAATTTACAAGGAAATTAGTAAAAGTAAATAAAGTATAATGATCCAAAAAAAAAATTTTATGTGAAAAAATATTGAAATTATGTCAAAATATAAATCTATCTTTTTATGTTTTTTATGATTATTTTTGGTATTTTAGAAAATACATTTAAAAGAAAAAGATATAAATAAATAAATAAAAATAAAATGGACCAATGGTGTCACAACTAAACATAGTGTATGTTAGCAAAAAAAAATAAAAGAATGCTAGGCCCAAAGGCCCAACACCTGCAAACAAAAAGCAAAAATGTCAAAAATATGGAAAAAAGCAAAATGGTCACGCTGGGGCTTGAACCCAAGACCATAGAGTGAACAGACGCGCGCTTTACCATTGGGGTGGCTATACATCCGTTTATATAAACAAAACCATAAATATATAAGGCAAATCAAGTCCTGATGACTTCATCTTCAACCTCTAGCCGGTGTACCTGTAACTTCTTCATTTCTCAACAAAAATGGAAAGTGACAAAATGAAAGTTGTTGCATTCTTCATAACGAATCTAACCATGTAAATGATTAAGGCTGAAAGTCAAAGATAAAAGAGAATTTCTCTGGCCCTAATTTAAACCCTAAAATTTTTAGAAACTTCAATTCTAAAATTCTCTAAGCTCAGGCCATATAAATGCAAACTATGGATATGTACAAATTCGTGGCAATGAGGTCTACATCTTATCTTCACAAATGCAAGCCTAAAAATGCCTAAGTAATGAGATAGAAGTTCAAGAAAAATACCTCAAAACTGGAAATCGTGAAATGAAAATGAGCTTGTTTCAGGCAGTGCTGATGATCAGGTTAGCTTCCTTGGACCTCTAGGAAGCTAATGCAATGGCTGGCTTGAGCTGAGGATGGCTAGAACGGTCTGGAGAAGTCCAACTGTGATGCTCTATTTTGGTTATGGGAGACAGGGAAAAATGGTGTTACAGAAATGAAACAGGAACAAGGATGAGTTACTCTTGATGCAAGGAAGCTTTAGAAACTAAAAGGCCAAGAAACACATGAGGGAAATGTGAGTTTGGTATGTAAAGTCATAACTTGCACAACAATGGTGTTTTGGAACAATTTCTGTCTAGAGGGAGATTGAGTGAGTTTTAGGGGCTTCTTGCTCGTGTTTCAACTTGCAAATAGTGTTTCTACTTATACGCAAGAGGTTTTGAGGCTTGTATCAACTCAGAATTTGAATTTGCATCCTTAAGCCAAACATGTGATTTTTTGAGAAAAATAAGTTTCAATGTTTATGTACTTGCTAAGTTAGAGTGTTTAAGCTTTAAACACTCTTTCTTCTGACTTTGTAGGTGAAGTGTGATCAGAGAGAACAAGTTAGAGGCTCAAGAGTGGGCTTTATGCAAAAAGCTTGCTTTACAAGAATGGTATTGTTAGCTTTCTTCCCAAAATGGCAATGTGGATTGGATAAAGCTTAAATCACTTGGATTATAGATCAAAAGTTTGTGTAATCCATTAATTATGGAGTGATAAACAAGTTTGAGTCCTGTAAAGCAAAGATCATGCAGCCTAACATTGATTTGCATTAGTGTTCATCATGAAAATGACCTATAATTCAAGTGACAAAACACCAACTTCATCTCTTCGATTCTCCATACTCAAGAATGATCTCAAGGAGTTCTTGGAAATTTTGGAAAGCTTGAAATGTTCTATACAACTCATCTTTAAATTGATTTTGAATATTACCCTTGGAACCATGTGAAAAATTGCCATGAAGTTAGGTCAAAAATCTGCCTAACTAGGGCAAAATTTCACTAAGTTATTTTTAGTTCATGAGCATATATTCACAAAATTATATCTTCAGATCCAAGCATTTTTAGGAGAAATTGTGTGAATAAAAGTTGTATATTTTATTTAGATCTACAACTTTCATGTTGGAAGTTTCTCTTGAGTCATCTTGCATCATGGTGACAATTTGGATCAAAGTTATGAAAAAATAAGAAATTTTCTATACTTAGAAAAATTTCTAAGTTAAGAAATTTCATCTTTTCAAAACAAAATCTTGAATCCTTGATTTCTTGATGAACAAGTTTCATATTTTGACATGTTTTGATGAATTATGATCTTTGGCACTTGAATTTGACCAAAAAGTCAAAGTTTGACTTTTCAGTATACAATTGACTTTTGATCAGTTGACTGCAAAATTCATCTGTCAATCCAATGGACTTGCAATGTTTTGAATCATGTCATTAGGTCAAAATTATGTAATTGGACTCTTGATATCATGCTTTAAACCAATTGATCATTTTCTAGGTCAAAAATCATAAATTTCCCATTACCAGTCAAAACCCTAATTTTGACCATTTTGCCCTTTTGGAGATTTGATCAAATTTCTTGAGGAATTGTGATCCAAACTTGATCAAATGATACATATGGGTCTAAAATGTTGACGTGGATCAAAAATTATGAAGTTTGAATGTAAATTGGCTATGGTTGACTTTTTCCCTAATTCAGTTGGTTTTTAGGTCAACTGTTCAATTAACTAACCAAAAGTGTGATCCAAGGCTTTAAACTTGACATGAGTAATCTTGGGGATCCATAATGATCCTTGAAAGTCAAATGAAGCATTGATAGTCCAAAAATCCTTGTGAAAATTCAAACCCTAATTTTGGTCATCAGTGCATGAGGAGGTGTCTTGAGCTGATCAAACCCTAGGGCAGTCTTGAGCCCAAGGAGATCTTGTGAGAAAATTCTTGATAAGTGAGAGGGAAAATTTCGGGGTACAACAGCTGCCCCTGTTCAATCTTCTTAAACCTGAAGAGTTAGATTGGCGATTTTTGTCATTTGTGACTCGAAGGTGGAAGATGATTAGACACTACAGTGCCCAAAAATTTGCACTCGACGATATGATGGTTGGGGGAATGGGATTAAAGATGCCATTTGGAGAGGTGATGGAAACTTGTTTGAGATGGGCTCGTAGATGCCATCCAAGAATGATTGTTGAATTGTAATTTGTAAGCTGAAAGAATGAGTATTAGAATGGCGTCCGCGTCTGGAGCGTATCTGAACTGTATCTGAAAGTTGACTCTGAATGAGTATCAGAATGGCATCCATGTCTGGAGCGTATCTGAACTGTATCTGAAATTTGAATATGAATGAGTATCGGAATGGCACCCGTGTCTGGAGCATATCTGAACTGTATCCGAAATTTGAATCTAAATGAGTATCAGAATGGCTCCCATGTCCGGAGCGTATCTGAACTATATCTGAAAGTTGAATCTGAATGAGTATCAGAATGGCATCTGCGTCTGGAGCGTATCTGAATTGTATCTGAAAACTTTGAACGTTGTTAATGGTAGCTTTTAATGTTATCCTGAAAAGGGTAAAAGGTTAGTTAAAATGCAAGGTCATGTTGCTTGAAATGTATGATGTAATGCATTTGCTTTATCAATGTTCATGATATATGGATGCAATGTATGCGTATATGAGCTAATTTGTTGCGCTGCTGTTGGATTGGGGAAAATAAATCTCTTATTGCTGCTTTACATATGTAAGTATTCATGTTTTGAAGTCGAAGTATAAATGAATTTATGTCAAGAGAAATAAGCTCTGTTGTAAGGGAAATGTCGTGTGTTGCATAAAAACTTGTTTGGAGAAATTTGGATGATTTCTACCTGGGGTTGATAAATGGGAGCTTTGTTCCGCTGGGGGATTAAACGACATATTGCGGGAGATTATTTTATGGAATAGCCTAGAGGTTTTTCCCTATCCCTTCCACCTATCAGTAATTTCCTCTGGTTGTTTTGTTTATTTGTAAACAATAATTATGTTTAAATGCATATGTTCAATAATGAATCATCGGACGTTTTTGTAAACAAAATACAAGCGTAAAGAAAAAACAAATAGTTTTTGCACTTTCAAATAGATATTTTTGTATTGACTTTGAGTAAGTATTTTTGTACAAGGGGATAAACATTCTAGTAAGAGAATGTTGTCATAAAAAAATGAAAATTTTGATACAAATAAAAGTGAATTGATCAGAACCTCTGAGTTCGTCAGTGGAAGCCAAAGGTTGTCCGTAAAGTGATCCAATAGGACATAATCATATGCTTTAATTCCCTAACTTTTTCCTGGACCGCCCTTTCGGGTTTTCAGTCCACCGGGAAACCCTTTTTTGCCCAAGTCGCCCTTTCGGGTTTTCAACTTGCCGGGTGTACAGGTTTTTTTGTTTTATCCCTAATTTTTTACCCGAACCTTCTTGGTTCGCTGGGACGCCCTTGTTTTTCCTAGGTACGTCAACCTAGCAGGTCTCTTATGTGTAGTATCTTTTGATTATGGCTGCGTTCGCAAGATGCAGCAGGTTGTCACCATCCATGGTGGTCAAGATCATTGCCCCACCAGAGAAAATGTTTTTGATTACAAATGATACTTCGTATGTAGGAATCCATTTTCCCCTGGGATCACCTTGTGGAAGTATGGTGCGTTTGATCACTAAATCCCCAACTTGATACACTTGGCGTCTGACTTACTTGTTGAAAGCCTTGATCATCCATTTTTTATACATTTGACCATGGAAAAGAGTAGTAAGTCTCTTCTCACCAATCAAGTTCAGCTGATCAAGTCGAGTCTGGATCCAATCGTCTTTGTTAAACCTGGAATCCTTCATAATCCTTAGAGATAGGATCTGAACCTCGATAGGCAAGACAACCTCCTTGCTGTAAACTAGAGAATAGGGTGTTGCCCCGGTTGATGTGCGAGCTGCGGTATGATACCCGTGGAGAGCGAATGGTAGCATCTCATGCCAGTCTTTGTATGTGACTGTCATTTTCTATATAATATTTTTAATGTTCTTATTTGCATCTTCGGCGAAACCATTCATCTTTGTCCGGTAAGGAGAAGAATTGTGATGCCGAATCTTGAATTCCTCACACAAGGCGGTGATCATAGTGTTGTTGAGATTTGTACCATTGTCAGTGATGATCCTTTCTGGGATACCATACCGGTAAATGAGATTTTTCTTGATGAAATGGGAAACAACATTCTTGGTAACAGAGGCGAAAGAGGCTGCTTCAACCCACTTTGTAAAATAGTCAATGGCCACTAGGATGAAGAGGTGTCCATTGGAGGCGGTTGGCTTGATTTCCCCAATCATATCAATCCCCCACATAGCCAAGGGCCAAGGAGTCGTCAAGACATTCAGAGGAACCGGAGGTACGTGCACCTTGTCAGCATAAATTTGACACTTATGGCAGGTTCGAGAGTGTTGATAACAATCTGCTTCCATGGTAGACCAGTAATAGCCTTCCCGTAGGATTTTCTTCGCCATCGTATGCCAACTGGAATGGGTGCCAAAAGTGCCTTCATGCAATTCAGCCATAATCCTTTCAGCTTCAACCTTATCTACGCACCGGAGTAACACAAAGTCATGATTGCGTTTGTACAGGATGTCGTTACTAAGGAAGAATTTAGCATAGATTCTCCTTAAGAATTTATTATCATTGACTGAAGCTCCTTCTGGATATTCTTGAGCCTCAAGATACTTTTTGACTTCGTGAAACCAAGGCTGGTTTACCACCTCTTCAGTATTAATCTCGTGACAGTGTGTTGGTTCATCCATTCATTAAATTATGATCTAGGGAGCCTCGTTATCCCAATTGAGTTTAAACATAGATGACATTGTGGCTAGTGCGTCTGCTAGCTGATTTTCTTCTCGCGGGAAATGTTCGAAGGTAATCTTCTCAAAATGTGGTAGCAATGTCAAAACATGTTCTTTATAAGGGATAAGGTTGGGGTGTTTGGTGTCCCATTCCCCTTTGATCTGACTGATGACCAAGGCTGAATCTCCGAACACATCCAATGATTTGATCCCCAAGTCTATGGCAGCTCTAAGACCAAAGATGCACGCTTCGTACACTGCCATGTTATTTGTACAATTGAAGCAGAGTCTTGCGATAAAGGGAGTATGAAACCCTTTAGGAGATATGAGTACAACACCGATTCCATTTCTAAGTGCTTTGGATGCTCCATCAAAGAACAAGGTCCATCGGGATCCTTGTTCAGGTCCGTCATATGGCCTGAATTCTTCACAGTTGTCTAATGTCATGATGTCTTCATCCGGAAGTTCAAATTTCATGGACTGGTAGTCTTCTACAGTTTGGTGAGCAATGGATCGGCTAATACACTCCCCTTTATTGCTTTATGGGTAGTATATTGTATGTCATATTCTGTCAAAATCATCTGCCACCTCGCTATTCTCCCAGAAAGAGCAGGCTTCTCGAAGATGTATTTTATCGGATCCATTTTAGATATCAGTAGGGTAGTATGAGTTAGCATATACTGTCTTAGCCGGCGAGCAGCCCATGCCAGAGCGCAGCAAGTTTTCTCGAGCAGTGAATATCTGGTTTCACAGTCGGTAAACTTTTTGCTCAGGTAATAAATAGCGTGCTCTTTTCAGCCAGACTCGTCATGCTGCCCCAATACACACCCCATTGAATTTTCTAAAACAGTTATATACATGATTAATGGTCTTCCCTCGACTGGTTGCATCAACACAGGAGGCTCTTGTAAGTATTATTTGATTTTGTCAAAAGCAACTTGGCATTCATTATTCCATTTGACTACTTGATCTTTCTTCAATAGTTTGAAGATTGGCTCACAAGTAGCTGTCGGGTGAGAAATGAATCTAGCAATATAGTTCAAACATCCCAAGAATCCCCTGACTTCCTTTTCAATACGAGGAGCAGGCATCTCTTGTATTGCTTTAACTTTGGCAGGATCGACCTTGATACCTTTGTTGTTGACGACAAAGCCTAGGAGTTTACCATACCGTACTCCAAACATGCATTTGTTTGGATTCAACCTCAGCTTGTACTTCTTCAGTCTCTCAAACAGTTTTTGTAAGTGATCAAGATGCTCTACTTCTGTTTGTGATTTGGCTATCATATCGTCCACGTAGACCTCTATTTCATGATGTATCATGTCATGAAATAAAGCTACCATGGCACGCTGATAGGTTGCCCCAACATTCTTCAGTCTGAATGGCATCACCTTGTAGCAGAATATGCCCCACTGCATGACAAATCTTGTTTTCTCCATGTCCTCAGGTGCCATTTTGATATGGTTGTAACCTGAGAATCCGTCCATGAAGGAAAACACTTTGTGTTATGTTGTATTGTCAACTAGAATATCAATGTGGGGAGTGGAAAATCATCCTTAGGTCTCGCCCTATTCAAATCTTTGTAGTCCACACACATTCACACTTTTCCGTCTTTTTTGGGTACGGGAACAATATTGGCCACCCATTGAGGGTAAGCGGTGACACCCAAAAATTCAGCGTTGAATTGCTTCGTGAGTTCTGCTTTAATCATTTCTGACATGTCAGGTCTCATGCGGCGAACTTTTTTCTTTACTGGCAGACAATCTTCTCTTGTAGGCAGACGATGTACCACAATGTCTGCATCAAGTCCCGACATGTCTTTATACGACCAGGCAAAGACTTCAACATAATCGTGTAATAACTGAATCAGACGCTCCTTGACACTGGGTTCCATATTGGCACCCACCTTGACCTCTTTTTTGTCTTCTTCGGTACATAGGTTGATTGTATCCACGGGTTTCTCGTGAGGCTGGATGGTCCTTTCTTCTTGTTGTAGCAATCTGGCAAGTTCCCCTGGTACTTCACAATCTTCCTCACCTTCGTCTTCGGCTTGGTAGATTAGATTCTCAGAGTCACAAAAGGCCATAGCAGTATTGTTACCCATGGGATCCTAAATGGATGTATACTTGCATTGTGAGTGTGGGTGTGTGTAAGGGTATAACTATCTTTGAAAGAAAATAAAAATGTAAAAGAAAAACAATGAGCACAAAAGTTTGTATGCGAAAACGTCCATGATTCATTGATGTCATATGAAAATGAGATAATAACCCTTACAAATGGACCATTGTGCCTCGGGTAAGACACAAGGTTTTAAGAGTGCAAATTGTTTTAATATTATAGATCCAACAAAATGTAAAGACAAATTACTGTGGGATAAAAGTGATCGGGATAAAATCTCTAGCCTCCTAATTGCTGAGCCCTCCATTAATAGTCGGGAATATCCAGTCCTCCCAATTGCAACCATCTTCACCATCTTCTACCGCGTTGACTTTACGGTTGCTGATCTTCAAGGGTGGTCCTCCCGCACGGGCACGACGTACAGCTTTTTGAGCACTTGAAGTGAAACCTAGGCCAAACTTGTCAGACTTATATGGGATATCTGGGAGTTGTCCCCAGATACTGCACCCTCCTTCTTCTACCACTGCTTTGGCGTCTTTCAGCGATGACATCCGGAGTGGAGGCCTTGTAACCTTGGGAACCTGAGACACAGCCTTGGTCACTGCCATATCTTGCGAGACCTCTTCAAAGTGTTGAAATGGAGTTTCAATAAATTCGCCATATAATTCCATATATCTGAAGGAATTGAGATGGCTAATCATGTATTCTTCCTCTCCATGAACGGTGATAATCTTCCCTTGAACAAGATACTTCAGCATTTGGTGCAACATAGAAGTAACAGCGCCAGCATTGTGGATCCATGGTCGTCCTAGCAAGCAGGAGTATGAAGGGCGGATGTCTATTACATAAAAAGTTGAATTGAAAGTTTGGGTTCCAACCTTTATGGGGATGTCCACTTCCCCATGCACCATCCTCTTCGAGCCGTTAAAAGCCCTTACTATTATGTTGCTTAGCTTTAATGTTAGTCCCTCGCAGTCAAGTCTATAAAGAGCCTTTTTGGGTAATACATTCAGAGATGAGCCAGTGTCCACCAAAACATGAGCCAAGTTTGTGCTCCTACATTCAACCGAGACGTGCAATGCCTCATTATGCTTCCTTCCCCTTGGTGTTAGATCAACATCCAAAAAACCTAGGCCATTATCTGATGTCAAGCTGGCTACGCAGTCTTAGAATTTATCAGCAGACGACTCTTGAGGTACATGGGTGATTTTTAAGAACTTTACCAAGTCTTTTGCATGCGCCTCAGAACATAGTAGTAATGCTAGCATGGAGATTTTAGAGGGAGTATGCCCCAGTTGTTCAACTACATCGTAGTCGCTCCTCTTTATAATTTTTAGGATCTCCTCCATTTCTTTCTTGAAGGTCTCAGGGATAGTTAATGACTGAGCCTTCATCCGGACAGGCTCATCCATAATACTTTTTCCTCGAGTCTCGACAACGGGAATGTCAGTAGGAATGATAACATGGATTGTAACAGCTTCGTCAATATGAGTACTTGCAGAGATGATTATGGGTGTGGGAGTAACCTTTGGAGCAGCCACAGGGATGATTACGGGTCCAGAAATAGCCTTTGGGGGAGCAATTTCTGGAGAGAAGATCCTACTGCTTCGGGTAATCTTACTAGTTCCTGCAATATTACTGACATCAGAATCTTCTTTCTCGGAATTTATCTCTTCGGTGGCTGACCATTATTGCTTGATACCTTGGTAGTAGACGTCTCCTCCATAATTCCACGACACAGTTTTGTCTGATTCATATGGGACTGGTCCATGCATTGTGATTATTAAAGGAGTTTCTTTCGAAACTGATGTAATTCTAATGGGTATTTTGGTGGAGACCTTATAAGAATTGGCGGAAATGGTAATGATAGAAACATCTTCAAAAGGAACAAGTGGAACAGAAGTCTTCTCGAATAAAATCTCTTTGTCATCTATTAGGCACTGAACGCCTGCTTTCAACAAAGGACAGCTAGTTGTTGAGGATAAATAGAAATGGAAATCTTCATCACAGCCCGGGAACTGTTGGCTCCTAAATTCGACACCCTTGTTTTTATTAATATCAGCCATTAAAGCTGAAGGATGGTTTTGATCAGCTGGGTCTGTCGAAATGCTCATCAGAAGATGGCAATGTACTTAGAGAAATTCTGCCAAGGAAGAATCTTGTTGCCTTCGACGTCGAAGGTGCTTCTCGACGAAGGTGTTCGATTGCTCAGAGTGGAACGGTTTGAGATTCAAACGTTTGGAGGGAAAACGGTTCCCAGCGGTTACCAATTGCAACGTGCCAAGATCTGGAGCGTCGAACGCTGTGAACGTGCCAAGTGGAGTCATCTCGAAGCAGTATAACTGCCCGACGGTTACTTGGGATGTGTTTAGTATAAATATTAGTAGTTCACGCAGTTTTTCGCGTGTGTTCACAATTATATACAAGTCACTCATATAGATTCGAGTACCCAGCGTGAGAGAAAGAATTGTTGAGAATGTATGTGTGAAACACCACTTTAATTAATCAAAGTCATTTATTTTCCAGAAACTTTACTTGTTTTCTCCTTTACTTTTCCCGTCGAAGCCTTTCATTTCAAGCCTTTCTTTTATTCTTCATGCAATTTACATAAAGCTTCTTTATTTTCTTGTCATTTAACCATTATCAAACTTAGTCAAAACCCCAAAATCAACCATGTCTTAGGATCAATCTGATCGATCCTGCGAGTCACCAAATAAGTAACCTTTTGGAAGATCAGCGGTTGTTTACCAATTCCCACGGTAAACAAATTGGCACACCCGGTGGGACTTTGTGTTGATTTTGAAGTTTAACCTTTTCATACAAAATATCATCTTTTTCGAGAAGTATTGCATGTTATTGAGAAGTGGTAGAATATATACTAACAATACCAATACTGCCAGAGGAAGAGAAGCAATGGCGAATCCGCCAAACAATAACAAAATCCCACAAACGAATGTGGGAACAACGGTTATCCCAACCGTAAGTGAAGCGATAACCGCTGGTTCAACACCAGCAGTAACGGTCACAACAACGGGGCCATTACCTCCGTTCACAGGCCCCAGAGTGCCTTTAGGAACTCCCCCACCAAGGGGAAATCCAGGAACAAGGCCTTATGTTCCCCCAGGATTTATGACAGGCGGTCAAAATCGAGAACCACTCTATGGCATGCCAACGTCTGAATTGGCTAGCCTGACGAACGTTGCGTCCACTTTTTCAGACCCTTTAGTGAGTGCCTCTTCGCCACTCCAAGGTTCTGGAGTAGGTATGGCGAACAGAAATAGGACCCAACTCTTAGGAGGAACGTCCCAAGTAGCACATGGCCTTACAAATGCCTCGACAGCAGTCTTGAGGCAACAAATGGACGAAAGCAACCATGATATGGTTCAAATGTTGGCACAAACTTTAAGTACAGTGTTGAACCCTCTAATACAAAACACCACCCAATCGAATCAGCAGATGACAACGCAAATGACGCGTTTGGCTGATTTCTTTGGAGTACCCCAACCTATTCGACAGCCCCAAAGGGCGCAAATAAGGGGAAACCAAGGTATACTCTTAGAGGAAGAAACCACTATCAACCAAGTCCAGCAGCCTGTCGAAGAAAACCTTAGGGCACGATTGGAGCAGCCTGTCGAAGAACCTAGGGTTATAGCCCCAGAGGTAAGGTTAGTTAACAGAAACCAAAATGCTGATGAAGTGGTTCAGCATATCCAATACCAAAATATGGGTTTGGAAAATAATCTGGCAGCCATGATCGAGAGAATCATGACTCAAAATGGGATGAACATGGGCTTTCGTAGGCCCAATTTCACATCCCCACTGTCAGAATACGCGTTACAAACAGACTTACCTCCTAGATGTAAAGTCCCTAAGTTCACTAAATTCTCTGGGGACACGACAGAATCTACTGTCGAACATGCGGCGAGATACTTAATCGAAGCAGGAGATATTTCAAACAACGAAAACCTGAGGATTAAGTACTTCCTAAGTTCTTTAACAAAGAACGCTTTTACTTGGTTTACAACTCTCCCCCCCAATTCGATCCATCATTGGACCTAGTTGGAGAGATTGTTCCATGAGCAATTCTACATGGGACAAACCAAGATAAGCCTGAAAGAATTGGCCAGTGTAAAGAGACGTTTCACTGAACCTATAGACGAATATCTGAATAGGTTTAGGTTGCTCAAAGCAAGATGCTTTACACAAGTGCCAGAACATGAGTTAGTCGAAATAGCCGCAGCCGGTTTAGATTATTCCATTAGGAAGAAGTTAGACACTCAATACCTGAGAGACATGGCCCAATTGGCCGATAGAGTTCGACAGGTAGAACGCCTCAAAGCTGAGAAAGCCAAGGCAACGAAAACTCATAAAAGAGAGAGGATAGCGTATGTCGAGATGGATGACGAAGATCTAGAAACCTTCGACGAAACTATAACCGTCGAAGAAGGCGAGATCGATTTAGCGGAACTAAAACAAGGGCCACCATACTCTTGCAAACTGTTAGTCCCCTCAAGTGGGAAAATTCCCACGGGTCAAGAAAGGACCAACGATAGGTTCCCCAAAAAGACTTATAGTTTTGATATTACAAAATGTGATGAAATCTTTGACTTGCTTGTAAAAGATGGCCAAATGATAGTACCCCCAGGGGTAAAAGTGCCTCCTCTTGATCAAAGAAAGAAGAGAGGCTTTTGTAAATATCATAATTTTCTGGGCCATAAAACGTCTCAATATTTTCTTTTCAGGAATCTTGTGCAAGACGCTATCGAAGAAGGGAGGTTGAAGTTTGCTGACAAGACCCCCATGACTGTGGACTCTAACCCGTTGCAGGCTGAAGCCCATTATGCTGAACCGTCAGAGGTGAACGTGATCGAGGCATCCAGAAGCCAGTCGAAGAGGCCAGGAATCACAATGGTCGAAGTCTCAAAGGACCATGTCAACATGCCAATCTTTGGCAGTTTTTCTGGGAATCTATCCAGAAAGACAATTGAAGCGGTCCAAAAGGCGGTCGAAAGCCCAAAGCTGGAGACAGTTGGAGCCCAAAAATCTGGAACAAAACCCAGTTCTCACTTGGCTGCAGTTCAAGGCCAGACAGAGGACTTGGAGATTCAAATGAAGCAGTTGACTCTTGCCACCAAAGAAACCATGAATGTCAACATGGTCGAAGTCTCTGAACCAAAAGCATCAAAGGAGGCCATGAGGCAAGAACAAGCCAACAAAACTGCTTTCCCTCGGGAAAATGAAAATCTGGCAGATTTCCTGCAAAGATGCCAGAAAAAGAAGTCAGAAGTGATGTTGTGTCCTCGATGCAGTTCAATCTTCGACAAAAAAGCTGCTGAACATATTCAAGGTGTAAGAGCAGCAAACAGGAAAAGGGAAAGTGTTGATACTCGACATGACCCCAGAAGAACCTACCAAAAAGGTTCAAATCAAGAAAAGAGGCCACTGACTTTCAGGCCTCCGATTAATGTGCCAGTAGATACATGGTACAAAACATCTGGTCGAAAGAGACCAAGCGAGGAAAGATGGCACTCCTTCGAAGTTCCAAGAGGTTCGTCTTTAACGCATAAGAAAGAGCCTCAGGTTGCTACCCCTAAAGTGACACAGGTATCAAGCAACTACAAAGGGAAAAATCCCATGTCTCGATCTCAATGGAGGAGATACCAGAGGCGACGAAAAGCTGAGAGGGAAGCTGCTAATGAACCAAAGGCAGAATCCAGTTCAAATGTTCCTCAGAGAAAGCAAAGGAAACCTCTGGAAAGACAACCAGTAACCAATAGGCTAGTTTGGCCTAACCAGGGTGAAGTTGATAACGATGATGGTTCTGAGTCGGATGACACCTTAGATATCATGGTGAACATAGTCTCAGTTCTGCCCAGGGAGTTCAACCGCCAAGTCGAGGTCGAAACAAGCGATTGGGAAGTGGAGCAAGAAATGGCCAAACATAGGCCAGTGTGCTATTTCGTCATGGATAATGGCGCTACTGAAGAGCAGAATGGGTTCTTCGAACCACCTACAGAGGCGATGAAAAATCACCTCAAGCCTTTATTTATAAGGGCTAAACTCGAAGAAACCACAGAAAATAAAATCTTGGTAGATTGTGGGGCAACCATCAACATCATCCCTCACTTTATGCTAAGAAAAATAGGCAAAAGTGATGAGAATATCAAGCCTCACAACATGGTCCGGTCGAATTATGAAGGCGGCATAGGGACCACTATGGGTGTGATCCAACTGGACATCAAGGTGGGATCTATCCTTCGACCAACTATGTTTATGGTCATATCGGCCAAACCTAACTATAATCTTTTGTTGGGCCGTGAATGGATTCATGGTGTTGGAGCTGTACCATCATCAATGCACCAGAGGTTGCTACTATGGTGTCCTGATGGAATGGTCGAAAACATAGAAGCGGACCAAAGCTATTACCTGGGCGAAGTAAATCACCTAGGGCTGGCAGACTTCGACAAGAACCTGGCTCACATTGGGCCATGCCCAACACCTGACTTCGACTTGGCGCCAGCGCCAAATACTTTTTGTTCCATATACCTGCACCCTGAGCATGGTTTTCAATGGGACAGAGAAGACTTGTCCCACATTGACTTTAGTGGGTTAACTGATATCCAACCAACTGGTTGGGGAAGTGAATTCAGTGACAATGACTGAGTCATAATCATTGCAGCGAATTTCGGCTTACGTAGCCGAAACAAAGATGATAACGACTCTCGAAGCCGAAGTAAAATATATGGCCACACAGGCCAATGATCAACAGTTATCTTCTACAGGTCCTGGAAAGGACTTCGATCCAGAGCCTCCTGATATCATGCCAGATGGGATGCAGGAACAAAGGCTCGACTCCATCTATGACGATGAGCCTTTAGGATTCGAAAAGGACCCCTTAGCAAATAACATCAAGATGCTAGCGCAGGATCCTTTAGAAGAAATCAACTTGGGCGAAGGGTTAGAGAAAAAGCCAACTTACATTAGCGCAAAGATCGACCCAGAACTCAGGTTGGAAGTAATCCATTTGTTAAAAGAGTTCAAGGACTATTTTGCATGGGATTACGACGAAATGCCTGGTCTCGACAGAGGATTGGTAGAACTTCAGTTGCCAATCAAACCTGGGAAGAAGCCAATCAAGCAAAGTCCAAGACGCTTCGCTCCAGAAATACTGTCGAAGATCAAAACGGAAGTCGAAAGACTGCTGAAGTGCAAATTCATACGCGTTACGAGGTATGTCGAATGGATTGCAAACATTGTGCCAGTGATTAAGAAAAATGGTACATTGAGGGTGTGCATAGATTTCAGAGATTTGAATGCTGCTACACCCAAAGATGAATATCCTATGCCTGTGGCGGAAATGCTAGTCGATTCTGCCGCTGTCTACGAGTACCTGAGTATGCTCAATGGTTATTCAGGATATAATCAAATATTCATTGCTGAAGAAGATGTGTCGAAAACAGCTTTTCGATGCCCTGGGGCTTTAGGCACTTACGAATGGGTAGTGATGCCTTTTGGCCTAAAGAACGCTGGGGCAACATATCAGCGAGCAATGAATTCTATCTTCCATGATTTTATTAACACTTTTATGCAAGTATATATTGATGACATTGTTATAAAATCTATTTCCAGGAAGAACCATATAGATCACCTTCGACAATCATTCGAAAGAATGAGAGAACATGGTCTTAAGATGAACCCTTTGAAGTGTGCATTCTGTGTGAAAGCTGGAGATTTCTTGGGCTTCGTTGTCCACAAGAAAGGGATCGAAATCAACCAGAACAAGACGAAGGCAATTCTGGAAGCGAAAGCGCCATCGAACAAAAAGGAACTGCAATCTCTGTTAGGCAAGATAAATTTCTTAAGGAGATTCATATCTAACCTAAGTGGGAAAGCTCAAGCCTTTTCACCCTTACTTCGATTGAACAAAGAGGGATTCGAATGGGGGCAAGAGCAACAAGAAGCCTTCGACAAAATCAAAGGGTACCTCACAAAGCCACCTATTTTGGTGCCTCCTTGTAGCAACAGGAGTATGAGATTGTACATAGCTGCATCCGACAAAACTTTGGGAAGCATGTTAGCCCAAGAAGATGAAAATGGAGTCGAAAGACCCATTTACTATCTTAGTAGAGTTTTGAACGATGCAGAAACTAGATATAGCGAAGTTGAAAAATTGTGTATGTCTGTATTTCTCTTGTACAAAGCTCAAACAATATATAAAACCAGTTGATGTGTATGTTTCGTCTCATTTTGATGTTTTCAAGTACATGTTGTCGAAACCCATCTTGCACAATCGAATTGGCAAGTGGGCACTAGCATTAACTGAATACTCTTTGACCTTTATGCCTCTTAAGGCAGTGAAAGGACAAGTGGTGGCAGACTTTATAATCGACCACTCAATTCAAGTTGAGAGTATTAATTATGTGGAGATAGAGCCTTGGAAATTCTACTTCGATGGTTCCAGCCATAAAGATGGAACAGGAGTAGGAGTCTTGATTATTTCTCCAGAAAAAATTCCAACAACATTCAAGTACAAGATATCAGGTTCTTGTTCGAACAATGAGGCTGAGTATGAAGCTCTAATTACTGGCCTTGAGATATTGTTGGAATTGGGGGCAACTCGAGTCGAAATAATGGGAGACTCAGAGTTAGTCATTAAGCAAGTCACAAAAGAATATAAATGCATAAGAGAAAATCTCATTATGTACTTTGTGATAGCAAATCAGCAAATCGTTTATTGAAAAAATTTGAAATGGTCAACATTCGACACATACCCAGATTGGAAAATCAAATAGCCAACGATTTGGCACAAATTGCATCTGGGTACAAAATTTCAAAAACGAGATTACAAAGAGCAATCGAAGTTCGAGAAAAGATAAAAGCAACTTGTCTGTCACCAACAGACTTGGAATCGACAAGACTAGGGTATGCTGATCAAAGTAACTTCGAAATTTCGTTCATAGACAATTTGTCAGAGCAAGATTGGAGGAAACCCATTGTGGATTATCTTCAAAATCCAGTAGCTTCGACAGAACGAAAAACAAAATATAGGGCGTTGAGTTACGTACTCATGGGTAATGAGTTATTTAAAAAGACGCCTGAAGGGGTATTACTAAAGTGCTTAAGTGAAACTGAAGCAAACATAGCCCTTTCGACTACGCACGCTGGAGCATGTGGGGCTCACCAAGTAGGCCATAAGATGAAATGGTTGTTGTTTCGACAAGGACTATAATGGCCCACCATGTTGAAAGATTGTATCGAGTTCGCCAAGGGTTGTCAAGAATGTCAAGTCCATACAGGCATCCAGCATGTACCAGCAAGCGAACTTCACTCGACAGTGAAACCTTGGCCCTTTAGAGGATGGGCGTTGGACCTTATTGGAGAGATTCGAACAACATCATCAAAGAGCCAGAAGTATATATTGGTAGTCATTGATTATTTTACTAAGTGGATCGAAGCTATTCCTTTAGTCAATGTAGACCAAGAAAATGTCATTGAATTTATTCAAAAGAACATTATCTTTAGATATGGAATCCCTGAAACTATAACTACTGATCAAGGATCAGTTTTCACCGGTCGAAAGATGCAGGAATTCGCTCAGGAAATAGGCTTTAAACTCCTAACATCAACGCCTTATTATGCACAGGCAAACGGTCAAGTCGAAGCAGCGAACAAAGTAGTGATTGGCCTGATAAAAAAGCATGTTGGGAAGAAGCCAAAAAATTGGCATAAGACGTTAGACCAGATCTTGTGGGCCTGTCGAACGTCCCCAAAAGAAGCCATAGGTACAACACCATATAGGCTAACTTTTGGTCATGACGCAGTGTTACCAGCAGAAATTTGTCTTCAATCTGCAAGGGTTCAGAGACACCATGATATCCCCTCTGAAGTTGATTGGGATATGATGTTAGACGAACTAGTAGATTTAGATGAAGAAAGACTGCGCACTCTCGACCTACTAAGGCTTCAGAAGAAAAGAGTAGAAGACTCTTACAATAAAAAAGTGAAACCTAAGGCATTCTCGCCTGGAGAATTAGTTTGGAAGGTGATTCTTCCCATGGATCGAAGGGATCGAAGCATGGGAAAATGGTCACCCAAATGGGAAGGACCATTCAGAATTATCCAGACTTTTTCTGGTGGAGCTTATGAAGTCGAAGAGTTAGGTGAAGATAAAAGACTCTTGAGAGTAAATGGCAAATATTTGAAAAAGTATAAACCTATACTCCAAGAGATCAAAATAAATAGCAAGTAATGACTAAATTAACCATAAATAAGCCAAAATGGAAAATTTTATAAATTAGCCAAAATGGCAATATTGTCAAATACACATTACAATACATGGTTAAAGGGCTGAGTCAATCAGAAGGGGATAGAATCTTTGAGTCGAAGGTACTTCGCCTGCTGCAACTCCAGTCTTTTGTTGCACAAGGCATTTGCCTGGGCAAGCTTGGCAATTTGGTCGTCGAAGGATTGGGCTTTCTCAGCAAACTCTAGGCCTTGTGTGATTTCAGCTTGACTCTCGGTGTCTGGAACAGTCGAGAGAAGCTCCTCCTTGCGTTTAGTATTGGCATTCATCTTGGCCTCCAGCTCTTCGATTTGCGCCTTTATAGAAGCATTGTCTCGATCTATGGCATCAATTTCTTCCTGCTTAGATGCCTTTAGCTTCGACAACTCTGCAATTCGAGAAGTCGTCTCTGCTACAGCAGTCCAGGCGGAAGAAATTTTGCCATATAACGCTTCGAGCTGGCTGTTGAAGCCCCTCTGTCGTCGATAGTCTGCTGAGACTTGATCAATAATGGAGTATAACTCCATGATAAAGCTCGAAACCTCTGGAGTCACAGCGAGCAAGTCAACCGCATTCAAAACAGCTCCCAAACACGACGGAGCAGTAGGGTCCCCCTCCAAAGCTTTCATCAAATCTTTCTTGAAGAACTGGGCCTTGACCTTCGTCAAAGCCTCATCGAGAGGAGAAGTCTCAGTGGACTTCCCCGACTGAGTAGAAGCCTCCTGACTAATATCAGATGAACTTCCCTTGCTCTCGATAATGGCATTCAGATAGCCAACGGGATCAGTTTGCTTCAAGAGTGCTAATTCTTCTTTCGACCTATGCTTTGTTGAGGTGGTAACCTTTGCAGCAGCGTTGTCTTGGGGTTGAAGCTGTTGAGCAGCGTTTGCCTCGACTTGAAGTTCAGCAGTGCCAGCATCAGCATGATCCCCTTCGTCATGTTGTTCCTCCGACAGATCAACCATTTGAATCTCCTTTGGTTGTTGTTCTTCTGTTTGTTGTTCTTCTGTTTCAGCATTGGCTTCATCGTTCGCCAATTCCTTCTCTTGTGGCCTACTGAGTTCAGCAGAATCTAGTGTTTCAGAAGTCTTTGGCGCTGAGCTTTCAGTGGTTTCCTGGAAAAAGAAGAAGAAGAATCTTCTAGGTTATAAAGAGACATAATCGAACGCGAGCATCGACACCTGAGTTAAAAAAGTTCAAAGAAATTACTTGCAGAGGAACTTCAACCCCAGGGCTGGAATTGTCGCTTTCGACGGGTTTATTGAGCAGAACATTTAGTTCCTCCTCCGTTGGCTCTTCAATAATTACTGGAGGTGGCCTGGGTTTTCTCCCAGCAACCTTTATTCTGATTGTGGATCGAGTCTCAGAAGGAGGAACATCTTTCTTCATTTTTCGCCTCTTTAGAGGAGCAGGGGGAGAGTCGTCTTCTTCGTCACTCCCAGATTCGACCGTCAGTGCAGGTCGTTTCTTGGGTGAAGGTGCCTGAAAACCAATTGGAGTTCGATTTAGAACGCTACATCGAAAGTCAGAATATTAAAACCAGAAGAAAATAATAAAAGTCTGGTTACCGGTGCTGAAGGTTTTTTCGAAGGACCTTCCCCCTGATGGCTTGTTGTAGTTTTCGTCGGTGCTATAGTTTTCGCCGGTGGTGGAGGTTTTGTCAAGGGGCCTCCTCCCTGATGGCCTTCTGCAGCTTTCTTGGCTGCAGGCTTTCGAACAACTGAAAGAAAACAAGTTATAATTAACAGGCTACCAGTCGAAATGGAAAGACAAAATAATTTGGAAGAGTGAACTTACATTTCTTTATTTTGTCCAGGACTAGAACAAAAGACTTCTGAAGTTCGTCCACAAAGTCCTTCTCGTCGAAGAACTCTTCAGCGTAGTAACTCTTCCACCAGTCTTCGAAGGATGGTGAACAGAGAAAGTTAAGCTGATAGTCGAACAGTGAAAGGACTGTTCGACCAGCATACCTGCCGATATGCTTGGTGGCAGCGTCTTCAGTATAGTCGTTGCAAAAATATAACATGGATTTCTCCCTAGGAAAAATAGGAGAAGGAAGTGTTTGAATGATACCAAACTGGCGAGAGACCAAGTTTGGTTGATACGCAATCAAGCTCAAGTGAGTCTTAGAGCTCTTGAAGCGCAGGGGCATTATTCTAGGTGTGAGAAATGCTTCCCACATTATTGTATGTTCTTCGACCTGAGGGTCACCTGACGACTTAGGATGGGGCCTCGTGAACCATTCTGGACCAACCTTTCGTCGAGCAAAGGGAGCCATGGTCGAAACAAATTCTTTTCTTCTTGCAAACATCAAGACGAAGTTTGCAAAAGTTTGTTGAAGCTCCAGCCCATCTTCAGTCGGGGTCAGTAGAGCTAATCTGGTGCCTTCGATGCGCCTATTTACTATCTCCGGAGCTTGCTCATTTATTTGAGTCTTCTGAGGTAAGAAAGACTCGAAAGTGGCATTGAGCCACATCTGAAGTAGCCAAAAAGGTCCTGCAAGCAACAGACTGGCTCTATTCTCAATGTTCTTCAACAGAGTCGCTCCGCTGCTAATCGACTCGTACAGATTCGCCAAGATTAATTCTGCCAAACAAATATTTTGGCCATGGCGGAGTTGGGTGGCGAGGGTAACCATCTTCTTTGTCACCTGTAAAGACTTTGTGCAGAACACAAAGTGTGACAGCCATAGGGCTAGAAACGCGATATGCTCTACATCCAACACAGTGGCTGTCGACCTATCATGGTAATGGTTGATATAGGTGGTGTAGGTGGGTTTCGTAGCTGAGAATCCAATCTGATCCTCCGACATTTCCTCTGGGTCGAAATAATCCCCAGTGGGTCGAAGGCCAGTGATGGCAGCCACGTCGAAAAGCGTGGGTGTTAGCATTCCACAAGGAAGGTGGAAAGTGAAATGAGTGTAATCCCAGAAAAGCAAGGAAGCTATCAGCATCTCAGGGGAGTAGTTGAGACCCGTCTTCGACAGCATAACCAGGTCGTATATCCCCAGGTCCTTCCAGATCGAAGCCTGGCTTTTTTCCATTTTTTCCAGCCAAGCACTGTAGTCAGGAGTGAGGCTAGGGCTAGACCTGAAAGCCCTAACACCCCTATTGAAGAAGCGAAGATCAATTTTCTCCTTAGCGGGATCTTCGTTATCCTCTGCATCTTTTTTAGAGCATCCAATAGGTTTGAGCTTTTCAAGCACTGGAAAGAAGCTTTTGATCTTCATGGCTTCATCGATGCATGGGGTTAGCGGGCCAGACATGGCGAAGATTTGGTTGGAGTATCCAACCGGAATCATGAGTTGGTGTGAATAAGCTTCACGTTCAGCAGTTTCTAGGGGTTCAGGAACCCTTCGTTGGCCTGTAGGGGTAACTATGGGGACAGTTGAGAAGATCTTGGGTTTAGCATTTCTGGAAGGGATGTTAGAACTAGGAGCGGTAGAGGAACCTGAGGCCATTGTTGATGTTAAGGTTGAAGATGAAGTGAAGAACAAGGTGTTTGCAAGTTTGCAGAGATTTTGTGTTCAAGGAAGTTTGAAGGCAGGATAGCGTGAAAAAGTCCCACAATGGGTACTTGGCGCTATTTATAGTGGTTGGGGAATCCCCAAATTCGAGGCCATTTAATGTTGCAGAAGATAGTGGGACACATGGCGTCCCCCTGTTGACATAGTCGTTCTGCAGAAATGAAAGGGTGCAGCGTGCGCCCTCGTTTTTGGGAAATTGTCATGATGACAATTTGTGAAAAGACATTGGGCACTCTGCACGCCGTACTGAGGTGACGTCTTAGGTACGGATGAAATGATGGCTTTTTTCTTGGGATTGTCAGTGGTTGGTAGAAGACAAAAAGTGCACAGTTTAATTTGTGACTAAGAATGAAAAGACAGGTGTCGAATGGAATTTCAAAGAATGCCTTTTTCTTTTCCGAGTAGAAATAAGGCATTCTTGGGGGGCAATTTGTTGGCTCCTAAATTCGACACCCTTGTTTTTATTAATATCAGCCATTAAAGCTGAAGGATGGTTTCGACCAGCTGGGTCTGTCGAAATGCTCATCAGAAGATGGCAATGTACTTAGAGAAATTCTTCCAAGGAAGAATCTTGTTGCCTTCGACGTCGAAGGTGCTTCTCGACGAAGGTGTTCGATTGCTCAGAGTGGAACGGTTTAAGATTCAAACGTTTGGAGGGAAAACGGTTCCCAACGGTTACCAAGTGCAACGTGCCAAGATCTGGAGCGTCGAATGCTGTGAACGTGCCAAGTGGAGTCATCTCGAAGCAGTATAACTGCCCGACGGTTACTTGGGATGTGTTTAGTATAAATATTAGTAGTTCATGCAGTTTTTCGCGTGTGTTCACAATTATATACAAGTCACTCATATAGATTCGAGTACCCAGCGTGAGAGAAAGAATTGTTGAGAATGTATGTGTGAAACACCACTTTAATTAATCAAAGTCATTTATTTTCCAGAAACTTTACTTGTTTTCTCCTTTACTTTTCCAGTCGAAGCCTTTCATTTCAAGCCTTTCTTTTATTCTTCATGCAATTTACATAAAGCTTCTTTATTTTCTTGTCATTTAACCATTATCAAACTTAGTCAAAACCCCAAAATCAACCATGTCTTAGGATCAATCTGATCGATCCTACGAGTCACCAAATAAGTAACCTTTTGGAAGATCAGCGGTTGTTTACCAATTCCCACGGTAAACCGGAACACACCGGCATTCAACAAGTTCATTTTAACAGTCAGAAGT
This sequence comes from Vicia faba, assembly GCA_948472305.1. Classification (NCBI taxonomy): domain Eukaryota; kingdom Viridiplantae; phylum Streptophyta; class Magnoliopsida; order Fabales; family Fabaceae; genus Vicia; species Vicia faba. The sequence continues at coordinate 1,094,997,948 of OX451740.1, read as the reverse complement.
GGGGTCATAAGTTCATTAACTGAAGTAACAAACAATCCTTCTTCAATGGCATTGGTATTGTGGCCATGTCTGGGCATAGGAGCAGAAATGACATTTGGTTTCTCGGGCGCATCGAAATCAATTTCTTTTTCTTCAATGAGGTCTTGTATTTTGTTCTTCAAGGCCCAACAGTTATTAGTATCGTGACCAGGACTTTCAGAGTGATATACGCAACGGCCATTGGCATGATAATGAGGAGATGTTATATTGGGGTTTTTCGGAGCTTCTTTCAAGATCACCAAATTGGATCTTAGTAGATGCGGTAATACTTGAGACAAAGTCATGTTAATTCTGTTGAACTGGCTGACTGGCCTTTCCATCCTCGGTTGATTACTTCTTTGTTGATTAGTGTAGGATTAGGAATCATAACATCCCCCATCATTGGCCAGCGTTCAGCCCTATCTTGGTTTCTCTGTGGGTATACGACAACCACCTCCTTTTTTCTGATGAAAGGCTTCCTTACAGTTGTAGAAGAAGATGTATCTTTCTGAATCTTTCAACTTTTTATACTGGCTTCTACCCTCTCTTCGGTCAATATTAGTTCAGTAATACCTGCAGACGAACTTCCAATTAAATGATTGAAGAAAGGTCCAGACAAGGTGCCCAAGAACATGTCTACCAACTCTTTCTCAGATAGAGGGGGTTGAACTCTTCCAGCCAAGTCTCTCCACTTTTGCGCATAGTCCTTGAAACCTTCATTGGAAGCTATGGCCATACTCTGGAGTTGAGTACGGGTAGGCGCCAAATCAGCATTGTATTGGTATTGCTTGTAGAAAGCTGCGATAAGATCTTCCGAATTATGAATGTTGGCTATTTCTAGTTGGTAAAACCAGTCAAGTTGAGTTCCAGACAGACTGTCTTGGAAGAAGTGTACCCATAAGTCTTTGTCAGCCGTATGGGGTTGGATTTTCCTTACATATGATTGGAGATGCATTTTAGGGCATGAAACTCCGTCATATTTGGCGAATATAGGTACTTTGAATTTAGGAGAAATCACAATCCTCGACACTAATCCCAATTCCTCAAAGTCCAAGCCTTGCACTTTTTTGATTTCCATCGCGCTCAACTGCTCTTCGAGATGTCTATACTTGTCATCAACTGGAGGGTATTGTTCTTCAGAGTAGTCTTCTTCTTCTTTCTCTTCTTCTTTTGATTCTGACGGGACAACTATTTCCTTGCCTTTCCCCTCTCGATTGTCTCCTTCACCGGATGTTGTTACAAAGTTCAAGGTCCTTCTTATCTGCTCATGAAATCTTCTCCCCATGTTTAGGACTTCGGTTACCTTCTTTGTCTTCTTTTTCCTCTCTTCAGCCAGCAAAGTCTTCAATTCTTCTTGTCCCTTGGCTAGGGTCAAGAGCAACTATTGAAACTGCATATTCTGATCTTGGAGATCCTTCACCGTTTGCTCAAGATCCATCTTACTGAAATAAACAGTAGAGAGATGAGGAGACTTGTTGCAAAAGACCTGCTTATGTTATGATGAAGGGTATATGCATATGTAATGATTTCAAGGATTCCAAATATTCAAATTTGTTTTAGACAAAAAGGGAACACACGTTATATTAATAAGATAAAGTTTGGGTACATCAATGCCTCTCAAGCAAAACAATACAAAAACTCTAAGATAAAAAGGTAGTATGCATCCTCTTTGGTGCAATGAAGCCATTCAGAGTCTGCTCCTCATGAAGTAGCCTACTGAGTTTCAAAACCGTCTTCTCGCTTGTGTAGAATTGGGCTTCGAAAGTATCTCACTCTCCTTTGAGTTGTATCCAATCCCTTTGTAGGTCTTCAAGAGATATGGGCATGTCAGGATGTAGGATAGTGTATGGAACATCTCCCTCCATGACAGACTCAATGATTACCCGGAGGATGGAGGGGTAAGGCATCATATGGCTCTGAGCACGAGTTCGTACCCATTTGAGGTAAGGCTCAAGAGGGATGGAATTCTTATGCCCCAAAGTCTTGTTATCCACCTTGTTTAACATCCTCCAAGCTCGGATAAATCTCTGGCGAAGACTTTGATTATCGTTGTCGTAGTCAAATACCAAACCTTGAATCAGCATTTCGTGTGGGCCATCCCTTCGGGCATAACCAAACTGTCTTAAAGCTAAACAGGGGTTGTAGGTGATACCTCCCCTAATTCCAAGTAAAAGGACATTAGGAAATTCCCCACAATAGTCGACAATGATAACATTCTCTTTGGATAGGGAACACCAATGAATGTCTGAATGTTTGAGCGTCATCAACCTTTGTGACCACCTTAAACCTTGCTCATTCTTTAATACAGATTGGGGAAGATGAGAAATAAACCATCTTGCCAAGAGATGAGTGAAACACATGAGGACACCTCATTTCCTCATTGTGCGAGTGTGAAAAGAGTGTAGGATATCCCCTAGTAATATAGGCATCGGGTTGCATGATATGAAGATTTTGACGGCGTTCACATCTATGAGTTGGTCAAGATTTGGAAACAAAACCATCCCATAGACGAGGAGAGCCACAATTTCCTCAAAGGCTTGCAAGTCTAAGGAATTCCAACAACTTTGGGCTTTCTCAAATAGGAACTTTGCTAGGAAACCTTTGACACCACTCCTTGTTTCCCAATGGGTTATGAAATCAGATGAGTGCAAGTGTAGAGCTTGAGCAATCTCTTCTGGCTTTGGGTCTCTTTCCATACCGTTGAAAGGTAGTTGATTGAGAATGGGAATTCTCAAGAGTTGGGATAATTCTTCCAAAGTAGGCACAAGTTGATAGTCGGGAAATGTGAAGCAATGGTGTAAAAGGATCAAAGAACTGAAAGAGCACCTTCATCATGTCCTCATCTGTGTTGGAGGTGACCAAGTTGAGTAGACGACCGTGTCTCTCGATGAATGGAGAGTTTTCAGGAATTCTTGAAGCTAGCTCCTTAAGTTGTGGAGGGATTCTCACAAGGTTGACTTGAATAGTTTTCCTGCGGAGTGAATCCATATCCTACAAAACAAGAACAAAGATGAATCCCCAAAATCCTTGAAATGGTTAATGGATGTATATGATGTTCATGATGTTCATGATGTTATGTACAAGTATGCATATACAAACAAAGCAAACAAGTCCTTAGTTTAGGCTTGCATGGAGTTTTATAGGGAAGTACCCTCTTGAAGTTTAGTTGGCTTAGTCCTGTCCTAGTAATAGTAACCGGGTTCTAAGGAGCTCAATATCACTGGATTGTTTCCTTGGTCATTGTTTCAGCTCAAGCCTCTTTAATGGAGACCGAAATATCCCAAGAAACCAAATCTCAATGAGTGTAGTATCGAGTATCTATCAACTTTGGATTGCACCAAAGCCGGTCATCTCACTACATCCTAAAGGCCAACTTGGTCAAGTAAAGGTTCTAAAAGTTCATTAGTGCTTCATGAAATCACTCAGCGGCCTCGTATTCTCTTTTATTAACTCAAAGGCTACTGGTACCCACAAATATGTCGCATTAACATAGCTATTGCTTAGACCATGTCGGTATACCCCGCACAGTTTCCACAACGTATTAATACTTACCTATAATGTATCCCAAATCCGGGTAGAGGATTCAAACCCAAACAAAGAACCATAATGTAAAGCATACAAGTCAAACAATGTAAGCAAGTAAATGTGATCTATCCTTAAGGTAACCCCACTTTTAGAATTTTCCCGAGCAGAGTCGCCAGTTCTGTGATATGGTGGGAGAACTGACTTGAGGGTTTTGCGTTTGATTGCAAATGTTGCGGTTAGCAAGAGTCGCCACCGACTTTTCTTTTATCCAAAAGGAAAGGTTAAAAAGCACAGGAAAGACCTTTGAGATTATTTCTTGAGTTCGGGGGGTAGATTATGAAAAGGGAAGGTATTAGCACCCTTTTCATCCATGGTTTTCCATGGGCTCTTAGTTACTTGCTAGATCACTTGCTCTTGTTTGAAAATGTGCTTTGTGTGTTTTTTGAAAGTATTTTGAAAAGAGGCCATCGTTTGGGAAAACTTTGTAATGATTCTCATTCGTAAGAATCTATACAAAGTGTTGATCTTTTGAAAATGTTTTCAAGTTTGAAAGATGTTTTTGAAAGTGTTGGTGTTTGTTTTGAAAATAGCAAGGATGTTTTTGTTTTGAAATGGAGCAAGTAACTAGGAACATTCTACCTACTCAAAAGTCTTTCTTGTTCATTTCCTTTTTCCTTTGACATTGTTATCTTACCATTGATTTGGTAAGTAACCCTATCTTTGAATGTAAAAGGGACGGGTGTGGGTCATCGTATAACCATGATTAGCAATGTTGCAAGGTGTCTTAGCATTATTTTTTGAGGGACTAAGATCATTTGAAAAGGAAACATAGATAGCGTCATCGAGGGATTATGATCTTGTGTTCGCTTGTTTTTGCTAAGATACCTTACATGCGTAATATGGCCATTTTGTATAAGGCAACCAAGTAGAATAACCCTAGGTGTGCTTGTGTGCAAGTGTATCATTTTCATGCTTGTTTTTGTCTTGAATTAGAGTTTTCTATTTGATTGATTTTATCTTCCTATACAAACCCTAATTACTAACATGTTATGTAAAAGCGATAAATTGCGAAATTTAAAGTTACTACGTTATTACAACATTTGTGGGAGGGGGTATACAATTTATGAATGAGGATTGCAATAATATAAACCTAATTAATCTATTACAACCAAATTGAATATTGTACAAATACTTGAAGAAATATATAAAGTACAAAATGCAAATTGAAAGAAATCATTTTTTTTTATGTTTGGATTTTTATATGAAAAAGGTTTTAACTTAAACCTAATTAGAGAAGAATAAATAAATCAAAATTATATTAACTTAAATTAATTAAGAAAAGAAATTAATTAAGAAAATATATTTCAATAAAACCCAAATTCTATTTAGTTGATTAAAAGAAAATAAATTTAAAGAAAAAGAGTATTTTTTTTGTATTTTTTGTCATGAAAATATTATGTGGTATTATGAAATATTTTTGGTATTTTTTATATTAAAAAGAAATATATTTAAATAAATAGTAATCTAGTTTTAAATTAATTTACAAGGAAATTAGTAAAAGTAAATAAAGTATAATGATCAAAAATAAATTTTTTATGTGGAAAAATATTTAAATTATGTCAAAATATAAATCTATCATTTTCATATTTTTTATGATTTTTTTTGGTATTTTAGAAAATATCTTTAAAAGAAAAATAAATAAATAAATAAATAAATAAATATAAAATGGGCCAAGGGTGTCACAAGTAAACAGGGTGTATGTTAGCAAAAAAAAAAAGAATGCCAGGCCCAGCGCCTGCAAACAAAAAGCAAAAATGTCAAAAATATGGAAAAAGGCAAAATGGTCATGCTGGGGCTTGAACCCAGGACCATAGAGTGAACAGGCGCGCGCTTTACCACTGGGGTGGCTATACATTTGTTTATATAAACAAAATCATAAATATATAAGGCAAATCAAGTCCTGATGACTTCATCTTCAACCTCCAGTCGGTGTACCTGTAACTTCTTCAAATCTCAACAAAAATGGAAAGTTGTTGCATTCTTCCTCATGAATCTAACCATGTAAATAATTAAGGCTGAAAGTAAAAGATAAAAGAGAATTTCTCTGGCCCTAATTTAAACCCTAAAATTTTCAGAAACTTCAATTCTAAAATTCTCTAAGCTCAGGTCATATAAATGCAAACTATGGATATGTACAAATTCATGGCAATGAGGTCTACATCTTATCTTCACAAATGCAAGTCTAACAATGCCTAAGTAATGAGATAGAAGTTCAAGAAAAATACATCAAAACTGGAAATTGTGAAATGCAAATGAGCTTGTTTCAGGCAGTGCTGATGATCAGGTTAGCTACCTTAGACCTCTAGGAAGCTAATGCAATGGCTGGCTTGAGTTGAGGATGGCTGGAATGGTCTGGAGAAGTCCAACTGTGATGCTCTATTTTTGGTTATAGAAGACAGGGAAAATGGTGTTACAGATATGAAACAGGAACAAGGATGAGTTACTCTTGATGCAAGGAAGCTTTAGAAACTAAAAGGCCAAGAAATGCACGAGGGAAATGTGAGTTTGGTATGTAAAGTCAGAACTTGCACAACAATGGTGTTTTGGAACAATTTCTGGCTAGAGGGAGTTTGAGTGAGTTTCATGGGCTTCTTGCTCGTGTGTCAACTTTCAAATAGTGTGTCTACTTATAAGCAAGAGGTTTTGAGGCTTGTATCAACTCAGAATTTGAATTTGCATCCTTAAGCCAAACATGTGATTTTTTGAGAAAAATAAGTTTCGATGTTTGTGTACTTGCTAAGATCGAGTATTTAAGATTTAAACACTCTTGCTTCTGACTTTGTAGGTGAAGTGTGATCAGAGGGAACAAGTTAGAGGCTCAAGAGTGGACTTTATGCAAAAAGCTTGCTTTACAAGAATGGTATTGTTAGCTTTCTTCCCAAAATGGCAATGTGGATTGGATAAAGCTTAAATCACTTGGATTATAGCTCAAAAGTTTGTGTAATCCATTAATTAGGAAGTGACAAACTAGTTTGAGGCATGCAAAGCAAAGATCATGCAGCCTAACATTGATTTGCATTTGTGTTCATCATTAAAATGACCTATAATTCAAGTAACAAAACACCAACTTCATCTCTTCGATTCTCCATACTTAAGAATGATATCAAGGAGTTTCCTTGACATTTTGGAAAGCTTTAAATGTTCTCTACAAATCATCTTTGAATTGCTTTTGAAGATTCCCCTTGGAACCATGTGAAAAATTTCCATGAAGTTAGGTCAAAAATCTGCCTAACTAGGGCAAAATTTCACTAAGTTATTTTTAGTTCATGAGCATATATTCACAAAATTATATCTTCAGATCCAAGCATTTTTAGGAGAAATTGTGTGAAGAAAAGTTGTATATTTCAAGGATATCTACAACTTTCATGTTGGAAGTTTCTCTTGAATCATCTTTCATCATGGTGAAAATTTGGATCAAAGTTATGAAAAAATAAGAAATTTTCTATACTTAGAAAAATTTCTAAGTTAAGAAATTTCATCTTTTCAAAACAAAATCTTGAATCCTTGATTTCTTGATGAACAAGTTTCATATTTTGAAATTTTTTAATGAATTATGATCTTTGGCAGTTGAATTTGACCAAAAAGTCAAAGTTTGACTTTTCAGTATACAATTGACTTTTGATCAGTTGACTGCAAAATTCATCTGTCAATCCAATGGACTTGCAAAACTTTAAACATTAGTTAATGGTAGCTGTTGATTAATCTTATCCTAAAAAAGGGTAAAATGTTAGCTAATATGCAATGTGATGTTGTATGAAATGTATGATATGATGTGTTGTACCCCAAAATTTTCCCTCTCACTTATCAAGAGTTTGCTCACAAGATCTCCTTGGGCTCAAGATTGCACTAGGGTTTGATCAGCTCAAAACACCTCCTTATGCACTAATGACCAAAATTAGGGTTTGAGTTTTCACAAGGAAATTTGAAATTTCAATGCCTCATATGACTTTCATGGGTCATTATGGTCCCCCAAGATTACTCATGTCAAGTTTCAAGCCTTGGATCACACTTTTGATCAGTCAATTAAACAATTGACCCAAAAATCAGTTGTATTGGGGAAAAAGTCAACCATGGCCAATTTACAGTAAAACCTCATAATTTTTTATCCACATCAACATTTTAAACCCATATGTATCATTTTATCAAGTTTGGACCACAATTCCTCAATAAGTTTGATCAAATCTCCAAAAGGGCAAAATGGTCAAAATTAGGGTTTTGACTGGGAAAGGGCAATTTTTGATTTTTAACCTAGAAAATGGTCAATTGGTTTAAGGTATGATCTCAAGAGTCCATTTGCATCATTTTGACCTAATGACATGGTTCAAAACATTGCAAGTCCATATGATTGACAGATGAATTCTGCAGTCAACTAATCAAAAGTCAACTGTATACTGAAAAGTCAAACTTTGACTTTTTGGTCAAATTCAAGTGCCAAAGATCATAATTCATCAAAACATGTCAAAATATGAAACTTATTCATCAAGAAATCAAAAAGTCAAGATTTCATTTTAAAAAGTCAAAATTTCTAAACTTAGAAATTTTTCTAAGTGTTGAAAATTCATATTTTTTTATAACTTTGAGCCAAATTTTCATCATGATGCAAGATGATTCAAGATAAACTCAAAACATGAAAGTTGTATATATCCATGAAATCTACAACTTTTCTTCACACAACTTTTTCCAAAAGTGCTTGGATCTCAAGTTATAATTTCAAGGACATATGATCATGAAACTAAACACTTAGTGAAATTTTGCCCTAATTTGGTCAGGATTTTTTCCCAACTTCATGGCACTTTTTCATATAGTTACAATGGGAATATTCAAAAGAAATTCACATATTGGTTGTAGAACACATTTCAATCTTTCCGAAATGTCCAAGAACTCCTTGAGATCATTCTTGAGTAGGGAGAATCGAAGAGATGAAGTTGGTGTTTTGTCACTTGAATTACAAGGCATTTTGTGATGAACAAGAATCCAATTTCAAACCTGTACTGCACAATCTTGTTTTGCAGGCTTCTAAACCTCAAGATCTATCAATAACCAGAATATTACACTTGCTTTTGAGCTATTATCCAAGTGTTCCAAGCATTGTCCAAGCCAATTTCCCATTTTAGGAAGAAAGTTACCATTCCATTCTTGAAAAGTTGCTTTAATCATAAAGTCAACTTCTCTTGAGCTTCTAACTTGTTCTTTATTCACACACAACCCCTATAAACCAAAAGTAAGGTGTCTAAGGCCTGAAGAAGCTTAGGACATGCTTGTACAACACTTGAGATTTGTCATTTCACTTTTCTTCAAAAGCAAGTTATAGAGCCATAACCCTATAACTCAGAAGCCTGGAGTTATTTTATGCTCTAATATTTTCCATACATATTAACAAGTTTATTGCAAGCTAAGACACGATTTCAAGCATCCTAAAAGTCTCCCAAACACCCTTGCTGCACAAGACTGCTCAACTTGACAGTTTTGAGCCAAAACTCTCCATCTCCATTTCCACTCATGCGTTTTAATTCTTAATCATTCAAACACCTTACATACATCATGCACAAGTGACCCAAGCCCCTGTTTCAAGACTGTAACCCCTCCATCACTATTCACCATTTTCAAACATCAATCTTGTAGGTTGACTTGAGTAGGGAGATTCCGGGACTTTCAAAGTAAAGTAGGAGTTGGAATACACTCAAGGAGGTCCAGGCAAGCTAAACAGATTCTTAGGGCACCTCAAAGCTTGCTCAAACTCCATACACGAATCCATCTGTAAGAGGTAAGTTTTCTAACTTCAATATCTTGATACAAGCATCCTTTGTGCATATATTTTGAAGTAAAAATGTAGATATCATTTCTCTAAAGCTAACCATGTCCATAGTTTTCATTTATATTGATAGTGTGTGGAAAATTTTAGATTTGAACTTTCTGAAAAAATTAGGTTTCAATTTAGGGCCAGCAAGATTAATCTTCATCTTTGACTTTTAGCTTACATAAGTTATATGGTTGGATTCGTGAGGAAACAAAGCACAACTTTCATGTTTGCATTTACCATTTTTATTGAGAAATGAATGAGATATAGGTGGTCTGGCTGGCTGAAGGTTGAAGATGAAGTACAGGTCATGGAGACGTTTTACCTTATGTATTTATTCTTTCATTTAAGTTAACGGATGTACATCCACCCCAGTGGTAAGGCAGGCGCGTTATTGGTAGAGGTCATGGGTTCGAACCTCAGCGCTGCCTTTTTGCAATTTTTTTACATCTTTGTCTTTTTTTTGTTCCAGCAAACAAACGCATGGGCCTTCCACTCATGGGCCTGACCTTTTTTTCTAACACCCCCTGTTTCATATTTGCACCCTGGCCAAACTTTATTTTTATTTCTTCATTTATTATTTTTATTTATTTTCTCAAATATATTTTCTAAATATTAAAAAGATGATAAAAATGCAAAAATGATATTTTATAGTTTGACTTATTTTATTTTATTTTTTTCCATAAATAAAAATATTTTTTTATTCTTCATACTTTATTTATTTATTTAAGTAAATCTTATAAATATTGCATTATTTATTTATTTTTCTTCACACCATTTAAAATATATTATTTTAATAAATAAAAAAAGAATAAAAATATTTTATAATGCTATAAATATTTTCAAGATAAAAAATGCCAATAAATACTTTCCTTAAATTATTTTCTTTTGATTAATTAATATAACTAGGCTTTCTTTTTTTAAAAAAAATTCAAACTTAAATTAACCATTTTTCTTTATTTTATTAGGTTAAGGTAAAATCCCTTTTTCATAAAAACATCAAACAAAATATCCATTTTCTTCACATTTACCTTCTTGCATATTTAATTCATCTTATACATTATTTATTTCAATTCTTGTATAAATTCAATTTGGTTGTAATAGACTAATTAGGGTTTTAATTTCTTGCAATCCCCATTTACAAATTGTATACCCCTCCCCACAGATGTTGTAATAGCGTAGTAACTTTAAATTTCACAATTTATCGCTTTCATATAACATGCTAGTAATTAGGGTTTGTATGGAAAGACTAAAATCAACACTTAGAAAACCCTAATTCAAGACTAAACCAAGCATGAAAACAATACATTTGCACACAAGCGCCCCTAGGGTAAAATCCACTTGGTTGCCTTATAAATGGCCATATTACGCATGTAAGGTATCTTAGTAAAAACAAGCAAATACAAGATCATAGTCCCTCGATGACGCTATCTAAGTTGCCTTACAAATGATCTAAGTCCCTCAAAAAGAATGCTAAGATACCTTGCAATATTTCTAATCATGGCTATACGATGACCCACGCCCGTCCCGTTTACATCCAAAGATAGGGTTACTTACCAAATTAATGGTAAGATAACAATGTCAAAGGAAAAGAAAATGAACAAGAAAGACATTTGAGTAGGTAGATTGCTCCTAATTACTTGCTCCATTTCAAACAAACATACTTTATATTTTTAAAACCAACACCGACACTTTCAAACATCTTACAAATATTGAAAACATTTTCAAAAGATTGACATCTTTGTATACATTCTTACAAACAAGAATCATTAAAAAGGTTGCCTAAACAATGGCCTCTTTATAAAATACTTTCAAAAACCACACAAAGCATAATTTCAAACAAAAGCAAGTGATCTAGAAAGTAACTAAGAGCCCATGGAAAACCATGGATGAAAAGGGTGTTAATACATTCCCTTTTCATAATCTACCCCCCGAACTCAAGAAATAATCTCAAAGGTCTTTCATGTGCTCTTTCACCTTTACTTTTGAATAAAAGAAAAGTCGGTGGAGACTCTTTCTAACCGCAACATTTGCGGTCAAACGCAAAACACCCAAGTCAGTTCTCCCACCGTATCACATCAACCAACAATAACTTCACACGACCAAGATGTCTCCTCTTCTAGTTCAAGAGAAAGATCTAAACAAATGTGACCAACACACATTTATTTAGAACCCAAAGCATTTGTGTTGTACCCCAAAATTTGCCCTCCCATATTCTTCAAGGAATTGTCAAATCAAGCTGCAAAAATCTCCAAGGGTTGCACAGTCAAAGATCTCCTATACAGTCAAAACTAGGGTTTGTGTTCTGATCAAGAAAATGAAGTTTCCAAAGGTCCAATCAAGTCTCATATGCCTACAAAGATGGTCAAGCATCCTCATATCAAGTTTCAAGACATTCAGCACAAAACTGCACAGTCAAAAACCCTAATTGCACTACAGTCAACTGTAGGGGCAAAATGGTCATTTGACAGTCAAAAGTTCAAATTTTTGGTCAACATATCATTTTGAAGCCACAAACATCATTTGATCAATGCTTGATCATGATTCTCAAAATTTGGCTCAGAAATCATCAAGATGCAAAAGTTTCCTTATTTGGACAGTTGAAAAAGTCAACTGAAATTGACCAGGGCATAACTTTCACATGGATTATCAGAAAAATTCCATCCAAAGCTCATTGTGAAGAGAAAGACATTTCCTACAACTCATCTTCATACTTCAAGTCCAAGAAATGCCCTCACAAAAAGTTATCAATTTCAACATTATAGGTCATTTTCAAAAGTCAACAAAAAGGGACTTTAAGTCAAAGGCCATAACTTGAGATTGGTAAATCAAAATGACATGGGACCAAAGACATTGGTTAGAGGACTCAAAGACCTTTCCAAATTGTCCAAGAACATGAGAAAAGATTAAAAATTGAGCAAGTTGTGCTTTGTAGAAGTTGGGAAATTTTTGGATATTTTGAAAAGTCAACATTGATTCAAATGACCTAAAATTGCTAATGGGCCCATTTTTCTTCCACAAATCATCATCCATAGCATATGCACGACTACTTGGCCCAAAGGGAAGTCTTTATTCATTTTTTATTTATTTATTTGAATTTTTATTTATAATAATTCATTTAAAACAAATTAAATATATGAAAAATGTCTAACCTAATTTTTTCAATCTTTTTGTGCACATTATATCATCAATAATTCGTGCATATCCCAACATGGAAAGATTTGGATTGATTGGTATGATTGAGAATAAAAAACACATGGAAAAGATTGAAAAAAGATATTGAAAATCAGATTTTCAAAATCAATGAATGCATTGGATTTGTTCTATTTTTCTTGACCTAATTGACTCAATACATAAGCCTGAATACAACCCTAGTGCAAAGACACGCGCAGCTGCTCAGAAAAGCCATTATCAAACTTGGAAAATTTGTCAAGAAACTCAAAACTGAAAGTTCACTTCCAGGGCGATTCAAGACATAATTCTTGTTCCATTAGCTTCCTCAAGGTCCACTGAACGATTCTCAATCAAGAATACTCATCAAAACGCCCAGAATTGGTATAATGAAGTCAAACTGTTTCAAACAAAATTCATGATCGTGCATATCAATTCATGCGTTTTTTACAAGTTTTAATATGTGATTTACATTCCTTATGCTATTCTGAAACTAACCCATGCGTTTGATTGGATTATTATGCATTATGGACGATTTCACCATTGCCAAGTTTTAGGGTTTGCAGAGTTTTGAATTAGGGCTTTTGAAACAAAGAAAAATTGGCCTTCAAGACCCATACCATTAGAATCAGCGCATATGGACGAAGACCATGGAACCCTCGCGCTCAATTTATGAGCGTCGTAGGGCTAATCGCTATTTTCTAGTAGCATGCCTAAGGAAACGCATAAAAAACCGTGGCTTATGTTTTGTATTTCAGGGACGAAGAAGAAGACGAACTCGTGGCGTCAATTGGTTGGCTCTTTTAAAATTCGCGCGCAAAGGCCCACTAACGCTTTTGCTTCTTTTATAATATTTGTTGATTATTTAATGTTAAACGCGTGTGAGATGGTCCAGTGGCAAGCGTTGTTGTTGTTAATCCTCATGACCTGGGTTCGAGCCCCAGGTCTTCAATAATTTCAATGTTATTTTTCAATTAACCATCACATGCAGTTTCGCTTACTGAAGACCATGATACACCTCCTCATCAGGCCAGCCACGCGTACGTTTAAAGCAATCCAAGGGTGCAGATTGGAGGAACAACATAAGGTCCAGTCAACGCTGCAGCACACTACCTGGAAAGTCAAACGGATCAATGTCTTATTGGGCCTGGATTTCTAAAGAATATCTCCTAATTTGGGATCTGAACCCCCTTTGGTTTGCAATTCTTCCTATTCTCTTTATTTTTTCTATTTTCTATTTTTCTTTTTAATTGTTGTTTTAGTAATTAATTTTATTATTTTCACAAAATATAAAATACCAATAAAAATCAGAAAAAAGGGAAAATACAATAAATATTTTTGTCTTAATATTTTCCATAAATAAATTTGCATGTAAATAAAATTAGTTTTAAATTAGGTGTTAACTTTAATTCTTTTAACAAAAATCTAAAAAATGTAGAAATAGGTTTAATTAATAATTTTTCATCCTTTTTATTTTTCTTTCATAAATATATTAAATAATTAAATATTTTATTTTTTATAATTAAATTGCATGAAAATAACTTAGGGTTAATTTAGTTCAAAAACTTCAATATTTTTTAATAAATTAAAAGCCACTAGAATTAGGGTTTGCATCTTATTTTAATTTTAATTAATTCTCTTCTTCATATTAAAACATAAAATACCAGAAAATACCAAAAACAAATTCTTGCCTTCTTTTAATTTTAATTCCTCATTAATTTTAATTTTGCAAAAGGGTCCAACGCCCCCGTTCTTAATTTTTATTCTAATTCGCATATTTATTTTATTTAAATACTTATGTATCTCTCCCAAAGCCGTGTAACTAAACTGCTCGCACTTTTAATTCTTTATTTACTTTGTTTATTTATTTTCTGTCAAATCGGGTCCTGGTTAATTTTGGCGATGTGGACCCGCGCCGTTTGTAATAGCTTTAGATTTTTACATTCCCGCAATACTTTTAACTGTTAATCAAATGACATGAAAGAATGTATGGACAAGATAAAAACAAGCGTAGAACACCAATAACATGACAAGATAAATGCAAATGAAAACGACACACGAATCGCACACACCACCCCTAGGGTACGCCTCACTGTTGCCTTGCCTCGAAAGGTGATCGTCGAGTAGAGGATGTCTTAGTAAGTCTCATGATCCGGGAACCTGGCATGAGGGTAGCTTCTAAGGTGTCTTCCCATTGCTCTGGTGATCACCATGTCCCGAACCTCAAATTGACCCGAACACCTCCAACGGTGGTGCTACCTACCTCTCAATGGTGGGATGGCACTACTTTAAAGGACATTTACACAGATGAATTCCCTAGGGTAGGTAGACGACTCTAGATACTTGCTCTAATTTCAAAGACAAATCAAAAATACTTTTCACACCGACACCTTTTCAAAAAGCTTTCGAAAGCAAATTTTTCAAACACTCTTGAGGATCGATACAAGAGTCGAACTGGAATTTTCAAAGAAACTTTTTTAAAACCCACATTGAAAAGCAAGCAAACCATTTTTGAAAACACAATGAGCAAGTATCTAAGAGCCCATGGATAACCATGGATAGAAAGGGTGCTAACACCTTCCCTTTCTATAACCTACCTCCCGAACCGAGAACAATCTCTTTAAGGAATTTTTCTGTGCTTTTGTCCTTTCCATTTGGAGAAAATAAAAGACGGTGGCGACTCTTGCTTACCGCGACATTTTGCGAAACCAGCTAAAAAACAGTCAGTTCCAGATCCACCGATCACAATTTGGAACTCCACTCCTTTAGCCAGCTGAAATCTTCATAACTTACAAACTTGATGTTCTAACATTTAGTAGGACATCATTCCAAGGGACACAACAAGAGATTTTTTACCAAAGGCTGGAGGTTGACCTTTTAGGGTTGGAAGCAAAAATAAATTTCTTCTTACTTTCTTTAGTTCTATGTTCAACAAACTCACTTAAAAATTCCTTTATGAGTGGGCTTGAGATGAACCTCAAGCATTCATGGAGACTTTTCTCAGCTGGTTTAAGATATTCTCCAAGTATCACAACGCCATGGGATATACCTTTAGAGAGGAATAGATCACAAAGATCTTCCTTATTGTATTACTATAGACACAAAGAACCATCGTGATTTTTTAGATACATACACAGCGGATCACACATCAACAACTCTTCAACACCCTTTAGGGAAGAAAAAGATGACCCTTGCATATCATCACCATCATACTGGTGACAATAGAACACCACATATTTGAAAATCAAACATAACCCAATAACTCACCATCAAGGACCCATCCTTGAACATCATTGATCATGTTGTCACTTATAATTTGTACTCCCTCTTCAGAGGATCATCCAACTAGCAATATGAATCTGTCCAAGATATCAAAGCATGCATGATGTCATAACATTTGATGAGACATCATAAAAAAATTGGAGTGTGAGACAATCAAAACACTCTCATCTTTTTAGCTTCCTTATTATTGATTGTCATTTTTCTAGAATCTTCATTGCTTCTCAGACTCCAGGTAAGATGTCAAGAACATCTCAAAGAATACCATACATAAGACACATCCTTAATAGAAGCCATCGGTTAGACATCCAAGCTTCATCTATCAAACCTTAATCATCTAACTTCTCCACAGAAAGCCAAAACACCAGGAGAAAAATCAAACCTGATCACACCAGGTTTACACATCCGAGACACATGAAACAAAAAAAAGAATTCCTCACCAGTGACACCACACCCACATCAGTAGCTCCTGATAACACTTTAATCATTCCATGTCCAAAGTACCAGAAAGTATCTTCCCTGGCCTCACCCAGAACAGAATAGGATGCCTGCTCTGATACCAATTAAAATTCCGGTATACAAATAACAATATCCTAACACATGTTGAGACAAAGATATCTGTATAAAAATACATGGGCAGAATACGGAAGACATATATAAACCTTATCAATTCAAATTCAAAACAGATGTTTCAACATCAGTTATGACATGTCAATCAATCAAGAACAAAATTGAACAAAATTAAACAAAACAAAAAGATAATAACACAAAGATATGATGACCTAGTTCAGTGGACACACACCTACTATGGGGGCTACCAATCCCGGAAGGAAGTCCACTATCAGTAGCATTAGTTCAAAGCTAAACTCCACCAGTTACAACTTCTCGTCTAATCCCTACCCAATGCAACTTCTACCTAGGAACATCCTAAATATGAGAAATCGACTTCTCACTTCCTAAATAACCTCAATGATATCTATATCAAATACAACCTGTTCATTCAAGACTCTTGACCAATAAACATACTTGGATTTTCTTCAAAACTCCATCTAAGAACAATGTATGATTCATTACCTAAACGCTTCTGAATCTACATAAAACTATGTCTACCACAACGTCACAATCGATACAAAGGGTGCTTACAACTCAAAAAAGTACACAACTTTCAAAACATAAACCCCTTATTTTTCTTTCTAAATTTATTACAACCAGTTTAGTTATCAAGCCCTAAGTCTAAGTCTTCCTTTTATAATCTTCAATGTACTGGACTTGGGCTTTAAATCACTAGTTCACTAATTTATGTCCATAATTAGAAACTAATTTAACTCCTTGATTTCATCTTGAATCTCTTCAATCTTCAAACTACACGCCACATAGGATTACATAATATTCTAGAATATTCAGCATCTGAGATATATCAAATAAATCCAACTATTCAGCTGGTCATAGGAGCGATGTCGAATGACTCTTCATAGGATATCTTCCTTCATTATGTCTTTCTCTCTGCATGAAAGACCATTTTAAACAACATCTTTGATTTCTTCTTCTTGGACACATCATTACCAAATATTCCCAGAATGTTCCATATTTTTAACCTACTCACAGAATCCAAACACTCATTTATACCAGACAAGATGTCGGATAATCATGGTAAGACATCTTGTTCGACATCAAATTTTCCAAAATTTGTTAAACATTTAGTGCTCAAATATTTGGAGCTTTCAATCACCCCCTTTTGGAAAATTTTGAATAAAACTCCTTTTGCACAATAAACCCAGGACCAGAAGTCTTGAACAATGAGGAAGAAGATAACCAGAACCCACATCAGTATCCAGTTACTCCCCTTTAGTCCATGAATTGATTATTGTCACGAAGAGATAAATCTTCTTCTCTTGTGGCATAAGAAGAACCAGGAACTTTACCCTTAGCAACCAAACACCATAGAGCAATAACCTCAGGATGACATAATTAGAAGGTCCTGAAGTCATTTGGTGTACATGAGGAAAATGTCTAACACTCCCCCTTAACCCAAGATCCTTTACTTGTAATTTCAGGTGGCATAAGAGAACCTTGCACATGATGTTTGAATATCCTGTTAGACATCCTTGCAAAACATTTGTAAAGACGTACACCACCCATATGATGACCACCTTTCTCCCCCCTTTTAACCAAAAATGTACAAGGAAAATCCCCAACAAGACCATTCTCAGATTGTTCTCGCCCAAATCCAGATAAAACCCATAAGGACTATGGAAACATCAAACACTCACATTGTGAAAAAAAGACAAATGACCTCTATAAAAAGTTGAGCAGTTACTTAGGAATTAACTATCCTTAATTGTGATAAATTCATGGTCAAACAGAAACGTTATTTGAGGAAGATACCTCTACCCAAAATAAATATGCACCGGGTAATTCAACTTTGACTACCTTTATTGTCTCTGGATTGTTTCTTCTGAGAGGATAGTCCCAATACATCCATATGCATAGTAAAAAAAACGCTCTTCACTCCTTTCTGACACATGCTTAATCACACCGTCCATAGCACTCCCTTGTTTGGTTCAAAGAGAAAACATGTCCTAACTAAAGTACTGACATCTAGTAAGACATTGTCTGCTTGTTCAAGTATTCTCAACTTAGACCAAAATTACTTCAGCAAAAATACCAAAAGTGCTTCATAGAAATATCCAAATGTTTTGTGGAATAATCCCAATGTCTTCCATTGGATTCTACGAATACTTCTTTTGGCCAGCACAAATCAAAATATCACAATATTACATGTGTGACATCTCTTATTCATCAACCGGAAACACAGTCTTCCATAATGACATATGTACTCCATAAGCTTGAACAGTATGCAAGCTTTAATAAATATGCCCCATTACAGAAACTTGACTCCACCTTGTTATGGATAAAAAATCCTAAGATCGAACACAAGCTCCCACCGTAGAGTCGATAAACCCACACATGTTATCATGAGTCTTAGGTGGCCAGGATATCATGCACCATATATGTGTCTTTACCAACTTCAAAAATTCCCAGTTTGCTTAATGGCTTTGCTGAGACCCAGACTAACATTATGATCAGAAGAAGAACACCTCCAAAAAAACTCTCTGATTCAGATTACAGTGTTCGACAACATTCCTCTCCCCTTACTTCCTCTAGCAATTGCTGATACTGGTGAAGTCTCCAATATAACAGTTATACATTCATCAAGCATACTACCGTAGAAAAGATCAAAATATTCTCATTCTAATTCACAATCCCAAGCATCTTCAACAAGCATGATGTCACAACATCATTTAGTACATCAGCTCTTTATAAAGCACAACCAGTATAGCTCATCCAGGTTATCACAAACACCTGAATATAATGGACAGAAATAAACTCTCACACACTCTTCGAAACAAAGAGTTCAGATTTCAGACTTGCACACACACACAAACAGATACTCATCTCCCGTCAAAGTATTTGTCATCAGTTAAATACACAACATTCTCAGAGAAAAGTTTCTCATAGTTCCCTCTGAGAAATACAAAAAATAGATAATACTACCTTCTGGTCTTTAGGTGTCAGACATCACCCTTATCAATCAGTAGAGGAGATTCCCTTCAACAGATACCTATAAGACTGAACACAACAGCCAAATTATTGAATCACCTTCATACCTCAAGTAGGCTGGAAAAAAATAGGCTTCTTCCAATTCTTCAAGACACAAGATTGAAAAGCTTATCCCAAGCAGTTTGAATGACACTCCAAACATGAAGACAACCCTCTACCACAATTGTAAAATAATCTCTCTAAAGAATATTAACTTAACTCTGGTTGATATATCTCCATTGCATACAACCCCTTACATCTCTTTTACACTACAACAAAACAAGAGTTTTATGTTCATATAGATTTGATAATAACATCAAGTTTGAGTAAACAACCTCAATATTATTTATGAGAAACACCCACCAGCCATCTTGATCAGATGCTGCTTCAAGTCCCCTTCTCTAACTCAAACTAAAATTGTTCCATATGAATAGTCACAAGCAAGACTACAAAAATATGACTTCTCTTAATCAGAATAATCTTCCAGATGTCAGAGAGAATGTCCTCGATGTTTGAACTTGACATCCACATGTGAAGAACCTGGTTGAGAAAATAAATCTCCACTAAAAGTTTTGAGCTTAGCCAACAATAACTTCACACGACTGAGATGCCTCCTCTTCTAGTTCAAGAGAAGGTTCTAAACATATGTGACCAACACATAATTTTGTAGCACCCAAAGCATCTGCAACTCCATCCCTTTAGCCAGCAGAAATCTTCATAACTTACTGACATGATGTTCTAACATTTGGTTGGACATGAATCCAAGGAACACAACAAGATATTTTTTATCAAAGACCGAAGGTTGACCTTTTAGGGTTGGAAGAAAAATAAATTGCTTCTTACTTTCTTTAGTTCTCTATTCAACAAACTCACTTAAAAATCCCGTTATGAGTGGACTTAAAAAGAACCAATAGCATATGTGGAAACTTTTGTAGGCTGGTGGAAGATATTATCCAAGTATCAATGTGCCATGGGATATACCTTCAGAGAGGAATAGATCACAAAGCTCTTTCTTATTGTGTTACTAGAGACACACAAAACTATCATGGGTTTTTAGATACATACACATCGGATCACACATCAACAACTCTTCAGCACCCTTTAGAGCAGAACAAGATGACCCTTGCACACCATCACCATCATACTAGTGACAACAGAACACCAAATATTTGAGAATAAAACATAATATAACAGCTCACCATCAAGGACACATCCTTAAACATCACTGATCATGTTATCACAGATAACACATACTCCCTCTTCAGAGGATCATCCAACTAACAATATGAATCTATAAAAGATATCAAAGAATGCATGATGTCATAACATTTGATGAGACATCATACACAAATCAGAGTGTAAGAGAATCAAAATACTTGCATCCTTTTAGCTTCCTTCTTGTTGATTATCATCTTGCTAGAATCTTCATTGCTTCTTAGACTCCGGGTAAGATGTCAAGAACATCTCTTAGAATACCATACAGTATACATATCCTTAATAATAGCCATCAGTTAGACATCCAGGCTTCGTCTATAAAACCTTAATCATCTAGCTTCTCCATAAAAAGCCAAAACACCAAGAGACGAATCAAACCTGATCACACCAGGTATACACATCAGAGACACATGCAGCAAAAACAGAATGCCTCACTAGTGACACCACAACCACATCAATAGCTCTAGATAACACTTCAATCCCTCCATGTCCAAAGTACCAAAAAGTATCTTTCCCGATCTCACCGAAAACAAAACAGGATGCCTGCTCTGATACCAATTAAAATTCTAGTGTACAAATAACAATGTCTTAACACATGTTGAGACAAAGATCTATGTGTAACAATACATGGGCAGCATACAACAGACTGATATAAACCTTATCAGTTCAAAGTCGTAACAGATAATCCAACATCTATTATGACATGTCAATCAATCAAGAACAAAACTGAACAAAACGCAAAGATAATAATGCACAGATATGATGACCCAATTCAGTGGACACACACCTACTCTGGGGGCTACCAAGCCAAGAAGGATGTCCACTATCAACAATATTAGTTCAAAGCTAAACTCCCGCATTTACAACTTCTACCTATAGGGTCTATCTTTCATAAGTCACAACCCATAGCATGTAGGGATTATTCAACCGTCCATTAGTCAATTACCATCTCTAGCTTGTAGGGATTCCCCTTCGTCTTCTGTGGTCCTTAATCCCTAAGGAGTTCCTATCTGACTCAATCTCTAAGTCAATGTAGGGTATCCCCATTTCCATGTCTATCATTATCTTCGCCCTTAAGGAGTTCCTATCTGACTCAATATCTGAGTCAGTGTAGGGTATCCCCATTTCCATGTCTATCATTACCTTCGCCCTTATGGAATTCCTATATGTATCAATATCTGAGTCAGTGTAGGGTACTTCCAAACCCACATCAAATTATTTTCGCCCTTAAGGAATTCCTATCTGTTTTAATGTATGAGTCAGTGTAGAATATTATCATTTTCATATCTACCATCAAACCTGTATAGGGTACCCCTGCGTCTACCCTCATACAATGTCTGCGTCACATTACATATCCATGAAACCTTTTTGCATCATGCCCTAAAGCCAAAAACAATTCTACATACCCATGCATTCACATACATTCATACATTTGCATCTCATGTATTTCCACCTTCGCCCTTATTCAACTGTTACCCACATGCTAGCTGATTTCTTGGTACTCGCTTGAGGAAGCCCGAAAATATGGTATGAGGAGATTAAACATTGGAGACTCAATTGAACTTGGCCCTACAAAGATAGAAGGCAACCCTTCACAAGGTCAACAACAGGTCTACACAATTCCTCAAATGCCACTACCATTGGTGATTCCTCTACCTCAAGAGAAACTGCCTTATCAACATAATAGGTATGCCCGAGAAAAAGTCAAAGGTAACCCTCGTGCTCTAATAAATCCAAGAACTACGAAGCATCCTTTGAAGACATGGATCAACAATAAAAGATCATCTCAAAGATCATTAGACTTTATCAAATTCAATGTGTAAATTCCAAGTTGCTAGGTTGTATTTATTGTAAACTTTGTAATTCTAATAAGATAAACATGCATGTTTTGAAATCTATCTATTCGTATTCACTCTTCTATCACTTTCCATAAATATTAACTTTTCACTCTTCTTCTCCATTTTCAAATTAACTTTAACAAACTTCGAGAGAGAATGATGAAAATCAAATAACTGAATTTTGCTAAGCTATACTTTCAGTGTAATACCGAGTTGGTGATGTAAGGCATTATTTCAATCCCTAAATGATGGAGATATAAGGAGTTAATCCGTAGTCAACCCCCTCGAGCCATAAGTTGGAGTTGTTTCTATTTTCTAAAAAAATACTTAATCTTAACATGTGGCAGGGTAGTCTTTCAATTAATTTAATGGTGCATTCTATTCTCAAGAGAGTCAAGTCCATCCAAGCAAAGGTTCAAGCATATCTCCTTCCTCGATACATCATTGAGGAAACAATCTAAGAAAAGGTTCAAGCACACCGTCTTCCTTGTGCACATCAATAAAGAGTGAGGAAGCAATCAATAAATACAAAGCTCTTAACATCTTCCTCCTCAATCCATCATTCAAAGTCGAGACGAAGCTTACAATGATCAGCGTGGCAGTCACGGATTATCAAAATCGAAAAACAATCTCAAAAGAAAAATTTCAAAAGAAAGAGAGAGCCCGCTAAGTAGAAAAACAAAAATCAAAAAAATCTTGACTTGGCCAAAAGTTAGGGCATCCCAATGGACCGGGAAATTCAAAAAAAATTGGTCCATGCAAAAATAATGGATTGAAAACAAAATTGGAGAAAAATCTTGTGGCTTCCACCTCAAAGTGCTTCTCATCAATGCTTGAACTTTATCTACGCTTCTCATCATCTGCGCGACTAAGAAACTTCTATTGGGGATTAAATGCATCTATTGGATTAATTGAACTTAGGATTGAAGAACATAAAGGAGAATGGGGTGGGATAAATGAATTTCAAGCCTTATGTCTTTTGTTTCTCAAACCACGAACCATGGCCACGTAACAACCTTCAAAAGTCCTAATTGAAGCAAGGTTAACTATGAAAGCATACTAAGCAAAATTTGTGTTAAACTGACTCCTACATTTGTTAAATTTATTACTAATCACTTCACTTCTTCGAACCTCCATCTTTAATCATCCATTTCTTTTTAATAACCAACTTCGATTTCAAAACTTACATGTATATTAAACATAATTGCTTTTCAAAATGTACAATTTTATTTACAAGTCAATACTTAGCATCGAGGAGATTTCAAAAAGGTCTGATCAAAAGTTGTATCTTCCGAGAAACTTTTAATTGGGGTAAAAGCATCTAAGAAGATCCCTATAAACAGGGGAAAATACTAATGATTGTAAGGGCATAACACATGAAGATTCTATTAACAAAGGGGGATCATTCCGAGATTTAATTGGCTCAGATCAAATTTCAAAGCACTGTTCAATCAGGGGCATACCTTTCGAAGGAACATTCCTTAATCAAATCATATCATAACAGGGTACGACTGGGTTCCATAATTTTAAACAAATCTCTCAAGGCTTTGATTCAAGGGGAAATCTTCCAAGATTCAAATGTTGGGGCAATACATATCAGGTTCATCCTACCACCCGTAGGGTCCAAGTTCCTCTTCAAGCGACTTCAAGTACAAACATTTCAATGATTCAAATCTTGGGGTAATCTATATCAAAGTCATGGTGAGGTCTAAGTTCTTTCTGAGGGTACTTCCTCCAGACCCTGGATATTGGGGGGCACGTCTTTTCAAAATTCGAATGTTGGGGCAAACCACTGCGAGGCTCGATCAAAAGGAGTTGATTCAAAATGGTTCATTAAAGCCAAACATTTTCAAGATCCGTTTGATCAAGGAAATAATACAAAATAGTGGGGTCATTCACATTATGATCAAACTATTTCCAGGCTCACATCCATGAGAATCTCCTCCAATACCCTACAAATAAATTAGGGAAAGACATGCCACAAAAAGCAAGCTCTCCGCACACTTTCATAATCTCCAATGGATCTTTCTCCTGCATCAACAATCTTTAAAGTTCAAATCAAGTAACTGGAAATCATGCAAGCACAACACTCAACCATCATGTGACAAGCAACCGTGTTACATAGTCAAAGTTATACATTTAATCATCAATGACCCATCACAGGGTCATCATTCAACAAATCATGTGAGTCATAATCATAAAGCATAATTCTGCATAAATCATTAGCATACATTCATTAGGATATTGTCACGCTACACCTATCACCTCATTTGGCTGACAAATTCTGACAACGTGGATCTAACAGAGAGCCCAATTCTGATTGGCACGTTAAAATTCTAACATCCTTGACGCATATCTAAGTCACCCATTACATGCATTAGTCAGTCATTCCACGCATCAACACCTGCATTTGCATGCATGTATAACATATCATAGCTCGAGACTTAGGACCCCATAAAAATCCAGAATCAATTTATAAGGGAGTAACTATTGTAATCTCTAACATATCTCCGACTATCCCTCTGAGTGAGTCTAGGATACAAGCATTCTTCGTCAAACTAAACCGTAAGCAGCCTTACGTACCACTGTCCAAGACATGAGAAACCTCACACATCTTCTAATATGTGTCTCATAAAATACGTGAGCAGCCTCACACAACCTTATCCACTATTCATTCATAGGCATCCATACGAGGTATGAACAACCTCATGCATTCATCATCCATCCTATGTAAGCAGCCTTACGTAAAAGTCGTGAGCGTCCCTACACTTTCCAATCGACGTCTCCCGGTGACCCTACTAATATTAGCAACCTTGCTATCCGTTTCACCTTTCCAAGCCACCAAGCTGATATTATTCCAGTAGCTCTACTAACATTGGTGCAAAGCCCAGTTCCCGTCTGGCCCATCTTTTCAAAAGCCCGACCCTAATTGGCATGGCTTCTAAAAAAAAATAAACCTTGGATGATAGTCTGCCTTAAGCATTGGTTCTGCAATTCAAATAATAGGGGCATTGCATTTATCAATCATCACATCATTTTAATTCATAACATTATCATATCAAGAAGACATACCATACATCATGCATACATCAAGCATAATCCTATCAAACATGCATACATGCATTACATTCAATCATATATGCCCATAGAAAACTGCGGAAAAATCTCAAGGCATGACTACCAGCTAAAACAAACTCAAATTTAAATCCAAGCTCAGCATTATCCATTCACCTCGCTATAGCTACCTCAGTTGACAACAGACACAATCGTCAAAGGTGCCGTTATCAAAATATAACTAGGCAACTTACCTATGAGTCATATCCACACCTACGTCCACATCCACCCTTATTTCTATGACCACGCCTACACCTACGTCCATGTCTACACCCACGCCTGCACTTACAGCACAAGAGTCTACACATACACTCAGGGTTCCATACCAATACAAACATTCAACACACATACACTCAGGGTCCCTTCTCAGTATCAGACATCATACACATATATCATACAGTAAACAAACAATCTCTCCCTCGATTTAACTATCTAAGGGTCGATCATCAAAACACTTCTCCTACAATTCAACCCGACACCTAAGTCTCTATGCCGTGACATTTTCAGCCCATCACCTAAGACTCCATGCAGTGATGTTTTCCCTCTATAACATAGTGCATTACCTAAGTCTCCATGCAGTAACATACGAAGCTCGGTACATTGCCTAAGACTCCATAAAGAAGTGTATTCTCCTCATCTAACCCACTGCCTAAGACATTGTGCAACAGTGCGGCTCCTTGTTCTGTAATATAAACCATTGCCTAAGTTGTCGTGCAACAATGTGCTTCTTTATTTCACAAAACCGAGCATCGCCTAAGACAACATGCAGCGATGTTCGAAAACCAAATTTAGCTTATCACCTAAGACGATATGTAGTGATTCGTGAACCTAACCCACTGCCTAAGACATCGTGCAGCAATGTGGTTCCTTGTTCCATAATATAGACCATTTCCTAAGATGTCGTGCAACAATGTGTTTCTTTATTCTGCAAAACAGACCATCGCCTAAGACGACATGCAACGATGTTCGAAAACCAAATTTAGCTTATCACCTAAGACAAATGTAGTGATTCGTGAACCTAACCCAATGCCTAAGACATCGTGCAACAGTGCGGTTCCTTGTTCCGTAATAAAGACCATTACCTAAGACGCCGTGCAACAATGTATTTCTTTATTCCACAACACATACCATCACCTAAGACGACATACAACGATGTTCGAAAACCAAATTTAGCTTATCTCCTAAGACGACATGCAACGATTCACGAACACAGCTCATGGCCTCAGTCTTCAAGCAGTCATGCATCATCAGTTGTTGTTTTATTCATCCCTCAAAATGGATGAATAAGCTAAATCAAAACCAAGGCATATAAGGTTTCTCTTTCAAAGCTCAAGACCATCTGCCTCATCATCAAACCCTGGTAAGTGATATATCATCAGCTTCGCCTATTTTCACAAGACTCGTGAAGGTATGCTATATCAGCGTAACCTTATGATTGGTTTGACAAATTTTGGGTATTCCAAGTATTCAATAAACTTCCAATCAAAATGCACAAGACTCGTGTATTCTCACACTATTCGATTGGAAAATAATTGAATAGGAGCAGCTGTCGTACCCCAAATTTGCCCTACCTCGATGATTTTTTTAAAGATTAAAATAGAAGAAATGTTTAATTAAAGATGGTACATCAGTATTTGATGGTCCATATTTATCAAAGAAGACTAAGGGGTGTATTTTAATTTAGGAAAGTGGGGCTTTCTAAATCAGAAAGAGCCATATATTCGTAGGCCCATTCGCGAAGCATGTTGGCCATTGTCCCATGCGATTCGAAAATGGAAAATTATTCAAATAACTATTAAGTTCTTAATTATTAAATAGTTGTTATTAGTAAAAGAGAGGTTGAAATTAAACTAAGCCCATTTAAGTGTTATTTAATGTTAGTAAAAAAGGGTGTGGTTGTAATTTACAAGCCCATTGAGTTTCTTTAATTGAGTCCATCTAATGTTTTTGAAAAAAAAGAGGTATTATTATTATTAAAAAAACTTTTTATTATTATTTTATAAAGAAAATAAAATAATATATTTTTATGAAAAACGTAACACATTTTTGTACTGTTGATGAACTTGTTTTTCAACTTGTTAAATGTCACTAAAGATTGTTGTTTTTATTTTAATGAAAAAATATATATATAACAGAGGGCATTGTTATTGCTGTTAATTTTTTATTCCATTTTTATTATTAAACAACATATTGTTAAATATTGTTTATAATTTGTATTCATTAAAAAAGTTTGTTTAAAATAATCAGCATTGGGTTAGAGGCCATTTGGGCCTAGTGATTTCAAAAAACGTTTTTTGCTGAAAATAATGCTGCTAGACAAATCAAATAATACGCAGGCCCAAATTAAAATAATAATGTTGACCCAAGTTAAAACAACAACTGTATCAATCAAAGTCCTAAATCAACACGTATCTTTTATCAACAACAACAACTGTAGGAATTGAATCTTTATCCTAAAATCAAATCTTTCTACAATACAAGTCTAGAAAATCAGTAAAAAACAAAATCCAAAATATACATAATCAAATCGGAAATTACACATAATTAAATCTATATTACAACAAAATCCAAAAAATCAATTACAGTACAAATCAAAATCAATCAACAACAATTTAAATCCCTAAATGTCTCTAAATCTCCCTAAATCAGTGCTATTTACAAAACCCTAAAATTAACCTATTTATATATATATATATATATATATATATATATATATATATATATATATATATATATATATATATATATATATATATATATATATATATATATATATATATAGAGAGAGAGAGAGAGAGAGAGAGAGGAAGTATACAGAGAAAAAGGAGGAGGCAAATACAGAGGGGAGAGATATACAGTGGAAAAAAGATGAAATTATTGGGGAATAAAATTCTGAGGGGAAATTATTGAAGAAAATACTAACACCAAGCTACTGTGCTGAAGATAGAGGAGACACAATTGGGGTTCTAATATCTGGAACCCTAATTGTATCGCTGCCGCTGAAGACACCGTCGAAGCTTCACTGCTATCAGCTTTACTAACCTGCGAAGAGAAAATGAGAGACAAAGATTAATAAACAGAAATCCGACGAAGCGAACGATAAAGATTAGAGGTAAACTATACTTAGCTTTGTGGCTTCCATTTGTTTGTTATCTCAATTTGGGGTATTTGGTTTCGAGGTCGCGATCGGGGAAGTTGAGCTGCCGCAATGTAGTAGGATGGAGAATTAGGGTTGGAGATTTGGGGAAGAAGGGTTTTGGTGGATAAGGAAAGGGTTACGAGAGAAGAAGAAGATGTGTACCGTAATCAAAACAAGAAAATGAATATTAAAAACATATTATAATCCATTCCAATTCCATACGCGTTGGCACAACGTAATTATCATACTCTCTCGTTATCCCCCGCTAGATCCTGATCGGACGGCCGTAGGCCAAGTCATACGGTAAACTCGTGCACCTTCGCCACATGCGATTTCTCAGGCCTTCTCTAAAAACCGTTTGGGCCTAAGCCCATTACTTTTAGCATACCCCTTCCCCTGAATTACTAAATTGTCAAACAGTTTACACCCTCCCCCCCCCCCCCCCCCCCCCCCCCCCGCCAAAAATATATTTGGGCCTAGCCTAGATTCCTAATAGCACCCTCTCTTTTTACTTAATAACTGAAACTACACCCTCCTTGATTTAATTAAATTATTCTTTTATTATTTCTTTTATATTATATTTTTTTATCTATTTTTATATATTATATTTGTTTATTATTCTTATTCTTATTATAATTACTTATTTCTTTTCCTTATAATAATAATAATAATAATTATTAATTATTAAATATTTTCGTATTTTATTTATTGTTTATTTATCATGTAAATAAATTATTTTTATTTAAAACTCATGAACATATTTTCTATATTTGCATTAAAATATTTTTAGTCATGCATTAATCAAGAATTTTTGCAATTAAGATGATTAAAAAATACTAACAAACATCAAACTATTTTTTGTAACAAACTAATCTAAACAATTGTTTTTGCAAAAGGGTTTTAAACGAATTTTGGCTTATCGCGCATTTATCCAAAATCTCTGCAATCACTACTCTCGGTCAAATGCGAGGTGATTCAAAATACATTTGCAACCCCTAAAAAAGACCAACCCTATACGAACTACGAATTGGGACTCTGATTCCTCATAAGAGGATACACAAGCATACAATCAAAAATCATGGTGAGTCCTCCTAATTAAAACTTAAAACCCTATTTAACCTGAAACCTAAACCTAAAACCTAGTATCCTTCTGAACAAGGTAGATAAAAGGATCCTAACACCTTCCTTTTGTCTAATGAAGTCCGAAGCCTAGAATCTCTGTCTGTGATTTAGGGTTTCCTATTAGACCTACTTCCCTAGGATAAAAACTAATAGTGATGACTCTTTATTTAAAACCAGTCACAAAAAAAAACATGCATGAACGAAAATGGAAGGAAAATAGAGGGAAAACAATCATGATGTTCGTATTCTAGAGGTCTATGTTCCTCTTGATGCTTCCCCAGTACTATCTTTCTTTTCGTTCTTTCTTCTTTGCAATTTCTGAAGGGTTTTCATTGGAAAATGATGGATAAAAGTTAGGGGTTTTGTGGCTACGACTATGTTTTTGTATGTTTCTCTTTTTTCTCTGTGACATGTTTTTAAAAGGGTTTGTGTTGTTACTGTTTCTGTGAACTGCTTTGAAAATATTTTGAAACTAGGGTTTTTGTGGTTTCGAGGCTCAGCTTCTGTATATTTCGTATGAACCGTGGGTCTGGTTTGTTGAGACAAGTTTCAAGGGTTTGCGTACTGCCATGTCTCTGTTTCTGTTGCAGAATGAATGGATGTTATTTTTGTGTTGTTCTCCCCCCCCCCCCCCTCCCCCCCCCCCCCCACCTTGGTCCCCGCTTGTTGTATGAATTGTCTTCCTTTTATATTGTGAACTCTCTTCGCTTTCTCCATGAATCATTTTTAAGGGTTTGACTTTGATGGGAGAGAACATGCTTGAGCACTCGTATGAGACTTGTCACTTCTGATATCTTTTTTCCCCCTGATATTTTGATATGACAACTCCGCACTTTTACTAAGCTATGCTGGTTTTGTACTTTTTGTGATGCTTGTTGGCCTTGTTGGACTTATCATCTTTTCTGATTTTTCTGATATCTATTTTGTGGTACTTTGTGAATTTTGTTATGCTGCCTCCGTTCTTGCTTTTGACTTTCTGTACTGGTTTCTGTCTTTTTGTACTTTGTTGCTTGCTGGCCTTGATGAATTGTCTTTTTGTACTTCATTTGTTTTGAGATTTGTAGCAAAGGGTTAGGCCTATGATTTTACATTACAGTTCTGATTTTTTTCACTGAATCAACACAAGTATGAGGCCTTTTTAATTGTTGCATACATGATTTTGAATTTGAGATTCTGATTTTATTCTTTTGATTTGTCTTTTCTTATTGTGAACCAAACTTTGCTTTATGATTTGCAATAGATATGCCCCTAGCCAATGGTAAAGTCTGAAACTAAATTGTATGAGGCTAGTATTCTTGAACATGATGCTAAGTTTTGAAATTATTTTTTGGATTCTTTGATTTGCCTTTTTTCTTTTTGTGAACCAATCTTAGATTGTGATTTGCAATAGGCAAATCTAGACCCTAAAAATCTGATTCCATAAGCCAAACCCTAATGATGAACTAAAGCATTCTGCAGATTTTCTTGTTCACCTTCGATTGCTTGCTAATTAATTATTTTTATCTTTTTTGTTTCGTGTATTTGGGTGAGTTTGCAAGATCAAAGAGGAATATTTGAAGAGAGTTGGAACAAGACACTTGAAGATGGATCAAGAACAATGAAGAAATATTTTTGCTTTGTATAGAACAAAAATAGGAAAATTGTAGTTTTGGTTTTAATTGTAATTGAACTTTGTATGACTTATAATCCATGTTGGGTTTTGTACCATAATGTATTGAAACAGAATTTGTAGATTTCAATCAAAATTTTCACATGAATCTTGAATGCAACATAGAACTTTGTGAAACTTGAAAGAATTGAAAATAAGTTTAGAATAACTTGGAAATTATGTATTTAGGAATTATAACATGAAATCATCTTTGGTCAATAAAGCATGAAAAAGACATTAGAATTGTAGGAGTTAAACCAATCTTGTCCATAATGCAAAAGAACTCTTTGGTTCCACAACAAAAAGTCTGAAACCTCTTTTCACTTCAAAATAATTGGCCAACAAGCGAATTTTCCTCTTAAGTAGTGAAAGCATACAAAAATACTTTCTTTTTAATGAAATTTCTCTTGAATGAACACCTCAATTATATCAATACAAATGCTTTGAATGATCTTTGAAGATGCATGAGATTCGACATAAAGCTCCAACAAATCTTCCATTGAAAATTATTAACAAACCCAAACCAAAAGATGAGCAAACCCCAATCTCAAATTTAACTTTGGTTAAATTTTTTTTCACAAGTAAATAATGTATCATAAAAAGAGTCCTCAAACTCAACAACTTTTATCATGAACCAAAACCTAACTCAAGATAAACTCAAATGTAAACCTTAATATTGCGCAACCATTGAACCATGAACTTTGGTGTCAGAAGTGGGATTAAAAGCCTTAGGAGTACGGAGGGATGTCTTTTGAATTGAAAGAGAGGGAAAATTTCGGGGTACAACATCTGCCCCTGTTCAATCTTCTTACACCTGAAAAATTAGATTGACGTGTCCGCTATTCGGGATTTGAAGGTGGAAGATGGTTGAACACTAGAGTGCCCATAAATTTGCACTCGCTGGTGCATGAAGTAATACTGTTGGTTGATTGCATCGGAGATGGGCTTAAATATTCCATTTGGAGAGAGATGGAATATTTTCAGATATGGGCTTATAGATGTTATCCAAAAGTGATGGGGAGTTGTCAGAGATTGGCTTATAGATGCCATCCAGGAGTGACTGTTGGTAAGTCTAATGCTTGACTTAATTTTTATGCGACCACTACTTTAACAGGTAATGAAGGATTCTGTGACGACTACTACTTCATCAGGTAATGAAGGAATATATGATGACTACTACTTCAACAGGTAATGAAGGAATCTATGAGGACTACTACTTCAACAGGTAATGAAGGAATCTATGACAACTACTACTTCAACAGGTAATGAAGGAATTTGTGACGATTAATACTTCAACAAATAATGAAGGAATCTGTGACGACTACTACTTCAACAGGTAATGAATGAATCTGTGGAAACTACTACTTCAACAGGTAATGAAGGAATTTGTGATGACTACTACTTCAACAGGTAATGAAGGACTCTGTGACGAATACTACTTCAACAGGTAATGAAGGAATCTATGTCGACTACAACTTAAATAGGTAATGAAGGAATCTGTGATGACTATACTTCAACAAGTAATCAAGGAATTTGTGACGACTACTACTTCAATAGGTAATGAAGGAATGTGTGGCGACTACAACTACAACGGGTAATGAAGGAATATGTAACGACTACTACTTCAACAGATAATGAAGGAATATGTGACGGGCTAATAGATGCCATCTAAAGTAATTATTGATAGAGATTGAAAGAAGTGTCAGTATAAATATTTAGTCGATTTATACTGAAACAACAGATGTCTATATTTTTCTTTGACTGGATAAGGATCAAAAATCTTAGGATTGATTTGACTAAAGCGGAGAAAGTGTCTACTAGAAAAAAATCAGGATAAATCATTGGTCGATTTAAATTTATCCAGCAGAGGTCTTGAAATTGTCTTTAACTAGATAAAGAATCAGCATAAATCTTAGGAGCGATTTAACTGAACCATAAAAAGTGTCTACCGGAATGGAATCAGGATAAGTCATTGGTCGATTTAAACTGAACCAGCATAAGTCTTGAAATTGTCTTTAACTGGATAACGAATCAGCATAAACCTTAGGAGCGATTTAACTGAACCAGAAAAAGTGTCTACGGAAACAGAATCAGGATAAATCCTTGGTCAATTTAAACTGAACCAGCAGAAGTCTTGAAATTGTCTTTAACTAGATAGCGAATCAGCATAAATCTTAGGAGCAATTTAACTGAACCATAAAAAGTGTCTATCGGAACAGAATCAGGATAAATCATTGGTCGATTTAAACTAAATCAGCAGAAGTATTGAAATTTTCTTTAACTGGATAACAAATTAGTATAAATCTTATGAGCGATTTAGATGAACCATAAAAAGTGTCTACCGGAACAGAATCATGATAAATCATTGGTAGATTTAAACTGAACCAGCAGAAGTCTTAAAATTGTCTTTAACTGGATAACAAATCAGCATATATCTTAGGAGTGATTTAACTGAACCAGAAAAAGTGTCTACCGGAACAGAATCAGGATAAATCCTTGGTCGATTTAAACTGAACCAGTGGAAGTATTGAAATTGTCTTTAACTAGATAACGAATCAGTATAAATCTTAGGGTCGATTTAACTGAACCAGAGATAGTGTCTATTGGAACGGAATCAGGATAAATCATGTAGATAGTCGCCCCGTCCTGTTTCGGGAATTGATCTATAATCAGTTTGTTGGTAAATCCGTCATGTTTCGGGAGTTCATACTATTGGTGATAAAGATAGTCGCCCCGTCTTGTTTCGGGAATTGATCTTTATCTGACCAAAGAGAAAGAAAGATAGTTTCTCCGTCCTGTTTCAGAAGTTAATCTTCAAACTGTTCATGTAGATAGTTGTCCTGTCTTGTTTCAGGTATTAATCTACAATCAATTTGTTGTTCACAGATAGTTGTCATGTCTTGTTATAGGTATTAATCTGTGGCCGGTTATCCAGATAGTTATCCTGTCTTGTTTCAGGTATTAATTTGGAACCTATTTTTTGTTGGTCGTAGAGATAGTTTCCCCGACTTGTTTCGGGAATTAATCTTTGGCCTATTTGATGATATTTATTTGTTGATTTATCTTTCTTGAAAAGGTAAATATTTAGTTGTATGCGATGTCATGTTGTATGAAATACATTGCGTAATGATGTTCTCAAAATAAATGAGACTGTGCTATATGTGTTATGTATGCATATGCCACGATGTATGGATGTTAAATGTTTGTCTAGGAAAATAAATCCTTGATTGTTGCTAGGGATGGAGAATATGTATCTTCAATTGTGTTTAGAATACTTCCGTTGTGGATTCCTGCTGATTTGTTTGAAGAAACTCTTCTTGGGGAGTAGAGTTCAGGAACCTTAGTTGATCATTACTCTACTGGGGACTTTAATTCTTATTTACCCTGACTGGAGATAAAAGAGATGATTAAACTTTCGTCTTGGAGAGGATAGTTGACTGGTATCTGGTTGAAATCCAGGCTTTGCAGCAACTTTTTGGGGACAATGGAAATTCTACTGGGGAAGAGGGATTTTGTCAGTGACTTGTAGTAGTCTGAGGAATAGACTTAAGCTTGGGAGATTGTAATTCGTTGGGGAAATAAACCCTATTGAGGAAATTATTCTGGAGACCTTGCGGGGGAAATGAATTATTTTAAGGAAGAACTTTTGCAAGGTTTCTTTTTTCAGTTTTGGAAGTCCAAACTCGAATGGGGAAGAGAATTTCCAAGCCTTGATTGTATATGAGGATGTATTGAATGAGTATCAGAATGACATTCATATATGGATCGTATCCGAGCTGCATATGCAAGAGAATATGGAATGAGTGTTAGAATGAATATGTATTTAGATTGTATATGTATTGTATCCGCAAGAGAATCTAGAATGAGTGTCAAAATTAATATGTATTTAGATTGTATCTGAACTATATCTAGGAAGATGATCTGGAATGAGTGTCAGAATGAATATGTATTTAGATTGTATCTGAAGTGTATCCCCAAGAGAATCTAGAATGAGTGTCGGGATGAATCTGTATTTAGATTGTATTTGAACTGTATCTAGGAAGATGCATTTGAATGAGTATCAGAATGACATTTATGTCTGGATCGTATCTGAACTGCATCTGCAAGAGAATCTGGAATGGGTGTTAGAATGAATATGTATTTAGATTGTATCTGGACTGTATCTGCAAGAGGATCTAGAATGACTATCAGAATGAATCTGTATTTAGATTGTATTTGCATTGTATCTAGAAGATGAGAAACTGTTGGCAATCTCCCTGTGTTTGGGAATTGGCATGATGTGTGCTTTCGTTAGAGAAGATCAAACTCCTTTATCCACTGGTGAATTTTGACTATGTCACCGGTTGGAGGATGCCCCACTTTTTGTTTGAAGGTGCTTCTGCACTTGTCGAGGATAGCCTCGTACTTTATGAAGACTATGTTGTGGGGATAATCCATGGAAATGGCCCTGTGGGGATTTATGGGCAGCTTGAACTTTGTCTCATCTCCTAGAGTCCTTAGCAAATGCTGATCAGAGTGAAAAATCTCCTACTGATAGACAAGTGATGAGATACGGGACATAGTCGTACGCTTTAATCCCTAACTTTTTCTTTAACCGCCCTTTCAGATTTTCAATCCACCGGGATACCTTTTTTGGCCGAAGCCACCTTTTTATATTCTCGACTTGCCGGGTGTACAATCTTTTGTATGTACATCCCATATTTTTCCTGAACATTTTTGGTTTGTCGGGATGCCCTTACTTTTTCCTAGGAATGTCAACCAAGCGGGTCTCTTTTATGTGTAGTATCTTCTGACTATGTCCGCGTTCATAGGGTGCGGAAAGTCATCACTGTCTATGGTGGTAAGTGTTGTAGTAATGCCGAAAAATATTTGCTTGATCGCACGTGCCCTTTCATATGTGGGAGCCCGTTTGCCTCTGGGGTTCATCTGGTGCACTTGATGTTTGAAGTTTTTTACCAAATTTCTGATAGTCTTGAACTTCCTAGGTATCTTTTCTAAGAACTGTCATGGGAGGATCCGAAGACATGATATTGACACCATCTGATACTACTGGAACAGACAAGAAATTTGGTTGTACCGAAGATTTTTGATCAAGTTTCTGATAGTCTTCCTTAATATTTTCTAAGAACTGTCATGGAAGGATCCGAAGACATGATATTGGAACCATCTAATACTACTGGCATAGACAAGAAATTTGGTGGTACCGAAGGTTTTTGATCAAGTTTATGATAGTCTTCCTTAGTATTTTCTAAGAACTATCATGAAAGGATCCGAAGACATGATACTAACACCATCTGATACTACTAGCACAAACAAGAAATTTGGTGGTACTGAAGGTTTAATTTGTTCAAATTTCTGATAGTCTTTGACCTTCCTCGGTATTTTTCTAAGAGTTGTCATGGAAGGATCCGAAGGCATGATAGTGACACCATCTGATACTACTGGCCCTGACAAGCAATTTGGTGGTACCTAAAGGTTTTCATAGTGTATTTTGCTAAATCCCATGATCAATGTAACATTTCCCCTAAGTGCTTCGGATGGAGATCTGCCCCTGGCTATTCAGCACCTTTGAGAGATTCTTTTAATCTCGACTTGACTTCCCTATATGTGTTTGGACAATAATCATGTCACGCCCCTTGATTATGGGATATTTGTCATTGGAAGTGTATTTCCATTTGAAGTGATTTTGTTCATTGAGATAATTTATGTTCATTGGAAATTCGTCATGCGAATTTCTCTGTTATCAAATAATTAGTTATATGCAAAAAACGGTATTCAAAATGCAAAGATTATGTCTGTCTTGAAATTTTTTTTGAAAAATGCATTCTTTAACAAGCAGCAAAATTTTATAAGAATATGAATTCAACTCAGGATTTATAGTAAGCCTTATAGGAGTTGGGATACCATTTGTAACAGTATACTTTCAAACTAACCTATGCTTTAATTAGGACTTTTAAAGGGTTGTAACATGTCCTGGTTCTTAGTTTAAGAAACAAAGGATAAGGCTCAAAGTTTATTTGTACCCACTTGTTCTTCATGATGTCCTTCAAACCTATACTCAGTTAATTGTGCATATGGATTCCAATTGAGTCTAGAATGGTATTTTAGGTGATGGTTTGGATACTGGAAGTTTATTTGGGAGGGCAGTCAATTTTTTGTAACATTTTTCTGTTGTTGAGGATTTGTAACGACCTCTTTTTTTATTTTATTATCCCTAATTTTTGCTGACTGTTTTTGTTTTGAGACTACAGTCAGCGGGATGCCCCAGTTTTTCTTAAGTCTCCTTCATAGGTTTTTACTTAGCGGGCTTTTCTTTTGAGAGATAATGACTGCCTATTTTACGGGGAACCATCACCATTTTTTGATTCAGAAAGATGTTTTTGATGTCATTCATTGTGTACGAAGTGAAAGCTTGCGACTGAATGCGCATTTGAATTTAACTAAGAAACTACCCTGCACAAGGTTATGACTTAAAGGTTTCAATTTGTGTGAAAAAGAAAAGTCACACTTCTTAGGCTCAAAGGGGTTGACTAGGGATTATCTTCCTTATACTCCACTATTTAGGATTTGAAACAACGTATGTACATCATCAACAAGGTCTGTTCAAAATCATATTGTAGAGATTATGGTATTATTTTCGTCATCCTCCCTCTAAAGGCTTATAGCTTTTAATCGAGAGTTGAATATCATAATAGAAAAGAAGTAAAAGCATATTTTCAGTATAGTGAAAACGAATGGATTAATTCAAGACAAACATATGCAATGTGTTGTACCCCAAAATTTGTCCTCTCATGTTTCCCAAGATTTTTTCTTATATGGATGATCACAAGCACTTGATTAAAGGAAAAAAGTAAATTTTTTGAAGATAAACAAAGTCTTTCGATTGGCATGCCAAAGGGTGTTTCAATTGGAATTTTGACCCGGCTTCGATTGAGCGCTTAAACTCCTCCAAACTTGCCTCAAATTTCCAAGCTTCAATTGAAGCCTTGGCCTTCTGCTTGTTTGCTGTATACAAGCTTCGACTGGGCATATGTTCCCTTTGAAACAACCTCATTCGATCCATGAGGGAAGGGCCTCTTGTTAGTGCTCCTTCGATTGCACAATTGGCTTTGCATGCTTGCTTGATTCACAAATGCAATGGCTACCTGCATGCAGGTTGGATTCCTGTTTCATTTTGGAATTTGTTTTCCTTTGAGCAAGCTTGATTTCTTCTTCGACTAGGAAAATTCTCCCTCTGCGTGCATTTAGCGCACAAAGCAAGAATCCCCTGCAAGCTCCCTTCGATCCACCAACAATGGGTTCCTTCATGCCAACTTCATTCAGGGCAAAAGGATTCTTCATGCTTGCTTTGGATTCACAATGGCAAAAACTTCTTCAGACTAGCCTTCGATCCACTGAGAAAAAGGCTAATTTTAACTGGCCTTTAATTCAAAATGTTCCACTGGGCAAAAGGCCCCTCAGCTTATCACCAACACACGTATGCCTCTTCATGCCTGCCTTGGTTTCACAAGGCAAAAACCCATCAGCATGCCTTCAACTCATAAGGCAAAAGGCATTGGACTTGCCTTCGATCCACAAGGCCAAGGCCCCTTCAACTTGCCTTTGTGTTTGCTTTCGACCCACAAGAAAATGACTTCCTTTAGGCTTGCCTCCAATGCGCAAGGCAATGGTTTCCCTTCATGCCAACACCCATAAATTAGTGGTTTTCTTTCATATGTGCTTCAATTCATTAAGCAGTTGGCTTCCCTCGTGCTAGCCTTGACTCCACCTCTAAAATATTCAACACACAGTGTTCCACATTTTGACACCTAGTACTGGCGCATTCGAAGGACAGCCACGTGGTCCATTTGAAAGACATATATTTTCCCCATTCGAAAGACATGTATTGATGGATTTAAAGGGCATATGTGGGTGTTCAATTCGAAGGACTCACTTTGTTGGCCCATTCGAAGGAATGGCAAGTGATATATACAAATGATGCATATGTTCCCTTCAAGAGAGTACACACATTGGTTCAAAATGAAGGATATTGCTAGCCAAAACAATAGAAAATATTCAAAGAGGCCTGCTGGCCAAAAAGCCAACATACTGCCAGTTTTAAACCAACGTGCACAAGCACATTCATTGGCCAGGAAAGAGTTTTCATTTGGGCTAGCTGAATAGGGGATCAAACGAAGAAACCCCAGTGATGAGAACATGAGCCAGTCAAAAGGTACACAAATGGTCCATTCAAAGGACCCATTCGAAGGCTATACAAGAAGTCTAATCAAAAGGTAGGAACTAGAGGGTATTCGATGGAGCCAAAATGTCCACATACATTCAAATTTCAAAAAAAAAGGACAAGATTCCATGTTTTTGGCCAATGTTACAAATTTTCATTCATATCTTTCAAACACATAATCAAGGTTGTTTAAACCATTGCCTTCTTGTCTCCTCCCTTCTACTCCATATAAGCAGCATGCTTGCAAGCCAAATACACGCTTACACCCTTGCACAGCCTAGAGAGAATACTACCAAATTGCAAAAAAAAATTCTTAAAGTTGTCCAAATTGAAACCTCTGATCCAGCCAGATTCAAATCTTTTCAATCATTCTATCAACATCCCAAGGGTGATTCCCAGGCCTTAAACAAGTCCAACTCATGTAGAATTTCCCTCATCTGATCCTCCTATTTTGGTAAAATTCTTGGATCTCAAACTTGTTTAATTCGTAATCTAAATACCTTTTACTTGCACATTCATATTGTTATCATTGTTTGCAAACTTGCCAACGTGTTTCATGTGAGAAACAAATGCTAGAACCATAGATCACCATTGTTAGGGGGTCGAAACATGGAGGTTTTCATTTTCAGGGATGGAGATGGTTTTAGCTCAAACTAGGACCATGGTTTGACCTCCCCAGAGCCTGCATGTCAAAACGTTATATTTTGATTCGCCCTTTCAAATAGAAGGACCCCATTGGAGCACGCGTGTTTGCCAAATCAACATGTTTATTTGTTTTACGTTATATACATTTCTTTATGCTTATACTAACGGAAGTATCATCGTCCCAACGGTAGAGGCATCATGTTTAAAGTTTTGTTATGTGTAAGGGCAGGGGTTCGAACCCTGCGTCTTACATATTATTTTCCATTCTTTCTTTGCATATTTAGTACAGCCAGGCTATGCACGCACACCATGTAGCATCAGATCTACACCTTTCAATGTCAATGCAATCAGATCCAAGAGCTTCAACGTGAGATTCACCATGCGCCCTCAAGGCTTCTCTTCACGGGATCCCAATACATCCTCTGGGTTCCCTCACCCTTTGGCTTAGTGTTTTTCAAATCAGCACCCCCCACTTAATTTTGCTATCCTGGCTCATTTAATTCTTCTTTATTTTCCTTTTATTATTTATTTCTTTTACTTTGTTTATCATTAATTAAATACTAAAAAATCACAAAAAAAACTTAGGACTAATTTTTCCTTAATTAATTAATTAATTAATTTCTTTAATTGATTAATTAATTAAACTTTAACCTTTTCTTAATTTAAAATAAAATAGAATTAGGTTTAATTTATATGTTTAAATTATTTTCTTTTATAACAAAAACAATAAATAAAACTTAGACTATTTTCTTAAAAATTAACTTTATTTTCTAAATAGGTTTTAGGGCAATTTTTATTGTTTTCGTAAATCAAAAATAAAAAACAACAAAAAGTTTGTCTTATTTACTTAGAATCACTTTAGGTTTAGACGTATTTTTTAATTTTCGCGCGTTATTATTTTATCGCATTTTTATATTATTGTATCTATACACTGGATGTAATAGTTAATAGGATTTTTACCGCTTTCTTTATTTTTTTTATTTTCCCAATTATTTTGGAATGTAAATTCTCCTCCCTGAAGCCATGTAATAGTCTAGGTTTTTACCTTCTGCATTTTATTTCCTGCAAAATATAACTGCTAGTAACTAGGATTGCATGATAAGACTGGAAGAAAAAAACGTTAGCAAACCTAATGCACAAGATAAATAACTGAATTGAACACAATTGCACATATACACCTCTAGAGTACCCCACTTTGGTTGCCTTCAGAAATAAAGCAGTCATGTCCCTCGAAATGGGGACGCTTTAGCAAAGACCCGTAAAATCAAAAAGATCATAGTCCCTCGATGACCCTACAGTTGCCTCTCGGTAAATGATCTAGTCCCTAAACAAAATTGCTAAAGCGTCTCCACAAGTTGCCTTTGTGATTGTAACGTCCCTTCGATTGTCCCTTATACATCCAACAATAGGGCTACCTACTCACTAATAGCATGATAGAACTGTCTAAAGGATAGGAGGGAAAGAACTACTTTTTTGAGTACAAAGTAGATAGTTGTTAGAAGTTTGCTCAAAAACATTTTGCACTTACACAAATACTACTTTTCAAAAACAATTTTCAAAAACATTTGCCTTGTCAACACTCTTGAGGACCAATACAAGAGTTAACGCAAAGCAAATTGACGCACTAAGGCATTTTCCAAACATTTTTCAAACACACAAAACACAAAGTACTTTCAAAATGAGCAAATCTCTAAGAGCCCGTAGATAACTACGATTGGAAAGGGTGCTAACACATTCCCTTTCCATAATCTACCCCCTTACTCAGAATAATCTCAAAAACGTCTTTTTCTGTTCTTTTCACCCTTTCCTTAATTAGGATAAAAGAAAAGTCAGTGGCAACTCTTGCTTACCGCAACATTTGCGTACACAAACACAAAACCAGTATTAACACAATGCTTTAATGAGAACAACCAAAGTCTGACACAAAGACAAGTGTTTAAACAAACAAAGAAACTACAACTGGAAATTTGAATAAAAAAGATTCTCCATCTAAATTTCTCACTTCAGATGGTGTGCCTTTGAGAGATGACAAAAAAACTCAATTTGACCATCTTGTGTAAGTTCCAACGCTTCTTCTTAGATCAGGTCTTGAATCCTATTTTTCAACGCTCAACAATGATTAGTGTCATGTCCAGGACTGTTGGAAGGT
This sequence comes from Vicia faba, assembly GCA_948472305.1. Classification (NCBI taxonomy): domain Eukaryota; kingdom Viridiplantae; phylum Streptophyta; class Magnoliopsida; order Fabales; family Fabaceae; genus Vicia; species Vicia faba. The sequence goes on along the minus strand of OX451740.1, from coordinate 1,094,955,407 downwards.
ACGCGCACCTTTCATTATGTTTGTAACAGGGAGAATAAGTATTGGGCTTTCAAGGAGGATCCTTCAATGCAACTGTTGGCTCCTGAATTTGACACCTACTATATATTGGTCTTTTAGACCAAAAATGGAATAAATGAAACCAGGCTGGAGAATGTTTCGACGTGTGAAATAACTTAGAGAAAATATCTAAGTTACATATTAGTCTTCGACCAGGACTCACTATTAAGATTTCGACTGAGAAGGTCTTATGACCTTCGACTAGAAGAAAATACCTTCACGTCGACACCAAAGGCGAGGGACATTTGAATTTGAATTATTAGAGGGAAAGACGGTTTCGCCAGCAGTTAAAGGAAAGTAACGTGGCTGGAAGCTAGAGGTTGAGGGACATGCAGAGGATACTTGTCCTCATCTTAGAACAGAACCACCCATCGACGGTTACATAGTTTTTAGTATAAAATAGGAAATCTGTATAGTTTTTCCGTGTGTTCAACCTATTGTGCTAGTTACTCAAATATTGTCCAAGTACCCGCTGTGTGAGAAAGGATAAACTGAGAAATGTACGTTGGAAACACAACTTTTCATTAATAAAGTCTTTTTACATTTCTTTGATCTTATTTTTCAAAGTTACTTTTCCTGCATCTTTACCTGCATTTCTATTAACTTTCTTACTTTCCAAAATCACAAGTATCTTGTCTTTGGTCGAACGTGCATTCTTCCTGGATTTCTATTTTTTACATCAACCCAGTATAAAAATTAGCATATGTTCTGGGATCAATCTGATCGATCCCGCGAGTAACCGAAAGGACTTTCCTTTTTGGAGGATCAACGGTTGTTTACCAAAAACTACGGTAAACAAATTGGGACACCTAGTGGGACGTTGCTAATTTTTATTAAATATCTTGTTCATGTTATTGCTTTTCTTTTTGTACATTTATAATGTTGCGTGTTATTAAGAAATGGTAGAATAACCAACGAGTGTACTATTAGGAAGAAAAATAGTGAGAGTAGCATGGCTAACGAGCCAAATCATGGAGAAATACCTCCACCAAATACTACTGGAACAACGGTTATTACCACCGTTGGAGAAAATATCTCAACTTCCGTTGGCTCAATACCAACGCTAACCACAAATTAAACAGGACCCTTACTTTTGTATGTGGGTCCAAGAGGTCCATTAGGAATGCCCCCACCAAGGGAAAATCCAGGATCTCGACCGTACGTGCCCCCAGGATTTTCGACAGCCTGGATGGGTCGAGAACAGCCATATGGCATGCCAACCACTGAAATGGCTAGCCTTATGAACGTTGCTTATACTTTTTCAGAACCTTTGGTGAGTGCCTCATCGCTATTACAGGGATCTGGAGCCAGTATGGAAAATTTGGGTAGAAACCAATTTTTGGGAGGGCCATCTCATACAATACCAAGCCTCACAAATGATTCTACAGCAATTTTGAGGCAACAGATGGACGAAAGCAATCATGATATGGTGCAAATGTTGGAACAAACTCTAAGTACAGTGCTAAACCCCCTCATTCAAAATACTACCCAATCGAACCAACAAATGGCAGCATAAATGACGTGCATGGCTGAATTCTCTGGGGTGCCCTAAACTATTCGACAACCCTAAAGAATACCAATAAGAGTAAACCAAGGGGTAATCATGGAAGAGGATTTGACTGTTAATCAAAATCCTCAGATCCCTAGAGTAGAAATGGAACAACCTAGGGTCGAAATACCTCGAAATCCCCCACCAATCCCTAGAGAAATCGATCAAGGAGTGATTATGGTGAATAGAAACCAAAATGATGATGAATTGATACAGCAAGTTCGACATCAAAATTATGGAACATACAATAATTTGACTGCCATGATCGAAAGGATTATGATTCAGAATGGGATGAACGTTAGTTTTCACAAACCAAACTTCACATCCCCATTGTCAGAATACATTCTGTAAACAAACTTACCCCCTAGGGGAAAGGTTCCCAAGTTTACCAAATTTTCAGGGGATACAACAGAGTCTACTGTCGAACATGTGGCTAGATATTTGATAGAGGCTGGGGAAATAGCAAACAACGAAAACCTTAGGATCAAATATTTCCCAAGTTCCCTAAAAAATAATGCTTTCACTTAGTTCACTACCCTCCCAGCCAATTCAATCCACAATTGGAATCAATTGGAAAGATTGTTCCATGAACAATTTTACATGGGACAGACCAAAATAAGTCTAAAAGAATTGGCTAGTGTGAAGAGAAGATTCACTGAGCCTATCGATGAGTATCTAAATAGGTTTCGATTACTTAAAGCCAAATGCTTTACCCAAGTGCTTGAGCATGAATTGGTCGAACAGCGGGGGGCCTGGATTATTCAATTAGGAAAAAGTTAGATACCCAATACTAGAGAGACATGGCCCAACTGGCCGATAGAGTTCGACAGGTAGAACGCCTTAAAGCTGAGAAAGCTAAAGCTACCAAAAATCATCGAAGAGAAAGGGTAGCTTATGTCGAAATGGATCATGATGATCCAGAGACGTCTAGTGATCCTATAGATGTCGAAGAAGGCGAGATAGATTTAGCAGAATTAAAACAAGGACCTCCATATTCTTGTAAATTGCTAGTGCCATCAAATGGGAAAAATCTTGTAGCGTATGAGAAAAACAGCGACAAATTCCCTAAGAAAACTTATAGTTTCGACATATCTAAATGTAATGAAATATTCGATTTATTAGTTAAAGATGGCCAAATGATAGTGCCCCCAGGGGCAAAGTTTCCTCCTTTAGAACAAAGAAAGAAAAGAGGTTTTTGTAAATACCAGAATTTTTTAGGCCATAAAACCTCACAATGTTTCCTTTTCAGGGATCTTGTTCAACAAGCGCTTAAAGAAGGAAGGCTAAAATTTGCTGATAAGCCAGCGATGAAAATTGACGCAAACCTGCTGCAGATGGAGGAACATTATGCTGAGCCAGTCGGTATTCACATGGTGGAAGTTTCTGAAGACTTCATTACTAAGCCCGTCTTTGGAAGTTTTACTGGAAACATATCCAGGAAGACTATTGGAGGAGTGAGGAGGGCCACTGAAGGCCTAGATCTGAACAAAGGAGTTGCCCAAGGCTCAAACAAAAAGGCCACTAAAGGCTTGAAACTGAATAAAGGGGTTGTTGAAGCTTCGAGTAAAAGGGTTACTGAAAACCCACACAGAAACAAAGGAGTTGCTGAGAGCTCCAACAAAAGAACCACCACAGGTTCTTACTTGGCTGTTGTGAAAGGTTCGATAGAGAAGTTAGAGGCTAAAATGTAGAAAATGAATCTCGTTGCCAAGAGCAACATGGAGGTCAACATGGTCGAAGTCTCTGACGCCAAGGCTTTAGAAAAAGCTATTCGACATGAGGAAGTGAATAAAATGGCATTTCCAAAGGAGAACGAAGATCTGGCAGACTTTCTACACAGATGCCAGAAGAAAAAATCGAAAGTGATACTGTGCCCCAGATGCAACTCTATTTTCGACAAGAAAGCCGCATAACACATACAAGGTATGAGAGTTGTAAAAGCGAAACAGGGCACCAATGCCCAAACCAAAAATGGGTTCATAAGTCAGATTCAATCCCAGAAGGGAACATAAAAAAGGATCCATGAGTCAGGTAAAGAGGCCACAAACTTTTCGGCCTCCAACTAATGTACCTATAGATACTTGGCTTAACACCATGGGCAGAAAGAGGCCCAATGAAGAGAGATGGCAGACGTTCAACGTGTCAAGGGGTTCCTCTTTGGACTACAGAAAAGAGTACCATGCCTCTACATCAAATAAAATGGCTCATATATCGAGCAATTACAAAGGGAAAAACCCTATGTCCCGTTCACAATGGAGAAGATTCCAAAGACGGCGAAAAGCCGAAAAAGTGGCAGCAGAGCCTCACCCAGAGGCTAGCACCAATGTGCAAAGAAAACAAAGGAAACCTCTAGAGAGGAAACCTCTGGCTCGGCCAGAAGAATGTGGGTCGAATGATGAGGGTGACTCTGACTCTAACGAAACTTTAGACATCATGGTGAATGTCATATCGATGTTGCCTAGAGAATACAATCGTCGGGTTGAAGTTGAGGAAACTGACTTGATGGTCGAGCAAGAGATGGCCAGACACAGGCCAATGTGTTACTATGTAATGAATAATGGTTGCATGGAAGAACAGAAATCTTTCTTCGAGCCACCAATGGAGGCGATGAAAAATCACTTCAAGCCCCTGTTCATTAGAGTGAAGATAGGGGAAGTGACTATAAACAAAATCCTGGTCAATTGTGAGGCAACCATAAACATAATTCCACAATTCATTCTGGGAAAACTAGGAAAGGGAGATGCTGACATCAAACCCCATAACATGGTCCTGTCAAATTATGAAGGAGGCATTGGAACCACAATGGGCGTCATACAACTAGATCTCAAAGTGGGATCAATCGTTCGACCCACCATGTTCATGGTAATCTCAGCAAAACCAATTATAATCTTCTCTTGGGTCGAGAGTGGATACAAGGCATCGGTGCAGTGCCATCCTCGATGCATCAGAGGGTCACAATATAGCATCCCGATGGTATCATGGAAAACATTGAGGCAGATCAAAGTTATTACTTAGGTGAAATCAACAACGTCGGAAAGAATAGTTTCGATAGAAATTTGGCTCATATAGGGCCATGTAACCCCCACGAATTCGATCTGACTCCAGCACCTAACACCTTCTGCTCTCTGTATCTACACTCTGACTACAGTTTTCAGTGGGATAGAGAAGACTTGTCAAACATCGACTATGGAGGAGTTGATGATATACGGCCAACAGGCTGGGGAAGTGAGTTTGGTGACGATGACTGAGTCACAAACTTTGCACAAGATTTTGGCATATGTAGTCGAAAATAGATAAATAGCGGCCTTGGAGGCTGAAGTTAAGTATATGGCTCTTGAAGCCAATGAACAGGTCTCTTCACAAAAAGGCCCTGGGAAAGATTTCGACCCAGAACCTCCCGACCTGGAAGTAAAAGACCTTTGATATCAGAGGTTAGACGCCATCTATGATGATGAACCTCTAGGTTTCGAAAAGGACCCGTTGGCGAACAATGTTAAAATGTTAACACAAGACCCTTTGGAGGAAGTAAACCTAGGCAAAGGTCCTGTAAAAAAGCCAACGTACATCAGTGCAAAGATAGATCCAAGACTCAGGGTCGAAATGATCCAATTGTTAAAAGAGTTCAAGGATTGCTTTGAATGGGATTATGACGAAATGCCTGGTCTCGACAGAAGTTGGTGGAACTACAATTTTCAATAAAGCCTGGAAAGAAGCCCGTCAAACAAACTCCAAGGCGCTTTGCACCAGAGGTTCTGTCGAAAATCAAAACGGAAGTCGAAAGACTGCTAAGATGCAAGTTCATCCGAACGACCAGGTATGTCGAATGGATTGCAAATATAGTATCTGTTATAAAGAAAAATGGTACCTTAAGGGTGTGTATTGATTTCAGAGATCTGAATGCTGCAACACCCAAAGATGAATATCCAATGCCGGTGGCGGAAATGCTTGTCAATTCTGCCACTGGTTTCGAGTACATGAGTATGCTTGACGGGTACTCTGTATATAATCAAATTTTTATTGCTGAAGAGGATGTGTCGAAAACAGCATTTCGTTGCCCTGGGGCCTTAGGCACTTATGAATGGGTAGTGATGACATTTGGCCTAAAAAATGCAGGGGCAACATATCAAAGAGCCATGAATTTGATCTTCCATGATTTTATTGAAACTTTTATGAAAATTTATATTGATGATATTGTTGTCAAATCTGTTTCAGGGAAGACTCACATGGACCATCTTCGACAATCTTTTGAGAGGATGAGACGCTATGGTCTGAAGATGAATCCTCTAAAGTGCGCTTTTGGTGTCAAAGCAGGACACTTCTTAGGCTTTGTGGTCCATAAAAAGGGAATTGAGATAAACCAGAACAAGACCAAAGCTATTTTGGAAGCCAAAGCTCCAACTAACAAGAAGGAATTGCAGTCTCTACTTGGGAAGATAAATTTCTTAAGGAGATTTATATCCAACCTCAGTGGGAAAACGCAAGCCTTCTCACCACTACTTCGAATCAGCAAAGGAGGATTTGAATGGGGGCAAGAAAAACAAGAGGCCTTCGAAAAAATCAAAGAGTACCTCACCAAGCCACCTATTCTGGTACCTCCTTGTAGAAGTAGAAGTATGAGATTGTACATAGTTGCATCTGATAAAACTTTAGGGAGCATGTTGGCTCAAGAGGATGAGAATAGTGTTGAAAGGCCCGTCTATTACCTTAGTAGAGTTTTAAATGATGCAGAAACTAGATATAACGAGGTTGAGAAACTATGCTTATGTCTTTATTTCTCATGTACAAAACTCAAGAAATATATAAAACCAGTTGATGTTTATGTTTCGTCTCACTTTGATGTTTTCAAATATATGTTGTCGAAACCTATTTTGCACAGTAGAATTGGGAAATGGGCACTTGCATTAACTGAGTATTCATTAACCTTTATGCCTCTCAAGGCCGTGAAAAGTCAAGTGGTAGCAGACTTTATAGTCGACCATTCTATAAAAGAGGAATCGCTGAATTATTTGGAGATTGAACCTTGGAAGTTATACTTTGATGGTTCTAGTTATAAAGATGGAACTGGAGTCGGGGTTCTCATTATTTCTCCAAACAAAATTCCAACAACATTTAAGTACAAGATAGAAGGGGATTGTTAAAATAATGAGGCCAAATACAAAGCTTTAATCATAGGCCTTGAAATCTTGTTGGAATTGGGGGAAACTCAAGTAGAAATAATGGGAGACTTAGAGTTAGTCCTAAAACAAGTTACGAAAGAATACAAATGCATAAAGGAAAATCTTATCATGTATTTCGTAATAGCCATGCGGTTGTTGAAGAACTTTGAAGTAGTTAACATTCGACATATACCCAGATTAGAAAATCAAGTGGCTAATGATTTAGCGCAAATCGCTTCCGGGTATAAAGTTTTGAAAGACAAACTACAACAAGCGATCGAAGTCAGAGGAAGAGTGGCATCCACTAAGCTGTCTCCAATGGATTTGAAGACCATAACGTTGGGATTCACTGACCACGAAAATTTTGAAATTTCGTTCATAGACAATATAATAGAACAAGATTGGAGAAAGCCTATAGTAGATTATTTACATAATCCAATGGCTTCGACAGAATGAAAAATCAAATATAGGGCACTGAGCTATATATTAATGGGAAATGAATTATTCAAGAAAACACCTGAAGACGTGCTACTAAAATGCCTAAGTGAAACAAAAGCGTATATAGCTCTTTCTGCATCACAGGCTGGGGCGTGTGGAGCATACCAAGTAGGCCATAAGATGAAATGGCTGTTGTTTCGACAAGGACTATATTGGCCCACTATGTTAAAAGATTGTGTTGAGTTTGCAAATAGATGCAAAGAATGTCAAGTACATACAGGTATTCAGCATGTGTCGGCGAGCGAACTTCACTCGATCGTGAAACCTTGGCCTTTTAGAGGATGGGTGTGATACGGTGGGAGAACTGACTTGGGGTTTTGCGCTTGTGTTTGCAAAATGTTGCGGTTTAGCAAGAGTCGCCACCGACTTTTCTTTTATCCAATAAGGAAAGGTGAAAAAGCACAGGAAAGAACTTTCGAGATGTTTTCTTGAGTTCGGGGGGTAGATTATGAAAAGGGAAGTTATTAGCACCCTTTCCATCCATGGTTTTCCATGGGCTCTTAGTTACTCGTTAGATCACTTGCTTTTGTTTGAAAATTATGATTTTCTATGGTTTTGAAAGTATTTTGAAAAGGTGTCATCGTTTAGGCGAACTTTGCAATGATTCTCGTTCGTAAGAATGTATGCAAAGTGTTGAGCTTTTGAAAATATTTCAATGTTTGGAAAGTGTTTTGAAGATGTTTTGGAAAGTGTATGTGATTGTTTTAAAAATAGCAAGGATGTTTGTTTTGAAATTGAGCAAATAACTAAAAGTAATCTACCTACTCAAATGGTTTTAGATGTGTTTTCCTCCTCCTTTATATGTTTCTACCTTACCATTGATTTGATAAGAAGCCCCATCGTTGGATGTGAAGGGACGAGCGTTGGGTCGTCGTATGACCATGATAGCAATGTTGTGAAATGACTTAGCACTTTTCTGTAGGGACTAAGATCATTTTGAAAGGAAACTTTGATATCGTAGTCGATGGACTATGATCTTTTCGATTTGTTTGTGCTAAGACATCCCACATGCATAACATGGCCATTTTTATAAGGCAACAAGTGGAATTTCCCTAAGGGTGCATGTGTGCAAGTGTGTTTGATTGCATGCATTTTGTCTTTGATTTTTGGGTTGTCTATTTGTTGGTTTTATCTTGCCATACACATCTAATTACTAGCATTTGTACAAAGCAATAGAAATGCAGGAAATAAATATCCTACACTATTACTACCATATTGAAAGGCAAGAAAATGTAAAGGCAAAAATAAGGTAAAAGCAAGAAAAATGGATCTTTCGACTTAGGGCAGCAACCCTTCGATTCTGCCATTTTTGGCCCTCTTCGACCTTACCTGAAAAGGGGTGAAAGAATGAGTTTCGACTGGGGCCTAGAAGCCAGCATATTTTGGCTTTCGATTGGGGCCTGGAGGCCAGCATGTTGTGCCTTTCGACTGCCTCTTTCATTTGGCCTGAAGGTTAGTATGGAAGCCAGAGGCTTCGTTTCTAACTTTTCTGTCTCCTGTTTCTTTCATTTGAGTTTGAATGGAAACATGGCCCAAGGCCATGCCAACATCACCTTAAGACTAGATTAGTTCTTTAAAGCGTATTTAAATGTACCAAGAGCAAAAGCCAAGAATATTGTTAACCATGACGCATATTAAGAGAGTGAAAACAAAACAAAAAGAAGAAAATAGTATGTACATGTTTAAAATGAAAAAGAAAACTTATTTACATGCTATGCTGGAAACGAAGGGTCAAAGGTTAAGAATGACATACCTTGCTGGAGGCTGATACGTGTGCTGGAACTTGGAGTAGTTGCTTTGGATGCTTCTGGATTCGAAGGAAAAGACCCAGGGTAGGCCTTCGCCACTAGATTCGAAAGAGAAAAACAAGTGAAATATCCTTCTTTGCTGGATTCAAAGGAAAGAACAAGTGGGATTCTCCTTGAGTCAAAGGAAACTGGAATGTGTTGTTCTTCAGAATTGAAGGAGGTAACGATGATTCTGGTTTTTTATGATTTCACAAGTGTTGAAGTGTTTGATAATATTTGTTGTGTTTGAGAGCATTTGGGGGATTCGTTCCTCTGGTCCAAAAATCCTCTCCTTCTTTGTGCAAATGAACTCTCTATTTATCGAGAAAGGCTTTTGGGAAGCTTGGGGAGAAAAAAATAATAAAATAAGGCTCAGTTGGAAAGTAAGTGTCCACTTGTGCCATAAAAGCAAGATGAATGGTTCAGATGGGTTGCTTCTTTCTGAAGGAAAACAGGCGCAAGGCTCAAGACAAACTTTTCTAAAAGGTAGTACTATGCTATTAAGTGCAAGTGGTCTTGGACAACAAATGGGTAAAGGCCTATTTTCTTGAATAAACAATTAAGTATAGGGTGAGTCATAGGTTTGAGGCCTGAAAAGGGAAAACATGTAGCCTAGCCTATGGATCTAAATGTTCAACTTGATCTTTTGATTCGAATCCTCCATCTTTCTACACCATTCGACTAGACTAGAGCAACACAACATTCGTTTTCACCAGTTGTGTGTCCTTCGAATGAACCAACTGTGTGTTCTTTGAATGGCCCTTTTCAGAAGGTTATTAACTTATGAATTGAAGGAAGCTTTCAAAATATTATTGACTTTTGAATTAAAGAAAACCAAAAGGAGGCATTTACTTCCTGAGTCGAAGGAATTCATGAGTCGAAGGACATTCTTAAGTCGAAGTTCATTCCTGAGTCAAAGGACATTCCTGAGTCGAAGGATATTTCTAAGTCGAAGGAAATTCCTGAGTCGAAGGACATTGTTTCAAAGGGAAACAAATAACTCAATTAAAGCTTGTATGAAGATCATTTCCTTCTGAATCGAAGGAGACCTATTTGAAGTCACATGCCCATACGAAAGAGGCACGCTAGCAGCAACTTTTGAGAAATCGAAGGAGGTGCAAAGTCCAATCGAAGGGGGCTGAATCGAAGGAGACCTATTTTCCTCCAAATTCGTCAAAATGTTATTTTTATCTGTTTTCTCCCTTTTTGACGGCTTCCTCTTAATTCTGGTGCTGGAAAATCCCAATGTACTTGTGCAATGCTTGAATTTTGAGAATCATTGTGAGAGATTCCTTGAGAATTGTGAGGGCAAATTTTGGGGTACAACAGCTGCCCCTGTTCAAACTTCTTGAACCTGAAGAGTTATATTGGCGGATCCGGCATCCGTGACTTGATGGTGAAAGATGTTTGAACACTAGAGTGCCCAGAAATTTGCACTCGAAAATGGATGGTGAATGGGCTTATAGATGCCATTTGGAGGAATGTTGGTAAAATCTGGAAGAAGTATCAGCACAAATCTCCTGTTGACCCATACTAAACTTGTTGTTTTACCTTTGAGAAAGGGGTTAGAAAAATGCAGATGCTTGCATGATGCTTACCAGATGTGGTATCATGCTAAATGCATTGTTATGCACATGTTATGATGTATGAATGCGAAATGTGTGTTTTTGTTTGGGAAAATAAATCCCTGACTACTGCTGAGGAAATCTTCGGAGGTTGAATCCTTGATTTCCTGTTGGAAATGAAGGATATGCATATCTTAAAATTCTTTTGAAGAGATGCTTTTGCTGGGGAACATCACTCCAATATCAGCTGTTATCTGGTTGGATACAGGCTTCACAGTTGCTGAGGATGAAGTAGTCGGTTGCTATCTGGTTGGGTCCAGGTTTCATGGCAACTTACTGGGGAAAGAGATGAATTAACTATTATCTGGTAGGATCCAGGTTTCATAACAACTTGTTGGGGATGTGAAGGTTAACTGTTATCTGGTCGAATCCAGGGTTCACAATATACCATTCAAAAACTGTTATCTGGTCGGGTCCAGGCTTCACAATAAACTGGTTGAAAACTGTTATCTGGTCGGATCCAGGCTTTGCAGATTTCTGATGAAGTTAATTGTTATCTGGTCGGGTCCAGGCTTCACAATGAACTGGTTGAAAAATTGTTATTTGGTCGGATCCAGGCTTTGCAGATTTATGATGAAGTTAATTGTTATCTGGTCGGGTCCAGGCTTCACAACGAACTGGTTGAAAACTATTATATGGTCGGGTCTAGGCTTTGCAGATTTCTGATGAAGTTAATTGTTATCTGGTCGGGTCCAGGCTTCACAATGAACTGGTTGAAAATTGTTCTCTGGTCGGGTCCAGGCTTTGCAGATTTCTGATGAAGTTAATTGTTATCTGGTTGGGTCCAGGCTTCACAATGAACTGGTTGAAAACTGTTATCTGGTCGAGTTCAGGCTTTGTAGATTTCTGATGAAGTTAATTGTTATTTGGTCGGGTCCAGGCTTCACAATGAACTGCTTGGGGATTTAGTTGTTATCTGGTCGGGTCCAGGCTTCACAACGAATCTCTGAGGATGATTTCTATCTGGTCGGATCCAGGCTTCACAATGACTTTCTTGAAAAGATGGAAATGAGGAATGATATCTGGTCGGATCCAGGTTTCTCAGTCCTTTGTTGGGGAATAAAGAGGAAACTTTACTACCTTGGTTGGATTAAGTTTGGGTTCTTCTATATCTTTGAAGAGTTGGGCTGGTCGTGTCCAGGTTTCATGGCTTTTTGAGAAATGAGATCAACTGTTATCTGGTCGGATCCAGGCTTCAGTAACTCAAGAAGCCAAATTATTATCTGGTCGGGTCCAGGCTTCAGTAATCGAAGAAATCAAACTGTTATCTGGTCGGGTCCAGGCTTCAGTAACTCAAGAAGTCAAACTGTTATTTGGTCGGGTCCAGGCTTCAGTATAACTTGAAAATTATGCTAATATTTGGTCGGATCCAGGCTTCATAGCATTTCTTGGTAATAATAAAGGCTTTATTGAAGACTTTACTAGGGATTAGGGGTTATGGCTCTGTGATTTGTAGTTATTTTAAGGGAAAATTCTAATTGGAGAGTATAGACTCAATCAGGCGAGGCCAACTTATCTTGGGGAGGATATACTCACTTGGGGATGATGGACTCATCTGGGGAGGATAGATTCTTATTTTGGAGAAAATAACCTTGGTGGGAAAAGATGTACTCAGTTGGGCGATTCAAACTTAAATGGGGAATTTGGGTTTCGTTGAGGGATTTGTACTCTGCTGGGGGAATAGAATCTTGGTTGGAAGATATACTCTGCTGGGGAAGATGGACTCAGTGGGGAGTGTTTATTCAGGTGGACTCAGCTTGGAGAATAAAATCTTGGTTGGAAGATACACTCTACTGGGGATAAAAACTCCTGGTTGGGAGATATACTCCACTGGGGACAAAAAACCCTGGTTGGGAGATATACTCCACTGGGGATGATGGGATTATCTGGGCAATTTTGGACTCAACAAGGAGTGCTTACTCGACTGGGGAAATCGGGGTGTCTTGTACGTTGAGGAATTTGCACTTGGCCCGGGGAAATAACTTTGTTGGGGAAATAAACCCTGCTGAGGAGATGAATTTCTTTTAGACAGAGACCTCTAGGCTTCAAATTTGTAGAAGTTGTCGAGAGATTGAGGCTCTGGCAGGGGGTTTATCCTTTGTGAAGAAATTTTTGTAGGCAATTCCATTGGGGAAAGGTTGCATTGGGGTTGTTTCGATAGGGATAATGATGACGAGATAACTCTGTGGGGAATAAAATCTGCTGAGGAGATGGATTCCCTTTAAGAAGAGATCTCCTAGGCTTTAGCTGGAAAAAAGCTGTCAAGAGATTGAGACTCTGGCCAAGGATCGTCCCGTGCAAGGATATTTTGCGGGCAACTCCGTTGGGGAAAGGTTTATTGCCAACGCCCTGGTGGGGATAATGATGGTGAGATAACTCTGTGGGGTTACTTAACATTCATTAAAGGGGTGCTTACTGCATATGTGCACTGATGCCTTGTTGAGGTTGCTGCTTGGCAGGACACATGCGCCAAATAGCTTTAATTATGTTCATATGCATATGTTCATTCAATTTTAGTCATTGGACAAATTTGCATTCAAAACAGAGACAGACAATTTTGCACTTCAAAGTTTATTTGTATTGATATTTTGCCCATGAACAGGCGTTTTTGTACATAGAGACGGAAATCCTAGTAAGAGGAAATCGTCGAAAAGAAAATTGAGAATGAAAAACAAATAGCCATGTGAAATGATCTCATTGCCTTTCAGCTCTACTATTGCCCCAGTGTCTTTGAACGTCCCTTGTCGTTGATCGAATTTGATTGGATTGATCTTGGACCATTTGAACTTGGACCTTGGTGATAGTGTTGACCGCGTTGATTTTACGGGACATAGTCGTACGCTTTTAATCCTTAATTTTTTCCTGAACCTCCCTTTCGGGTTTTCGGTCCACCAGGATACCCTTTTTTGCCCAAGTCGCCCTTTCGGGTTTTCAACTTGTCGGGTGTATAATCTTTTGTATATATCCCTAATTTTTTCCCAAACCTTTTGGTTTGCCTGGATGCCCTGATTTTGCTTAGGTGTGTCAACCTAACGGGTCTCTTATGCATAGTATTTTTTAACTATGTCCACGTTTATAGGATGTGGGAAATCTTCGCCATCCATGGTGGTCAGTATCATGGCACCACCAGAGAAAATCCTTTTGACAGCAAACAGCCCTTCATAGGTGGGGGTCCATTTTCCTCTGGCGTCACCTTGTGGTAAAAAGATACGTTTTATCACCAGGTCACCAACTTGATATACTCGAGGCTTGACCTTTTTATTGAAAGCTTTGATCATCCGTTTTTGATACGTCTGACCATGGCAGATAGCAGCTAATCGTTTTTCATCGATCAAGTTCAGCTGATCCAATCTCGTTTGAATCCATTCGTCTTTACTTAGGCCTGCCTCAATCATAATCCTCAGCAAGGGAATTTGAACTTCCATTGGAAAAACAGCTTCCATGTCATAAACTAGAGAGAAGGGAGTTTCCCCAGTTGATGTTCTAGCTGAAGTACGGTAACCATGTAGAGAAAATGGTAGCATCTCATGCCAATCTTTATAGGTCACTACCATTTTCTGCATAATCTTCTTGATATTTTTGTTGGCTGCTTCAACTGCACCATTCATTTTCGGTCTATACGGAGAAGAATTGTGATGCTTGATCTTAAATTGAGTGCACATTTCCCTGATCATGGCATTGTTGAGGTTAGTCCTATTATCGGTGATAATCCTTTCAGGGATACCATAATGACAGATGAGATTGTGTCTGATGAATCTGGCTACCATGTTCTTGGTGACTGAGGAAAATGAGGCGGCTTCGACCCATTTGGTGAAATAGTCGATAGCAACAAGAATGAAGTGGTGTCCGTTGGAAGCTGTGGGCTTGATCTCTCTGATCATGTCAATACCCCACATTGCAAATGGCCACGGAATGGACATGACATTCAGAGGGATCGGAGGTACATGGACCTTGTCAACATAAATTTGGCATTTGTGGCAAGTTCTTGAATGTTGATGGCAATCGGTCTCCATCGTTGACCAATAGTAGCCAGCTCTTAAGATTTTCTTAGTCATTGTATGCCCACTTGAGTGAGTACCGAAAAGGCCATCGTGCATGTCTTCCATGATTTCCTATGCCTCCCTCTTATCCACACATCGGAGTAGAGTTGAATCATGGTTGCGCTTGTACAATATCCCATTACTTAGGAAGAATTTGGCTGCAAATCTTCGTAAGAACTTTCTGTCATTGATAGATTCTCCCTCTGGATACTCTTGCGCTTCAAGGTATCTCATTACCTCATGGTACCACGGCTTTTCCACATCGGTGTCAAGATCATAGCAATGTGCAGGTTCATCAAATCTTTCAATTGTAATCATAGGGGCTTTGTTGTCCCATCTGACTTTGAACATTGAGGACATGGTTTCCAGAGCGTCAGCCAACTAGTTTTCTTCCCTAGGGAAATGTTTAAAAGTGATCTCTTCGAAGTGAGGAATTAGGGATAGCACAAGTTCCTTGTAAGGGATAATATTAGGGTTTTTAGTGTCCCAATCTCCTTTTACTTGGCTGATCACCAAAGCGGAATCTCCAAACACATCCAAATGCTTGATCCTTAAGTCAATAGCAGCTCTTAGACCTAAGATGCATGCTTCATACTCGGCCATATTATTTGTACAACCAAAGCATAGTCTGGTGGTAAAAGGAGTATGGCATCCTTCAGGAGAGATGATCACAGCACCAATTCCGTTACCTAAGGCGTTGGAAGCCCCATCGAATACCATAGTCCATCGGGATCCTTGTTCAGGTCCGTCATACGGTCTAGCTTTTGCACAGTCGGTTACCAGCATAATATTCTTGTCAAGGAAGTCGAAGTTCATTGACTGATAATCATCCACAGCTTGATGGGCCAAATGATCTGCTAGTACACTTCCTCTGATGGCTTTTTGATTTGTGTATTGAATGTCATACTCAGTCAAGATCATTTGCCATCTGACTATTCGTCCAGAAAGGGCAGGTTTTTCGAAGATGTACTTAATCGGATCCATCTTAGAAATCAACAAAGTGGTATGAGTCAACATGTACTGCCTTAGCCAGCGAGCAGCCCACGCTAAAGCATAGCAAGTTTTCTCGAGCAGTGAATATCTGGTTTCACAGTCGGTAAACTTTTTGCTTAGGTAGTAAATTGCATGCTCTTTTCGGCCAGACTCATCATGTTGGCCCAAAACACACCCCATAGAATTCTCTAGTACCGTCAAGTACATGATCAATGGTCTTCCTTCAACGGGAGGCATGAGAATAGGAGGTTCTTGCAGGTATTCCTTGATTTTGTCAAAGGCAATCTGGCATTCATCGTTCCATTTGACTACCTGATCTTTGTTCAAGAGTTTGAAGAGTGGCCCACAGGTAGCAGTTAAGTGTGATATGAAACGGGCAATGTAATTGAGACGACCCAAGAATCCTCTTATTTCTTTTTCAGAACGAGGGGCTGGCATTTCTTGGATGGCCTTTATCTTCGCGGGATCAACTTTAATGCCTTTATTTCTGACAACAAATCCTAGAAGCTTTCCAGAGCGTACTCCGAATATGCACTTGTTAGGGTTTAACCTCAGTTTATATTTCTTCAGTCTCTCAAATAGTTTGTGCAGGTGACCGAGATGTTCTTCTTTGGTTTGTGATCTGGCGATCATATCATCCACATATACCTCTATCTCATTATGAATCATGTCATGAAATAAAGCCACCATAGCCCTTTGATATGTTGTCCCTGCATTCTTTAATCCGAACGGCATGACCTTGTAGCAGAAAGTGCCCCATTGTGTAACGAAAGTAGTTTTTTCCATATCTTCGGGAGCCATCTTTATTTGATTATAGCTCGAGAAGCCGTCCATGAGTGAGAAGACTTTATGATGAGTGGTATTATCGACTAAGACGTCAATGTATGGTAGAGGGAAATTATCCTTGGGGCTTGCCCTATTCAGATCCCTATAGTCTATGCACATGCGAACTTTCCCGTCTTTCTTTGGCACTGGCACTATATTAGCCACCCATTGAGGATAGGATGTTACAGCTAAGAATCCTGCATCAAATTGTTTCATTACTTCGGCTTTGATCTTTTCAGACATGTCAGGTCTCATGCGATGAACTTTTTGTATAATAGGAGGGCAGTCTTTTTTAGTTGGCAGACGATGAACCACAATGTCGGTATCCAACCCAGGCATATCTCCATACGACCAAGCAAATACTTCCACATAATCGCGCAATATCTGAACCAAACGACTTTTGACACTGCTTTCCAAATTAGCACCGATCCTGATTTCCTTCTTATTTGACTCAGTACCCAGGTTGAAAACCTCAATTGACTCTTCATGTGGTTGAATAGCCTTTTCCTCTTGTAACAGAAGTCTGGCTAGTTCTCCTGGTATGTCACAATCTTCCTTGCTTTTGTCTTCGGCTTGGTTGATAGGAAATTCAAAGTCATAGTTTGCAATAATAGAGTTGTTGGCAATAGGATCCAGAGTGGATGTAGACCTGTAAGAGAGAGAGAGTGTGTGTGTGTGTGTGTGTGTGTGTGTGTGTTCATGTAAGATACATGGCTATCTTTTGGAAATGTATTTGAAAGAAAAGAAAGACAATTAACACAAATATTTGAATGCAAAAGAGTCCAATGTACTGAATGATCATATAATTAGATGAACAAAATATAAAACCATTGACAAAAGAACCAAAGTGACCCATGCTAGGCACATGGCTTAAAAGTCAATATCAAAATATTACAGACAAGGAGTTCTTGAATTGATTAAAAGCAAAAAAAAGTAGGTTACTCCTCAATGAAGGAGATGGGCACAAAGTCCTTCGCATGCCAATTGTTGGGCTTCCCCTCGGTTGTTGGGTAGATCCAGTCTTCGAAGGCACACTCATCATCAGAATCCTCTACAGTGTTTACTTCATGACTCTTGAGGTGGAGAGACGGCTTTCCAGTACGAGCATCTCTAATTTCTTTCTGAGCTTCGGAGGTGAAACTTATCCCAAACTTATCTGCCTTGAACGGGATGTCGGGGAGCTCACCCCATATCTCATTGTTTCCTTCTTCTACTACCGCACGGGCATCCTTAAGAGAAACCATCTTGGGAATAACTTTATCGGATTTTGGAGTGTCGGAGGAGATTTTGGTGGTGGCCACAACTTCAAATGTCTGGTAAGGAGTCTCTATGAATTCTCTCTCCATTTCTACGTACTTGAAAGAAGTGAGGTGGCTTACCATAAATTCTTCTTCACCGCAAACAGTGACAACCTTCCCTTGAACTGGGTATTATAACTTCTGGTGGAGAGTAGAAGTGACTGCACCTACCCCATGGATCCATGGGCGCTCAAGCAAACAAGAATATGCAGGCCGTATGTCCATTATGTAGAATGTGGAGTTGAAAATATGTGAACCAACCTTAATTGGGAGATCCACCTCTCCATGAACCATCCTTTTCGACCCATCAAATGCCCTCACAACAATATCACTTGGCTTCAAAACCAAACCTTCACAGTCTATCTGATCTAAAGCGCCTTTAGGTAACACGTTTAAAGATGAGCCCGTGTCTACCAAAACATGTGCCAGAGTAGTCCCCTTACATTCAACAGAAACATGCAAGGCTTTATTGTGATTCTTTCCCATGGGAGTTTTATCTGCGTCGGAGAACCCCAGACCATTGTCAGCTGTCAGACTTGCTATGCAGTTCTTAAACTGGTCGGTTGTGGTTTCTTGAGGCACGTGAGCCTTTTTCAAAAACTTAATCAAAGCTTGTGCATGGGCGTTGGAACATAGCAATAGGGACAACATTGATATTTTAGAAGGGGTTTGTCCCAATTGCTCTACTATTTTGAAGTCGCTTTTCTTGATGATTTTCAGAATCTCCTCCATCTCTTGAGTGGATGGTTCTTCCATAACAGTCTTTTTAGCAAGTTCCTCTTCCCTGGAAGGCTCACTTTTTTCTCTTTCCCTTTAGTATTGGCACCAACATTGTCGTTGGTTATGCGGATTGGAACTGCGGTAGTGGTTGGTGGTGAGATATTAGGGGAGAAGACTCTTCTTGTTCTTGTGACTTTACTAGAACCACTGATATTAGTAACACCTGCTTCATTATCATCAATCCAAGAATCTTGTTTTACCCCATGGTAATAAACATCGACACCATAATTCCATGGAACCTCTTTATCAGAGGTGTATAGAACGGGCCCGACAACACTGATTATGAGAGGAGCAATGATTGGTTCGTTTGAAATCCTGATAGGACCTTTGGATGAGATCCTAAGAGGTTTGTTTGAAATTGTTATGATGGCCAATTCTTCAGCTTTATCGACTGAATTTTTTATGGCAGGATTCTTTTCGAATAGAATTTTGCGGCTATCCATTAGGCGTTGTATACCTTTCCTCAGTTTTTCACACCCATCAGATTGTCTCATACAGCCCACACAGTATTTTTCACAGCCCGGGAAAGTCCCAGCTTTCAACAGATTTCTCTTGATTACATTCAATGGAGTAGTTAACCCTTTGATAGAGGTAATGAAAGTTGTATCTTCGACGGCATTAACACCTTTGTCGTGCTTCGGCATTGGAGCGGTAATTACATTTGGCATTGGAGGAGGATCAAATTCAATAGTCTTGTTGTCAATTAAATCCTGGATTTTGTTCTTCAGAGCCCAACACTAATCAGTCTCATGCCCTGGGCTGTTTGAATGATAAGCACACTTTGCATTTGGATTATATCTCGGTGACAAGGTGTCAGGGTTGGCAGGAGGATCCCGTAATGTCACTAAATTGATCCTGAGCAGATGCTGAAGGGCTTGAGATAATGACATGCCTAACCTTGTGAAATGTCTTCTTGGAGCTTCAACCCGTTGATGATTGGTAGATGGTCTTTGAGTAGTAGTCAGATTGGAGATTCGGACAACATTAATGGACGGATGATTATTCATTTTGGTACGGGCCTTTGCTCTATACACAACATTAACTTATTTCTTTGCGGAAAAAGGTTTCTTGACAGGATTGGGAGTGGAAGTAAACGCCACAGAGATCTTTCCACTCTTAATGCCACTTTCTACTCTCTCACCGATTAGGATTAATTCAGTGAAACCAGAAGAAGAGCAGTCAACCAACAGATTAAAGAAAGAACCAGATAATGTGCTCATGAACATGTCAATGTGTTCCCTATCAGTCAAGGGAGGTTGTACCCTACTTGCAAGGTCTCTCCACTTTTGCGCATACTCCTTAAATCCTTTATCCTTCCCCATGGTCATACCTTGCAATTGAACCCTCATCGATGTCAAGTCAGTGTTATACTAATATGGATTGTAGAAGGCAGTATCTAGACCCTCCCAAGTATTGATGCGAGAGCCATCCAACTGGTAAAACCATTCAAGTTGTGTTCTGGCCAGACTCTCTTGGAAAAAGTGAATCCATAATTTTTTATCAGCAGTATGCGGTTGTATCTTGCGCACATAGGACTTAAAATGGAGCTTTGGGCAAGAAACCCCATCGTATTTTGTGAAGGTTGGTATTTTGAACTTGTGGGGAATGACTACCCCAGAGATTAAGCCTAAATCGTCAAAATTCAAACCGGGAATAGCTTGGATTTCAACTGCTTCCAATCTGTCTTTTAGCTGCTTGTATTTGATATCTGCTGGTGGATATTGTTCATTGAAATAATCATCATCAGATTCTTGGTCATTGATACAGTCGACCTGAGTACTCTTGACTTCACCAATTTGGTTCTCGTCCTCTTCGGATGAATCTTCCTCTATTGGAATTTAACGGATTGTCTCTTTGAACCTTTTACCCATGTTGAGTAGAGCTTTCTTCTTTGGCTTTTTCTTAGCGGCCAACAAGGCCAACATATCCTACTGCCCCTTGGCCAAGGCGAGTAAAGCTTCCTGAAATTGAGAATTCTGAGCTTGGAGTTCCGTCATAGTTTTTTCTAGATCCATCTTGCTGAAATAAACAGCGGAGAGATAAGGAAACCTGTTATGCGGACGCCTGTCATGTCATGATGCATGAATATGCAGTATGCAAATGATTTCAAGGATTTAAAGAATTTAAATTTGTATAGACAAAGAGTGAACAAACGTTAACTTGCATTAAAGAAATCTTTATTTGAATACAAACATGCCTCTTGGGCTTACAACAACAGAAATAAGCATAAATTAAACTCCTAAGACAGAAAAGTTATGCACATCTTCTTTGGCGCAATGTAGGTGTTTAAGCTCCTTTCTTCATGAAGTTCCCTTGTAAGCTCCAATATCTTCTTCTCGCTTTCATAGAACTTAGCTTTGAAGGTGTCTCGCTCTCCTTTTAACTGAATCCAAGCGTTTTGCAAATCTTCAAGAGAAGTAGGCATATCAGGATAGAGGATCATATGTGGAATGTCTCCCTCGACTACTGGCTCCATGATAATAGGTAAGACGGCTTCATAAGGCATCTTGAGACTTTGAGCATGAGCCCTTACCCATTTAAGATAAGGTTCCAAAGGAATGGAATTCTTACGCCCCAATGTCTTGCTATCAACTTTGTTAACCATACCCCAAGCTCGTATAAACCTTTGACGGTAACCTTGGGTATCGCTTTCGTAGTCAAATGCAATTCCTTGGATGAGTACCTCATGAGGGCCATCTCTTCTAGCATATCCAAGTTGTCGCAAAGCTAAACACGGGTTATAAGTAATGCCTCCCCTAATGCCAAGTAGAGGGACATTAGGGAATTCCCCATAGCGGTCAATGATGGTAATGTCTTCTAAGGAGTGATAATACCAACGGATATCAGCATGTGAAAGTGACATCAATCTTTTAGACCATCTCATACCTTATTCATTCTTCACCACTGATTGAGGTAGGTGCGAAATAAACCACCTAGCCAACAGAGGAGTACAACACATCAAAGCCCCACTTTTCTTCAAAGTGCGAGAGTGAAGAGAATGCAATATGTCTCCAAGCAACGTAGGCACCAGATTACGAGATATGAAAACCTTAATCGCATTCACATCTATAAATTGGTCAGGATTTGGAAATAGTACCAATCCATAGATGAGAAGAGCCAGAACTTCCTCAAAGGCTTGTAGATCCAAAATATTCCAACACTCTTGAGCCTTCTCCAACAAAAACTTTTCTAGTAACCCTTTAACACCACTCCTTGTTACCCAATTTGCTATTATGTCAGATGGTTGCAAATGTAGAACTCGAGCAATTTCCTTATGTTTGGGGTCTCTTTCGATACCGTTGAAAGGTAACTGATTGAGAATAAGGATCCCTACGAGTTGAGAAAATTCCTCCAAAGTGGGCACAAGTTGGTAATCAGGAAAAGTGAAGCAATGATGCAAAGGGTCGAAGAATTGGACAAGCACCTTTATCGTCTCTACTTCAAAACTTGAGGTAACCAAACTAAGAAGTCGTCCATGTATTTTGGTGAACGGGGAATCTTCAGGGACCCTTGATACTAAATCCTTGAGTTGTGGAGGTACCCTCACAAGACTGACTTGGATAGTGTTCCTACGAGCGGAGGCCATGTCCTACAAAACAGAACAAAGATAAATCCCAAAAATCCTTGAAATGGTTAGTGATGTTTATGATGTTTATGATGTTTATGATGTTATGATGTTTATGTACAAGTGCATATACAAAGAAAACAATTCCTCGGTTTAGGCTTGCATGGGGTTTCAGGTAAGTACCCTCTTGAAGTTTTAGTTGGCTCAACCTGTCCTAGTTAAAAGTAATCGGGTTCTAAGGGATCTCAATATCACTGATCTTTCCCCCAAGTTTTGTTCAATAAGCGATTGACTCGCAACCAAACAAAACTCAAGAGTCCAACCTCAATGAGTTTAGCATCGAGTATCAACCAACTTCGGACTGCACCAAAGTCGGTCATCTTGCTACGTCCTAATGGCCAAGTTGGTCAAGTAAGGCTCTAAGGTCAGTTGATGCTTTATGACACCATGCGGCGGCCCCGTACTCTCCTTGATTGACTCAAGGGTTATCGGTACCAACCAAAGTGCCACATCAACGTAGCTAATGCTTCAACCGTGTCGGTATACCCCACACAGTTCCCTCATAGTTTATTGCTACTTACCTAAAAGGTGGCCCAAATCCGTGTGTAGGATTCTTTAACAGTAACCCAAACAAGGAACCAAAATATAAAGTAAGCAAATCAATCAATATAAGCAATTAAATATGATCTAACCCTAAGGTAACCACACTTTAGATAAATTTCCCCAGCAGAGTCGCCAGTTCTGTGATACAGTGGGAGAACTGACTTGGGGTTTCGCGTTTGTGTTTGCAAAATGTTGCGGTTTAGCAAGAGTCTCCACCGACTTTTCTTTTATCCAATAAGGAAAGGTGAAAAAGCACAGGAAAAACCTTTCGAGATGTCTTCTTGAGTTCGGGGGTAGATTATGAAAAGGGAAGGTATTAGCACCCTTTCCATCCATGGTTTTCCATGGGCTCTTAGTTACTCGTTAGATCACTTGCTTTTGTTTGAAAATTGTGCTTTTGTGTGGTTTTGAAAGTATTTTGAAAAGGTGTCATCGTTTAGGCGAACTTTGCAATGACTCTCGTTCGTAAGAATGTATGCAAAGTGTTGAGCTTTTGAAAATATTTCAATGTTTGGAAAGTGTTTTGAAGATGTTTTGGAAAGTGTATGTGATTGTTTTAAAAATAGCAAGGATGTTTGTTTTGAAATTGAGCAAGTAACTAAAAGTAATCTACCTACTCAAAAGGTTTTAGATGTGTTTTTACTCCTCCTTTAGATGTTGCTACCTTACCATTAATTTGATAAGAAGCCCCATCGTTGGATATGAAGGGACGAGCATTGGGTCGTTGTATGACCATGATAGCAATGTTGTGAAATGACTTAGCACTTTTCTGTAGGGACTAAGATCATTTTGAAAGGCAACTTTGATAGCATCATCGATGGACTATGATCTTTTCGATTTGTTTGTGCTAAGACATCCCACATGCATAACATGGCCATTTTTATAAGGCAACAAGTGGAATTTCCCTAAGGGTGCATGTGTGCAAGTGTGTTTGATTGCATGCATTTTGTCTTTGATTTTTGGGTTGTCTATTTGTTGGTTTTATCTTGCCATACACATCTAATTACTAGCATTTGTACAAAGCAATAGAAATGCAGGAAATAAATATCCTACACTATTATAACCATATTGAAAGGAAAGAAAATGTAAAGGCAAAAATAAGGTAAAAGCAAGAAAAATGGATCTTTCGACTTAGGGCAGCAACCCTTTGATTCTGCCATTTTTGGCCCTCTTCGACCTTACCTGAAAAGGGGTGAAAGAATGAGTTTCGACTGGGGCCTAGAAGCCAGCATATTTTGGCTTTCGATTGGGGCCTGGAGGCCAGCATGTTGTGCCTTTCGCATGCCTCTTTCATTTGGCCTGAAGTTTAGTATGGAAGCCAGAGGCTTCGTTTCTAACTTTTCTGTCTCCTGTTTCTTTCATTTCAGTTTGAATAGCAACATGGCCCAAGGCCATGCCAACATCACCTTAAGACTAGATTAGTTCTTTAAAGCGTATTTAAATGTACCAAGAGCAAAAGCCAAGAAGATTTTTAACCATGACGCATATTAAGAGAGTGAAAACAAAACAAAAAGAAGAAAATAGTATGTACATGTTTTAAATGAAAAAGAAAACTTATTTACATGCTATGCTGGAAACGAAGGGTCACAGGTTAAGAATGACTTACCTTGCTGGAGGCTAGTACGTGTGCTGGAACTTGGAGCGGTTTCTTTGAATGCTTCTGGATTCGAAGGAAAAGACCCAGGGTAGGCCTTCGACACTGGATTCGAAAGAGAAAAACAAGTGAAATATCCTTCTTTGCTGGATTCAAAGGAAAGAACAAGTGGGATGCTCCTTGAGTCGAAGGAAACTGGAATGTGTTGTTCTTCAGAATTGAAGGAGGTAACGATGATTCTGGTTTTTTGTGATTTCACAAGTGTTGAAGTGTTTGAGAATTTTTTGTTGTGTTTGAGAGCATTTGGGGGATTCGTTCCTCTGGTCCAAAAATCCTCTCCTTCTTTGTGCAAATGAACTCTCTATTTATAGAGAAAGGCTTTTGGGAAGCCTGGGGAGCAAAAATAATAAAATAAGGCTCAGCTGGAAAGTAAGTGTCCACCTGTGCCATAAAAGCAAGATGAATTGTTTAGATGGGTTGCTTCTTTCTGAAGGAAAACAGGCGCAAGGCTCAAGACAAACTTTTCTAAAAGGTAGTACTATGCTATTAAGTGCAAGTGGTGTTGGACAACAAATGGGTAAAGGCCTATTTTCTTGCATAAACAATTAAGTATAGGGTGAGTCATAGGTTTGAGGCCTGAAAATGGAAAACACGTAGCCTAACCTATGGGTCTAAATGTTCAACTTGATCTTTTGAGTCGAATCCTCCATCTTTCTACACCTTTCGACCAGACTAGAACAATACAGCATTCGTTTTCACCAGTTATGTGTCATTCGAATGAACCAACTGTGTGTTCTTCGAATGGCCCTTTTCAGAAGGTTATTAACTTCTAAATTGAAGGAAGCTTTCAGAAGATTATTGAATTTTGAATTGAAGAAAACCAAAAGGAGGCCTTTACTTCCTGAGTCGAAGGACATTCCTGAGTCGAAGGACATTCCTAAGTCGAAGGTCATTCCTGAGTCGAAGGACATTCCTGAGTCGAAGGACATTCCTAAGTCGAAGGACATTCCTGAGTCGAAGGACACTGTATCAAAGGGAAACAAAGAACTCAATTGAAGCTTGTATGAAGATCATTTCCTTCTGAATCGAAGGAGACCTATTTGAAGTCTCATGCCCAGACGAAAGAGGCACGCTAGCAGCATCTTTTGAGCAATCGAAGGAGGTGCAAAGTCCAATCAAAGGGGGCTGAATCGAAGGAGACCTATTTTCCTCCAAATTCGTCAAAATGTTATTTTTATCTGTTTTCTCCCTTTTTGACAGCTTCCTCTTAATTCTGGTGCTGGAAAATCCCAATGTACTTGTGCAATGCTTGAATTTTGAGAATCATTGTGAGAGATGCCTTGAGAATTGAGAGGGGAAAATTTGGGGTACAACAATGGGCTTTAGATCTTAATGGAGAGATTCGACCAACGTCTTCTAAAAGCAAGAAATACATATTGGTGGGCATTGATTAATTTACTAGGTGGATTGAAGTAATCCCTTTAGTCAATTTAGACCAAGAGAGTGTCATTGAATTTATTCAAAAGTAAATTATATATAGATTTGGAATCCCTGAAACAATAACAACAGATCAAGGATCAGTCTTTACTAGTCGAAAGATGCAAGACTTTGCTACAAAAATGGGGTTCAAACTGTTAACGTCTACACCTTACTATGCGTAAGCTAATGGCCAACTCGAAGCAGCAAACAAAGTAGTAATCATTTTAATAAAGAAAATCGTGGGAAAGAAACCTAGAAACTGGCACAAGACGCTAGATCAAGTTTTATGGGCTTGTCGAACCTGTCCTAAAGAGGCTACGGGAACAACACCATTTCGCCTAACTTATGGTCATGATGCAGTGTTGCCAGTGGAAATCTGCCTACAGTCAACGAGGATTCAGAAACATCAAGATATCCCTTCTGAAGTCTATTGAGATATGATGTTAGACGAACTAGTTGACCTGGACGAAGAAAGGTTGAAAGCTTTGGATCTTTTGAGATTACAGAAGAAACGGGTCGAGAAATCCTATAATCGAAAAGTAAAACCTAAGACATTTTTGCCTGAGGATCTAGTATGGAAGGTAATTCTTCTAATGGATCGAAAAGATAGAAATTTGGGAAAATGGTCCCCCAAGTGGGAAGGACCTTTCAGGATTATCCAAACTTTCTCTGGTGGAGCCTATGAGATTGAGGAGTTAAATGAAGATCAAAGACTTCTGAAAGTGAATGGTAAATACTTGAAAAAGTATAGACCTATGCTTCAAGAGGTCAAAATAACTAATGTATAGTCACAGTCAAATAAAGAAAATGCCAAAATGGAAATTTAAATTTCATTAAAAATAGCCAAAATGGCTTTGAAGTCATTACAATGAGTGATTATACAGATAAAAGAAACAGGATTTAAAAAGCGAGATTAGCCTTGATCTGAAGGTATTTAATTCTTTGTAATTCCAGGCGCCGATCACACAAAGCCTTCGACTGATGGAGGGTTTCAAGCTTAGCATCGAGTGATTGGGCCCGATCAGCGTGT
Source organism: Vicia faba (assembly GCA_948472305.1). Taxonomy (NCBI): domain Eukaryota; kingdom Viridiplantae; phylum Streptophyta; class Magnoliopsida; order Fabales; family Fabaceae; genus Vicia; species Vicia faba. The sequence goes on along the minus strand of OX451740.1, from coordinate 1,094,928,528 downwards.
TCTAACCCTTCAGCCAGTTCCTCTTGGCTTTTCGACTCAGTGTTAACGATGAGGAGCTCTTCTTTCTTTTTATCATTGGCAGCAATTTTAGCCTCCAACTCTTTGATTTGCGCCCTCATTTTAGCAGTGTCTTGATCAATCTCCTCAGCCTCTTTCTGCCTAGCCTCTTGAGCCTTCGACATCTCTTTTACTTTAGAGGCTGATTCAGTAGCCACGTGCCAGGCAGCAGCTACATGACCGTTGGTCTCTTCAATTTCACGATTAAGATTCCTTCGACGATTATAGTCCGTTGACACTTGGTCAATAATGGAGATTAAATCCAAGATAACGCTGGCCACATCTGGAGAAGCAATGAGGAGATCGACAGCCCTCAGAGTAGTCTTCAGAAAAGAAGGAGCAGTGGGTCCTCCCTCCAGGGTTAGCATTAAATCTCTTTTGAAGATTTGTGCCTTGACCTTCTGAAGTGCCTCATCAAGAGGAGAGGTCGAAGTAGACTTTCCGGACGCAGTCGAGACACTATGGTCAGAAGAACTCTCTCTCCCTTCTAGAATGGCAGTCAAATAGCCTAGAGGATTTTGCTGTTTTAGCAAGGCCAAGTCCTCTTTGGTTCGAGACCCTGTCGAAGGGACACCTTCATTAACAGCAGCAACCACGTTGGCTACCTGTGCTGGAATATGGGCAGCTTCAGTGTTTGTAGGATTTTGGGTCCCTTCAGTAAAGCCTTCCCTGCCATCAGCTTCTGCAATCCTTCCATCTTGATTCTCCACCTCCAGTACACTTTCCCTTTCTATCACAACTTCAGCATCGATGGCCTCCTCCTCCTCTTCGACTTCCTGTACGTCAACCAACGGAACCCTAATTTCTTCATGATCTCCTATAGGGCCTTCTTCATTGACTTCCTCTATGGTCTCATACTGAGGTTCAAAAGTTTGATTCACTTCATCAGCTGAGCTCACGAAGGAGCCTTTTGCTGAAGAAGGCATATAAGTAGGCTCTCCCTCACTATTTAATAGAGTTGCAGATCCTTTGACAGGAGTAGGGACTTGGTTGGAGGTACCAGCAGTATCTTGAAGATTAAAAGACGTTTTTAATTCAGAATTCTCATAGAGAAAAGGATTAGTTTAAGAAATAAGTGATTGTCTGTCGAAGTAAATACCTGAATTGGAACATCAGCACCGAGGCTGGAATTGTCGCTCTCACTGGGATTGTTTAGCCTAGCAGCTACTTCTTTCTCAGGAGGTTCTCTGATAACTATAGGAGGAGACCTCATAGCTGTAATCTTAATTTTTTTTTGGGACGAGGCTCAAGCGCAGGGGCTGGTTTCTTCAACCTTTGTCTCTTCAGAGGAACAGGAGGAGACTCCTCTTCTTCGTCACTAGAGATCTCAATCTCCTAGACCTTCCGTTTCTTGGGGGTAGTTTTCTGAATACCTAGAAAGATAAGTCGAAGAAATCAGTATCCATATTAGACGATAGTAAAGAATAAAGGTATAGTAGAAATTAAATACCTTGGGCGAAGGGTTAACAAAAGGGTCTCCCCCTTTAGTGCTTTCAGCAGCCTTCTTTGTAGTGGTCCTCTTGACAGCTACACAAAAAAAACAAAGATAAGTCGAGCGTCTAATGACTAGATCTGAGACAAAGAGAAAATAAAAGAAGTAATGCCTTTCTTGATCCTGTCAAGGACCAGTTTAAACGCCTCACGAAGGTGGTGGGCGAAATCCTTCTCATCGAAGAACTCCTTATCATAATACTGCCTCCACCACCCTTTAAAATTGCTAGAACACAAAAAATTGAGATTGAAGTCGAACATGGTTAGTACGCTTTGACAAACATACCTACCAATATGCTTGGTAGCAGCATCCTCTGAGTAGTCTGCGTTGTAAAATAATAGCAGTTTCTCTCGAGAATAAATAGGTGATGAGAGTGACTGGACAATGTCGAATTGTCGAGAAACAATATTTGGTTGGTAAGCAATCAAACTTAATTGATTCTTTGAGCTCTTGAATCTCAGTGGCATGATTCTGGGTCGAAGAAACGACTCCCACATGCCCACGTATTTGTCATCTAAGTTTTCCTCTTCAGTCGAAGGAAATGGTCTAGTAAACCATTATGGGCCGACTTTTCAACTGGCAAAAGAAGCCATGGTCGAAACAAAATGTTTATGCTCCGCAAACATCATCACAAAGCTTATGAAGGCCTTTTGAAACTATTGACCCTCGTCAGTAGGAGTCAACAAAGCAAGTCTGGCACCTTCGACCCTCCTATTCAGGATTTCTGGGGCCGCTTGATTGATCTTATTCTTCTGAGGAAGAAAAGATTCAAAGGTGGCATTGAGCCAAAGTTGAAGAAGCCAAAAAGGGCCTGAAAGAATAAAGTTTTCCCTATATCCTATGACCTTGAGTTGAGTCACACCATTGCTGATGGCTCATATAGATTGGCCAACATCAATTCGGCCAGACAGAGGGGGTAGCCATGATGAAGCTGCATTGCGAGCGTGAGCATTTTCTTAGTCACCTAAAGCGACTTGGTGCAGAAGAAGAAACGGGATAACCACATAGCCAGAAAAGTTATATGTTCCACCTCCGACACGGTACTGGAGGATTTATCATGGAAGTGGTTGATGAAGGTGGTTGTGATACGGTGGGAGAACTGACTTGAGGTTTTGCGTTTTTTTTCGCAAATATTTCGGTTTAGCAAGAGTCGCCACCGACTTTTTATTTTATCCTAAGGAAAGGTTAAAAAGCACAGCAAAAACCTTTGAGATGTTTTCTTGGGTTCGGGGAGTAGATTATAGAAAGGGAAGGTATTAGCACCCTTTCTATCCATGGTTATCCATGGGCTCTTAGTTACTTGCTTAGATCACTTGCCTTGCATTTTCAATTGTTTGAAATGGTGCTTTCAATTGTTTGAAATGGTGCTTTCAATTGTTTGAAATGGTGCTTTGTGTGTGTTTTGAAAGATATTTTGAAAAGAGACCATGGTTGTGGCAACCTTTGTAGTGATCCATGTTTGAATGTATACAAAGGTGTATTTGTCTTTTGAAAAGTTTTCAATGTTTTGAAAGATTGTTTTGAAATTGTGTTGTGAAGTGTATTTTGAAAGTAGGCAAGGTTTTGTTTTGCAAGTTTGGTCAAGTAACTAAAAGTTGTCTACCCCTAAATTTACTCAAAGATTTTTTCTATGTTTTAACCCTTTTAACAGTATTGTTCCACCATTGTATTTGGTGGAAAATCTTGTGTTAGGATGTTAACGGAACGGGCGCGTGTCATCGTATGGACCATGAATGCAATAGTGCCAAGATTCTTTGGCAATTTTCCTTTAAGGGACTTGATCATTTTTAGGCAACTTAACAAAGTGTCATCGAGGGACTATGATCATTTGATTTGTTTTGTTTTGCCAAAGAAACTCAACATGCAAGCATGGCCCATTTGGAAGGCAACAAGTGGAGTAACCCAATGGTGCAAGTGTGATCGGTGTTGTCCATTTTCATGCTTTTTGTCTTTGAATTAGGTCAAGCTATTTGTTATTTGATTTGCATACAAACCCTAGGTCTATCATGGCATAATTAGAAAGCTTTTAAATGCGGAATTTTAAAGTTCTAGATTATTACAACATGATTATGGGGATGGGGGTACAAATGTTTGAATGGGGGATATTTAGCACGAAATTTAAATCTAAACTATTACATCCATATTGAATAGACAAATAATAAATTGTACAATATTTAAACAAATATAAGATGCAAAATATATTATGCACAAAAATGATTTTTTATGTATGAGAAAGTATTTTTCAATGTGAAATATAAATAAAAATAAAAAAGGTCAACTTTGGAGTATTTTTGTGGTTTTTAGGGCAAAACCCTAGTTTTCTAAATAAATAATATTTATTTATTAATATTATACAATATTATATATTAATTTATACAAAAGAATAAAAAAGAAATATATTGTAAAAAGTATTTTTGATGTCAAATATTAATAAAAATAAAAATGCATTATTTTCATATTTTATCCTAAATATTCTAATAAATGTATAAGTATTAAATATTATATTTTAATATACTAAATATATACTTAAAAATAAAATATTAATTATTTTCAAAAGTGTATATTTTTTAGAAAATGTTTATAAAATGTAAACAAAAAATAATAACTAAAAATATATATTTTTGTATTATTGTTTAATATTTTGGATAAAAAGAAATATATTTGTACATATATATATGCTTAAATAAAACAAACAAATGCCAAATAAATGCAAAAATAGGTGAAAAAATATTTTTAATGTTTTTTATATTTGAGCAAAAAATAATAAGTCAGAATCAAAAGGAAAAAATAAAAAATGATTAAAAAATCACACAATGGGCCAAAGGGGTGTAAGTGGAAAATGAGGGTGCAAACAACAAGCTGACTCAGGCCCAGCCCAAGCCAGCTTTGTCTTCAACCTTCAGCAACATTCAAACAGAAAAAACGCGCGTTTCTTCTTGCCCAACACAGATCCTGATTCCTTGACTTTTAACAAAAACTTACAACATCAATAATGTAGAGCATCAAGTCACGATTTCAAACATATAAAAAAGTTGTCCTAACTCTCAGAAACGAGGGAGAATTTCTTCATCCCCAATTTCTGACCTAAGTTTCCTTCCATGTTCAGGTCCAAAATTCTCATAGCACACACAATATAAATGAAAAGTAACTACATGGATGGCTTCAGGGCTATGAGTAGGACATGCTTTCTTCACAAACTTAAGCCTAATTATGCCTGGATAGAGAGATAGAAGTTCATATTTTTACCTGTTCAGCTTGAGGCGTGTACAACAATGGAGGTATCTTCAATGGAGTTTGAACTTTGGTACAGCTTGCCTGAAGTCCAAGGATGCTTCCTTTATGCTCAGCTTGCTTTAAATCTCTCTGAATCAAGCTATGGAAGTCAACCTGCAAAACTGAAAAGTGAAAATGGCAAACTTGGCTATGGATGTTACAGCTTGTATCTAAGGCTTGGGATAGCTTCAATGGATGGTAGGGAGTGTATTGGAACTTGTTTGGGCAAAAACGCACGAGTGAATGATGTTGGCCAAGTCAAACTGCAGGAATGCCCTGTTTCTTGTAGAAAAATTGTGTTTTGATGAATGAGAAGGTTTGAGCTGTGGTTGATTCGTGTTTTAGGTCAGTTAGGTAATGTGAAAAATGTTTGCAAAGTTTGCTTAGGCTTGTGTTGATAGGAAATCAAAGTTGGATCCCTTTTGCAATGTTTCTTGTTTTTGAACTAAGAAAGCTCAAGTTGCAATGCAGGCCTGTGTACCCTCCCTATCTATGCTGCACAATCTCCTCTTGATCAGTGGGATTTGTCTACAAAACTTTGCCTCAAAGATATGGCCTGTACTTCAAAGATTCAGAATTTGACATAAAGCCTCACTTTTCCAAAATGGCAAACTTGCTTTTTCCATTTATGGATTAATCTTGCATGTAATGACCAAATGATTAAAATAATGCTTGAACACAATGGTTTGGAATTTAATTATTTAGTGTGAAGAGGATTAGAGGCCTGTAATCTAGCTTGTACAAGCTGACTTGAAAAAATGCCAATGTATGAACATGTATTTGGTTGTGAACAAAAGTGACTTTTCCCAACTTTTCCAATTCGATTCTCCCTAACCACAAGGGTGCTTGATGAGTTCTTGGATAATTTGGAAAGCTTGGAATGTGTACTACAATCCATCTTTGTAATTCAAATTGAAATTCCAAGTGGAAGCATGTGAAAAGTGGCCATGAAGTTGGACAAAAATCCTGCCTAGAATAGGTCAAAAAATTTCTAAGTTAAGAATGTTTTGCACCCTTATTCCAAAAATCATAACTTGAGCTACAAGCTTCTTTTGAGGAAACTTTGTGAATCAAAGTTGTAGATTTTGCAATAGACTACAACTTTCATGTTTTGAGTTTTTCTTGAATCTAATTGTATCTTAATGAGAAAATGGGACAAAGTTAGGAAACAATAAGGAAATTTTATAACTTAGAAAATTTCTAAGCTATGAAATTTCTTCATTTTAAACCCTAATTTGCAATTTTGGGTTTCTTGATGAACAAGTTTCATAATTTGACATGTCTTGATGAAAAATGAATCTTGGCACTTGATTTTGACCAAAAAGTCAAAGTTTGACTTTTCAGTATACAGTCAAATTTTGATCAGTTGACTGGAAAATTCATCTGTCAATCCTGTGTATTTGGGATCTTTTGAACTTGTTGGATGGGTAAATACAATGCCATTGAGTTCTTGAGTCCATATGTGAGCTTGGTTTGCCATTGGTTAGGTCAAACAGTCAAAAATTGCCTTTGTGCAGTCAAAACCCTAAAAATGACCATTTTGCCCTTTTGGTGATCTGATCAATTTTTTTGGGGAATTGTGATCCAAACTTGACCAAATGGTTCATATGAGTTCATTATGTTGATGTGGGTCAAAAATCATGAGGTTTGACTGTCAATTGGCCACAATTGACTTTTCTCCCAATACAGCTGATTTCTAGGTCAACTGTCCAATTGACTGGGCAAAGATTGGAATCAAGACTTGAAACTTGGTATGGATAGACTTGTGAGTCCAACATGAAGCATGAAAGTCACTTTGGGCATTTTAGGTCAAAACAACTTTGTGCAAACTCAAACCCTAATTTGGGTCAACAGTGCAAGGAGGAGTCTTGAGCAGAGCAAACCCTAATTTGATCTTGAGCTCCCAGGGTCTTGTGGTGAGAAAATATTGATGAAATGAGAGGGAAAATTTTGGGGTACAACAGTTGCCCCTGTTCAATCTTCTTGAACCTGAAGAGTTAGATTGGCAAGCTTTCCTTTCGCGTCTCGAAGGTAAATGGAGATTGGACACTAGAGTGCCCGTAAATTTGCACTCGTCAAAGCATGGGTGCAGGAATGGGCTTAAAGATGCCATTCGGAGATGGGCTTAAAGATGCCATCTGGAGGGGAGACAGAATCTTGTCGGGGATGGGCTTAAAGATGCCATCTGGAATTCTTGTTGAACTGCAATGTGATTGGTCAGAAGAATGAGGATCAAAATGGTATCCGTGTCTGGAATGCATTTGAGCTGTATCTGGAGACTGAGTTTGTATGAGAAAAAGAATGGCCTTCGTATCTGGGGCGTATCTAAGCTGTAACTGTGTTTGAATGTAGAATGAATATCAGAATGACTGCCATGTCTGGAGTGTATCTGTATTGTATCTGGGTAACAGAGAAACATCTGTTCATGGAGCAATTGCGTGCTGGGGACAAATTCTGAATGAGTGATAGAATGGCAACCGTGTCTGAAGCGTATATGGACTGTATCTGAAGTTGAGATTTGTATGAATAGCAGAATGACTTCCGTGTCTGGAGTGTATCTGAAACTGTAACTAGGACCGAGATCTGTATGAGTAATAGAATGACTTCCGTGTCTGGAGTGTATCTGAAACTATAACTGGGATCTAAATAAATGACAGAATGACTTCCGTGGCGAACGCACTGGGGAGAATCAGACTGCTATTGTAAAGGTCAGAATGGTATTCGTGCTTGGAATGCATTGAACCTTGAGGTGGATAAGTGAATCTGAATGAGAGATAGAATGGCTGCCATGTCTGGAGCGTATCTAGTATGTATATGATCGTTGTAGTCTGAATGAGTAGTAGAATGACCGCTGTATCTGGGGTGTATCTGTACTGTATCTGACTTGAAATTCTTAATGAGTAATAGAATTACCACCGTGTCTGGGGTGTATCCATACTGTATCTGAATAATTGTTAATGATATCCTTTTAATCTTATCCTGAAAAGGATGAAATGTTAGCTAAAACACAAAGTTATGTTGCATGAAATGTATGATGCAATATATGTTATATCAATGTTTATGATATGAATGTAATGAATGTGCATGTAAGTTGATGAGCTGTCTTGCGGAGGATAGATGAATCCTGGATTGCCGGAGATAATAGAATCTTGACTGTTACCGGGGAAAGTGAATCATCGACTGCTGCAGGGGAATGCAGGAATCTTTGATTGCTGAAGCTGAGCCATCCTTGTTGAATGCTGACTGCTCGGGGAACAAGATCTTCATTTGTTGAGGGATCTTAGGACCACTGCTGGGGATTGGAACTCCTTGGTGACTGGTAGGGTAAGAGAATTCTGATGATCTCTACTGGGGAATCTCGATCCTGGAAGACTTATGCTGGAGGAGTAACACTGAGAATTTTCATTCTGGTGGGAAGCATCTCTGTGGGGAGAAAGTTCACTAGTCTGGTTCCGCTGGGGATTGATAGTTGGAAGTTTTAGCTCCGCTGGGGATACTGAAACTTAACTCTGTTTTGGGGAATTAAGTTCCGGATTGAGGAATTTGGAGTTTAAATCTGCTGGGGATTCCTTCTGAAAGGGCATCAAGATATCTATCTGTACCCTTAAACTATATGCAATCATCTCTTCTTGGTTTGTAAGGAAAATGATTATGTTCAAATGCATATGCCTATTTAACAAAACATTGGACGTTTCTCAAATAAAACATAAGTGCAAAAGAGAAAAAGGAAGACAAAGCAAATTTCTGTATTTGGAAAAGTATTTGTATTAACTTTTTATGAGTATCTTTGTACAAAAGAGACAAGCATCCTAGTAAGAGGATGTCGTCGTAAAAATTGAAAATTCTATACAAAAGAAAGATGGCTATGTGTAACAATTCCATGGGATTCCATTCTGCTATAGCCTTCACAACTCTGAATATATGTCCATTCAATGCTTCGTCCGCCGATGACTGGATTGACCAGAAGCTTGGAGCTGGTTGATGAAGAGATTGTCCTTAAAGTGATCCGACGAGACATAGTCATACGCTTTAATTCCCTAACTTTTGCCTGGATCGCCCTTTCGGGTTTTCGATCCATCGGGAAACCCCTTTTTGCCCAAGCCGCCCTTTCGGGTTTTCGACTTGCCGGGTGTACATATTTTTTTGTTTTTATCCCTAATTTTTTCCTGAACCGCCCTTTAGGGTTTTCGGTTCACCGGGATGCCCATTTTTGCCCAAGCCGCCCTTTTGGGTTTTCGACTTATCGGGTTATTTTATGCGTAGTATCTTTTGACTATGTCTGCGTTCGCAGGGTGAGGCAAATCGTCATCGTCCATGGTGGTCAGAACCATTGCACCACCAGAAAATATGCTCTTGATCACAAATGGTCCTTCGTAAGTAGGAGTCCATTTGCCCCTGGGATCACTTTGTGGCAAGATAATCCGCTTGATTACGAGATCCCCGACTTGATACACTTGACATCTGACTTTCTTGTTGAAAGCCTTGATCATTCGTTTTTGGTACGTCTGACCATGGCAAACAGCAGCGAGTCGCTTCTCGTCGATCAAATTGAGTTGATCAAGTCGGGTCTGAATCCAATCATCTTCATTCAAACCAGCGTCCTTTATAATCCTTAAAGAAGGAATCTGAACTTCCATGGGCAGGACTACTTCCATGCCATATACTAAAGAAAATGGGGTTGCCCCTGTTGAAGTACGTGCTGTGGTACGGTATCCGTGCAGAGCAAACGGTAACATCTCATGCCAGTCTTTGTAGGTGACTGTCATTTTCTGAATGATCTTCTTAATGTTTTTGTTTGCAGCTTCAACAGCACCGTTCATCTTCGGCCGATAGGGAGATGAATTATGATGATAAATCTTGAATTGTTCGCATAGAGCGGTGATCATAGTATTATTCAGATTTGTACCGTTGTCTGTGATGATCCTGTCGGGGACACCATACCGGCATATGAGGTTTTGCTTGATGAAGCGGGTAACCACATTTTTTGTAACAGAGGCGAAGGAAGCTGCTTCGACCCATTTGGTAAAATAGTCAATGGCGACTAGGATGAAGCGATGTCCATTGGATGTTGTGGGCTTGATCTCTCCAATCATGTCAATGCCCCACATTGCGAATGGCCAAGGAGTTGTCAGAACGTTGAGGGGAACAGGAGGAATGTGAATCTTGTCAGCGTAGACTTGACATTTGTGGCAAGTACGGGAATGCTGATGGCAATCTGCTTCCATGGTAGACCAGTAATAGCCTACCCTTAGAATCTTCTTAGCCATCGCATGCCCTCTCAAGTGAGTGCCAAATGTACCGATGTGTATCTCGGTCATGATTAACTCTGCTTCAGCTTTGTCTACACATCGGAGTAAAACACAATGATGGCTGCGTTTATAGAGGATGCCATTGCTCAGGAAGAACTTGGCAGCAAATTTCCTTAGGAACTTCTTGTCATTTACGGAAGCTCCTTCGGGATATTCCCTAGTCTGGAGATACCTTTTGATTTCGTGAAACCAGGGTTGTTCCACTACTTCTTCGGTATTAATCTCATGACAATGTGCAGGTTCATCCATTCACTCGATGGTGATTTGGGGAGCCTCGTAATCCCAGTTGAGTTTAAACATGGAAGACATTGTAGCCAAAGCATCTTCTAGCTGATTCTCTTCTCGCGGGAAATGCTCGAAGGTGATTTGCTCGAAATGAGGCAACAATGTCAGGACGTGTTCTTTGTATGGGATAAGATTAGGATGCTTGGTATCTCACTCTCCTTTGATTTGACTGATAACCAAAGCTGAGTCCCCAAATACGATCAAGGATCTGATCCCTAGGTCTATAGCAGCCTTGAGACCAAAAATGCAAGCTTCATATTCAGCCATGTTGTTGGTGCAGCTGAAGCAAAGTCGGGCCGTGAAAGGTGTGTGGCAACCTTCCGGGGAAATGAGTACCGCACCGATACCATTTCCAAGTGCATTTGAAGCACCATCAAAGTACATGGTCCATCGGGATCCCTTTTCAGGTCCGTCATACGGTCTGTTACCTTCAATGTTGTCCAAATTCATGATGTCCTCGTCTGGGAAGTCGAATCTCATGGACTGATAATCTTCGATAGCTTGATGAGCTAGATGGTCAGCTAGTACACTCCCCTTTATAGCTTTTTGGGTAGTATACTGGATGTCATAGTCAGTCAGGATCATCTGCCATCTAGCGATTCTTCCAGATAAAGCAAGCTTTTCGAAGATATACTTGATATGATCCATTTTTGAAATCAATAGAGTGGTATGAGTCAACATATACTGCCTTAGTCGGCGAGCAGCCCATACCAAAGCGCAACAAGTTTTCTCGAGCAGTGAGTAGCGAGTCTCACAGTCGGTAAACTTTTTGCTAAGGTAATAAATAGCATGCTCTTTTCGACCAGACTCGTCATGGTGGCCCAATACGCACCCCATTGAGTTATCCAAAACGGTCAGATACATGATCAGTGGTCTTCCTTCGACGGGCGGCATCAGAATAGGAGGTTCTAGTAAATACTCCTTGATTTTATCAAAAGCAGCTTGGCATTTGTTGTTCCATTCGACTACCTGATCTTTCTTCAATAGTTTGAAAATTGGCTCACAGGTAGACGATAGATGAGAGATGAATCTGGCAACATAGTTCAAACGCCCCAAGAATCCTCTAACCTCCTTTTTAGTACGGGGGGCAGGCATCTCTTGTATTGCTTTCACTTTTGCTGGATTGACCTTAATGCCTTTGTTGCTGACAATAAATCATAGAAGTTTACCAGACCTAACTCGAAAAGTGCACTTACTTGGATTCAGCCTGAGTTTGTACTCTTTCAACCTGGAAAACAGCTTTTGCAGATGCTCAAGGTGTTCCTCCTCTGTTTGTGATCGAGCTATCATGTCGTCTACGTAGACTTCGATCTCATGATGTATCATTTCATGAAACAAAGCTACCATGGCGCGCTGATAAGTTTCCCCTGCGTTCTTCAGTCCGGACGGCATCACCTTGTAGCAGAAGGTACCCCATTGTGTAACAAAAGTTGTTTTCTCCATGTCCTCGGGGGCCATTTTGATCTGGTTATAGCCCGAGAATCCATCCATGAAGGAAAACACTTTGTGTTGAGCTGTGTTATCGATCAAAATGTCGATGTGCGGTAGCGGAAAATCATCTTTAGGACTAGCCCTGTTCAAATCCCGGTAGTCTACACACATTTTGACCTTGCCGTCTTTTTTAGGTACTGGCACAATGTTAGCAACCCATTGTGGATAGGATGTAACAGCCAGAAAGCCAGTGTTAAATTGCTTCATTACTTCTGCTTTAATCTTCTCAGACATGTCGGGCCTCATTCGACGGACTTTTTGCTTGATCGGTGGACAATCCTCTCTTGTAGGGAGATGGTGAACCACGATGTCTGTGTCTAAACCCGGCATGTCTTCATAAGACCAAGCGAAGATTTCAACGTATTCCTTTAGAAGCTGTATCAAGCTCTCCTTGACACTTGGTTCCAGATTGGCACCCACTTGTACTTCCTTCCGGTCTTCCTCTGTTCCTAAGTTGACAGTTTCCAACAACTCTTCGTGAGGCAAGATGGCCCTCTCTTCTTGTTGTAGAAGTTTGGCTAGCTCTCCTGGTACTTCACAATCTTCATCATCTTCATACTCAGCCTGATTGACCAAATCTTCAGAGTTATTGAAGGACATAGCAGAATAGTCACCCATAGAATCCAGAGTGGATGGGTACCTGCATTTGTGAGTGTGGGTGTGTGTAAGGGATAGCCATCCTTAAACAAACAAAAATGCAAAAGGAAAGAAAATGAACACAACAGTTTATCAATGAAAAACGTCCAATGAATCATTAAACATGGCATATGGATATGAAGAGAATCAAAACCCTTACAAATGGACCTACATGCCCCGGGCAAGGCATGAGGTGAAAAAGTAGTTTGAAGATTGTTTAAAAGTAATTATTACAGACCAACAGGAAATGTTCGAAAGATAAATTACTGATTAATGAAAGTAATGGGGACGAAGTCTTTCACCTCCCAGTTGTGCAGTCCTCCTTCGATGGTAGGGAAGATCCAGTCTTCAATGTTACCCTCTTCGTCTTCGTCTTCCAAAGCATTGATTCCATGAGGAGAAATCTTGACGGGTGTTCTTTCAATTTTTGAGCGACGCATAGCTTTTTGCCCCGCAGTGGTAAATCCCAACCCAAACTTGTCTGTTTTGTGAGGAATGTCAGGCAACTGTCCCCATGTTGAGCTCTTTCCATCCTTCATTGCAGCCTTTGCGTCTTTCAGAGATGCCATCCTGGCTACCCGCCTGGGTACCTCAGCTACTGCCTTTGCTACAGTAACCTCGGGAGCAATTTCCTCGAAGTGTTGGAACAGTGTCTCAATGAATTCGCCCTCCACTTCCACATACCTAAAGGAGTTCAAGTGACTGATCATATATTCTTCTTCACCGTGTACAGTTATAATCTTTCCTTTGACAGGGTATTTCAGCATCTGATGTAGGGAGGAAGTGACTGCCCCAGCATTATGTATCCATGGTCTCCCTAGCAAGCAAGAGTATGACGGACGAATGTCCATCACATAGAAAGTTGAGTGGAATACTTCAGTTCCTACCTTGATAGGGATGTCGACCTCCCCATGCACCATTCTTTTAGACCCGTCAAAGGCCCTGACAATGATATTACTTGGTTTCAGCTCTAAGCCTTCATAATCCAACCGGTCGAGAGCTTTCTTAGGCAGCGCGTTTAGAGAAGAGTCGGTGTCGACCAAGACATGGGCAAGAGTAGTTCCTCGGCATTCAACTGACACATGCAATGCGTCATTGTGCTTTCTTCCCTTCGGAGTCAGGTCAGCATCAGAGAAACCCAGGCCGTTGTCGGCGGTAAGGCTGACTACACAATCCTGGAATTGATCGGCTGAGGTTTCCTAGGGTACATGAGCTATCTTCAGAAAACTTATCAATGCTTTGGCATGAGCCTCAGAACAAAGCAGCAATGTTAGCATGGAGATCTTCGAGGGGGTTTTCCCCAGTTGCTCCACCACGTCATAATCACTCTTCTTAATTATTTTCAGAATCTCCTCCATTTCTTTCTTAGAGGTTTCAGGGATAACCAATGGCTGAGCCCTCATCCTGACGAGCTCATCTTGGATCCCTTTTCCCTTATCAGCAGAAGTAGGAGGGACAACCACAGGAGTAATAGCTTCTTCAATCAGCGGAGTTCTTGCAGAAAGTTTTATCGGTGCAGGAGTAACTTTGGCAGCAACTGAGGGTCCAAAGATTGCCTTTGGAGGGGCAATCTCTGGAGAAAATATTCTCCCACTTCGGGTAATCTTGCTCGTACCGGCAATGTTTCCAATGTCGGCATCTTTTTTGTCAGAGCTTTCTTCAGTTATCTCAACTTGTTTAACACCATGGTAGTAGATTTCTCCACCATAATTCCATGGTATTGATTTGTCAGAAATGTAGGGGACAAGCCCAGGCATGGTTATTTTCAGAGGAACAAACTTCGTAGCGGATGTAATCTTAACAGGCTTTTTAGGGACCTTGGAAAGATTGGTGGAAATGGTGATTATTGAAACATCTTTGATAGGGGTTGGAGTAGCAGGAATCTTTTCGAAAAGAATTTGTTGGCTGTCCATTAGGCCTTGGATGCCTATCTTCAGCAATGGACAGTCGATTGGTAAGGAGGAACAACAGTAGCAATCTTCTTTACATCCTGGGAAAATCCCAGCTTTCAACAGATTTAACTTGATTGTTAGTAATGGAGTTACCAGATCATCAACAGCAGAAACATACAGATCTTCTTCAACAGCATGAACATGATGACCATGCTTTGGCATCGGGGCAAATATTACGTTCGGTTTCTCGGGGGCGTCGAACTCAACCTCTTTTGAATCTATCAAGTCTTGAATTTTATTCTTTAGCTCCCAACAATGGTTGGTGTCATGTCTGACGCTATCAGAATGGTAGGCACATTTGGCATTGGCATGATAGTATGGAGATGTGGTGTTAGGGTTTTTCGGTGCCTCCTTTAAACCAGTCAGATTCAACTTTAACAAATGGGGAAGAACTTGTGCAGGCATCATATTGATGCGGGTGAACTGCCGTTGTGGCCGTTCTACCCGTTGCTGATTTGGTCTAGATTGATTGTTACGAGGCTGATCATTTGACGAATTTTGAATCATCACGGCCCCTACAGTCGGTCGGCGCTCAGTTCTCCCCAATCCCTTTTGAGAATACACAACAGCTACCTCCTTCTTGGCTGGAAATAACTTTTTAACAGTTGTAGATGCAGAGGCATCCCTTTGAATCTTCCCACTCTTAATACCAGCTTCCACCTGTTCGCCAGTCAGAATCAATTCAGTAAACCCTGCGGAAGAGCTCCCGATCAAATGGTTGAAGAATGGGCCAGATAGGGTCCCCAAGAACATATCAACTAGTTCCCTATCAGAAAGAGGTGGCTGCACTCTTTCGGCCAAGTCGCGCCATTTCTGGGCGTATTCTTTGAATCCCTCATTTGAGGCCATTCCCATACTTTGTAGCTGAGTACGGGTTGGCGCCAAGTCAGAGTTATATTGATACTGGCGATAAAAGGTAGCTGCCAAATCCTCCCAACTATGTACCTCTGACCTCTCAAGCTTGTAAAACCAATCTAGATGTGTACCAGACAGGCTATCCTGGAAGAAGTGTACCCAAAGATTTTTGTCGGTTGAATGAGGTTGAATTTTCCTAACATACGACCTCAGGTGCATCTTTGGGCAAGACAGCCCGTCATATTTTGCAAAAATTGGCACCTTAAACTTTGGAGGGATCACAATTCCAGCAATCAAACCCAATTCTTCAAAATCTAACCCAGGAACCCTTTGTAGCTCCATAGCTGCCAGCCTATCCTCCAGGTTTTTGTATTTGTCGTCCGCTGGCGGGTATTGCTGCTCTGAGTAGTCTTCATCTTCCTCTACTTCTTCCTCTTCAGCTTCGGACTCAGAAGGTAGTGCATCTCCTTTTCCTTTACTGGTTTCCTCCTCATATGCGGAGGGAAATTCAAGAACTCTTCTAGCTTCATTCTCAAACCTTCTTCCTAGTGTAGCTACCCCGACTCTCTTCTTCTTCGTTTTCACTTTTTCTTGCTCTTTGTTCCCAAGCAGTGTTTTTAGATCCTCCTGACCCTTTGCCAAGGTCATAAGGAGCTGTTGAAACTGCGAGTTTTGTGCCTGCAGATCTTTGACCGTCTGTTCGAGATCCATCTTACTGTAATAAAGAGCAGAGAGATAAGGAAACCTGGTGTGAAGACCTGTTTATGCATATGATGAATGATATGTTTATTCATGTAATGCATTCAAGGATTTAGAAATTCAAAATTTGTTGCAAATAAAAAGAACACACGTCATATTAATAAGAAGAAATTTTTTTAGTACATAAATGCCCCATGTGCCAAATATTACAAAAACTTCTTAAGGTAAAAAGACGTTGCGCATCCTCTTTGGTGTGATGTAAGTGTTAAGGGTCTCCTCCTCGTGAAGTCGGCAGGTAAGCTCCAAAACCTTCTTCTCACTGGCGTAGAAGTTGGCTTCAAAAGTATTTCTCTCTTCCTTGAGTTGGATCCAACTCTTCTACATCTCCTCCCATGATGTTGGCATGTCAGGATATAGGATGGTGTAGGGAACCTCTCCTTCCTTAATGGGCTCTTTAATCAAAGGGAGAATATGAGGGTAAGGCATCATAAGACTCTGGGCTCGGGTCCTTACCCACTTGAGATAAGGCTCAAGAGGGATGGAGTTCTTGTGCCCCAGTGTCTTGCTATCTACCTTGTTAGGCATCCTCCAAGCTCTGATGAATATTTGGCGAAGTCCTTGCGCATCGTTGTCGAAGTTAAAAACTAGGTCAGGAATCAACATGTCATGGGGGCCATCCCTTCGTGCATATCCAAATTGTCTCAAAGCTAGACAAGGGTTATAGGTAATGCCTCCCCTAATGCCAAGTAATGGAACATTAGGGAACTCACCACAAGATCGACGATGATGACATTTTCTCTGGACCGAGAACACCAATGTACATCAGAATGTGTGAGGGTCATCAACCGTTGTGACCACCTTAAGCCTTGGTCATTCTTCAAAAGAGATTGTGGAAGGTGCGAAATAAACCACCTTGCAAGGAGAGGAGTACAGCACATGAGAACACCTCTCTTCCTCATTGTTCGTGTGTAAAATGAGTGGAGGATGTCCCCAAGCAATGTAGGCATGGGATTCCTGGATAGGAAAATCTTGACAGCATTGACATCTATAAGTTGGTCAGGATTTGGGAACAAGACCAACCCATAAATGAGGAGTGCCATAATCTCTTCAAAGGCTTGTAGATCCAAAGAATTCCAACACTCTTGTGCCTTCTCAAACAAGAATTTTGCCAAGAAGCCTTTGACACCACTTCTAGTCTCCCAATGCCCCTTGATGTCAGATGGTTGCAAGTGTAATGCTTGAGCAACATCTTCAGGCTTTGGTTCTTTTTCCGTACCGTTGTAGGGTAGTTGATTAAGAATAGGAATTCTCAGGAGTTAAAAAAATTCCTCCAAAGTAGGCACCAACTGATAGTCGGGGAATGTGAAACAGTGGTGAAGGGGGTCAAAGAACTGGAACAACACTTTCACCATGTCTTCTTCAATACTGGTGTTGACTAGGCTGAGCAGTCTACCATGTCTTTCACTGAAGAGAGAGCTTTCCGGAATTCTGGATGTAAGCTCCTTGAGTTGAGGAGGGATTCTCACAAGGTTGACTTGGATGGTTTTCCTGCGAAGAATTTCCATGACCTACAAAACAAGAACAAAGATGAAGATCCAAATCCTTGAAATGGTTAGTGGATGCATATGATGCTTTATGATGTTCATGATGTATGCACAAACATATGTACAAGCAAGTCACACAAAAACCCTAGTTTCAGGTTTGCATGAGGTTTCATAGATAAGTACCCTCTTGAGTGAAGTTGGCTTAAAAACCTGTCCTATAAATAATAACCGGGTTCTAAGGAGCTCAATATCATTGGATTGTTTTCCATGTTCATTGTTTTGGTTTAGCCACTTAACTAGCGACCAAAATATTCCAAGAAAACAACCCTCAATGAGTGTAGTATCGAGTATCTACCAACTTCGGACTGCACCAAAGCCGGTCATCTCACTACCCCTAATAAAAGGCCAAGATGGTCAAGTAAGGTTCTAGGTCATTAGTGCTTAGTGACATCACTCAGCGGCCCCGTACTCTCCTTGATTGAACTCAAGGGTTACCGGTACTCACAAATATGTCACACTAATATAGCTATTGCTTCAACCGTGTCGGTATACCCCACATAGTTTCCACAACGTATTGCTATCTATGAATGTTTCCCAAATCCAGGTGTAGGATTTCAAGCCCAAACAAGAGAACAAAAATGTAAAGCAATCAAAGCATACAATTAGTCATGCAAAAGGGTGACCTAAGCCCTAAGGTTACTCCATTTTTAATTTGTCCCCAGCAGAGTCGCCAATTCTGTGATACGGTGGGAGAACTGACTTGAGGTTTTGCGTTTGTTTTTGCAAATGTTTCGGTTTAGCAAGAGTCGCCACCGACTTTTTATTTTATCCTAAGGAAAGGTTAAAAAGCACAGCAAAAACCTTTGAGCTGTTTTCTTGGGTTCGGGTAGTAGATTATAGAAAGGGAAGGTATTAGCACCCTTTCTATCCATGGTTATCCATGGGCTCTTAGTTACTTGCTTAGATCACTTGCATTGCATTTTCAATTGTTCGAAATGGTGCTTTCAATTGTTTGAAATGGTGCTTTGTGTGTGTTTTGAAAGATATTTTGAAAAGAGGCCATGGTTGTGGCAACCTTTGTAATGATCCATGTTTGAATGTATACAAAGGTGTATTTGTCTTTTGAAAAGTTTTCAATGTTTTGAAAGTTTGTTTTGAAATTGTGTTATGAAGTGTATTTTGAAAGTAGGCAAGGTTTTGTTTTGCAAGTTTGGTAAAGTAACTAAAAGTTGTCTACCCCTAAATTTACTCAAAGATTTTTTCTATGTTTTAACCCTTTTAACAGTATTGTTCCACCATTGTATTTGGTGGACAATCTTGTGTTAGGATATTAACGGGACGGGCGCGGGTCATCGTATGGACCATGAATGCAATAGTGCCAAGTGTCTTTGGCAATTTTCCTTTAACGGACTTGATCATTTTTAGGCAACTTAAGAAAGCGTCATCGAGGGACTATGATCATTTGATTTGTTTTGTTTTTCCAAAGAAACTCAACATGCAAGCATGGCCCATTTTGGAAGGCAACAAGTGGAGTAACCCTAAGGGTGCAAGTGTGATTGGTGTTGTCCATTTTCATGCTTTTTGTCTTTGAATTAGGTCAAGCTATTTGTTATTTGATTTGCATACAAACCCTAGGTCTATCATGGCATAATTAGAAAGCTTTTAAATGCGGAATTTTAAAGTTCTAGATTATTACAACATGATTATGGGGATGGGGGTACAAATGTTTGAATGGGGGATATTTAGCAAGAAATTTAAATCTAAACTATTACATCCATATTGAATAGACAAATAATAAATTGTACAATATTTAAACAAATATAAGATGCAAAATATATTATGCACAAAAATGATTTTTTATGTATGAGAAAGTATTTTTCAATGTGAAATATAAACAAAAATAAAAAAGGTCAACTTTGGAGTATTTTTGTGGATTTTAGGCCAAAACCCTAGTTTTCTAAATAAATAATATTTATTTATTAATATTATAAAATATTATATATTAATTTATACAAAAGAATAAAAAAGAAATATTGTAAAAAGTATTTTTGATGTCAAATATTAATAAAAATAAAAATGCATTATGTTCATATTTTATCCTAAATATTCTAATAAATGTATAAGTATTAAATATTATATTTTAATATACTAAATATATACTTAAAAATAAAATATTAATTATTTTCAAAAGTGTATATTTTTTAGAAAATGTTTTTAAAATGTAAACAAAAAATAATAACTAAAAAAATATATTTTTGTATTATTGTTTAATATTTTGGATAAAAAGAAATATATTTGTACATATATATATATATATATATATATATATATATATATATATATATATATATATATATATATATATATATATATATATATATATATATATATATATATATATATATATATATATATATATATATATATATATATATATATATATGCTTAAATAAAACAAACAAATGCCAAATAAATGCAAAAATAGGTGAAAAAATATTTTTAATGTTTTTTATATTTGAACAAAAAATAATAAGTCAGAATCAAAAGGAAAAAAATCAAAAATGATTAAAAAATCACACAATGGGCCAAGGGGGTGTAAGTGGAAAATGAGGGTGAAAACAGCAAGCTGACTCAGGCCCAGCCCAAGCCAGCTTTGTCTTCAACCTTCAGCAACATTCAAACAGAAAAAACGCGCGTTTCTTCTTGCCCAACACAGATCCTGATTCCTTGACTTTTAACAAAAACTTACAACATCAATAATGTAGAGCATCAAGTCACGATTTCAAACATATAAAAAAGTTGTCCTAACTCTCAGAAACGAGGGAGAATTTCTTCATCCCCAATTTCTGACCTAAGTTTCCTTCAATGTTCAGGTCCAAAATTCTCATAGCACACACAATATAAATGAAAAGTAACTACATGGATGGCTTCAGGGCTATGAGTAGGACATGTTTTCTTCACAAACTTAAGCCTAACTATGCCTTGATAGAGAGATAGAAGTTCATATTTTTACCTGTTCAGCCTGAGGCGTGTACAGCAATGGAGGTATCTTCAATGGAGTTTGAACTTTGGTACAGCTTGCCTGAAGTCCAAGGATGCTTCCTCTATGCTCAGCTTGCTTTGAATCTCTCTGAATCAAGCTATGGAAGTTAACCTGCAAAACTGAAAAGTGAAAATGGAAAACTTGGCTATGGATGTTACAACTTGTATCTAAGGCTTGGGATAGCTTCAATGGATGGTAGGGAGTGTATTGTAACTTGTTTGGGCAAAAACGCACGAGTGAATGATGCTGGCCAAGTCAAACTGCAGGAATGCCCTGTTTCTTGCAGAAAAATGGTGTTTTGATGAATGAGAAGGTTTGAGCTGTGGTTGATTCGTGTTTTAGGTCAGTTAGGTAATGTGAAAAATGTTTGCAAAGTTTGCTTAGGCTTGTGTTGACAGGAAATCAAAGTTGGATCCCTTTTGCATTGTTTCTTGTTTTTTAAGTAAGAAAGCTCAAGTTGCAATGCAGGCCTGTGTACCCTCCCTATCTATGCTGCACAATCTCCTCTTGATCAGTGGGATTTGTCTACAAAACTTTGCCTCAAAGATATGGCCTGCACTTCAAAGATTCAGAATTTGACATAAAGCCTCACTTTTCCAAAATGGCAAACTTGCTTTTTCCATTTATGGATTAATCTTGCATGTAATGACCAAATGATCAAAATAATGCTTGAACACAATGGTTTGGCATTTAATTATTGAGTGTGAAGAGGATTAGAGGCCTGTAATCTAGCTTGTACAAGCTGACTTGAAAAAATGCCAATGAATGAACATGTATTTGGTTATGAACAAAAGTGACTTTTGCCCAACTTTGCCAATTCGATTCTCCCTAACCACAAGGGTGTTTGATGAGTTCTTGGATAATTTGGAAAGCTTGGAATGTGTACTACAATCCATCTTTGTAATGCAAATTGAAATTCCAAGTGGAAGCATGTGAAAAGTGGCCATGAAGTTGGACAAAAATCCTGCCTAGAATAGGTCAAAAATTTTCTAAGTTAAGAATGTTTTGCACCCTTATTCCAAAAATCATAACTTGAGCTACAAGCTTCTTTTGAGGAAACTTTGTGAATAAAAGTTATAGATTTTGCCATAGACTACAACTTTCATGTTTTGAGTTTTGCTTGAATCCAATTGTATCTTAATGAGAAAATGGGACAAAGTTAGGAAAAAATAAGGAAATTTTATAACTTAGAAAATTTCTAAGCTATGAAATTTCTTCATTTTAAACCCTAATTTGCAATTTTGGGTTTCTTGATGAACAAGTTTCATAATTTGACATGTCTTGATGAAAAATGAATCTTGGCACTTGATTTTGACCAAAAAGTCAATGTTTGACTTTTCAGTATACAGTAAAATTTTGATCAGTTGACTGGAAAATTCATTTGTCAATCCAGTGCATTTGGGATCTTTTGAACTTGTTGGATGGGTCAATACAATGCCATTGAGTTCTTGAGTCCATATGTGAGCTTGGTTTGCCATTGGTTAGGTCAAACAGTCAAAAATTGCCTTTGTGCAGTCAAAACCCTAAAAATGACCATTTTGCCCTTTTGGTGATCTGATCAAATTTCTTGGGGAATTGTGATCCAAACTTGACCAAATGGTTCATATGAGTTCATTATGTTGATGTGGGTCAAAAATCATGAGGTTTGACTGTCAATTGGCCACATTTGACTTTTCTCCCAATACAGCTGATTTCTAGGTCAACTGTCCAATTGACTGGGCAAAGATTGGAATCAAGACTTGAAACTTGGTATGGATAGACTTGTGAGTCCAACATGAAGCATGAAAGTCACTTTGGGCATTTTAGATCAAAACAACTTTGTGCAAACTCAAACCCTAATTTGGGTCAACAGTGCAAGGAGGAGTCTTGAGCAGAGCAAACCCTAATTTGATCTTGAGCTCCCAAGGTCTTGTGGTGAGAAAATATTGATGAAATGAGAGGGAAAATTTTGGGGTACAATAGTGGTGTAGGTAGGATTTGTAGCTGAAAACCCAATAACATCTTCAGATAGGTCCTCTAGGTCGAAATAATCGCCAGTTGGTCAAATACCAGTGATCGCTGCTATGTCGAAGAGAGTTGGGGTCACCATCCTATAGGGAATATGAAATGTGAAGTGGGCGCTATCCCAGAAATATAGCGAAGACACCAACATAAGAGGACAATAAGACAATCATGTCTTCGACAGCATCACCAAATCGTAAATCCCCATTTCTTTCTGGACAGAGGTTTGTGCCTTCTCCATCTTATTTAACCAATCTAAATACTCTAAAGAGAAATTAGGGCATGATCGAAAGATCCTGGTCCCTTTGTTCATAAATTGAAGGTTAATGTCTTTCGTGGTCTGAGCGTGTTGCTGGTTAGCTGGAGTCGCATCCTCAGGATCGTCCCTAGGCTTCTTCGCACAGCCTATAGGTCTGAGTCTTGGGTGAGTGGGGAAGAAGGCACGATTATTCATAGGATTCTCGATGCATGTGGACAGAGGACCAGACATAGCGTATATGTCTTCAGAGTACCTAATAGGAATGAGAAGCTGGGAATCATACACCTCACGCCTTTCACTAGTCGTGGGTTCAGAAATGAACTGTGATCCATCATTCGAAGCAGGAGAAGGACTGGTAGGGAAGATCTCTGGTTGGCGTTGGATATCAGTAGCATTCTTAGGTTTGGGGTTGTTGGGTGCATTAGAAAGGAAATCCACTTTTGCAGTTTAGAAAGAAGCAAAGATGACAATGCAAGGTGTTTTATGCAGAAGACTTGGAAATACTTAGTGTTGTGAAAGTTCAAAATGAAGAGGCTTAAGAGTATTTATAGTATTCAGAGAGGAATGTGTCTCATCAAAGCCATTTAATGCTATGGATGTAGTGGGGCATGTGTCAGACCATGAAGCGGTTACCGTGCAGATGATGGAAAACGTTTTGACATGCTTGCCTAGGTTCTAGGAATAATGGTCATCATGGCAGCGTGGTAACGGCTGTTTGAAAAGACCTCTTGGGAAAAAGAGTAATGATGGGTTTCGAAAGCGACAACTGTTGGAAGACGAAAAGCGCACGTCAAGCCTTTGTGGATAGCAAGAGAGATAGGTGTCGAACAGAAAGATCAAAGAATGGCTATTTCTTTTGGCGTCAAAATAGACATTCTTGGGGGGTAATTTGTTGGCTCCTGAATTCGACACCTACTATATATTGGTCTTTTAGACCAAAAATGGAATAAATGAAACCAAACTGGAGAATGTTTCGACGTGTGAAATAACTTAGAGAAAATATCTAAGTTACATATTAGTCTTCGACCAGGACTCACTATCAAGATTTCGACTGAGAAGGTCTTATGACCTTCGAATAGAAGAAAATACCTTCGCGTCGACACCAAAGGTGAGGGACATTTTAATTTGAATTATTGGAGGGAAAGACGGTTTCGCCAACAGTTAAAGGAAAGTAACGTGGCTGGAAGCTAGAGGTCGAGGGACATGCAGAGGACACTTGTCCTCATCTTAGAACAGAACCACCCCTCGACGGTTACATAGTTTTTAGTATAAAATAGGATATCTGTGTAGTTTTTCCGTGTGTTCAACCTATTGTGCTAGTTACTCAAATATTGTCCAAGTACCCGCTGTGTGAGAAAGGATAAATTGAGAAATGTACGTTGG
This sequence comes from Vicia faba, assembly GCA_948472305.1. Taxonomy (NCBI): domain Eukaryota; kingdom Viridiplantae; phylum Streptophyta; class Magnoliopsida; order Fabales; family Fabaceae; genus Vicia; species Vicia faba. The sequence goes on along the minus strand of OX451740.1, from coordinate 1,094,904,249 downwards.
AAACACCACTTTTCATTAATAAAATCTTTTTACATTGCTTTGATATTATTTTGCAAAGTTACTTTTCCTGCATCTTTACCTGCATTTCTATTAACTTTCTTACTTTCCAAAATCACAAGTATCTTGTCTTTAGTCGAACGTGCATTCTTCCTGGATTTCTATTTTTTACATCAACCCAGTATAAAAATTAGAATATGTTATAGGATCAATCTGATCGATCCCGAGAGTAACCAAAAGGACTTTCCTTTTTGGAGGATCGGTGGTTGTTTACCAAAAACCACGGTAAACAGTAACCAGCTTGGCCTCCAACATATGATGCAATTCTTGAGCCAAGGAAATGTTGATCTCGGTAAATCATCTTTTGGGTGTATCTTGCTTACGCTGACTACCCTATCGTTATTGGCAAGGTCGTTGTTGGGATCGCGATGTGGTAGAAATTTTGAAAGGTCTTCTCTCGACCAAACCAACTTCTTGCCTCATCGGGGGTTGATTAATGACTTGATCCCCAACTCTATTCATTCGTTCCATACGGTTTTATTCATCTTAATGAAGCTTGTTGATGACGATTCTCAACTCTTCTTGTCCCTGAGCTAAGTTTTGAATAAGATCCATTTGGCCCGCTATCTGGATTTTCATCGTTGTTATCTTAGTTTGTAGTTGTTGAAATTGGTCGTCCCTGTTGTCTTTAGGATTCTTCTTGGTCATGCTTTCAATGAGGAGTGCTTTCACTTCTTCTTCCCCCTTAGATATATTCAGGAAAAAATCTTGAAGCCGATCATTTTGGGTCTAAAGATCTTGGACAGTCTGCTTGAGAGCCATTTTTACTGAAATAAATAGTCAGCGGATGAGAAAACCTGTATGGGGAAGAACCTGTTATGACATGATGCATAATATGTGGATGCAATGTTTTCAAGGATCTTGCAGGGTAAACATGAGAGAATGTCAGAAGGTGAACTTTGATTACAGCTTTAATTGAAGAACTTGTATTGTTGAATGTCCTTCTACAAGAATCAAGCTCACCATGTCAAGTGGGTCATAGCCCTTGACTCAAGTTATCACGATTTGGTCTTTGACTGCATTTGGCTAGAGGAAAATAAATCCTATTGCCCCTTAATAGACGTCTGGCTCAATATAACCTTGCATCATAGGCCCTTGAGACTCTTGAAATGGTTATTAAAAATGCTATGGTATGATGTCATGATGTTATGTACAAACAAACATATACAAGCAAAACAAACAAATCCTTAGGTTTGGCTTGCATGGGGTTTATAGGTAAGTACCCTCTTGAAGTTTAGTTGGTTCAACCTGTCCTAAAAAAGTAATCGGGTTCTAGGGAATCTCGATATTATCGATCTTTCTTGATCGGGCATTGTTTGAGCACAAGCCTCTGTTTTAGCGACCAAAATATCCCAAAAGTCTGATCTCAATGAGCTTAGCATCGAGTATCAACCAGTCTTCATCTCTACACCAAAGCCGACTATTTTACTACTTCCTAATGACCAAGTTGTTAAACTAAAGGTTCTATGGTCAGTTAGTTCTTTATGACACTGCACAACGGCCCCATATTCTCCTTGATTCGCCACAAGGGATATTAGTACTCACAAATGTGTCATACTAACGTAGCTATTGTTTCAACCATATCGGTCTACACCGTACAGTCTCCATAATCTATTGCTACTTACCTAATAATGTTCCCAGATCCGGGTAAAGGATCTATACAAAACCTAAACATGGACCCAAAATGTAAATCAAACAAACCAAACAAATGAAAGCATTTAAAGGTGATCTAGTCTCTAAGGTAACCCCACTTTTAAGCTACTCCCCAGCAGAGTCGCCAGTTCTGTAACACGGTGGGAGAACTGACTTGGGTATTTTTCATTTTATCGTAATTGTTACAGATAGTAAGAGTCGTCGCCGACTTTTCTTTTATCCAATAAAGGAAAGGGTAAAAATAACAGGAAAGATCTTTTGATAATTTTCTTGAGTTCGGGGGGTAGGTTATGAAAAGGGAAGGTGTTAGCACCCTTTTCACCTGTAGTTATCTATGGGCTCTTAGTTACTATCTCATTTTGAAATGCTTTGTAAATGTGTTTGTGTTTGTTTGACAGTATTTTTGAAAAGTTCCCTTGTTTAGGTGAACTTTGTAATGATTCTCGTCTCTATAAGAATGTATACGGAGTGTTGACTTTTGAAAATATTTCATGAAAGTGTTGGTGTGTTTAAAATATGTTTTGTTTTGAAATGTTTGTGAGCAAGCAACTATGAACGTTCTAACTACTCAAAAATTCTTTATTCTTTTCCTCCTCCTTTAGATAGTGTTATCTTACCATTAGTTAGTCAGAAGCTTTATCATTGGATGTGAAGGGACAGGCGTGGTTCATCATACAGTCATAGAAGGCAACATTGTAGGATACCTTAGCAATTTTTCTTAAGGGTCTAAGATCATTTACCGAAGGCAACATCAAAGGGTCATCGAGGGACTACGATCTTGTAATCGAGGGTATTTGCTAAAATATCCCACGTTCGAGGAGCATGACTGTTTTATTCTAAGGCAACAAGTGCGGGTTAACTCTAGAGGTGCAAGTGTGCAAAGTGTATTATTTTCATGCATTTGTCTTGAGTTTAGGGTTGTCTACTTGTTTGATTTTAAGTCTTGTCATACAAACCCTAATTACTAGCAAAAATATTGAAAGCGATAAATTGCGGAAATTAAAAGTTCTACGCTATTACATCATTTTAGGGGATGGGGATACAAATTACAAATGGGAGATGAGAGTTATTAAAACCTAATTACTATTACAATCATATTGAATAACGTCAAATAGAATGTACAAGAATATAAAGATGATGCAAAAGAAAAATGTTTTTATGAGTTTTGGTAGAAAAAGGGTTTGAACCTAATTAGTTAAATTAAAAAGAAAGAAACTAATTAATTAAGTTCCTAAATTCTAAGTTAATTTAGTCAATAGAGAATATAAAAATAAAAACATAAGTCTAGATTAAATTTAACTAAGAAAAGAAGTTAATTTGTTTAAGAAAGTATTTTCAATCTTTTGTTTAAAGGAAATTAATTAAGGTAAAAATAATAACAATTTTTAGTCTAAGTATTTAGTAATAAAAAAATATATATTTTTGAATTTTTTTAATTAGAAATAATAATATTAAAATAAAATAAAAGAAAGAAAATTAAAAAAACACAAATTAGAAGTCAGGGGGTTAGAAAGTAAAAGAGGGTGTGAGGAAGTATTTTAGACTTAGGTCCAAGTCTGTTTTGTATAAGTCAACAAAAAAAAAGAAAAAGTTGGGCCTACGTGGTATGAGTAAACATGGGGGATGGTGAGGAGTTTATAATGGACTAAGGGGAAAGGCCCAACCATGTCGTTGTTCAGCAAACAAAAAAAAAGGGTGGTGTAAATCCTGAATTTCGTTTGGGCTTGGGGAATTGATGAACCCAGAGTTTTTACTGAAAACAACATAACCAAAAGAGGGTGCATGAGTAGAATAAAGTTGGTCTTGGGGAATGGAAATTTGGTTGAGGCCCAGAAGAGGAACTGTTTCGTAGAATTGGTAAAATGAGGGGGGGGGGGGGGGTGAATGGAATTTGAAACGGGCCCAGAGATGGGCTTAGAGAAAGGCCTGGTTAAATTAAACAAAATAAAACAATAAAAAATAATTTGTTGATTCATTTATGAAACACACTCTCTCTAACCCTAGCGTTCTCTCACGATCTCTCTGTGAGTCTCCGCTGGAGACGAAAGAGTGGCCACGCTGGAAATCGCCTTCACGACAGTGATGGCGGGCGCGAAGCTCCAATCGTGAATTTTCTTACATATTTAGCTTCATCTTGCTCCCCTATTTGCTAATCTCTGGCTCGTTTTTGCAGGAAATCGTTGATTTGGCATCAACCTGAAAGGGGCAAAACAAAACCCTAAATGTTAGATGTTACGAAAATCCCTAATTCACAACATGCATGAACAAAAATGGAAAGAAAAGAGAGGGAAAGGAATCATGATGTTCGTATCTGAGCGGTCTCTGTTCCTCTTGATGCTTCCCCGTACTATCTTTCTTTTCGTTCTTTCTTCTTTGTAATTTCTAAAGGGTTTTCGTTTGAAAATGATGGATAAAAGTTAGGGTATATGTGGCTACGGCTCTGTTTTTGTATGTTTCTCTTTTTCCTCTGTGATAAGTTTTTGAAAGGGTTTGTGCTGCTGTTTGTGAACTGTTTTAAATAGATTTTAAAACTAGAGTTTTTGTGGTTTCGTGGCCCTGCTTCTGTATATTTTGTATGAACCGTGGCCCTGGTTTGTTGAGACAAGTTTCAAGGGTTTGTGTACTGATATGGCTCTGTTTCTGTTACAGAATGAATGGATGTTATTTTTGTGTTGTTGGTTCCCCCCCCCCCCCCCCGGTCCTCTTTTGTTGTATGAATTGTCTTCCTTTTATATTGTGAACTCTATTTGCTTTCTCCATGAATAATTTTTAAGGGTTTGACTTTGATGGGAGAGAACATCCTTAAGACACTCGTATGGGACTTATCACTTCTGATATCTTATTTTTTTCTGATATTTTTGATATGTCAACTCTGCACTTTTACTAAGCTATGCTGGTTTTGGACTCTTTGTGATGCTTGTTGGCCTTGTTGGACTTATCATCTTTTCTGATATCAATTATGTAGTACTTTATGACTTTTGCTACGCTGCTTCCGTGCTTGCTTTTGACTTTTTGTACTGTTTGTTGACTTTTGTACTTTGTTGCTTGCTGGCCTTGATGAATTGTATGGTTTTTCTGTTTTACTTTTGCTTTGAACCAAACAAACTTCATTTGTTTTGAGATTTGTAGCAAAGGGCTAGGCCTATGAATTTACATTACAATTCAGATTTTTTCATTAAAGCAACACAATTATGAGGCCTTTTTAATTGTTGCATGAAAGCATGATGTTGAGTTTTAGATTCTGGTTTGATTCTTTTGATTTGTCTTTTCTTATTGTGAACCAAACTTTGCTTTGTGATTTGCAATAGATATGTTCGTAGCCAATGATAAAGTCTGAAACTAAATTGTATGAGGCTTGTATGCTTGAACGTGATGCTGAGTTTTGAAATTCTGTTTTGGATTCTTTGATTTGACTTTTGTCTTTTTGTGAACCAATCTTAGATTGTGAGTTGCAATATGCAAAGATAGGCCCTAAAAATCTTATCCCATAAGGCAAACCCTAATGATGAACTAAAGCATTCTGCATATTTTCTTGTTCACCTTCGATTGCTTGCTAATTAATTATTTTTCTTATTTCTGTTTCATGTATTTGGATGAGTTTGCAAGATCAAAGAGGAATATTTGAAGAGAGTGGGAACAAGACACTTGAAGATGGATCGAGAACAATGAAGAAATCTTTTTGCTTTGTATAGAACAAAAATAGGAAATTGTAATTTTCATTTGAATTGTAATTGAACTTTGTATGACTTGTAATCCATGTTGGATTTTGTACCATAATGTATTTAAACAGAATTTGTAGATTTTAATCAAATGTTTCACATGAATCTTGAATGCAACATAGAACTTTGTGAAACTTGAAAGAATTGCAAATAAGTTTAGAATAACTTGGAAATTGTGTATTTGGGAATTATAACATGAAATCATCTTTGGTCAATGAAGCGTGAAAAAGACCTTAGAATTGTAGGAGTTAAACCAATCTTGCCCATAATGTAAAATAACTCTTTGGTTCCACAACAAAAAGTCTGAAACCTCTTTTCACTTCAAAATAATTGGCCAACAAGCAAATTTTCCTCTTAAGTAGTGAAAGCATACAAAAATACTTTCTTTCTAATGAAATTTCTCTTGAATGAACACCTCAATTATATCAAAACAAACACTTTGATTGATCTTTAAAGATGCGTGAGATTTGACATAAAGCTCCAGCAAATCTTCCATTGAAAATTATCAACAAACCCAAACCAAAAGATGAGCAAACCCCAATCTAAAATTCAACTTTGGTTAACTTTTTTTTCACAAGCAAATATGTATCATAAAAAGAGTCCTCAAACTCAACAACTTTTATCATGAGCCAAAACCTAACTCAAGATAAACTCAAATGTAAACCCTAATATTGCACAACCACTGAACCATGAATTTTGGTGTCAGAAGTGAGATTAAAAGCCTTAGGAGTGTGGAGGGATATTTTTTGAATTGAAAGAGAGGGTAAATTTTGGGGTACAACAGCAGTCCATCATACGGAAGATTATCTCTATCTCTTTCAACCAATCCAATGCTCTGTGAGGATCATACTTACCCTTGAAGGTAGGAAGATTCTCCCTCTGGAAGGTCAACAAGCTACAAGATCCAGCATTCCCGTTAGCATTCGACTGATTCTCCATAGCATGCGCCATAACTTCCAAAGCAGCAACAAGTGCAACGTGATTCCTTCCATCTATCTCAACTCATCACTTCAATATAAACAACATTTAGAACTCAAGTTAACAATACTCGATTGTTAGACAAAACTACGACTCGACAACTTGGTCGGATGGACCGAAAATATTCTAAACGGAGTAGAGTTATAATGCCCATTAATTAATTAATTAATTAATTTAATTATCTTTGATTTTTTTGTACTGTGTGAGATGTTGTGAATTGCCTGTATAAGTTGCTAGCTTATTACTAGTTAATTAATTAATTGATTAATAATAGTAATAATTTTAGAATTAGTAGAATAATAGAATAATTATTTTGAGCCTATTTTTAATGGTTAGAAGTATAAATATAGGGGGGGTGTTGTTAAGGCCTTATACTTGCCTTCGATCCACAAGGCCAACGCCCCTTCAACTTGCCTCTGTGTTTTCTTTCGACCCACAAGAAAATGACTTCCTCTGGGCTTGCCTCCAAGGCGCAAGGCAATGGTTTCCCTTCATGCCAACATCCATAAAGTAGTGGTTTTCTTTCATATGTGCTTCGATTCATTAAGCAGTTAGCTTTCCTCATGCTAGCCTTGACTCCACCTCCAAAATATTCAACACATAGTGTTCCATATTTTGACACCTAGTCCTGGCGCATTCAAAGGACATGTACGTGGTCCATTTGAAAGACATGTATTGATGGATTTAAAGGGGGATATGTGGGTGTTCCATTTGAAGGACTCACTTTGTTGGCCCATTTGAAGGATTGGCAAGTGATGTATACAAATGATGCATGGGTTCCCTTCAAGAGAGTACACACATAGGTTCAAAAAAAGGATATTTCTAGCCAAAACGAAAGAAAAATATTCAAAGAGGCCTGCTGGCCCAAAATCCAACATACTGTCAGTTTCAAGCCAACGTGCACAAGCACATTCATTGGCCAGGAAAGAGTTTTTGTTTGTGCTAGCTGAATAAGGGATCAAACGAAGAAGCCCCAGTGATGAGAAAATGATCTATTTGAAAGGTACACAAATGGTCCATTCAAAGGACCCATTCTAAGGCTATACAAGAAGTCTAATCAAAGGGCAGGAACTAGAGGGCATTCGATGGAGCCAAAATGTCCACATACATTCAAATTTCAAAAAAAGGACAAGATTCCATGTTTTTGGCCAACGTTAAAAATTTTCATTCATGGCTTTCAAACACATAATCAAGTTTGTTTAAACCATTGCCTTCTTTTTCAGGGATGGAGATGGTTTTAACTCAAACTAGACCATGGTTTGACCTCCCCAGAGCTTGCGTGTCAAAACGTTATATTTTGATTCGCCCATTCAAAATAGAAGGACCCCACTGGAGCGCGCGTGTTTTCCAAATCAACATGTTCATTCATTTTACATTACATACATTTCTTTGTGCTTATACTAACGGAAGTATCACTATCCCAACGGTAGAGGAAGCGCATTTAAAGGTTTGTTATGTATAAGGGCATGGGGTTCAAACCTTGCCTCTTATATATTATTTTTCCATTCTTTCTTTGCAGATTTAGTACAGCCAAGCTATGCACGCACACTATGTAGCATCAGATCTACACCTTTCAATGTCAATGCAATCCGATCGAAGAGCTTTAACGTGAGATTCACCATGTGCCCTCAAGGCTTCTCTTCACGGGATCCCAATACAGCCTCTGGGTTCCCTCACCCTTGGGCTTAGCGTTTTTCAAATCAGCACCCCCCATTTAATTTTTCTATCCTGGCTCATTTAATTCTACTTTATTTTTCTTTTATTATTTATTTCTTTTACTTTGTTTATCATTAATCAAATACTAAAAAATCACAAAAAAACTTAGGACTAATTTCTCCTTAATTAAACAATTAATTTCTTTAATTGATTAATTAATTAAACTTTAACCTTTTCTTAATTTAAAATAAAATAGAATTAGGTTTAATTTATATGTTTAAATTATTTTCTTTTATAACAAAAACAATAAAAAAAAACTTAGACTATTTTCTTAAAAATGAACTTTATTTTCTAAATAGGTTTTAGGGAAATTTTCATTGTTTTCTTAAATCAAAAATCAAAAACAACAAAAAGTTTGTCTTATTTACTTAGAATCACTTTAGGTTTAGACGTATTTTTTAACTTTCACGCGTTATTATTTTCTCGCATTTTTACATTATTGTATCTGTACACTGGATGTAATAGTTAATTGGATTTTTACCTCTTTCTTTATTTTTTTCTTTCACCAATTATTTTGGAATGTAAATCCTCCTCCCTGAAGCCATGTAATAGTCTAGGTTTTTACCTTCTGCATTTTATTTCCTACAAAATATAACTGCTAGTAACTAGGATTGCATGATAAGACTGAAAAACAAAAACGTTAGCAAACCTAATGCACACGATAAATAACTGAATTGAACACAATTGCACATATGCACCTCTAGGGTACCCCACTTTGGTTGCCTTCTGAAATAAAGCATTCATGTCTGTGATACGGTGGCAGAACCGACTGTTTAATACTGGTTTGTGTTTTGCGTTTTTGTTTTCAAAATGTCACGGTAAGCAAGAGTCACCACCGACTTTTATTTCATCCAATCAGAAAAGAAAAGAGTACATAAAAATCCTTTTTCGAGATATTCTGAGTATGGGGGTAGATTATAGAAAGGGAAGGTGTTAGCACCCTTTCTATCCATGGTTTTCCATGGGCTCTTAGGTACTTGCTCATCTTTTAAAATTTCTTGTGTTTGTGTGCTTTGTTTTTGAAAATGTTTTACTTCGTGATAACCCTTGTATCAGTCCTCAAGGATGTGACGAAGTTGTTTTGAAAATTGTTTTGAAGAGTGTAAGTGTGAAAAGTTTTGATTTTAGCAAGTACCTACTAGCATCTACCTACTCGAAAAAGGATCGTTTCTATTATCGTTTCCTTTAGACAGTGTTGTCCTACTATTGAGAAATAGGTAGCACCGTCGTTGGAGTTTGTAAGGGTCAATTCAAAAGGGACATACGACCACTAAAGCAATGTTAGGATACCTTAGTAATAACCCTAGAGTCTTAAGATCTTTTCGAGGCAACATTTCTGAGGCAACATTCGAACGGGACATTAGATCTTTTTAGACAGGAGGGCAACCACTAAAGCATCCTATACTTAATGATTTTTTACCGAAGGCAACCGAAGTGAGAGTATACCCTAAGAGTGATATGTGCGAGTGATCTGTTTCAGTTATTTATCTTTGCACATTAGGGTTTTCTAACCGTATTAATTTGTCATGCAATCTTGTCATACAATCCTATTAGCATACATCTAAGCAGTTAAATATTTGCGAGAATTAAAAATGCGAGAAAATAAATCTACACTATTACAAGGCTTTGGGATGGGGGATTAATTACATAGCCAAAACCCGGGAATTTAAACAGTAAATAAAACCCTAAATTAAACTATTACAAACCAGTGAACAGTTACAAAAATATTGTCAAATTAAATAATAAGCGCGCGACGAATTAAATGCGAGATGATTAGGGTTTTGAACCCTGACTAAACCTATTTGCGATTGATTAAAAAAATGTTTTTGTCATGTTTTGTTATTTAAGAAAATAATGAAATAGTTAAATTAAAAAGAAAATCTTAAGTTCTAATTAATTTTAAATTAAGAAGAAAAAAATTAATTCAATCTAAAAACCTATTTTTGTATTTTATTTATTTGAGAAAAAAATAAAAGAATTAAATCAAGAGTTTAACCTAATTTGCTAATTAGTTTTAATTATATAAAAAAGTTAAAATTGCCCTAAGTTAAACTGAATTAAATTAAATTTGATAATAATAATTATTAAAAAAACTAATTCTAATTTTTTTATGAATTCTTGATTTTATGATTTTATAAAAAACAATTAATTTGTTAATTAAAGTGATTAAAAGAAATATTAAAAGAATTAAATAAAATAAAAAAAATAAGAAAAATAGTAAATGGGCCTGGTTGCAATGCTGAAAGAGGGGGTGCCAATATGATTTATGGGCCCAAACAAATCCAAGCCTGTTGACTTCGCCTGATTCGGTGTGGCTGTTGAATTGAGGAGCATCGTAAGCCTCCTGCTACCTGAGCGTTAGATCCAGCTGGCTGATGAATCTGATGGTGGAACACAAGAGTGTATGGTAGGCGCGTGGAATTGTGAAGTGTTGGATCTGCAAGTGGAAAGTGAGAAAATAAAGAAATTGGTTGGGACCTGGGATCGAACCCAGGTCCTCTCACTTAACAAGGGATGCCTTTTCCAGCTGGGCTACGCTCATTTGTTGCTAATGAAAATAGGACAATATATAATATGTAAACAATTTCCATAAGGTTGAACAAAAAAAATTGCGCGTTGTATTAAAATAAGCCAATGAGGTGATGACAAATCACCTTCTTCTTCCTCCAGCCTGTCGTCTTAGGTATATAACCTATACCTACAGACAACCTCCGTCGCTACAACCTGCGTGATTCAAACAACAAAAATATACATGATAAATGAATTTAAAGACCAGGGATCGATTGGTCTTGATGCCACGATCGTCCCAGTATCCAATTCTTGGCCTAATTTTGCCTATATCAAGAAGCCCCAAAACGAGCCAAGAAACCCTAACAATGGCATATCATGATTCCTGTACTGAAAATGCAATTAAATGATACCAATAGCTTGCAAACTCAATGATAAACAAGAATATATGAATCAAATGTGCTAATGATGCATAAATTGCAAAAATCGAATTTAAAAAATGTACCAAACCGTGTGAGTTATGGAGCGAGTATCTGAGTGCTTCAGGCCCCCGGGAATGATTGAAACAGCTTCCTAGGATGTCTAGGAAGATATTGGTGATCTTGGAATGCTCTGAAACGCCCTGTAGGTTGAAAACCGATTCCCACTTTTTCTTGAAATATTCAGTTTTTCTTCTTGGCTATGCACGACTTCTAACCCTTGTTCTTGCCTTGGATATGTTCAATGTATATCATAGAGTGAATTAGGGTTGTAAAAACAGATCACATCTTTGAAAGTTTTAAAGATTTGATTTGATTTTCATGGCATATGTAAACTTGCTATATTGAGCCAAATTATGCCTTTCTTGTACCAATCATCCTTGCTTCGAATTGATCATGATATCCTTGCATTATTTGATTGAGATCCTGTCCAAAAATCAGATCACAACATATCTTTTTCATTATTCATCAATTAATTAATTTAATTGAAATTTTAATTAACAAAAAATTAAAATAAATTGAAAAGTGAAGCAAATAACATGAGGTTGGATATTTGGGTCATGGATCATATTATAAGTGAGGTGCAATCATAAAAAGTTAGGCCCATTTGGCAAAAAATGCAATTTTGAGCTCATTTGACTTTTGGCAATTTTGCAAAAAAGGTCAACTTTGATAAGGCATATCTCCTCCAATTTTAACCCTAGAGAGGTGTTCTTTGACTTTTTAGAAAGCTTAGGATGTCCTCTAAGCAACCCTTTTAGTCTCATCTCAATTGATTCTTCCATGTTCATGTATGAAGCTTTGACCCAAAAGGTGTTTTTGTTGATATGCCCAGTAGAAGAGAGAATTCTTCCAAGGTGGGTGGGTACCAACTGATAATCTGGAAAGGTGAAGCAGTGGTGCTTGGGATCGAAGAACTGAAAAAGTATGCTCATCATCTGTTCATCAGTGTTTGAAGTAACCAGGCTGAGAAGTTGACCGTGTCTCCTAATGAACATAGAAGTTTCAGAAATTCTTGACACTAGCTCTTTGAGTTGGGATGGTATCTCCACAAAGCTGATTCAGATAGTTTTTCTATGCACGGAAGCCATGATATGCAAAACAGAACAAAGATAAATTCCCTTGGTCTTTGAAATGGTTAGTGTAATGAAGCATAAATTCCATGTTATGATGCATGATGGCATGATAAACCACAGGTATAGAAAACACAAGTGCTGCAACCACAGTCAAATCACACAAAGCCCTTAGGTTTAAGGCTTGCATGAGGTCAAAGGTAATACCCTCTTGAAGTTAAGTTGGTTTCAAACTTGTCCTAGAAAAGTAACCGGGTTCTAGAGGGTCTCAATATCATTGACCATCCTCCGTCGGTCATGGTTTCAGCTTACGCAATCTTTTCTTGCAGCCAAAATTATTCCGAGAGTATGGTCTCAATGAGTGTAGCATCGAGTATCAACCAGTTCTCAGCTTTACACCGAGGCCGGCTATCTCACTACTTTCTAATGGCCAAGTTGGGCGATTAAAGGTTCTAAGGTCAGTTGATGCTTAACGACACCACGCGGCGGCCCCGTATTCTCCTCGTTTCTCCACACGGGATACCGGTACCAACAAAAGTGCCACACCAACGTAGCTACTGATTCAACCGTATCGGTCTATGTTGTACAGTTCCCTCACAGTCTATAGCTACTTACCTAAAAGGTGTTCCCCAGATCCGAGTGTAGGATCTATAGTAACCCCAAACAAAAACCTTAAAAGTAAAGCAGACAAAGCAATCAAGAGAAGCAATTATGATGACCTAGAACCTAAGGTATACCCCACTTATAATTCCCCAGCAGAGTGGACAGTTCTGTGATACGGTGGCAGAACCGACTATTTAATATTGGTTTGCATTTTGCATTTTTTGTTTGCAAAATGTCACGGTAAGCAAGGGTCGCCACCGACTTTTATTTCATCCAATCGGAAAGGAAAAAAGTACAGAAAAAATTCTTTTTCGAGATATTATGAGTACGGGGGGTAGATTATAGAAAGGGAAGGTGTTAGCACCCTTTCTATCCATGGTTTTCCATGGGCTCTTAGGTACTTGCTCATCTTTTAAAATTGCTTGTGTTTGTGTGCTTTGTTTTTGAAAATTTTTTACTTCGTGATAACCCTTGTATCAGTCCTCAAGGATGTGAGAAGCTGTTTTGAAAATTGTTTTGAAGAGTGTAAGTGTGAAAAGTTTTCATTTGAGAAAGTACCTACTAGCATCTACCTACTCAAAAAATGATCGTTTCTATTCCCGTTTCCTTTAGACAATGTTATCCTACTATTGAGAAATAGGTAGCACCGTCGTTGGAGTTTGTAAGGGTCAATTTGAAAGGGACGTACGATCACTAAAGCAATGTTAGGATACCTTAGTAATAGCCCTAGAGTCTTAAGATCTTTTCGAGGCAACATTTTCGATGCAACATTCGAACGGGACATTAGATCTTTTTAGATGGGAGGGCAACCACTAAAGCATCCTATACTTAATGATCATTTACCGAAGGCAACCGAAGTGAGAGTATACCCTAAGAATGATATGTGCAAGTGATTTGTTTCAGTTATTTATCATTTTACATTAGGGTTTTCTAACCGTATTAATTTGTCATGCAATCTTGTCATACAATCCTATTAGCATACATCTAAGCAGTTAAATATTTGCGAGAATTAAAAATGCGAGAAAATAAATCTACGCTATTACAAGGCTTCGGGGTGGGGGATTAATTACATAGCCAAAAACCCGGGAATTTAAACAGTAAATAAAACCCTAAATTAAACTATTACAAACCAGTGAACAGTTATAAAAATATTGTCAAAGTAAATACTAAGCGTGCGGCGAATTAAATGCGAGATGATTAGGGTTTTGACCCCTGACTAAAGCTATTTGCGATTGATTAAAAAAATGTTTTTTTCATGTTTTGTTATTTAAGAAAATAATGAAATAGTTAAATTAAAAAGAAAATCCTAAGTTCTAATTAATTTTAAATTAAGAAAAATAAATTAATTAATTCAATCTAAAAACCTATTTTTGTATTTTATTTATTTGAGAAAAAAATAAAAGAATTAAATCAAGAGTTTAACCTAATTTGCTAATTAGTTTTAATTATATAAAAAAGTTAAAATTTCCCTAAGTTAAACTAAATTAAATTAAATTTAATAATAATAATTTTAAAAAAACTAATTCTAATTTTTTTATGAATTCTTGATTTTATGATTTTATAAAAAACAATTAATTTGTTAATTAAAATGATCAAAAGAAATATTAAAAGAATTAAATAAAATAAAAAGAAATAAGAAAAAGAGTAAATGGGCCTGGTTGCAATTTTGAAAGAGGGGGTGCCAATATGATTTCTGGGCCCAAACAAATCCAAGCCTGTTGACTTCGCCTGATTCGGTGTGGCTATTGACTTGAGGAGCATGGTAAGCCTCCTGCTACCTGAGCGTTAGATCAAGCTGGCTGATGAATCTGATGGTGAAACACAAGAGTGTATGGTAGGCGCGTGGAGTTGTGAAGTGTTGGATCTGCAAGTGGAATGTGAGAAAATAAAGAAATTGGTTGGGACCTGGGATCGAACCCAGGTCCTCTCACTTATCCAGGGATGCCTTCTTCAACTGGGCTACGCTCATTTGTTGCTAATGAAAATAGGACAATATATAATATGTAAACAATTTCCATAAGGCTGAAAAAAAAAAAAATTACGCGTTGTATTCAAATAAGCCAATGAGGTGATGACAAATCACCTTCTTCTTCTTCCATCCCGTCGTCTTAGGTATATAACCTATACCTACAGACAACGTCCATCGCTACAACCTGTGTGATTCAAACATCAAAAATATGCATGATAAATGGATTTAAAGACCAGGGATCGATTGGTCTTGATGCCACGATCGTCCCAGTATCCAATTCTTGGCCTAATTTTGCTTGTATCAAGAAGCCACAAAATGAGCCAAGAAACCCTAATAATGACATATCATGATTCATGTACTGAAAACGCAATTAAATGATACCAATAGCTTGCAAACTCAATGATGAACAAGATTATATGAATCAAATGTGCTAATGATACGTAAATTGCAAAAATCGAATTTAAAAAATGTACCAAACCGTGTGAGTTGTGGAGCGAGTTTCTGAGTGCTTCAGGCCCCGGGAATGATTGAAACAGCTTCCTGGGATGTCTAGGAAGAGATTGGTGATCTTGGAATGCTCTGAAACGCCATGTAGGTTGAAAACCGATTCCCACTTTTTCTTAAAATTTTCAGTTTTTCTTCTTAGCTATGCACGACTTCTAACCCTTGTTCTTGCCTTGGATATGTTTAATATATATCATAGAGTGAATTAGGGTTGTAAAAACAGATCACATCTTTGAAAGTTTTGAAGATTTGATTTGATTTTTATGGCATATGTAAACTTGCTATATTGAGCTAAATTATGCCTTTCTTGTACCAATCAGCCTTGGTTTGAATTGATCATGATATCCTTGCATTATTTGATTGAGATCCTGTCCAAAAATCAGATCACAACATATCTTTTTCATTATTCATCAATTATTTGATTTAATTGAAATTTTAATTAACAAAAAATCAAAATAAATTGAAAAGTGAAGCAAATAACATGAGGTTGGATATTTGGGTCGTGGATCATATTATAAGTGAGGTGCAAGCATAAAAAGTTAGGCCCATTTGGCAAAAAATGCAATTTTGAGCTCATTTGACTTTTGGCAATTTTGCAAAAAAGGTCAACTTTGACAAGGCATATCTCCTCCAATTTTAACCCTAGAGAGGTGTTCTTTGACTTTTTAGAAAGCTTAGGATGTCCTCTAAGCAACCCTTTTGGTATCATCTCAATTGAGTCTTCCATGTTCATGTATGAAGCTTTGACCCAAAAGGTGCTTTTGTTGACTTTTCAAAATGACCTATAATATCAAAATTCATATGTTTTTGTGAGGGTATATTCTGAATTTGGGAGCTGAATATGAATTGTTTGGAATTGCATCCTCTTCAAAATTAGCTTTAGATGGGTAATTTATGATAAAGCATTAGAAAGTTATGATTGGTCAAAGTTGAGTTGACTTTTCCTACAAAACCCTAATTTAGCAACTTTTGGGTTTTGATGAATTGTGAGCAATCCTTGAGGAATAATGATCAACCCTTGATAAAATGATGAATAATACTTAAAAATGATGATGTTGACCAAAAATCTTGAAGTTTGATTGTATGTGGGCCACAGTTGACTTTTGACCTAGCATAGTCGATTTTCAGGCATTTGAGCAATTGACTGAGCAAATTTCTTCTGCAAGGCTTGAAACTTGACATGGATGGTCTTGAGAACATATTAGGACAATGGTGAGCATTTGAGTCCTTTGTGGTTCACACTTCTTGATGAAAATAGAAACCCTAATTTGAGGTAGACTGCCTTAGGAGAGAGTTTGTCTGGTCAACTCTTGAACTTCCTTGAGCAACTTGAGGGCCTCTCTTGACATGTGTTGAGAAAAATGGGAAGGCAAATTTTGGGGTACAACAGTTGCCCCTGTTCAATCTTCTAAAACCTGACGATGTAGATTGGCTTGTCTGCCTTTCGTGATCTGAAGGTGGAAGATGATTGAACACTAGAGTGCCCAGAAATTTGCACTCGTGTGAAGTGATAATTGATTTGCGATATCGGGAATGGGCTTAGAGATGCCATTTAGAAGTTTCTAGAGAATTGTCGGAGATGGGCTTAAAGATGCCATCCGAAGAAGTGTCTATCGCATAAGAGATTCCTTTGCGAGAACCCGTATACCTGTTGTTGAGGAGGACTTCGCTGGGGAATGTTGGTCTCTGTCTTGAGAAAAATAGAGTTTTAGGAGCTTCAGTTGTTCGTTACTCTACTGGGGAGTAACTCCGGTTTGGGGAGCGGAAGTGAACTTCGTATTTGGTCGGGGTATATGCTGCATCGCGACTTTCTGGGGAAATATGAAACCAATTGTGTTTGATCCGGTCCGGGTCTTACAGTGTTGTGGATTGTTATCTGGGGATGAGAGAGGTAGAACCCGGATAGTAAGGTTATGAGAAGGAACTTGGATAGTATGGTTACTTTGATATGAAATCCTGGATAGTAGGGCTGTGAGAAGAAACCTGGATAGTAGGGTTACTTCGATATGAAAGCCTGTATAGTAGGGCTTGAGAAGGAACCTGGATAGTAGGGTTACTTCGATATGAAAGCCTAGATGGTAGGGATGTGAGAAGGAACCTGGATAGTAGGGTTACTTCGATATGAAAGCCTGGATAGTAGGGCTGTGAGAAGGAACCTGGATAGTAGGGTTACTTCGATATGAAAGCCTGGATAGTAGGGCTGTGAGAAGGAACCTGGATAGTAGGGTTACTTCGATATGAAATCCTGGATAGTAGGGCTGTGAGAAGGAACCTGGATAGTAGGGTTACTTCGATATGAAAGCCTGGATGGTAGGCTGTAAAAAGGAACCTGGATAGTAGGGTTACTTCGGTATGAAAGCCTGGATGGTAGGGCTATGAGAAGGAACCTGGATAGTAGGGTTACTTCGATATGAAAGCATGGATGGTAGGGCTGTGAGAAGGAACCTAGATAGTAGGGTTACTTCGGTATGAAATCCTGGATAGTAGGGCTGTGAGAAGGAACCTAGATGGTAGGGTTACTTCGATATGAAAGCCTGGATAGTAGGGTTGTGAGAAGGAACCTGGTTAAGGTTGTTTTTATCTCACTGATGATTACTCTGTTTAGCTTCGAGTGTTGATCATGTACCTGCTGGAAATTGCTGATGATAACTGTCTTTCCTGAAAGAAATACAGGGTTAGTTGTGTGCGATGCATGAGATGCATTGTATGATGACGTTCTCAAAATAAATGAGATTATGTTATATGTCATGTATGCACGTGTCATGATGTATGAACATGAAATGCTGGCGTAATAATCTGAGTCTGGGAAAATAAATCCCTGACTGCTGTTTCGAGAGTATTAGAAACAGTATTCTTGACTATTGTAAAAAACCATAGTTCTTCCACTTCTGTTGGGGATGGTGAACAAAGATGACTATGCTGGGGATTTTCCCCTTGTTTACGGATATTCTGCTGAGGAGAGACTCTACTTGAGAACAAATCTGCGGGAGAATAACTCTGTTGGATAGGAGATACTCTATTGATATATCTGCTGATTTGGAGAAATAAACTCGGCTAGGGATGAATTTTCATTGCTGGTGATAATGAATTTTGTTGGAGATTGAATTTCTGCTTGTGACAGAAATAAACTCTGCTTGGAGAAAAATTTACCGACTCACTCACGATTGTGAACATCAGTTGGGGAGAGTTATATCCTGTTCGAGAAAGCTAACATCGTTGTCTTTGGATACCTTTTTCTCTATGGGGAGTGTATGTACCACTACTCATGTTCTCGAGCTGGCTCTATCCTGGTACCTAATGGGTAGAGTAACTGTAAGGTTTTGGGCACCTCTTATTTTCCCTGTTCCTGGAATTACGAGTAATCGTCTTTTGTTTCTTATGTAAATATCTATGAACAACCATTATTTTCAAATGCATATATCAAAAATGAATCATTGAACTTTCTTGCAAAACAAAACAGAAAATGAAAAGCAAATTGAAATTTCTCGTGAAAATGAATTGTATTGATTTTTGAAGTTGGCCTGTAGTAGGCGTTTTGTACAAAGAGGCTGGCGTCCTAGTAAGAGAACGCCGCTGAAAGATAGAAATTACAATTTGTGTTAAAGAAAGAAAAATAGCCATGTGGAACAATCCCATCGGGTTCCAACTCTGCTATTGCCTTTATGTCTTCAAACATCTTATAACTTTGCTGGTTGGTCAAAGGTGGATCAGATTGATTGGTGTTGTCTGAGCTTGATAGTCGATACCGAAGTCTGGTCGCAAGATGATCCAATGAGACATAGTGTTACGCTTTGATCCCTAATTTTTTCCTGGACCGCCCTTTTGAGTTTTCAGTCCATCGGGATACCCTTTTTTCCCAAGTCGCCTTTTCAGGTTTTTGACTTGTCGGGTGTACAGTTTTTTTCATTTCCATCCCTTACTTTTGCTCGAACCCTTTTGGTTTGCTGGGAATCCCTTATTTTTGCCTAGGCCAGTCAACCTAGCGGGTCTTTAATTATTCGTAGTATCTTTTCACTATGTCTACATTGACGAGGTGAGGAAGGTCTTCACCATCCATGGTGGTTAGAATCATAGCTCCTTCCAAGAAAATGTTCTTAACCATAAATGGCCCTTCGTATGTGGGGGTCCATTTGCCCCTGGGATCACCTTGCAGTAGTATAATGTGTTTGATCACTAGATCCCCGAATTGATATTCTTGACGTCTGATTTTCTTGTTAAAAGCCTTGATCATTCGTTTTTGGTACGTCTGACCATGACAGATAGCAGTAAGTCTCTTTTCATCGATTAGATTCAGCTGATCAAGTCGAGTTTGGATCCAGTCGTCTTTGTTCAAACCCACATCCTTCATAATCCTGAGAGAGGATATCTGGACTTCGATGGGTAGGACTACCTCCATGCCATACACCAAAGAGTAGGGCGTTACCCCTGTCGATGTCCGTGCTGAGGTACGATACCTATGAAGAGCAAATGGTAAAATCTCATGCCAGTCTTTGTATGTCACCGTCATCTTCTGCACAATCTTTTTGATGTCTTGTTAGCTGCTTCAACATCCCCATTCATCTTCGGCCGGTAGGGAGAAGAGTTATGATGCTGAATCTTGAACTGTTTACAGAGCTCAGTGATCATTGTGTTATTGAGATTTGTACCATTGTCAGTAATAATCCTCTCTGGTACACCATATCGATAGATTAGATTGTGTCGGATGAACTACGTCACGACTTTCTTGGTTACTGTAGCAAAGGAAGCTGCCTCAACCCACTTCGTAAAGTAATCAACGGCTACCAGGATGAAGCGATGCCCGTTAGACGCAGTAGGTCTGATCTCGCCGATCATGTCGATGCCCCACATTGCAAAGGGCCAAGGAGCTGTCAAAACATTAAGGGGAACCGGAGGTACATGTACCTTATCAGCATAGACTTGGCACTTATGATAGGTTTGAGAGTGCTGATAACAATCGGCTTCCATGGTGGACCAGTAATATCCTTCCCGTAGGATTTTCTTTGCCATGGTATGTCCACTAGAATGGGTTCCGAAGGTACCTTCATGCAATTATGCCATGATCCTTTTTGCCTCGCTTTTGTCTATGCATTGCAGTAAGGTAGAATCATGGTTGCGCTTATAGAGGATGCCATTACTGATGAAGAACTTCGCAGCGAATCTTCTCAGAAACTTCTTATCATTAACAAATTCCCCCTCGGTGTATTCTTGAGCATCAAGGTACCTCTTTACCTCATGGAACCAGGGTTTATCTGTTACCTCTCCAGTCTCAATGTCACAGCAATGTGCGGGTTCGTCCAACCTCTCAATGGTAATTTCGGGAGCCTCATTGTCCCACCTAACTTTGAACATAGAAGACAAGGTAGCTAGTGCATCCGCTAACTGATTCTCCTCTCTTGGGAAATGTTCAAAGGTTATCTCCTCAAAGTGCGGGAGCAACGTTAGTACATACTCTTTGTAAGGAATAAGATTCGGGTGCTTCGTATCCCACTCGCCTTTGATCTGACTTATCACCATAGCGGAATCTCCGAATACACTCAAGAACTTAATCCTTAGGTCAATAGCAGCTCAAAGACCCATGATACATGCTTCATACTCCGCCATATTGTTGGTGCAGTTAAAACATAATCGGACGGTGAATGGAGTATGACAGCCTTCAGGAGATATAATTACAGCGCCAATGTCGTTACCCAATGCGTTCGGGGCTCCATCAAAATACATTGACCATAGGGATCCTTCCTCAGGTCCTTCATCCGGTCCAGGTTCGTCGCAGTCGGTTACCAACATGATATTCTCATCCGGGAACTCGAAATTCATGGACTGGTAGTCATCCACGGCCTGATGTGCCAAATGATCCGCCAATACACTCCCCTTGATTACTTTTTGGGTTGTATATTGTATGTCGTACTCAGTTAGGATCATCTTCCATCTTATTATCCTTCCCGAGAGAGCGGGCTTCTCGAAAATATACTTAATCAGATCCATCTTTGATATCAACAAAGTAGTGTGAGTCAGCATATATTGTCTCAGTCGGCGAGCAGCCCATGCCAAAGCGCAGCAAGGATTCTTGAGCAATGAGTATCGGGTCTCACAGTCGGTAAACTTTTTGCTAAGGTAATAAATGGCGTGCTCTTTTTGACCAGACTCGTCATGCTGCCCCAGCACACACCCCATTGAATTGTCTAGTACTTTCAAGTATAATATCAAAGGTCTTCCTTCAACTGGAGGCATCAAAATTGGTGGTTCTTGAAGGTATTCCTTGATTCTTTCGAAAGCGGTCTGGCATTCATCATTCCACTTTACCACTTGATCTTTCTTCAGCAGCTTGAAGATTGGCTCACAAGTAGCAGTCAGATGTGAAATGAACCTGGGGATGTAATTTAGACTTCCCAAGAAACCTCTAAATTCCTTCTCTATGCGGGGAGCCGGTATCTCTTGTATGGATTTTACCTTTGCGGGGTCTACCTGAATACATTTGTCACTGACAACAAAACCCAGAAGCTTACCAGACCTTACCCCGAAGGTACACTTGTTCGGATTCAACCTCAGCTTGTACGTCTTCAACCTGTCAAACAGTTTCTGGAAATGATCAAGATACTCTTCCTTAGTCTGGGACCTGGCTATCATGTCATCAACATAAACCTCAATCTCATGGTGAATCATATCATGGAACAAAGCGAACATGGCACGCTGATAAGTTGCCCCAGCATTCTTCAACCCAAAAGGCATCACTTTGTAGCAGAAGGTACCCCACTGTGTAACGAAGGTTGTCTTCTCCATGTCCTAAGGAGCCATCTTGATCTGGTTGTAGCCAGAAAAACCATCCATGAAGGAGAAGATCTTATGATGCACGGTGTTGTCGACTATAACATCAATGTGAGGAAGTAGGAAGTCTTCCTTGGGGCTTGCCCTGTTCAGATCTCTGTAGTCCACACACATCCGTACCTTACCATCCTTCTTAGGTACCAGAACAACGTTGGAAACCCACTGCGGATAAGAAGTGACATCTAAGAATCCTGTATCGAACTGTTTCATGACCTCTGCCTTGATTTTCTCTGACATTTCAGGGCGCATACGGCGGACCTTCTGCTTTACCGGAGGGCATTCTTCTTTAGTCGGCAGGCGATGTACCACAATATCAGTGTCCAAACCAGGCGATGTACCACAATATCAGTGTCCAAACCAGGCATATCTTCATAGGACCAGGCGAAGATCTCAACGTAGTCGTGTAGCATATGTATTAACCTTTGTTTGACACTAGGCTCCAGATTCTCCCCTATTTTAACCTCTTTCATGTCTTCCTCTGTACCCAAGTTCACTGATTCAACTGGCTCTTCATGAGGTTGTATGGCCCTTTCTTCCTGCTGTAGTAGTCTAGCAAG
Source organism: Vicia faba (assembly GCA_948472305.1). Lineage (NCBI taxonomy): Eukaryota > Viridiplantae > Streptophyta > Magnoliopsida > Fabales > Fabaceae > Vicia > Vicia faba. Next base: position 1,094,881,611 of record OX451740.1, on the reverse strand, counting down.
TTCTCCAGGCACTTCACAATCATCCTCACCTTCGTCCTCGGCTTGGTTGATCGGATTTTCGAAGTCATAACTGGCAGTAGCAGAACTGTTATCAATGGGATCCTGAGTGGATGTGGATCTGCAGTATGATACGTGAGTGTGTGTAAGAGAATAACTGTTTGATAAAGTGGGAGACAGAAAAGAAAAACAAGGAGCGCAAAATTTGTAATGCAAGAAACGTCCAATGCTTTATTAATGATATATGAAATGACAAATAATAAGCCCTCACAAGCAGAGCCAAGGTTCCTCGGGCAAGGCACCGGGTAGTAAAGTTTCAAACTGTTTATTACAAATCTTAAAACAAAAGTCAATTACTGCAGAATAAAATAAATAGGTACGAATTCCCTAGTCGTCCAGTTGTTCAATCCACCGTTGGTTGTTGGGTAGATCCAGATGTCAATGTCTGAATCTTCTTCATTGTCCTCAATTGCATTAACTCCTCGATTGCTGATGTGTAGAGGAGGTCTTCCAATCCGTGCGTGCCTAACAGCCCTTTGAGCCCCTGTAGTAAAGACCAAACCAAATTTACCAGTCTTGTGAGTGAAATCAGGGAGCTGACCCCAATTGGTACACCCACCTTCTTCAACTACAGCCTTGGCATCCTTGAGAGAAGCCATCTTTAGCGGAGTTTGTTGGTAGTAACTTCATTTGATGCCAAAGTATGAGGGACCTCTTCGAAGTTTTGACAAGGGGTTTCTATGAACTCCCGTCCATCTCTACATAACGGAAGGAATTGAGATGACTCACCATATACCCCTCTTCACCTCGCACCGTGACAATTTTCCCCTTCACTGGATACTTCAGCATTTGATGAAGTGTAGAAGTAACTGCCCTAGCCCTATGGATCCAAGGACGACCCAACAAGCAAGAATACGATGGCCTGATATCCATTACGTAGAAGGTGGACCCAAAGGTTTGAGAACCCACTTTGACAGGGATGTCCACCTCCCCGTGCACCATTCTTTTTGATCCGTCAAAAGCCCTTACCACAATGTTACTCGGCTTTAAAGTCAAACCATCACAATCCAAATGGTCTAATGCTTTCTTTGGCAGAACATTCAGCGAAGACCCGGTATCTACCAGCACATGAGCCATAGTGGTGCCCCTGCACTCAATCGAGACATGTAGAGCATCATTATGATTCCTCCCCTTAGGGGTCAGATCCGCATCTGAAAAGCCTAGCCCATTATCAGCAGTCAGGCTGGCCACACAATCTTTGAACTGATCTGCTGAAGTTTCCTGCGGCATATGCGTAGTCTTGAGAAATGCAATCAAAGCCTCCGCATGGGATTCAGAACACAACAGCAGAGACAACATGGAGATCTTTGACGGGGTCTGCCCCAGCTGTTCGACCACATTGTAGTTGCTTTTCTTGATAATTTTCAGTATTTCCTCTATTTCTTGTTTAGAGGCTTCCACAATAATTTTTCTAGGTGCCTCCGTTCGGGCAGGCTCACCTATAATTCCTTTGCCCTGAGTCCCAGATGGCTCGGCGACAGGGTGATAACTAGAGTAAGAACTGGAACAGTAGTTGATGTACTAGCGGGAACAGAAGATGGAATGACAATAGGTTTGTTGACAGTCGGAGGGGAAATCTCGGGAGAGAAGGTCCTTCCGCTTCTAGTAACCTTACTAGCCCCGACAATATTACTGACATCATCATCAGCTTCTTCATTCTTCAAATCTTTCTTAATGCCATGATAATGAACCTCAGCACCATAATGCCATGGGACAGCCTTGTCTGAAGTGTACGGGATGGGACCAGGAATAGTGATTATTAGCGGAGCAATTCTTTGAACAGGTGTAATCCTAACAGGTGTTCTCGAGGAAACCTTGGAAGGATTCGCGAAAATGGTTATAATGGCAAAATCTTCATTTGGAACAACAGGAATCATAGTCTTCTCAAACAAAATTTCTTTATTATCCATCAGGCATTGAACACCTGACTTCAACAAACGGCAACTAGAAGGTAAAATTGAGCACATGTGGCAACCTTCACTACAACCCGGAAATAAACCAGCCAATAGTAGACTCCTCTTAACAGTCATAAGAGGAGTAGAAATTTCTCACAAACAAATCAGTGTCAACAGCATTGACTCCGCGACCATGTTTGGGCATGGGAGCAGTTATAATATTCGGCTTTTCTGGAGCATCGAACTCTATCTCTTTGGCTTCAAGCAAATCTTGTACTTTGTTTCTCAGAGCCCAGCAATCATTGGTATCGTGGCCAGGACTCTCATAATGGTAGGCACACTGCACATTGGGATTGTATCTGGGAGAGATAGTGTTTGGATTCTTGGGAGCCTCTCTCAAGGTCGCCAAGTTAGATCTCAGCAGGTGAGGTAACACTTCAGCCAATGTCATGCTAATGCGGGTAAACTGCCGTTGTGGTCTTTCCATCCTTTGTTGATTGTTGCATTGTGGAGCAACTGCGGGTCTTGGTATCACTACAGCATTTACCATTGGATAGTGTTTAGATTTGTTTTGGCTCCTCAGGCTATAAACCGCACTGACTTCCTTCTTACCAGTAAAAGGTTTCTTTATTGAACTTCAAGAGGCATCCTTCTGTATTTTTCCACTTTGAATTCCAGCCTCTACTCTTTCTCCAATTAAGATCAACTCGGTGAAACCAGATGACGAACTACCGATTAAGTGATTCAAAAATGGACCAGATAGCGTCCCCAAAAAAATATCAACCAACTCCCTATCAGACAAAGGGGGTTGAACTCTGCCAGCCAAATCTCTCCATTTTTGGGCATAATCTTTGAAACCTTCACCTGCACATATGGACATACTCTGGAGTTGAGTACGAGTGGGGGAAAGGTTGGCATTATATTGATACTGCTTGTTGAAAGCAGCAACAGGATCTTCCCAGTTTCGGACATTGGCTCCCTCCAGCTGATAGAACCATTCAAGTTGAGTCCCTGACAGACTATCTTGAAAGAAGTGCACCCACAAATTTCTATCAGTTGTGTGGGGTTGGATCTTCGTGACATACGAGCGGAGATGGAGTTTTGGGTATGACACCCCATCATACTTGGCAAAAACTAGGGCATTGAACTTCTGAGGGATGACCACTCCCGATACCAGTCCCAATTCTCCGAAATCCAAACCAGGTATCTTCTGAACTTCCATAGCACTCAGACGGTCCTCTAGCTTCTTGTATCTATCCTCAGCAGGAGGATATTGCTCATCATCAAAATCAGTATCATTGTCAGAGACTGCAGGACTAGGGTCCTTTTCCTCTTCTTGGTTCTCCCCGTCTTTGGATGAAGAGGTCAGATCAGTTTGATGCTTCAACCTTTCTCCAAACCTTTTTCCCATATTCAGAATACTGACCTTCTTCTTCTTCTTCTTCTTCTCTTTCAGAATGATGGCCTTCAGATCCTCTTGCCCCTTTTCCAGATTGATGAACATCTGTTGGAATTGGGCATTTTGTGCCTGAAGATCTTTGATGACTTGATCGGAAGACATTTCTGCTGAAATAAATAGCGAAGAAGATGAGAAACCTGTAGTGGTACCTGTAATGATGTGTATGATAATGGGATACGCATGTAATGATTTCAAAGACTTTGGGAGATTTAAATTTGTAAACTAAAATAAACAAAACTTTATTAGCTTAAATTTGAAGGTTCAAAATGCCTTTAAGGCGTTACAAATAAGTAAATAAAACAAATCTAAAACTATAAAAGCAAAATAAAAAGTCCCATGGACGCTTTCTCTTTGTGCTAATGTAATCATTGAGCACTCTTTCTTCCTCGAGCTACCTGGTGAGCTTCAAAACCTCCCTCTCTTGCACATGGAACTATTCCCTGTATGTATCTCGCTCATTCTTCAGCTGAATCTAAGACCTCTGTAACTCCCCAAGATCAGTAGGCATGTAAGGATAGAAAGCTGTGTAAGGAATGTCGTCTTCAGTAGTGGGTTCCACAATCACTGGTAATACTGCCGCATAAGGCATCATAATCTTCTAGGCACGAGCTCGGACCCCTTGGAGGTAAGGCTGCATAGGAAGGGAAGTCTTTGGTCCCAACTCATGGGGGTCAGATCTGTTTACCATGCCCCAAGCTCGTATGAACCTTCGGCGATGCCCCTTAACATCATCCTCATAGTCGAATACAATATCCTCGAGAAGTAACTCATGGGGACCGTCTCTTCGAGCACGACCAAATTGTCGTAAAGCTAGACAAGGATTTTAAGTTATACCCCCTCTGATAACAAGTAATGGGACATTAGGGTACCCCCATAGTGGTCAATAACAGCAAGGTCTTCCATAGCTTGGGAACACCAAAGAATATTCGTATGAGTGAGTGACATTATTCTGTGCGACCAACCCAAACCTTCTTTGTTCTTCTGCATAGACCCAGGGAGGTGAGAAATAAACCACCTCGACAACAACGGCATGCAGCACATAAGATTCCCTCTTCTCCTCGTGGTACAAGTATAGAGAGCATGCAAAATATCTCCAAGCAAGGTAGGCACAGGGTTGCGAGAAAGGAAACTCTTGATAGCATTCACATCTACGAAAGAGTCCGGATTAGGGAAGAGAACTAAACCATAGATAAGAAGGGCCAAGACATCCTCAAAAGCCTGAAACTCCATATCATCCCAAAATAGTTGAGCCTGGTCTATCATAAATTTGGCTAGAAAACCCTCGACTCTGCTTCGAGTTTCCCAATTGGATACCAAATCGGCCTGTTTCAAATGTAAAGCTGAGGCAATGACTTATGGCTTAGGAACTTCTTCTATACCTGTGAAGGGTACTTGTTCAATAATGGATATGCCCAATAGATGAGATAATTCTTCCAAGGTGGGTACCAACTGATAATCTAGAAAGGTGAAGCAGTGGTGCTGGGGATCGAAGAACTGAAAAAGTACACTCATCATTTGTTCATCACGGTTTGAAGTAACCAGGCTGAGAAGTTGACCGTGTCTCTTAATGAACATAGAAGTTTAAAAAATTCTTGACACTAGCTCTTTGAGTTGGGATGGTATCTCCATAAAGCTGATTCTGATAGTTTTTCTATGCACGGAAGCCATGATCTGCAAAACAGAACAAAGATAAATTCCCTTGGTCTTTGAAATGGTTAGTGTAATGAAGCATGAATGCCATGTTATGATGCATGATGTCATGATAAACCACACGTATAGCAAACACAAGTATTGCAAACACAGTCAAATCACACAAAGCCCTTAGGTTTAAGGCTTGCATGAGGTCAAAGGTAATACCCTCTTGAAGTTAAGTTGGTTTCAAACCTGTCCTAGAAAATTAATCGGGTTCTAGAGGATCTCAATATCACTGATCATCCTTCCTCGGTCATGGTTTTAGCTCACACAATCTTTTCGTGCGGCCGAAATTATTCTGATAGTATGGTCTCAATAAGTGTAGAATCGAGTATTAACCAGTTCTCAGCTTTACACCGAGGCCTGCTATCTCACTACTTTTTAATGGCCAAGTTGGGCGATTAAAGGTTCTAAGGTCAATTGATGCTTAACGACACCATGCGACGGCCCCGTATTCTCCTCGTTTCTCCACAAGAGATACCGATACCAACCAAAGTGCCACACCAACATAGCTACTTCTTCAACCGTATCGGTCTACGTTGTACAGTTCCCTCACAGTCTATTGCTACTTACCTAAAATGTGTTCCCCAGATCCGGGTGTAGGATCTATAGTAACCCCAAACAAAACCCTTAAAAGTAAAGCAGACAAAGCAATCAAGAGAACCAATTATGATGACCTAGATCCAAAGGTATACCCCACTTATAATTGCCCAGCAGATTCACCAGTTCTGTGATACAGTGGCAGAACCGATTGTTTAATACTGGTTTGCATTTTATGTTTTTTGTTCGCAAAATGTCACGGTAAGCAAGAGTCGCCACCGACTTTTATTTCATCCAATCGGAAAGGAAAAAATTACAGAAAAAATCCTTTTTCGAGATATTCTGAGTACGGGGGGTAGACTATAGAAAGGGAAGGTGTTAGCACCCTTTCTATCCATGGTTTTCCATGGGCTCTTAGGTACTTGCTCATCTTTTAAAATTGCTTGTGTTTGTGTGCTTTGTTTTTGAAAATGTTTTACTTCGTGATAAACCTTGTATCATACCTCAAGGATGTGACGAAGTTGTTTTGAAAATTGTTTTGAAGAGTGTAAGTGTGAAAAGTTTTGATTTGAGCAAGTACCTACTAGCATCTACCTACTCGAAAAAGGATCATTTCTATTCTCGTTTCCTTTAGACAGTGATATCCTACTATTGAGAAATAGGTATCACCGTCGTTGGAGTTTGTAAGGGTCAATTCGAAAGGGACGTACGATCACTAAAGCAATGTTAGGATACCTTAGTAATAACCCTAGAGTCTTAAGATCTTTTCGAGGCAACATTTTCGAGGCAACATTCGAACGGGACATTAGATCTTTTTAGACAGGAGGGCAACCACTAAAGAATCCTATACTTAATGATCGTTTACCGAAGGCAACCGAAGTGAGAGTATACCCTAAGAGTGATATGTGTGAGTGATCTGTTTCAGTTATTTATCTTTGCATATTAAGGTTTTCTAACCGTATTAATTTGGTATGCATTCTTGTCATACAATCCTATTAGCATACATCTAAGCAGTTAAATATTTGTGGGAATTAAAAATGAGAGAAAATAAATCTATGCTATTACAAGGCTTCGGGGTGGGGGATTAATTACATAGCCAAAAACCCGGGAATTTAAACAGTAAATAAAACCCTAAATTAAACTATTACAAACCAGTGAACAGTTACAAAAATATTGTCAAAGTAAATAATAAGCGTGCGGCGAATTAAATGCGAGATGATTAGGGTTTTGACCCCTGACTAAACCTATTTGCGATTGATTAAAAAAATGTTTTTGTCATGTTTTGTTATTTAAGAAAATAATGAAATAGTTAAATTAAAAAGAAAATCCTAAGTTCTAATTAATTTTAAATTAAGAAAAAATAAATAAATTAATTCAATCTAAAAACCTATTTTTGTATTTTATTTATTTGAGAAAAAATAAAAGAATTAAATCAAGAGTTTAACCTAATTTTCTAATTATTTTTAATTATATAAAAAAGTTAAAATTGCCCTAAGTTAAACTAAATTAAATTAAATTTGATAATAATAAAAAAAACTAATTCAAATTGTTTAATGAATTCTTGATTTTATGATTTTATAAAAAACAATTAATTTTTTAATTAAAATGATTAAAATAAATATTAAAAGAATTAAATAAAATAAAAATAAATAAGAAAAAGAGTAAATGGGCCTGGTTGCAATGCTGAAAGAGGGGGTGCCAATATGATTTATGGGCCCAAACAAATCCAAGCCTATTGACTTCGCCTGATTCGGTGTGGCTGTTGACTTGAGGAGCATGGTAAGCCTCCTGCTACCTGAGCGTTAGATCCAGCTGGCTGATGAATCTGATGGTGGAACACAAGAGTGTATGGTAGGCGCGTGGAATTGTGAAGCGTTGGATCTGCAAGTGGAAAGTGAGAAAATAAATAAATTGGTTGGGACCTGGGATCGAACTCAGGTCCTCTCACTTACCAAGGGATGCCTTTGCCAGCTGGGCTACGCTCATTTGTTGCTAATGAAAATAGGATAATATATAATATGTAAACAATTTCCATAAGGCTGAACAAAAAAAATTGTGCGCGCTGTATTCAAATAAGCCAATGAGGTGATGACAAATCACCTTCTTCTTCCTCCAGCCCGTCGTCTTAGGTGTATAACCTATACCTACAGACAACCTCCGTCGCTACAACCTGCGTGATTCAAACATCAAAAATATGCATGATAAATGGATTTAAAGACCATGGATCAATTGGTCTTGATGCCACGATCGTCCCAGTATCCAATTCTTGGCCTAATTTTTCCTGTATCAAGAAGCCCCAAAACGAGCCAAGAAACCCTAACAATGGCATATCATGATTCTTGTACTGAAAACGCAATTAAATGATACCAATAGCTTGCAAACTCAATGATGAACAAGAATATATGAATCAAATGTGCTAATGATGCGTAAATTGTAAAAATCAAATTTAAAAAATGTAACAAACCGTGTGAGTTGTGGAGCGAGTTTCTGAGTGCTTCAGGCCCCGGGAATGATTGAAACAGCTTCCTGGGATGTCTAGGAAGAGATTGGTGATCTTGGAATGCTCTGAAACGCCCTGTAGGTTGAAAACCAATTCCCACATTTTCTTGAAATTTTCAGTTTTTCTTCTAGGCTATGCACGACTTCTAACCCTTGTTCTTGCCTTGAATATGTTCAATATATATCATAGAGTAAATTAGGATTGTAAAAACAGATCACATCTTTGAAAGTTTTGAAGATTTGATTTGATTTTCATGGCATATGTAAACTTGCTATATTGAGCCAAATTATGCCTTTCTTGTACCAATCAGCCTTGACTCGAATTGATCATGATATCCTTGCATTATTTGATTGAGATCCTGTCCAAATATCAGATCACAACATATCTTTTTCATTATTCATCAATTATTTGATTTAATTGAAATTTTAATTAACAAAAAATCAAAATAAATTGAAAAGTGAAGAAAATAACATGAGGTTGGATATTTGGGTCGTGGATCATATTATAAGTGTGGTGCAAGCATAAAAAGTTAGGCCTATTTGGCAAAAAAATGCAATTTTGAGCTCATTTGACTTTTGGCAACTTCGCAAAAAAGGTCAACTTTGACAAGGCATATCTCCTCCAATTTTAACCCTAGAGATGTGTTCTTGGACTTCTTAGAAAGCTTATGATGTCCTCTAAGCAACCCTTTTAGTCTCATCTCAATTGAGTCTTCCATTTTCATGTATGAAGCTTTGACCCAAAAGGTGTTTTTGTTGACTTTTCAAAACGACCTATAATGTCAAAATTAATATATTTTTGTGAGTGTATATTATGAATTTGGGAGATGAAGATGAATTGTAGGGAATTGAATACTCTTCAAAATGAGCTTTAGATGTGTCATTTCTGATAAAGCATGAGAAAGTTATGCTTGGTCAAAGTTGAGTTGACTTTTCCTACAAAACCTTAATTTAGCAACTTTTGGGTTTTGATGAATTGTGAGCAATCCTTGAGGAATCATGATCAACCCTTGATCAAATTATTAATAATACTTCAAAATGAGGATGTTGACCAAAAATCTTGAAGTTTGACTGTATGTGGGCCACCGTTGACTTTTGACCTAACATAGTCGATTTTCAGGCATTTGAGCAATTGGTTGAGCAAACTTCTTCTGCAAGGCTTGAAACTTGACATGGATGGTGTGATACGGTGGGAAAACTGACTGTGGTTTTGCGTTCGTATTCGCACTTGTGCGGTTGAGCAAGAGTCGTCACCGACTTTTTATTTTATCCTAAAGGAAAGGTTGAAAAAGCACAGCAAAAACCTTTTGAGATATTTCGTGGGTCCGGGGGGTAGATTATGAAAAGGGAAGGTATTAGCACCCTTTTCATCCATGGTTATCCATGGGCTCTTAGTTACTTGGTTTTTTAGATCACTTGCCTTGATTTTCGATTGCTTGAAAATGGTGTGTGTGTGTGTGTGTGTTTTTGAAAATGTTTTGGAAGAAGATGCCTTGTCTTAGGCTAACCTTGTAACAATTCTTTACTCGAATATTTTACAAAGGTGTGTATCTTTTCGAAAAGATGTTTCAAAGTGTTTTGAGAGCTTGTTTTGAAAGTGTTTGTGGAATGTGGTTTTTGAAAAGAAGGCAAGTGTTTTTGCAAGTTGATCTCAAGTAACTAAGAGTTTTGTCTACCCTATTGTACTCAAAGGTTTTCTCTATGATTTCAACCCTTTTTGAACAATTTTGTTCCACCATTGAATTTGATGGACAATCTTGCATTTAGGAAGTTTAACGGGACGGGCGCGGGTCATCGTATGGACCATGAATGCAATGGTGCCAAGTGTCTTTGGCAATTTGCTTTGAAGGGACTATGATCATTCCATTTAGGTAACATTCGAAAGCGTCATCGAGGGACTTATGATCATTTGAATTGGTTTTGCCAAAGATACTCGATGTGCAAGCATGGCCCATTTTGGAAGGCAACATGTGGGATTACCCTAGAGGGTGCAAGTGTGATTGTGTATTGATTTCGTGTATTTGTCTTGTATTAGGTTATCTAGCGTTTGATTTTATGTACATGCAAACCCTAGGTCTAACCATGGTATAATTGAAAGCGGTAAATTGCGAAAATGTAAAGTCTACGCTATTACAAAATAAGTATCCGGGAGTGGGGGTACAAATTTATGAATGGGGATGAGACTTAGGAATGTAATGTCCAATAAGTTACAATCAAATCGAATCGATCAAATGTAAATGTAACGAATATACAAATGTAAGCAAATGTGTATAGGGGCAATGTATTGTGTAAGTGTACGTGTATACGTGTATGTATACTTGTATATGTAATTATTTACAGGTTAGAGATGTGAAATTGAATGTGTATTAAGTATTATTTTGACCTAAAGAAAAATTAAATGTTTATTTATCTTTGATTGGTGATCTTGTATTATTTAATATGCACAAAAAGATAATTTTAGAAAAGGAAGTGTTCTACGTTTGAAAATTGTCGTTTTTACATTTGATATAAAAAAGTATCTTTATATTTTATGTTTTATATATGCAAAAGAATATTTCAATTAAATGTTAAGAATTATGTATAAAAATGTATCTTTATTTATTATGTACAAAAAGTATGTTTTAATTAAATATCAAGAATTAAATTATGTATATTAGAAAAAAAATGTATTTTTATTCGTTATGCACAAAAGATATTTTAATTAAAATAAAAAGGTATATTTCAATTTTAATTATATGGTGTAATAAAAAACGGTTCTTTATTTGTTATGCACAAAAGATATTTTAATTAAAATAAAAAGGTGTATTTCAATTTTAATTATATGGTGTAATAAAAAATGGTTTTTTATTTATATTTTAGCATTAATGTATTAGTGAAAAATATATTAAGTTAGAGAAAAATAGATTGTGTTAAAAAAAACATTTTATATATAAAAGAAAAGGGTTTGTGTTAATTTATTAACAAAATAACTTGTTTATATATAAAAAAGGTAAATTAATTAATTAATAAAAGAACATAATATTTGTTTTATAAAAGGGGTAAAAGTTTTTAAATGGGCCTTATGGGCTTTGGCTTGAACAAGAGAAACGAGGGGGGGGGGGGTGTATTAGGAATTAGCTTGGGCTTAGGTTTTATGAAACAGATCAGGCCCACTCGGCTTTAACAACGTTTTAGGGTTTTGATTTGTGTTTTCATTTTTGGATGCTTAGGGTTAGGCGAGGCAGAAGCGCCGTTTGCTCGTTACTTCATCTTCTCCGATGGTATGAATGCCTAGCGTAAACCTTTCGCCTCAGCCACCAGCAACCTTCACCTCTTCTTCCCTCCAACGACAGCATCATGGCGATCGATCTGAGGTACAATTCGTCTTCTTATTTCGTTAGGGATTTTACGATTTTTTTGCGTGTTTGTGATTTTTCGCTTATTTGATTCTTACTCCAAATTGTTATTGTGATTTGAGGCATATGATAGAACAAGAGGGGGAAAAGCTACCTGGATACGGAGGAGGGGGGTTGGAGCGAGCTAGGAGGTCGGGGCGAGGAATACGCGTGATGATGGACTCTATGAGCTTCCTGGTACTCTTTATCTTTTTGCCATTTTGAGGGTTTTGTGATGATATTGACTGAAAACCTCTTCGTAAATTCACCTCTTTCTTGTTCTCTTTTGCCTTTAATGCTTGTTGCTTTGAATGCCTTTGAATGCCTTTGTTATCTCTCTTCTTCTGACTTGTTGCCTCGTTACTTACTTATGTCGCCTATTTTGCTCGTATGCTTATGTTGCTTGCTTTTTCTGTCCTATGATGAACCTAGGGTTCTAAGGGCCTTGAATGCCCCTGAACGTTTGTTGCCCTTTTTGATTTGCTTTGTATGATGCCCTGTGATGAGCACTCCTCTGAGGGCCTGCCTTGAATGTGCTTCTGAATGTTGGTTGCCTTTGGAATGTTTCTGAACGTTTGTTGCCTTATATTGCCTAATGATGAAGAGATTCTGAAGGCATTTGGTGGGTTTGGGAAATTGGCTTTACAGGGTTTTGAATGGCTTATTTTTGGTTTAAGGCTGGAAGTTTCAGTCAATGTCGGTTCAAGGCTTTTGATTCTTATGCTTTTTTGTGTTTGAGGCTTGAACTGGTTATGAGGTTTGAACTGAATGGTACAGGTTATGGTTTTGAGGTTTTTTCAGTTTAGGCAGGTATGATGCTTGAACAGGTTTGGGGTTTAGGTTTATGTTAGGCTTCAGGCAGGGTGAGGCTTGAGGCTTGAACTGTTTTGTTGTTAGGCTTCAGGCAGGGTGAGGCTTCACTTTAAACTGGTTTTTTTTTTCTGGAGTTTGAATGATACAGGTACAGGTTATGGCCTTTGACAGGTTAGGCTTGAGGCTTGAACTGAATGGTATAGGTACAGGTTTGAAACTGGTTATTTTTGTTAGGCTTCAGGCAGGGTGAGGCTTAGGCAGGTTCTTGCTTAAAGGTTTGATGCTTTTTGTTCTGAAAATGGTAAGGCTTTTTTGTATTTGTTTGTGTTGGAGTTTTTGAACTTGTCTCCTGAACTTGGGTGAAAATTCTGGTTTTTTATGGGCATATGCTGGTATATTCGTTTTTGAGATCTCAGCAGGCTTGTATTTGATGGATATTAGCAGGTTGTGAGGCTCAGGCTTCATGTTAGGCCTTTGACAAGTTATGGCTTTGACAGGTTCAGCAGGTTTTTGCCTCTTGTTTTTGGTGTATTGGTTTACCTCCTTTTATCCACTGTGTTCAGCTTTTGTATATGTTTTCTTTCTATCTCTCAAGCCTAAAGCCTAAGCCTGCTCTTCTATCTCTCTTCTCTTTCTCTTCAGTACAGCTTGCATTAAATAATGTTTATGCCTTTGTACTTTCTGAAAGGGCCACTTTATTTGGGAAATGATGAAAAGAAAATGTATTTGCTTGCATAACAATTTTGCTCTGCATTCTTGTCTCTTCTTTTGACAGCTTTTGTACTTTGTATCTTCTTTGATATCTTTGCCAAATCCTCTTTTCTTTGATAGCTTGGGTAGCCTTTTGGCATTTTGACAGCAAGTTTGAATTTTTCAGTTTGGTTTGAACTTGGAGTTTTGAGATTTGAACCTATGCAGTTTGACACTTTTTGAATTGTGCAATTTGACTTTTGTGCATTCATATTTTAGCAAATAAACGTTCGTCCCTCTTTGTGAACCGGGAGAAATCCCGTGATTTGCAGAGAGGGTTAACTGATCCCAATCAGTGGCCCTTAATGATGAACTGTCTTTTATTTGTCTCTTTATTTATTTATCAGTCATTGACTTTTCTCCTTTTCTTTTGCAGATGAAAAATGGAGCACTGGAGCGAGGGATAGCAGATGAAGATTTGAAGAATAGAAAATGTTTAGGATAGTTTCATTTTTTTATTTAAATTTAAATTAATGTAAAATCATTGTTTATAAATAAATTGTAAACAATAATTGTACAAATAATTTAAGAATAAATAAAAGTTTTCACTATCCAATTAATTCTATTTTATCCTTTATTGTTTATTTATTATTTAAAATTCTTTGAATTAAAATAATTGAAAAATAAATTCCAATCACTTAATCTTAAAATAATAAATAATTTAAATAAACAAAGCTTTAGCACATTGATCAGTTAAACCTGGTATCTCTAATATCCAAAGTAAAGCAACAGTTAATCAAAACACTGATCAGGCGCATTCCCTTTTCACTGATTTTTACCAACACTGTAAATCCAAACTGCATGGATCTTTTGACTGGTTCAATTAAACGAACTTGAATTCAAACCAAATGCCTTTTTTTACTGATTAAATTAAACAATGCGAATTCAACCCAAATCTCGGAATAACTCGCAAAGTGTTGTGGAATTTAAATCCTTCTGAGAATATGCCCACAAAAACCCTGATTCCTGATTAAATGCCAAAGAATGTTCGCCTGATCAAAATTGAGCCAAAATCAACCAAAACCCTAAGCCAATTGTGTGAAACAATCCAGAGCCCTAAAAAAATCAATAAAACCCTAATTGTGTCCTGACTGACGAGAAAAGTCAGTTTGACCGATTCTTGAGCCAGTTTGAAAGATCAGGAAAAGCCTGAAGCTGTGATTTCTTGAGGAAAAATGCGAGGGCAAATTTTGGGGTACAACAGTTGCCCCTGTTCAATATTCTTGAACCTGAAGAGTTAGATTGGCAAGTGTTGTACCCCAAAATTTGCCCTCCCATATTCTTCAAGATTTGCAAAGAGCATGCTTCAAAATTCCCCAAGGGTTGCACAGTTCAAGGGCCTCCTAAACAGTCAAAAAGTAGGGTTTTGGTTATGACAAAGAAAATGAAGTTTCTAAGGGTCCAATCAAGTCCCACATGCCTATAAACATGGTCAAGCATCCTCATACCAAGTTTCAAGACTTACAGCACAAAATTGCACAGTCAAAAACCCTAATTGCACTACAGTCAACTGCAGGGGCAAAATGGTCATTTGACAGTCAAAAGTTCAAATTTTTGGTCAACATCTCATTTTGAAGCCACAAACATCATTTGATCAATGCTTGATCATGATTTTCAAGGTTTGGCTCAAAAAGTCTCAAGATGCAAAAGTTTCCATATTTGGACAGTTGAAAAAGTCAACTGTAACTTGACCAAGGCATAACTTCCACATGGATTATCAGAAAAATTCCATCCGAAGCTCATTTTGAATAGAAAGACATTTCCTACAACTCCTCTTCACACTTCAAGTCCAATAAATGCTCTCACAAAAAGTTATCAATTTCAACATTATAGGTCATTTTCAAAAGTCAACAAAAAGGGACTTTAAGTAAAAGGCCATAACTTGAGATTGGTAAATCAAAATGACATGGGACCAAAGACATTGGTTAGAGGACTTCAAGACCTTTCCAAAATGTCCAAGAACATGAGCAAAGCTTAAAAATTGTGCAAGATATGCCTTGTGGAAGTTGGGAAATTTTTGGATATTTTGAAAAGTCAACTTTGCTTCAAATGTCTTAAAATTGCTAATGGGCCACATTTTCTTCCAAAATTCATTATCCAAAGCATGTGCACGACCATTTGGCCCAAAGGGAAGTTTTTCATCATTTTTATTTATTTATTTGAATTTTTAATTGCTAATAATTCATTTAATTAATTAAAATATATGAAAAATACCAAACCTAAGTTTTTAAATCCTTTTATGCATAAAATACACTCAATATTTCGTGCATGATCAGATTTGGAAAGAATCAAGGCAATTGAACATGATTTGTATCAAATTTGCATGAAAAAAGATTTGAAAAGATTATGCAAAATCACAAAATCAAAAGCATTGATTCCATGGATATTTGGCTTATTTTGTTGACCTAAAACACTCACACATATATATACATGATAACCCTAATGCCAAGAACATGAATGTTGCGCCCCATCTCAAGAACCAAACTTGTAATTTTATCAAAAAAGTTCAAAACTGAAAGTGGCCTTAGAGGACGATTCAGAGGCAAAGATTGATCCCATTAGCTTGCCAAGACATTACTGAAGCTAACTGAATACCTTTCCACGTCCATAACCTCAAGAATTGGTACCTAGCTGTCAAACGGTTTCATCTTTTTTGCATAATCGCATCTGATCATTCATGCCATAATTTTCAAATTTAATGCTTGTTTTGTGTTGCTCTTGTCATTCTGAAGCTAACCCTATTGTTTGATTAAGTTTTCATCACTCATACGCGATTTCACCATGGACGATTATTAGGGTTCCTCAAATTTCAAATTGGGTACTTTCACATACTGTAAAATTGAGACTTCTCAGTGCCATGGTTGAAATCAGGAAGCCTGGACGAATATAATACACCCCTCGCGCCTAATTTATATAACCATATGGCCTAATCGCTATTTTGGAAAAGAGTGTATTTGGGGGGGGGGGGGGGGGGGGGGGTTTAAAACCCCCGCTAACCCTTTTTATGTTTCAGGAAAAAGCAAAACAAGGAAGACAAAGACTAGGTGGCGAAGCGTGATAGGCTAATTTGAAATCAACGCGCGCTTTTTGTTATTTTTACATCACTGACCACTTTTCTCTTATAATATTTGTTTTCCATTATATAATCAAAACGCGTGAAGAGCTCCAGTGGTAGGCATGTGCATTGGTAATCTCTAGGACCTGGGTTCGAATCCCAGGTCCCCCTCCCTTTCCATAATATTTTTCTTAATGTCATTCTATGCAGCTGGCTCTCTGAAGACCACCATACGTCCCTTCTCCAGGCGTGCCACGCGCTTATTGATACCAATCTAAAGGCCCAGATTTGGAGAACACCCTGGACGTTGGTCAAACATGCCACATGCTTCCTGAAAAAGTCAAATAAGGCCTTAAAACCTTGGGCCAACAATGCTAATGGTACCTCCAATTGGGGACAGAACCCCCTAAGGTTTTGTAATTCAATTCCCTTTTTTTATTTTATTTGTGTCAATTGTTTCTTTTTTTAATTATTTAATTTAATTTATTTTAATAAAATACAAAAATAATATAAAAATCAGAAAGTCATAAAAATCAAAAACATATTTTATTTTAATATTTTTGTAAATAAAAATCATTAATTAACTTAGTTTTATTCTTAAACTTAATTTTAATATTTTTCAATAAAGATTGGTAGAATTAGGGTTTTAAGTATTTTTCATTCTTTTTCTGTTCTTTTTATTAATTATTAGTTATTAATTATTATTTTCGTAAATACTTGCTATTAATTAAATTAGGTTTAATTTTAGATTTAATTTTCATATTTTCTTAATAAATTAAAAAATAGCTAGAATTAGGTTTAAATGTCATTTAATTCACATAAAAAACCATAAATACAAAAAACCTCAAAAATAATTTTGTTTTCATTTTAATTTCATTAATTTAATAATATAATTTGATTTCATTAAAAAGGGTCCAACGCCCTCACTTTCAATTTTAATTCAATTCGCGCGTGTTATTTCTTTTCTTATAACTTTTTATGTAATTCTCCCAAAGCCATGTAATTCGGACATTTTATATTTCTCGCACTTTATTTCCTTATTTTATGTCAAATCGGGTCCTGGATTTAATTTGGCGATGTGGACCCGCGCCTTTGTAATAGTTTAGGAACTTTATATTTCTCGCACCTTTTTAACTGTTAATAAATGCATGCAAGAATGAATGACAAAATAAAAACAAACGCGTAGATCACCATAACATGACAAGACAAAAATAAATGAACATGACACACAAATCACACACCACCCCTAGGGTACGCCTCACTGTTGCCTTGCCTCGAAAGGTGATCGTCGAGTAGAGGATGTCTTAGTAAGTCCTCATGATCCGGGAACCTGGCATGAGGGTAGCTTCTAAGGTGTCTTCCCATTGCTCCGGTGATCACCATGTCCTGAACCTTCGAATTGACCCGAACACCTCCAACGGTGGTGCTACCTACCTCTCAATGGTGGGATGGCACTACTTTAAAGGACATTTTCACAGACGAATTCCTTAGCGTAGGTAGACGACTCTAGATACTTGCTCTAACTTCAAAAACAAATCAAAAATACTTTTCACACCGACACCTTTTCAAAAAGCTTTCGAAAGCAATTTTTCAAACACTCTTGAGGACCGATACAAGAGTCGAACTGAAATTTTCAAAGAAACTTTTTTTAAACCCACATTGAAAAGCAAACAAACAATTTTGAAAACACAAATGAGCAAGTATCTAAGAGCCCATGGATAACCATGGATAGAAAGGGTGCTAACACCTTCCCTTTCTATAATCTACCTCCCGAACCGAGAGCAATCTCTATAAGGAATTTTTCTGTTCTTTTGTCCTTTCCATTTGGAGAAAATAAAAGACGGTGACGACTCTTGCTTCCGCGACATTTCGCGAACCAGCGTTAAACAGTCAGTTCCAGATCCACCGATCACAGAATTGGTGACTCTGCTGGGGAATATGTTTAAAGTGAGGTGTACCTTAGGGTTAGTTCATAACTGTGTTTTCAATTGTATTGACTTGTCTGCTTTAAATTTGTGGGTTGCATGGGAGTTACATAGATCCTAACCCGGATATGGGGATACCCTGTTTAGGTAGCATAAGCTGTAAGGGACCTGTCCGGCGTAGACCGACACGGGTGAAGCAGTGGCTACGTTGGTGTGGCACCTTGGTCTGTACCGATATCCCTTGTGTCGCAACGAGGAGAATATGGGTCTTCTGAGGAGTCATTAAGCACCAACAACCTTAGAACCTTAATTGACATAACTTGGCCATTAGAACAGTAGCAGTATGCTACGCCCATTGAGGCTAAACTCTCGTGATGGTTCTGGCTGCAAGAAAAGATTGCGATGCTGGAGTTATGATCGATTGAGGGTAGTCAATGATATTGGGATCCTCTAAGAACCCAGTTACTTTGATAGGACAGGTATGAACCAACAAACTGAAAGAGGGTAATACCTAGACCTCATGCTGGCCTAAACTCTAAGGGCTTCTCTTGTGTGACTTGTGTGCCTTCGTACTTGACTACTTGCATGCTTGTTATCTGACACATGAACTACTTGCAGGTTTTGTTTATAGTCCTTAATTGGGACTCATAACAGGGTTACTAAGTTCTTGTAGGTTTTGTTTGTGGTTCGTAATTGGGACTCATAACAGGGTTTACTAAGTTGCTTGTAGGTTTTGGCTCATAGTCCTTAATTGGGACTCTTAACAGGGTTACTTACACTACCCCATGCATACCATAACATCATACCATTGCATACATCTTAACCCATTTCAAGGATCTCAAGGGCTTGTGATGCAGGTCATGATGAATCAACTGTCCAGCAAGGGGCAAAGAGGATTTATTTTCTTCTAGACAAAGTTGTCAGGGGCTATGACCCACTTGATATGGTGAGCTCCGACCCTTGAAGAAGTTTCCCCTAACCAAGGTTGTTTGGAAATCAAAACCAGACATGATGACTAAAGTCAGGGGCTATGACCCACTGGATATGGGGAGCCTTTGACCCTTTGAAGAAGGATTCTCAATAACATGAAGTTCCTTCAATCAAGCCACCGAATTCCAATGCTAACAATTTTCTTGTTTACCCCGCGAGGTCCTTGGAAACATTGCATGCATACATACACATCATAACAGGTATCCTTGTTACAGGTCATTTACCTTCTTCGCTGTTTATTTCAGCAATGGCTTCCCAACAAGATAACCAGGACCTTCTTGCTCGAGAGACTCGGTTCAGGGAAATCCTCCTGAATCTATCCAAGGGGCAGGAGGAGCTAAGGACACTTCTCATGGAGACTTTGGTCAGGAACAGCGCTGAGGACGAACGGCTGAAACACCTGCAAGCTGAGATGGATGCAATGAAAGCCCAGATGCTGGGGCAGGTGA
Organism: Vicia faba; assembly: GCA_948472305.1. Lineage (NCBI taxonomy): Eukaryota > Viridiplantae > Streptophyta > Magnoliopsida > Fabales > Fabaceae > Vicia > Vicia faba. The sequence goes on along the minus strand of OX451740.1, from coordinate 1,094,862,113 downwards.
CTGCCATTCAAGGCTTAGCTCAAAGACAAGAAGAGCTCGGAGTTCTCGTCAACCAACTGCTTCGGGGTAACCAACTGGGGCAAATGTCTAAGGGTAAAGAGCCAGTCATATTTCAACCATCTTTGAGACAAGGAGATAAGGGGAGAGCTCCTCGAATGGCTCTAGTGTCACAAACTCAGCAGCAACTTCACCAGCTTCAGCCAGACAAGCCCAGGAGGCAATTCACCCAGCTTAACATGTCGCTGTTTCAAGCTCTACAACGCCTGTTGAGGTTGAATCTGATCACATTAAGGGCTCATCCCCGGAACCCCAACACAGCATCTCCTATCTATGATCCCAATAAAAGGTGTGCCTACCACTCTGCCAGTCCAGGACATGATACAAATGAGTGTTGGGCTCTGAGGAATAAGATCCAGGACCTGATTGATGAAGGGGCATTGGAGTTCACACAAGATGGTCAGGCTGAATTTTTCTACCATCCCTCCAACGCTCACAGTTTGAAGTGACAGGCCCTGAGATGAAAAAACTTTTGTTCATTCGAATGTTCAAGTTGTAATTTTCCTTTGTTCAAAACATTTACTCATGATTAAACGTTGTTATTTCATTAATGCATCGCATATGTCTGTTTTGAAGCAATATATTCGTATTCACTATACGCAAATTATTTTCATATTTTTTCTGATGATCAACTCTCGATTAATAATTCTAAGCCTCTTGAGGGAGGATGACGAAAACGATACCACAATCTACAGTATGCTTTTGAACAGACCCCGCTGATGAGGTACAGGCATTGTTTCAATCCCTAAACACTGGAGTTATAAGGATGATAATCCCTCGTCAACCCCTCTAAGCCAAAGAAGTAGGAGTTTTTCTTTTCGAAATTTAAAACCCTTAATCATAACCTGGGGCAGGGTAGTTCTCTCAGTTGATCCAAGTGCATAACAAATGGCACCAAAGAGGTCCTTACAAAACAAAGAAAGACAGTGATGGTTCCGAATAATCAATAAAGAAAGGCAGTCATTACTTCTCAAAATAAAAACCCATTAAGTCAAAACCTATGAAGGAGACTTATAAAACTGGGGCATCCCGCTGACTGTAATCACAAAAGAAACAGGTCAGGCAAAAGATAGGGATAACAAAAAAGGAAAAGAGGTCATACAAACCCTCAACAAAAACAAAAAATGACTGCCTATTCAGAATAAATCATCAATATCTGAACCATCATTGGAACATCAGGACAAAGACTCAAACAAGGTTTAACGCGCGACCAACTGAGCTTAGGTTTGAAGAACATCACGAAGAACGGGTGGGTACAAATAATTTGAGCCTTTATCCTTTGTTTCTGAAACCGTGAACCAGGCCATGTTATAACCCTTAAAAGTCCTAGCTGAAGCATGGGTTGGTTCGAAAGCATATTGTTACAAAAGGTATCCTGACTCCTTAAGGCTTACGGTAAAATACGGAGTTGACATCACGTTTTACAAACATTCACTTGTTTTATGAAAAAGAATGCATTTTCAAAATCTTCAAGACAGACATAGGCTTTGCATTTTTAATATAACTCTGTTTGCATATGACTTTTTGTTTGAACAGCAGGAAAATTCGCACGATGAATACCTAGTGAACAAAAGCCCTTTCAATCAAGGGGCACGACATGATCATGGTCCGTCATCTAGGGCAATCCAATCAAGATTCGGAGAATCTCTCAAAGGCCAAATAGCCTGGGGCAAATCTCCGCCTGAGTCACTTGGGGCATCCCAACAACGAATCTTGCCTGACCAAACATTTTCTGGTGGCATGACAACACACTTCTAACAGGGGCAACCCCCTACCTTCTGAAAGCACGGACATAGTCGAAAAAATACTACGCATAATCAAAGACCCGCTAGGTTGACATACCTAGGAAAAAATTAGGGCTTCCCGGCGAACCAAAAGGGTTCGGGCAAAATGAAGGGATGAAATGGAAAAATCTGTACACCCGGCAAGTCGAAAACCTGAAAAGGCGGCTTGGGCAAAAGTGGGTATCCCGGTGGACTGAAAACCCGAAAGGGCGGTCCAGGCAAAAGTTAGGGATCAAAGCGTACGACTATGTCCTGTCATCTTGTCACCTGCCAACCAGAAGAAAGTTGGTCCATCAACAACTATCATCACCTCACAGGTCTTCCTCTCTCACCTCAGAAACAGGGGCAATAAAGAGTTGTCTAAGCAATCTAATTGTTCTATCCTCCAAAGTATCAAGGTAGGTTCAGCTGAAGAACATAACCAGATATCTTAGTTCCCCAGAGAGTGAGCCAGCAAGTCAGTGCACTCTCCCCAAGCAAAGCTATACTATCAGCCTTAAAGAGGTTGGGTATCCTCCAGCAGGTCTCAACATTCCCCAGCAGTATACAGACATTCTTAACAAGCATCCCCGACAGTCTTGACCTAAATATTGTTCCTCGGCGGTATATCAAACATTCAACAGAGTCACCTACCCGGTACATTTCAAAACTTCCCCAGGAGAGTCCAATCCAGGTTCCCCGGGAAAGTGGGAATCCATCTCCCCAAGCAGTAAGCTTATTCCCAGTAGATTCTGGAAGCTTATCCTCGCAGAGCACGAACGCGTCTCCCGGCTTTATTCAAAGAGTTATTTCCTCACCAGGATATAACTGGGTTATCCTCAGCCAAAAGCCACAGAAAGATCGTCTTCGACGAAGTCTTCTTATCCCCAGCGAAGTCTATTAACACTTCCAACACAACAAGGGTATGCCCAGCAAGTTATTATCAACAACTCAACAAAGTACCTCTCTTACCACAGAGTATTGCTTCCCAGCAAGATCGCTATAATAATTTTCTCCCCGCAGAGTAATCCATTCGCCAAGTTTATTCCCCAACGGAGTCATCTCCTCCTACCGGTATTCTTGCAACTATTATCCCCAGCGGAAGCAAAGATCTATTCTTCAAACATCAGCCCAGGAGTGACTTCCCGGCACCCGTCAAGGATTTGTTTTCCTAAGACGAAAGCATACATTCATAAACTTCACATTTCCATACATTATAACATGCATATATGCCTCATATCTTACAAATCTCATTTATGTTGAGAACATCATTACTTGATCCATATCATGCATTGCATATGACTGACCTTTACCTTTCAGGAAAGATTCAGTTAAGCTCTCAACTATATTTCAAGACCTTGACCGGTTCAGTTAAATCGACCCTAAGATTTCTCTATTTCTTATCCAGTCAAAGGCCTTCTCTGGTTCAGTCAGATCGACCCTAAGATCTCCCTGTTTCTTATCCAGTTGAAGATTTCAAGACCTAGACCGGTTCAGTTAAATCAACCCTAAGATTTCTCTGTTTCTTATCCAGTCAAAGGCCTTCTCTGGTTCAGTCAGATCGACCCTAAGATCTCCCTGTTTCTTATCCAGTTGAAGATTTCAAGACCTAGACCGGTTCAGTTAAATCGACCCTAAGATTTTTCTGTTTCTTATCCCGTCAAAGGCCTTCTCTGGTTCAGTCAGATCGACCCTAAGATCTCCCTGTTTCTTATCCAGTTGAAGATTTCAAGACCTAGACCGGTTCAGTTAAATCGACCCAAAGATTTTACTGTTTCTTATCCAGTCAAAGGCCTTCTCTAGTCCAGCTAAATCGACCCCTAACAGATTTTCCTGATAAAGACTCAGTAGAAGATATCCAAGATTCTCTCAATGATTACTGTTGAGGTTGAAGTCGCCCAAGATTCTCTCAATGATTACTGTTGAGGTTGAAGTCGCCCAAGATTCTCTCAATGATTACTGTTGAGGTTGAAGTCGTCCAAGATTCTCTCAATGATTACTGTTGAGGTAGAAGTCACCCAAGATTCTCTCAGTGTTACTGTTGAGGTTGAAGTTGTCCAAGATTCTCTCAGCGTTACTGTTGAGGTTGAAGTCGCCCCAGATTCTCTCCCCGTTACTGTGGAGGTAGTAATCGTCCAAGGTTCTCTCAGCGTTCCTGTTGAGGTAGTAACTATCCCTGGTTCATTCATCACCTTTTGAAGCTCCAGATTCAGCTCCTGTAACCAGTCAGGACACATCTATACAAAGAATCTGAAGACCAGCTCCTGTAACGGGTCAGGTAATCCTTTTCTTTTGTAGGTACGCAAGCTCTCGCTAAGGAATCTCTTATGCGATCAACATCCAGATGGAATCTGTAAGCCCATCCACCTTCCATCATCTCTTAGCATGGCATCTATAAGCCCATCATCCTATCCATCAATCTCTAAATGGCATCTATAAGCCCATTCCACCATCACACTGCTACTATGTGAGCGCAAATTTCTGGGCACTCTAGTGTTCAATCATCTTCCACCTTCGGATTACGAAAGGCACGTCAGCCAATCTGCATCCTCAGGTCTAAGAAGATTGAACAGGGGCAACTGTTGTACCCCAAAATTTGCCCTCCCATATTCTTCAAGATTTGCAAAGAGCATGCTTCAAAATTCCCCAAGGGTTGCATAGTTCAAGGGCCTCCTAAACAGTCAAAAAGTAGGGTTTTGGTTCTGACAAAGAAAATGAAGTTTCCAAGGGTCCAATCAAGTCCCACATGCCTACAAACATGGTCAAGCATCCTCATACCAAGTTTCAAGACTTACAGCACAAAATTGTACAGTCAAAAACCCTAATTGCACTACAGTCAACTGCAGGGGCAAAATGGTCATTTGACAGTCAAAAGTTCAAATTTTTGGTCAACATCTCATTTTGAAGCCACAAACATCATTTGATCAATGCTTGATCATGATTTTCAAGGTTTGGCTCAAAAAGTCTCAAGATGCAAAAGTTTCCATATTTGGACAGTTGAAAAAGTCAACTGTAACTTGACCAAGGCATAACTTCCACATGGATTATCAGAAAAATTCCATCCAAATCTCATTTTGAAGAGAAAGACATTTCCTACAACTCCTCTTTACACTTCAAGTCCAAGAAATGCTCTCACAAAAAGTTATCAATTTCAACATTATAGGTCATTTTCAAAAGTCAACAAAAAGGGACTTTAAGTCAAAGGCCATAACTTGAGATTGGTAAATCAAAATGACATGGGACCAAAGACATTGGTTAGAGGACTTCAAGACCTTTCCAAAATGTCCAAGAACATGAGCAAAGCTTAAAAATTGAGCGAGATATGCCTTGTGGAAGTTGGGAAATTTTTGGATATTTTGAAAAGTCAACTTTGCTTCAAATGTCTTAAAATTGCTAATGGGCCACATTTTCTTCCAAAATTCATCATCCAAAGCATGTGCACGACCATTTGGCCCAAAGGGAAGTTTTTCATCATTTTTATTTATTTATTTGAATTTTTAATTGCTAATAATTCATTTAATTAATTAAAATATATGAAAAATACCAAACCTAAGTTTTTAAATCCTTTTATGCATAAAATACACTCAATATTTCGTGCATGATCAGATTTGGAAAGAATCAAGGCAATTGAACATGATTTGTATCAAATTTGCATGAAAAAAGATTTGAAAAGATTATGCAAAATCACAAAATCAAAAGCATTGATTCCATGGATATTTGGCTTATTTTGTTGACCTAAAACACTCACACATATATATATACATGATAACCCTAATGCCAAGAACATGAATGCTGCGCCCCATCTCAAGAACCAAACTTGCAATTTTATCAAAAAAGTTCAAAACTGAAAGTGGCCTTAGAGGACGATTCAGAGGCAAAGATTGATCCCATTAGCTTGCCAAGACATTACTGAAGCTAACTGAATACCTTTCCACGTCCATAACCTCAAGAATTGGTACCTAGCTGTCAAACGGTTTCATCTTTTTTGCATAATCGCATCTGATCATTCATGCCATAATTTTCAAATTTAATGCTTGTTTTGTGTTGCTCTTGTCATTCTGAAGCTAACCCTGTTGTTTGATTAAGTTTTCATCACTCATACGCGATTTCACCATGGACGATTATTAGGGTTCCTCAAATTTCAAATTGGGTACTTTCACATACTGTAAAATTGAGACTTCTCAGTGCCATGGTTGAAATCAGGAAGCCTGGACGAATATAATACACCCCTCGCGCCTAATTTATATAACCATATGGCCTAATCGCTATTTTGGAAAAGAGTGTATTTTGGGGGGGTTTAAAACCCCCGCTAACCCTTTTTATGTTTCAGGAAAAAGCAAAACAAGGAAGACGAAGACTAGGTGGCGAAGCGTGATAGGCTAATTTGAAATCAACGCGCACTTTTTGTTATTTTTACATCACTGACCACTTTTCTCTTATAATATTTGTTTTCCATTATATAATCAAAACGCATGAAGAGCTCCAGTGGTAGGCATGTGCATTGGTAATCTCTAGGACCTGGGTTCGAATCTCAGGTCCCCCTCCCTTTCCATAATATTTTTCTTAATGTCATTCTATGCAGCTGGCTCTCTGAAGACCACCATACGTCCCTTCTCCAGGCGTGCCACGCGCTTATTGATACCAATCTAAAGGCCCAGATTTGGAGAACACCCTGGACGTTGGTCAAACATGCCACATGCTTCCTGAAAAAGTCAAATAAGGCCTTAAAACCTTGGGCCAACAATGCTAATGGTACCTCCAATTGGGGACAGAACCCCCTAAGGTTTTGCAATTCAATTCCCTTTTTTTATTTTATTTGTGTCAAATGTTTCTTTTTTTAATTATTTAATTTAATTTATTTTAATAAAATACAAAAATAATATAAAAATCAGAAAGTCATAAAAATCAAAAACATATTTTATTTTAATATTTTTGTAAATAAAAATCATTAATTAACTTAGTTTTATTCTTAAACTTAATTTTAATATTTTTCAATAAAGATTGGTAGAATTAGGGTTTTAAGTATTTTTCATTCTTTTTCTGTTCTTTTTATTAATTATTAGTTATTAATTATTATTTTCGTAAATACTTGCTATTAATTAAATTAGGTTTAATTTTAGATTTAATTTTCATATTTTCTTAATAAATTAAAAAATAGCTAGAATTAGGTTTAAATGTCATTTAATTCACATAAAAAACCATAAATACAAAAAACCTCAAAAATAATTTCGTTTTCATTTTAATTTCATTAATTTAATAATATAATTTGATTTCATTAAAAAGGGTCCAACGCCCTCACTTTCAATTTTAATTCAATTCGCGCGTGTTATTTCTTTTCTTATAACTTTTTATGTAATTCTCCCAAAGCCATGTAATTCGGACATTTTATATTTCTCGCACTTTATTTCCTTATTTTATGTCAAATTGGGTCCTGGATTTAATTTGGCGATGTGGACCCGCGCCTTTGTAATAGTTTAGGAACTTTATATTTCTCGCACCTTTTTAACTATTAATAAATGCATGCAAGAATGAATGACAAAATAAAAACAAACGCGTAGATCACCATAACATGACAAGACAAAAATAAATGAACATGACACACAAATCACACACCACCCCTAGGGTACGCCTCACTGTTGCCTTGCCTCGAAAGGTGATCGTCGAGTAGAGGATGTCTTAGTAAGTCCTCATGATCCGGGAACCTGACATGAGGGTAGCTTCTAAGGTGTCTTCCCTTGCTCCGGTGATCACCATGTCCCGAACCTTCGAATTGACCCGAACACCTCCAACGGTGGTGCTACCTACCTCTCAATGGTGGGATGGCACTACTTTAAAGGACATTTACACAGACGAATTCCTTAGGGTAGGTAGACGACTCTAGATACTTGCTCTAACTTCAAAAACAAATCAAAAATACTTTTCACACCGACACCTTTTCAAAAAGCTTTCGAAAGCAATTTTTCAAACACTCTTGAGGACCGATACAAGAGTCGAACTGAAATTTTCAAAGAAACTTTTTTTAAACCCACATTGAAAAGCAAACAAACAATTTTGAAAACACAAATGAGCAAGTATCTAAGAGCCCATGGATAACCATGGATAGAAAGGGTTCTAACACCTTCCCTTTCTATAATCTACCTCCCGAACCGAGAGCAATCTCTATAAGGAATTTTTTTGTGCTTTTGTCCTTTCCATTTGGAGAAAATAAAAGACGGTGGCGACTCTTGCTTCCGCGAAATTTCGCGAACCAGCGTTAAACAGTCAGTTCCAGATCCACTGATCACAGCAAGTTTGCCTTTCGCGACTTGAAGGTAAAAGAAGATTGGACACTAAAGTGCCCAGAAAATTTGCACTCGGCAATGTGATGGTAGAGGTGAATGGGCTTAAAGATGCCATTTGGTGATGGGCTTAAAGATGCCATCTGATGCGATAGAATCTTGTCGAGGGATGGGCTTAGAGATGTCATCTGATAATGGGCTTAAAGATGCCATTTGGCGACTGCTGGTAGGAGGATGGGCTTATAGATGCCATCTGGACATGTTGAACTGTATGTCAATGGTGAGTGGACAAGTATCAGAAAGGCACCCACGTTTTTGAACATCTCTGAATTGGGGGTCCGAGTAAGCAATAGTTTGACATCCATGTTTGGAGAATCCGTAAACTATTTTAAAGTTGAGATTGAATAAGCAATAGAGCCACATCCATTGTTGGGAAGCGTCCGTAAATTGTTTTCAAAAATTGGCATCTGAACAAGTTGGTAGATTAACATCCGTTGTTGGGAAGAATCTGTAAACTGTTTTCAAAAGTTGGCATCTGAACAAGTGATAGGTTAGCATCCGTTACTGGAGAACCCGTGAACTGTTTTCAGAAGTCTTGAAGTTGAAGAGGAACCGGTGTAGGGTTTCCTGATGATGCGTCTGAATGGATCTGAAATAAGTATTAGAATGTTGCCGTGTCCGGGTCACATTTGAACTATTTCTGGATGAATCCCGGGAGGTGATCTTTGTCTGTCGACTGATCTTACCTGAAAAAGTAGAGGGTTAGTTGTATGCAATGTCATGATGCATGATGCAATGCATGTGACATCAATGTTTATGACATGAATGTGATGAATGCGCATGTAAGCTGATGAGCTATCTTGCTGAGGATAAATGAATCTTGGACGGCTGAAGATAAAAGAATCTTGACCGCTGTCGAGAAAATAATTCCTTGGCTGTTGCTGGGGAAGAGAATTCCTGATGACCTCTACTGGGGAGTTCCAAACTAGTAGACTCATGTTGGGGAGGTAAGATTGAGAATCTTCAGCTCGGTGGGAGGTAACTCTGGCGACTTCACTAGGGAACTCAAGATTTGCCCTCCCAAAACTCTGTGGGGAGAAGGTTCATTAGTCTGGCTCCGCTAGGGATTGATAATTTGAAGTTTTAGCTTCGCTGGGGATAATGAAACTTGACTCTGAGTGGAGTTAGCTTCTGGAAGGTTCTCTGGCTGGGGATTGCGAGAGTCCTCTGATTGCTGCAGGTGGAGGCTTGGAATCTGAACAAGCGATAGATTGACATCCGTTACTGGAGAATCCGTAAACTGTTTTCAGAATGTTGAGAAGTGTCTGAACAAGCGATAGGTTAACATCCGTTACTGGAGAACCCGTGAACTGTTTTCAGAAATCTTGAGATGTGTCTGAACAAGCGATAGGTTAACATTCGTTACTGGAGAATCCGTGAACTGTTTTCAGAAATCTTGAGATTGAATAAGCAATAGAGCAGCGTTCGTTGTTGGGAAGCGTCCGTAAACTGTTTTCGAAGGTTGCATCTGAACAAGATGATAGATTAACATCTGTTGTTGGGAAGAATCCATAAACTGTTTTCAGAAGTCTTGAGAAGAATCTGAACAAGTGATAGGTTAACATCCGTTACTTGGAGAACCCGTAAACTGTTTTCAGAAATCTTGGGATTGAATAAGCAATAGAGCAGCATCCGTTGTTGGGAAGCGTCCGTAAACTGTTTTCGAAGGTTGCATCTGAACAAGCTGATAGATTAACATCCGTTGTTGGGAAGAATCCATAAACTGTTTTTAGAAGTCTTGAGAAGAATCTGAACAAGTGATAGGTTAACATCCGTTACTTGGAGAACCCGTAAACTGTTTTCAGAAATCTTGGGATTGAATAAGCAATAGAGCAGCGTCCGTTGTTGGGAAGCGTCCGTAAACTGTTTTCAATGGTTGCATCTGAACAAGTAATAGATTAACATCCGTTGTTGGGAAGAATCCATAAACTGTTTTCAGAAGTCTTGAGAAGAAACTGAACAAGCGATAGGTTAACATCCGTTACTTGGAGAACCCGTAAACTGTTTTCAAAAATCTTGGGATTGAATAAGCAATAGAGCAGCGTCCGTTGTTGGGAAGCGTCCGTAAACTGTTTTCAATGGTTGCATCTGAACAAGTAATAGATTAACATCCGTTGTTGGGAAGAATCCATAAACTGTTTTCAGAAGTCTTGAAGAGGAACCGGTGTAGGGCTTCCTGAGGATGAGCTTGTGTAAAACTGCATCGGGTTTTTGAACACTTTTGACATTCGAATGCCCCAAGTGGTGATGTAGATAATTTCCTGGCTTGTTACAGGGGTTGGTCTACAATCGGTCATTCACAGATGTTTTCCTGGCTTGTTACAGGTGTTGATCTGGAACTCTTCAGACGTGCCCTGGCTGGATACAGGAATCGAATCTTCAAACTCTTCAGACGTGCCCTGGCTAGATACAGGAATCGAGTCTGGAAATGTGATAGTTGATTTGTTGAACACCTTTGACATTCGAATGCCCCAAGTGGTGATGAAGGAGTCTCGAATCAGATTACTCTGCACATTGAGAGATTTTTTGAAATCTTGATTGGACTGCCCCAGGTTAACTGGATTTTGAAAGATCTGTTGGACCTTGACTGGACTGCCCCAGGTTAATTGGATTGTGCTATGTCATGCCCCTTGTTGATAGGAGATTTGATGGAAGTGTTATCCTCTTGAAGTGATTTTTATTTACTGAGAGAGTTTTCGTTCCTCCGAACATTCGCTGTATGAATTTCTTCGCTGTCAAACAAAAAGCCAAATACAGACAGTGATATTCAAGCAATGCAAAGTTTATGTTTGTCTCGAAGTTTTGAAAAATGCGTTTTTAGCAGAAAACTTTTTATAAGACAGATCAACACAAGATTTAGAGCAAAGCCCTACAGGAGTCAGGATACCTTTTGTAACAGTATGCTTTCGAACTAACCCATGCTTCAATTAGGACTTTTGAAGGGTTGTAACGTGGCTTGGTTCACGGTTTAAGAAACAAAGGATAAAGGCTCAAAATATATTTGTACCCACCCGCTCTTCGTGATGTCCTTCATACCTAAGCTCAGTTAATTGTGCGTCCCACTCTGTTTTGAGTTTGGAACGACTTTTGGGCGATGGTTCACCAGTTTGAATTTGGGGAGACAGTCATCATCTCCTTTTTCTTTTTCAACATTTTTCATGTTGTTGAGGATTTTGTAATGACCTCGCTATTTTGATTTTGATTTTTTATCCCTAACTTTTGCCTGATGGTTACCGTTTTTCGGGATTACCGTCAGCGGGATGCCCCAGCTTTCTTAAGCCTCCTTTATAGGTTTTGGCTCGGTGGGCTTTTCTCTTTTGAGAGATTGATTGTCTATGTGATAGGGAACCACCCTTGTCTTTTGATTCCAAAGGAATGCTTTCTTTCTTTTTTTGACGTCTGAGAGTTTGCGACTTCAATGTGCATTTTTTTTTAATTAAACTGAGAGACTACCCTGCCCCGGGTTTAATATCAAAGGTTTTGATTGTTTAGAACAGAAAACTCATACTTCTTTGGCTCGAAGGGGTTGACTAGGGATTAACTTCCTTATAACTCCAGTGTTTGGGAATTGAAAGAAATGCTTGTACATCATCAGCAAGGTCTATTCAAAAGCATACTGTATAAGATCATGGTATTGTTTCGTCATCCTCCCTCTAAAGGCTTGCAGCTTTTTATCAAGAGTCAAATATCATAAAGAAAAGCATAAGAGTAGTGAAACGAATGGATGAATTCAAGACAAACATATGCAATGCATTAATGAAAACAGAGTTTAACATCAACAAATAATTGTTTGACAGCAAAAGAAATTACAACTTTGAAAGTTCAAAAAGAAGCAAAAGTCTTTCAGCTTGAGCTTCGTCACTTCAAGTGGAGAACTCTTTAACGGAAGATTTTCATCTCGCCGTCTGGCATGAATTCCAGCACTCCAATGTCGATCAGATCTTGAATCTTGTTCTTCAATGCCCAACAGTCGTTGGTGTCGTGTCCCGGGCTGTAGGAGTGGTAAACACAGAATGCATCGGGATGATAGTGAGGAGAGGAGATATTGGGCTTCTGAGGAGGGTCCTTTAAGGTAAGCAAGTTGACCTCCAACAGGCGCTTCAGTATGAAAAATGATGGTATTTCAGTCTTCGTGAACTGTCTTCCCGATGCTTCTTGCTTACGCCGATTACCCCGTTGACGCTGGCGAGGTTGTTGATGGGCTTGTGACCTTGAAGCAAGCAAATGAGCTTTCCCCTTGTCTTCCTGAGTGGATGGAGGTTGAGCGGTGACTTGCTCTTCAACCTCAGATGTTTGCCCCAGTTGGTTGTTTGGAAGCAATTAGTGGACAAGAACTCTGAGTTCCTCTTGTCTTTGAGATAGGTCTTGGATGAGAGCCATCTGGCCCACCAACTGTCCCATCATTTGGGTCCTCAATGTTGTCAGGTCGAACTGTAGCTCCGCAAGCTGGTCACCCCTGGCATTGTTGGAATTCTCCAAGCCCTTTGTGAGGAGAGCTTTCATCTCTTCTTGCCCCAGAGACAAATTCAGGAACATCTCCTGCAGCTGAGCAGTCTGGTCTTGGATGTCTTTGAAAGACCTTTCTAGAGCCATCTCTTACTGAAATAAACAGCAGGAGAGTAAGGAAACCTGAAAAAGAAAAGACTGTCAAAATGCAATGCATGATATGTGGATGCATGCTTTCAAGGATCTCTTGGGGTAAACACAAGAAAATGTTAGAGGTTGAACTTTGCTCTTGGATTGGAGATCTCCGCACCGGTGGATGTCTTTCCACGAGAATCAAGCTCACCATGTCGAGTGGGTCATAGCCACTGATTCAAGTTGTTGCACTTGATCTTTGTTTGGAGAACTTTGTATCGGTGGACGCCTTCCCACGAGAATCAAGCTCACCATGTCGAGTGGGTCATAGCCACTGATTCAAGTTGTTGCACTTGATCTTTGACTGGAGAACTTTGTTTAGAGGAGAAACCTCTTGCCCCTTGGTAGAAGTCTGGTTCAACGTAACCCTGCATCAAAAGAACCCCCGAGATCCTTGAAATGGTTATTGAAAATGCTATGTTATGATGTCATGATGTTATGTACACGTATGCAAAAAGCAAGTGAGTGTATATACAGGCAAACGTATTCACACAAAGCAAACAAGTCCTTAGGTTTAGGCTTGCATGGGATTTAGGTAAGTACCCTCTTGAAGTTAGTTGGCTCATCCTGTCCTAAAATAGAAACCGGGTTCTAAGGAGCTCAATATCATTGGATTGTTTTCTGTGTTCATTGTTTCGGTTTAGCCACTTACTGGCGACCAAAATATTCCAGGAAAACAATCCTCAAAAGAGTGTAGTATCGAGGATCTACCAACTTCGGACTGCACCAAAGTCGGTCATCTCACTACCCCTAAAAAAGGCTAAGATGGTCAATTACGGTTCTAAGAGTTCGTTAGTGCTTCATGACATCACACAGCGGCCCCGTACTCTCCTTGATTGAACTCAAGGGTTACCGGTACTCACAAATATGTCACACTAACATAGCTTACTGCTTCAACCGTGTCGGTATACCCCGCATAGTTCCCTCGCAGTTTTTTGCTATTTACCTAAGAAAAGGTTTCCCCCAGATCCGGGTTAGGATCTATGAAACTCCGATACAAAGCCCACAAATGTAAAAGCAAACAAAGCAATCAATTGAAAATAAAGGTGATCTAAACCCTAAGGTAACCCCACTTTTGGTCTTACGTCCCCAGCAGAGTCGCCCGTTCTGTGATACGGTGGGAGAACTGACTGTGGTTTTGCGTTCGTATTCGCACTTGTGCGGTTGAGCAAGAGTCGCCACCGACTTTTTATTTTATCCTAAAGGAAAGGTTGAAAAAGCACAGCAAAAACCTTTTGAGATATTTCGTGGGTCCGGGGGGTAGATTATGAAAAGGGAAGGTATTAGCACCCTTTTCATCCATGGTTATCCATGGGCTCTTAGTTACTTGGTTTTTTAGATCACTTGCCTTGATTTTCGATTGCTTGAAAATGGTGTGTGTGTGTGTGTGTGTGTGTGTTTTTGAAAATGTTTTGGAAGAAGATGCCTTGTCTTAGGCTAACCTTGTAACAATTCTTTACTCGAATATTTTACAAAGGTGTGTATCTTTTCGAAAAGATGTTTCAAAGTGTTTTGAGAGCTTGTTTTGAAAGTGTTTGTGGAATGTGGTTTTTGAAAAGAAGGCAAGTGTTTTTGCAAGTTGATCTCAAGTAACTAAGAGTTTTGTCTACCCTATTGTACTCAAAGGTTTTCTCTATGATTTCAACCCTTTTTGAACAATTTTGTTCCACCATTGAATTTGATGGACAATCTTGCGTTTAGGAAGTTTAACGGGACGGGCGCGGGTCATCGTATGGACCATGAATGCAATGGTGCCAAGTGTCTTTGGCAATTTGCTTTGAAGGGACTATGATCATTCCATTTAGGTAACATTCGAAAGCGTCATCGAGGGACTTATGATCATTTGAATTGGTTTTGCCAAAGATACTCGACGTGCAAGCATGGCCCATTTTGGAAGGCAACATGTGGGATTACCCTAGAGGGTGCAAGTGTGATTGTGTATTGATTTCGTGTATTTGTCTTGTATTAGGTTATCTAGCGTTTGATTTTATGTACATGCAAACCCTAGGTCTAACCATGGTATAATTGAAAGCGGTAAATTGCGAAAATGTAAAGTCTACGCTATTACAAAATAAGTATCCGGGAGTGGGGGTACAAATTTATGAATGGGGATGAGACTTAGGAATGTAATGTCCAATAAGTTACAACCAAATCGAATCGATCAAATGTAAATGTAACGAACATACAAATGTAAGCAAATGTGTATAGGGGCAATGTATTGTGTAAGTGTACGTGTATACGTGTATGTATACTTGTATATGTAATTATTTACAGGTTAGAGATGTGAAATTGAATGTGTATTAAGTATTATTTTGACCTAAAGAAAAATTAAATGTTTATTTATCTTTGATTGGTGATCTTGTATTATTTAATATGCACAAAAAGATAATTTTAAGAAAAAGAAGTGTTCTACGTTTGAAAATTGTCGTTTTTACATTTGATATAAAAAAGTATCTTTATATTTTATGTTTTATATATGCAAAAGAATATTTCAATTAAATGTTAAGAATTATGTATAAAAATGTATCTTTATTTATTATGTACAAAAAGTATGTTTTAATTAAATATCAAGAATTAAATTATGTATATTAGAAAAAAAATGTATTTTTATTCCTTATGCACAAAAGATATTTTAATTAAAAGAAAAAGGTATATTTCAATTTTAATTATATGGTGTAATAAAAAATGGTTCTTTATTTGTTATGCACAAAAGATATTTTAATTAAAAGAAAAAGGTATATTTCAATTTTAATTATATGGTGTAATAAAAAATGGTTTTTTATTTGTATTTTAGCATTAATGTATTAGTGAAAAATATATTAAGTTAGAGAAAAATAGATTGTGTTAAAAAAAACATTTTATATATAAAAGAAAAGGGTTTGTGTTAATTTATTAACAAAATAACTTGTTTATATATAAAAAAGGTAAATTAATTAATTAATAAAAGAACATAATATTTGTTTTATAAAAGGGGTAAAAGTTTTTAAATGGGCCTTATGGGCTTTGGCTTGAACAAGAGAAACGAGGGGGGGTGTATTAGGAATTAGCTTGGGCTTAGGTTTTATGAAACAGATCAGGCCCACTCGGCTTTAACAATGTTTTAGGGTTTTGATTTGTGTTTTCATTTTTGGATGCTTAGGGTTAGGCGAGGCAGAAGCTTCGTTTGCTCGTTACTTCATCTTCTCCGATGGTATGAATGCCTAGCGTAAACCTTTCGCCTCAGCCACCAGCGACCTTCACCTCTTCTTCCCTCCAACGACAGCATCATGGCGATCGATCTGAGGTACAATTCGTCTTCTTATTTCGTTAGGGATTTTACGATTTTTTTGCGTGTTTGTGATTTTTCGCTTATTTGATTCTTACTCCAAATTGTTATTGTGATTTGAGGCATATGATAGAACAAGAGGGGGAAAAGCTACCTGGATACGGAGGAGGGGGGTTGGAGCGAGCTAGGAGGCCGGGGCGAGGAATACGCGTGATGATGGACTCTTTGAGCTTCCTGGTACTCTTTATCTTTTTGCCATTTTGAGGGTTTTGTGATGATATTGACTGAAAACCTCTTCGTAAATTCACCTCTTTCTTCTTCTCTTTTGCCTTTAATGCTTGTTGCTTTGAATGCCTTTGAATGCCTTTGTTATCTCTCTTCTTCTGACTTGTTGCCTCGTTGCTTACTTATGTCGCCTATTTTGCTTGTATGCTTATGTTGCTTGCTTTTTCTGCCCTGTGATGAACCTAGGGTTCTGAGGGCCTTGAATGCCCCTGAACGTTTGTTGCCCTTTTTGATTTGCTTTGTATGATGCCCTGTGATGAGCACTCCTCTGAGGGCCTGCCTTGAATGTGCTTCTGAATGTTGGTTGCCTTTGGAATGTTTCTGAACGTTTGTTGCCTTGTATTGCCTAATGATGAAGAGATTCTGAAGGCATTTTGGTGGGTTTGGGAAATTGGCTTTACAGGGTTTTGAATGGCTTATTTTTGGTTTAAGGCTGGAAGTTTCAGTCAATGCCGGTTCAAGGCTTTTGATTCTTATGCTTGTTTATGCTTTTTTGTGTTTGAGGCTTGAACTGGTTATGAGGTTTGAACTGAATGGTACAGGTTATGGTTTTGAGGTTTTTTCAGTTTAGGCAGGTATGATGTTTGAACAGGTTTGGGGTTTAGGTTTATGTTAGGCTTCAGGCAGGGTGAGGCTTGAGGCTTGAACTGTTTTGTTGTTAGGCTTCAGGCAGGGTGAGGCTTCACTTTAAACTAGTTTTTTTTTCTAGAGTTTGAATGATACAGGTATAGGTTATGGCCTTTGACAGGTTAGGCTTGAGGCTTGAACTGAATGGTACAGGTACAGGTTTGAAACTGGTTATTTTTGTTAGGCTTCAGGCAGGGTGAGGCTTAGGCAGGTTCTTGCTTAAAGGTTTGATGCTTTTTGTTCTAAAAATGGTAAGGCTTTTTTGTATTTGTTTGTGTTGGAGTTTTTGAACTTGTCTCCTGAACTTGGGTGAAAATTCTGGTTTTTTATGGGCATATGCTGGTATATTCGTTTTTGAGATCTCAGCAGGCTTGTATTTGATGGATATTAGCAGGTTGTGAGGCTCAGGCTTCATGTTAGGCCTTTGACAGGTTATGGCTTTGACAGGTTCAGCAGGTTTTTGCCTCTTGTTTTTGGTGTATTGGTTTACCTCCTTTTATCCACTGTGTTCAGCTTTTGTATATGTTTTCTTTCTATCTCTCAAGCCTAAAGCCTAAGCCTGCTCTTCTATCTCTCTTCTCTTTCTCTTCAGTACAGCTTGCATTAAATAATGTTTATGCCTTTGTATTTTCTGAAAGGGCCACTTTATTTGGGAAATGATGAAAAGAAAATGTATTTGCTTGCATAACAATTTTGCTCTGCATTCTTGTCTCTTCTTTTGACAGCTTTTGTACTTTGTATCTTCTTTGATATCTTTGCCAAATCCTCTTTTCTTTGACAGCTTGGGTAGCCTTTTGGCATTTTGACAGCAAGTTTGAATTTTTCAGTTTGGTTTGAACTTGGAGTTTTGAGATTTGAACCTATGCAGTTTGACACTTTTTGAATTGTGCAATTTGACTTTTGTGCATTCATATTTTAGCAAATAAACGTTCGTCCCTCTTTGTGAACCGGGAGAAATCCCGTGATTTGCAGAGAGGGTTAACTGATCCCAATCAGTGGCCCTTAATGATGAACTGTCTTTTATTTGTCTCTTTATTTATTTATCAGTCATTGACTTTTCTCCTTTTCTTTTGCAGATGAAAAATGGAGCACTGGAGCGAGGGATAGCAGATGAAGATTTGAAGAATAGAAAATATTTAGGATAGTTTCATTTTTTTATTTAAATTTAAATTAATGTAAAATCATTGTTTATAAATAAATTGTAAACAATAATTGTACAAATAATTTAAGAATAAATAAAAGTTTTCACTATCCAATTAATTCTATTTTATCCTTTATTGTTTATTTATTATTTAAAATTCTTTGAATTAAAATAATTGAAAAATAAATTCCAATCACTTAATCTTAGAATAATAAATAATTTAAATAAACAAAGCTTTAGCACATTGATCAGTTAAACCTGGTATCTCCAATATCCAAAGCAAAGCAACAGTTAATCAAAACACTGATCAGGCGCATTCCCTTTTCACTGATTTTTACCAACACTGTAAATCCAAACTGCATGGATCTTTTGACTAGTTCAATTAAACGAACGTGAATTCAAACCAAATGCCTTCTTTTACTGATTAAATTAAACAATGCAAATTCAACCCAAATCTCAGAATAACTCGCAAAGTGCTGTGGAATTTAAATCCTTCTGAGAATATGCCCACAAAAACCCTGATTCCTGATTAAATGCCAAAGAATGTTCGCCTGATCAAAATTGAGCCAAAATCAACCAAAACCCTAAGCCAATTGTGTGAAACAATCCAGAGCCCTGAAAAAATCAATAAAACCCTAATTGTGTCATGACTGACGAGAAAAGTCAGTTTGACCGATTCTTGAGCCAGTTTGAAAGATCAGGAAAAGCCTGAAGCTGTGATTTCTTGAGGAAAAATGCGAGGGCAAATTTTGGGGTACAACAGATGGTCTTGAGAATATATTAGGACAATGGTGAGAACTTGAGTCCTTTGTGGTTCACACATTTTGATGAAAATAGAAACCCTAATTTGAGGTAGACTTCCTTAGGAGAGAGTTTGTCTGGTCAACTCTTGAACTTCCTTGAGCAACTTGAGGACCTCTCTTGACATGTGTTGAGAAATATGGGAGGGAAAATTTTGGGGTACAACAATGTCCCTCGAAATGGGGACGCCTTAGCAAAGACCCGTAAAATAAAAAAGATCATAGTCCCTTGATAACCCTACAGTTGCCTCTCGGTAAATGATCTAGTCCCTAAAAAAATTGCTAAAGCGTCTCCACAAGTTACCTTCGTGACTGTAACGTCCCTTAGATTGTCCCTTATACATCCAACGATATGGCTACCTACTCACTAATAGTAGGATAGCATTGTCTAAAGGATAGGAGGGAAAAAAGTACCTTTTCGAGTACAACGTAGATAGTTGTTAGAATTTTGGTCAAAAACATTTTGCACTTCTACAAATACTACTTTTCAAAAACAATTTTCAAAAACATTTGCCTTGTCAAAACTCTTGAGGACCGATACAAGAGTTAACGCAAAGCAAATTGCCGCACTAAGGTATTTTCCAAACATTTTTCAAACACACATGTTGTACCCTTAAATTTGCCCTCTCACTTTTCAAGGCATTTCTCACAAGGATTCTCAAGGTTCAAGATTGCACAAGTATGTTGGGATTTTCAATACCAAGATTAAAAGGAAACTGTCAAAAGGGAAGAAAATAGATAAAAATAATATTTTGACAAATTTGGAGAAAAACAAGTGTTTTTCAATTCAGCTTCTTCGATTGGCCTTTTGGCCTCTTTTGATGCAAGCTTGGCTTGCATCCTTCGACTGGGCGTGGGACTCTCGCATGCTGGCTTGGATTCACAAGGCACAAATCCTCATGTAGCCTTCTTCGATTCCAAGGCAAAAGGCTCCCTTTTGGCATCCTTCGATTTGCACTTTTTGCCTCCTATATGCCTCTTTCAAATCTGGACATTTTGGCCTCCTGCATGCACCTTTCGTTTGGGCATGTAGTTCCTTTGTTGCAAGCTTCGTTTGGGCATTTGACTCCCTTCATGCTTCCTCCATTTGCACGTATGAATCCTTCAGTACAAGCTACTGGCCACACCTTTCATTTGCGATGTGGTTCCCTTCATGCAAGCTTCGTTTGAACATAGATATTTTGCACGATTGCATGAAATCACAAAGCAGGGACCCCCTACGTACACTCTTTCGTTTGGTCACATGGACCTTTGGGCAGGCAAGCCTTTAACTGGACAGAACCATATTCACAAGGTTTCATTTATAAATGTGTCCCCTTTGAATCAGCATCTTTCGAATCCAACTCTGGGAATCCCATTCGAAGGACATGCTTGATGGTCCCTTCTAAGGATTTACAAGCCCACTTTAAGGCATGTTTTGGTGACCCATCCAAGGGTCACGCTTTTGGCTCCTTCAAAGGATGCACAAAAGTGACTCATTCGAAAGGCACTTGTTGGAAGAAAATCAAATAGTATTGTTGAGAGAAGAGTCTGGTCGAAGTGGGTCAAAACAAAAGGGTGAAATATTCAAAGATGCTTGCTTCCAAGTTCAGGCCTGGTACACTGGTCAAAACTACTGCACAATAGTCCTGAAACACTGCCCCATTCTTGCACCAAAATAGAATACAAGGCACTGTCTCTCGAAAGCTACAAGGATCGGGTTACTCAATTTGTTCAAACCTTTTGTTTTCCCTCCAAAAGCTTCAGGCAGCCTTGCCTATAAATAAGAGGATCCAACACATTTTTGAAGAGGACCTTTTGGCCAGAGGAATGAATCTTCAAATTTCTCAAACACCATAAAGCTCTCAAACACTTAAACACTTGTGAAAACACAAACTCAAAATCCAAACACTTATCTCCTTTGAATCTGAAAGATCCTTATATCTTGTTATCCTTTGAATCCAGCAGGAAGAACCTCGCGCTTGTTCTCCTCTTTCGAATCCAGTATCCAAGGCCTAACCTCTAGTCCCTCCCTTAGAATCCAGAAGCGCTCAAGGAAACCACCTAAAGGCCCAGCACACGTCCCAGCCTCAAGCAAGGTAAGTCATCCTTAACCTTGGATCCTTCGTTTCCAGCATAACATGTAGATAAAATTCCTTTTCGTTTCAAATATATACATAGCATTTGTTCCCCTTTCGTTTACACCCTTTTAGTTTGTTTTTATTGCCTTTCCTTTTGGTTTTGTTCTATGGTTTCTTACAAATGTTTTAAGAACTAACCTGGCCCTAAGATAATGCTGGAATGGCCTTAGGCCATATTGCTATTAATATCTCAAACTAAAGAAACAGGAGACAGGAGTATGAAACGAAGCCTCAGGCTTTCTCACTGATTCCAAGCTCAGACGAAAGGCACAATATGCTTACTTGCAGGCCTAGACGAAAGGCACAACATACTGACTTCCAGGCCCAGATGAAAGGCAATCCCTTACTGCTTTCAACCCCCAGTCGAAGGAGGCAGAAAGGCAGATTACATCTTGCACTAGTTCCAGGCCCGGTTGAAAAGCACAACATGCTGGCCTCTAGGACCCAATCGAAAAGCACAACATGTTGGCCTCCAGACCCCAATCGTAAGGCACAACATGCTGACCCCCATGCCTCAGTCGAAAGTCACACCTTCACCCCCATTCAGGCCAATTCGAAGAGATCCAGAAAGTGAAGAATCAAAGGGTTTTCTTTCTCAATCGAAAGACCCTCATTTTTCTTGATTTGATTTATTTTTGCCTTTATATTTTTATGCAATTCAATATGGTTGTAATAGTGTAGGATTTTATATTTCTGCATTTTATTACTTTTGTATGATTGCTAGTAAAATAGGGTATATACGGAAAGATAAAAACAACAAGTAGACAACCCCTAATCAAAGACTAAATGCATGCAAATCAAACACATTATTCACACATGCACCCCTAGGGTAATTCCACTTGTTGCCTCAAAAAAATAGTCATGTCCCTCGAATATGGGCATTTTACCAAAGACCCTTGATAAAAGATCGTAGTCCCTCGATGACCCTCAATGTTGCCTTCGGTAAACGATCTAGTCCCTAAACGACATTGCTAAAACGACCCATGGGTTTCCTTCTATGACTATACAAACGTCCCACGCCCGTCCCTTCACATCCAATGACTGGGCTTCTTACCAAATCAATGGCAAGATAGAAACATCTAAAGGAGAAGGAAAAGAATACTAAAGACTTTTTGAGTAGGTAGAATACTCCTAGTTGCTCACTTGTTCACAACAAAAACATTTTATCCACCAACACTTTCATTTTGAAACATTTTCAAAAGACAAACACTTTGTGTGTGTTCTTATAGAAACGAGAACCATTACAAAGACACCTTTTCAAAAACACATTCCACAAACACCTCTTTGAACTATTTTCAAAACAACATTTTGTACGTGTTCTTATAGAAACTAGAGCCATTACAAAGAACACTTTTCAAAATACTTTCAAAACCTACACCACAAGCACATTTTCAAACAAAAGCAAGTGATCTAGCAAGCAACTAAGAGCCCGTAGATAACTACGGATGGAAAGGGTGCTAATACCTTCCCTTTTCATAACCTACCCCCTGAACTCAAGAAATAATCTCGAAAGGTATTTCCTGTTCTTTTCAACCTTTCCTTATTGGATAACAGAAAAGTTGGTGGTGACTCTTGCTATCCGCAACAATTGTGATCAAACACAAAACACCAAGTCAGTTCTCCTATCATGTTACAGAACTAGCGACTCTGCTGGAGAGATTTACTTAAAGTGGGGTTACCTTAGGGTTAGATCACATTTACTTGCTTTCCTTGTTTGACTTGATTTCTTTACATTTTTGGGTCCTTGTTTGGGTTACTATTAAAATATCCTACACCCGGATCCGGGGCACCTTTTTAGGTAAGTAGCAATAAATCATGGAGGCTATACGGGGTATACCAAGATGGACGAAGTGATAGTTATGTTAGCGTGATACTTTGGCTTGTACTAATGTTCCTTGAGTCAGTCAAGGATAACATTAGGCTTCCTTAAAGTCATTAAGCGCTATCTGACCTTTAGAACCTTTTAATTGACTTGTCCTTGGCCATTAGGAAGTAGTGAGATAGCCGGCTTTGATTTTGACAGAAAATTGGTTGATACTCGATACTACGCGCATTGAGATCATACTTTCAGGATATTTTGGTCGCCATTAAAGAGGCTTGCGCTGAAACAATGCCCGATGAAGAAAGATCAATGATATCGATATCCCCTAGAACCCAGTTACTATTTCTAGGACAGGTTAAGCCAACTAAACCTCAAGAGGGTACTTACCTACAAACTCCATGCAAGCCTAACCTAAGGACTTGTCTGCTTTATGTGTATATGGTTATTTGTACATAAATAACTTTCTTACTTTGCATACCTGTACATAACATCATGACATCACACCATAGCATTTTCAATAGTCATTTTAAGGATCTTAAGGGCCTATGATGCAGGTTCACGTTGAATCAGACGTCTATCAAGGGACAAGAGGATTTATTTTCCTCTAACCAAACACCGTCAAAGATCAAAGTACAACAACTTGAGTCAAGGGCTGTGACCCACTTGACATGGTGAGCTTAATTCTCGTGGTAGGACATCCACAGATACAAAGTTTTCCAATCAAAGTTGTAAGTAACTTCTAACATCTTCTTGTGTTTACCCTGTGATATCCTTGAAAACATGCATCCACATATCATGCATCATACCATGACAGGTTTCTCCCATACAAGTCTCATTATCTTCCTACTGTTTATTTCAGTAAGATCGATATGGAACAAACGGTGAAGGATCTCCAATCACAAAATGCTCAATTCCAACAAATCTCCAAGCTTCTCCACCTAAATTTCTCACTTCAGATGGTGTGCCTTTGAGGGATGACAGAAAAACTCAACTTGGCCATCTTGTGTGAGTTCTAACGCTTCTACGTTGATCAGGTCTTGAATCCTATTTTTCAAAGCTTAATAGTGGTTAGTGTTGTGTCCATGACTGTTGAAAGGTACGTGCACCTTTCATTATATTTGTAACGGGAAGAAGAAGTATTAGGCTTTCGAGGAGGGTCTTTTAATGTAACCAGCTTGGCCTCCAACATATGATGTAATGCTTGAGCCAAGGACATGTTGATCTCGATAAATTTTCTTTTGGGCGTATCTTGCTTTCGCTGACTACTCTGTCGTTGTTGGAGAGGTCGTTGCTGGGCTCACAATGTGGTAGCAATTTTGAAAGGTCTTCTCTCGACCAAACCAACTTCTTGCCTCATTGGGGGTTGATTAATGACTTGATCCCCAACTCTATTCGTTCGTTCCATACAGTTGTATTCATCTTGATGAAGCTTGTTGATAAGGATTCTCAACTCTTCTTGTCCCTGAGCTAAGTTTTGGATAAGAGCCATTTGGCCCACTATTTGGATTTTCATCGTTGTTATCTTAGTTTGTAATTGTTCCAATCGGTTGTCCTTGTTGTCATCGGGATTCTTCTTGGTCATGCTCTCAATGAGGAGTACTTTCACTTCTTCTTGCCCCTTGGATAGGTTTAGGTAAAAATCTTGAAGCTGATCATTTTGGGTCTGAAGATCTTGGACAGTCTATTTGGGAGCCATTTTTACTGAAATAAACAGTCAGCGGATGAGAAAACCTATATGGGGAAGAACCTGTTATGACATGATGCATGATATATGGATGCAATGTTTTCAAGGATCTCGCTGGTTAAATATGAGAAAATGTCAGAAGTTGAACTTTGATTACAGCTTTGATTGAAGAAATTTGTATTGTTGAATTTCCTTCTACAAGAATCAAGCTCACCATGTCAAGTGGGTCATAGCCCTTGACTCAAGTTATCACGCTTTCGTATTTGACAGCATTTGGCTAGAGGAAAATAAATACTCTTGCCCCTTAATAGACATTTGGCTCAATATAACCATGCATCACAGGCCCTTGAGACTCTTGAAATGGTTATTGAAAATGCTATGGTATGATGTCATGATGTTATGTACAAACAAACATATACAAGCAAAGCAAACAAATCCTTAGGTTTGGGCTTGCATGGGGTTTATAGGTAAGTACCCTCTTGAAGTTTAGTTGGTTAAACCTGTCCTAAAAAAGTAACCGGGTTCTAGGGAATCTCGATATTGTCGATCTTTCTTCATCGGGCATTGTTTCAGCGCAAGCCTCTGTTTTGGCAACCGAAATATCCCAAAAGTCTGATCTTAATAAGCATAGCATCGAGTATCAACCATTCTTCAGCTCTACACCAAAGTCGGCTATCTCACTACTTCCTAATGACCAAGTTGTTCAACTAAAGGTTCTATGGTCAGTTAGTGCTTCATGACACCGCACATCGACCCCATATTCTCCTTGATTTTCCAAAAGGGATACTGGTACTCATAAATGTCTCACACTAACGTAGCTATTTTTTCAACCATATCGGTCTACACCGTACAGTCTCCACAATCTATTGCTACTTACCTAATAATGTTCACAGATCCTGGTAGAAGATCTATACAAAACCCAAACATGGATCCAAAATGTAAAGAAAACAAATCAAACAAATGAAAGAATTTAAAGGTGATATAGTCTCTAAGGTAACCCCACTTTTAAGTTACTCCCCAGCAGAGTCGTCAGTTCTGTAATACGGTGGGAGAACTTACTTGGGTATTTTGAATTTTATTTCAATTTTTGCAGATAGCAAGAGTCGCCACCGACTTTTCTTTTATGTAATAAAGGAAAGGGTGAAAAAAACGGGAAAGATCTTTTGAGAATTTTCTTGAGTTCGGGGGGTAGGTTATGAAAAGGGAAGGTGTTAGCACCCTTTTCATCCGTAGCTATCTACTGGCTCTTAGTTGCTAGCTCATTTTTAAATGCTTTGTAAATGAGTTTGTGTTTGTTTGAAAGTATTTTTGAAAAGTGCCTTCGTTTAGGCGAACTTTGTAATGATTCTCGTCTCTATAAGAATGTATACAGAGTGTTGAATTTTGAAAATATTTCATGAAAGTGTTAGTGTGTTTGACAGATATTTTGTTTTGAAATGTTTATGAGCAAGCAACTACGAAAGTTCTACCTACTCAAAAAGTATTTATTCTTTTCCTCCTCCGTTAGATAGTGTTATCTTACCATTGGTTAGTAAGAAGCCCTATTATTGGATGTGAAAGGACTGACGTGGGTCATCGTAAAATCATAGAAGGAAACGTTGTAGGTTACCTTAGAAATTTGTCTTAAGGGTCTAATATCATTTACCGAAGGCAACATCAAAGGGTCATCGAGGGACTACGATCTTGTAATCGATGGTATTTGCTAAAATATCCCACGTTCGAGGGCCATGACTGTTTTATTCTAAGGCAACAAGTGTGGGTTAACTCTAGAGGTGCAAGTGTGCAAAGTTTATTGTTTTCATGCATTTGTCTTGAGTTTAGGATTGTCTACTTGTTTGATTTTAAGTCTTGCCATACAAACCCTGATTACTAGCAATAATATTGAAAGCGATAAATTGCGGGAATTAAAAGTTCTACGTTATTACATCATTTTAGGGGATGAGGATACAAATTACAAATGGGAGATGAGAGTAATTAAAACCTAATTACTATTACAATCATATTGAATAATGCCAAATAGAATGTACAAAAATATAAATATGATGCAAAAGAAAAATGTTTTTATGAGTTTTGGTAGAAAAAGGGTTTGAACCTAATTAGTTAAATTAAAAAGAAAGAAACTAATTAATTAAGTTCCTAAATTCTAAGTTAATTTAATCAA
Organism: Vicia faba; assembly: GCA_948472305.1. NCBI lineage: Eukaryota > Viridiplantae > Streptophyta > Magnoliopsida > Fabales > Fabaceae > Vicia > Vicia faba. Next base: position 1,094,835,412 of record OX451740.1, on the reverse strand, counting down.
GAGAGAAGATAAAAATAAAAACGTAAGTCTAGATTAATTTTAATTAAGAAAAGAAGTTAGTTTGTTTATGAAAGTATTTTCAATCTTTTGTTTAAAGGAAATTAATTAAGGTAAAAATAATAACAATTTTAGTCTAAGTATTTAGTAATAATAAAATATATATTTTTTTATTTTTTTAATTATAAATATGATAACACGAAAATGTATAGTATATTTGACTTGATTTACATAAATTATGTCTCTATTTTATTTTAATTATGTTGCTTTATGTTGATATTATGCTAGTATTTTAATGTGTTTCAGGAATGTAATGTTTACAAAGATTGCTTGAGAAAATGAGTAAAAATGAGAAAAAAATGAAGTAAAAATGCATATAATATAAAATAAAATAAAAAATCCCACGAAGAACCCAAGACCCGCAAAGAAAGAAGCGTGTGGCCCACGTGTGCAAGGTGTGACGCTCGTCACACCCACCGTGACGATCGACAAAAGAAAAAAAGGAAAGGGTGATGGTCGTCACCTACCCTTGACGGTCGGCATGCTTAATGCATGTGTGCCCCACGTCACATGCCTTGCCCCTCGTCACAAGACTTTTTCAACCACGTAACTTCATTTGCAACAATTAAACCACTTCTTCCTAGTTTTTCTCCACACACTAAGTCCTCTAAGACTGAAACCAACTAACCACTTCATCCTATTTTTTCTCCAACCAAGTATTCCTTAATACTCTCTCCATGATGCCACTACCCCTATTTTCTCTCACCAAAACAAGTTATCAGAGGAGTATATATTGGAAAGCAATTACCGCAACAAAGTTGTCTCTCTCTCTCTTCAATTATTTCCAATTTCTATTGTTTTAGTTTTTAGGCAGAAATATTCACAATGTAAAAGTGGTAGTTTCTCACATCGAGGAACTACCACACCATTAGTTTTAGGTGTTTCCTTTCTTTTATTTCCATTTTGTATCTGATTGTCAAGCCTGCCGGCATTTTCTGAATTTCAATGTTAGCATTAATTTCAGTTTCCAGTATATTTACAGGTTTCATTCTATTGCTTTATTATTATTATCATTATCATTATCATTATCATTATTATTATTACTATCATTATCATTATTATTATTACTATTATTATTATTATTATTACTTGTTTGTTTAGATCAATCACGATGTCATTTCTTTTTGCAATAAGCATGTTTAATTCATTTTCACTTAAAAGCATGTCCGACTAAATATTCTTGAGTCCAGTGTATGAGGACCGTTGTTGCCAACGGACTCAGTAGAAAATAATAGGTGCAAAATTATGATTAGAATTCTGTTTTGGTTTTAATTTCCAAGTCTAATTTAAATAGCCTTGTCACGAGAGTGAAAGATTATTTAACGCGGTTTTATTACGTGAGTTAGAAATCAATTAAGGTTAGATCCGGCACTGCGAGAGTGTGGGTATTGAAGCAGATAGTAGAAATTAGGCTACAAATATAAATACAGCGAGAGAACTTTAGATGCGTTTAGGATATTATTGGCTTTCAAAATATATTTCTTAGTTACCGGGTGAGCGAGAGCAAAATCTTGGGATTAAGAAGTATGGCTTTAGTTAATACCACGAGAGCGTGAGACGGAGTCCTTAAGTCAGTATACTCTAAGGAACTAAGTTATAGTTGTAATTAGTACCCATTTTCTATAAGTCCTTCAGGAACACGGAAACCATATTCCGGTCTCTATTATTATATTGTCTAAAGTCATTTTTAGTTTTAGTTCTTAATTTCCCCCAAAAATCCAATTATTTATTAGCCTTAGCTTTACAAAGTAGCGATAGATTGTAGTAGGTTGATATTGGTCTCTGTGGTTTGACAATCTTTTATATTACTTCGATATTTTCGTGCACTTGTGGAATTTACCGTTCAAGTTTTTGGCGTTGTTGCCAGGGACCAATAGTCAATATTGTTATTTCCTTGTTGCACTGTATAGACTAACGCGTTCTTGTCCCAATTACTATGTATCACCCAAATTTTTTCTACAACTCGCACTCTGAGTATTTTGAGGAATCACAAGAATCCCATAAATCCGACCTCGAAATACTATTGGAGAATTTCAATGCGTCACTAGCTCACTCTCACCCAAATTACCAATCCCAACATTTTGTGGAATCGCAAGAACCCCATAATTCAAACCTCAAAACATTTATTGAGGATTTCAGTGCCATACTAACTTATCCTCAACCAAATTTCCTCTATGATCACCACACTCAATATCTTGAGGAGTCGCAAGAATCCTATAAATCCGACCTCGAAATATTAATGGAAAATTTTAATGAAATATCTATGATGACAGAGTGCTTTGTGGAAACACAAAATGTGACTCTAACTCACTTTGAAGAATCAGAAGAATCGCATGATTTCAACTTCAAAACATCAATGGAGGATTCCAATGTGACGCTAATTCACTCTAGGTTAGAATCTATGATGGAGCACTTCGTAGAGACACAAACTGTCTAGAATGAAGAGTTTAGAAAACAAAGTCTTCAAAACAATGAAACCCTTAGGCAACTGACCACTGTGGTTGAGTCGCTCATGAATCACAACATAGCCTTAGAGACTCAAATCTCCCAGCTTGAACAAAACCCTCTAGGACCCTTCCCTGAGGAGAAAGTGGATGTTGTAACAACCAGTAGCGAAAAATAAATTGAAAATCCTAAGGAGAGTGATAATGAGGTTGAGGAGAGTGATGATGTGGTTGAGGAGAGTTTTGACAAGAAAAGAGTAAAGATTGAGAAAAATCCTCCAACACCATCTGAAAGGGAGGTTGTAAAAGAGGTAGAGAAGGAAGCACTAATTATTGTTCCTCATCCCTATACCCCGCCATTTCCTTTCTCGAAAATTTTCATGGGACCTCAAGTAGACTCCCAATCTAAAACATATGTGGAGGTATTGGAAAATATCCACACCAATGCACCTTGTTTGAAGTCTTGCATAAAAAGAGAAAATTAGAGGACCATGAAACTAGGGATATAATTACTGTTAAGAAGGTAAGATTAACCTTTGAGGTGGTGGGTAAAATCACTAAGCCCAAACTAGAAAATATAATACTTAGGATAGATCCAGAACCACCACCATAAGTTCAAAAGAATGAACCACCCCACAGAAGAAAGAAAAGAAAAGGTGAGGGATATGTGAGATGGCTTGATAAGTGGCCATGGAAAACGACAACTACTAAAAGTTCAACCGAGGAGTCATTATCGAGAGAACCACCATGATTCCTTGCACTCCTGAGCTGTCGAGCTATCGACGTTAAACAAAGTGTTGTGTGGGAGGCAACCCACGAGTTTCAATTTAATGTTTTTTTCTTCTTTTGTTTGAGTTTGCAGAAAATAAAGATATTGGTCACTTGGCACCTATCAGTTGCATGTAGGCAATTATCGAGGCGAGCATTGATCAGGTTCTTATTCCTTTTTCCATTTTTTACTGAAACATTGAGGACAATGTTTGGTTTAAGTGTGGGGGAGGAACTTTACCGCTTTCCATTTATCGCTTCTTATTTTGATTTATCGTTTTCTAAGTTTATTTCATGTTTTTAAAATTTTAGTTGTTTTCGGTATTTGGTCGAGTTATAGCATGTGTTGTCAAGTCTGTATGCCTATTCAGTTGTTATATCGAGTTTGTATGCCTGTTTTCAGTTGTTATCGAATTTCCCCGTATTTTTAAAATTTTAGCCTCCAACAAAAATTTTCTTTTTTATTCATGGAACCACACTCTGAAAGTTTATAGGTTGTCTAGGCTTTGTTAGAGAGACTTGGGAAAGTTTCGATAAAATCGATACCGTTATGACACCCTAAACCCCTCATTATGTGATATCAATCTGGGTACCCATTATGTCAAGACCTTAGGCTCAAGTTTTCAAAGCAGCTCTTAAGTAGTTTATATTAGCAGTCAACACCATCTTAAACACAAACTACGTAGGGAGTCGATGAATATAAGTGAATGATCCTGTTTTTAATAAATAAATAAATGATTTAATTGAAAAATAACCTTCTAAGTTAGATGACCCTCACTCGGTCATTTAGCCCAACGATTTTTAAGCCTGTAAGGATTTAATAATAAGCACCCATTATTGGTTGGTCCAGAGGTCACTGGTACTGGACTTGGTAGGGAGAGCTACGATCTGATCCCCTGCAACCGCATTTGGTAAAAATGGGTTGCACCGCTTAAATACCAGAACCCCCTGCTAAAGAAAAGAAAAGGATCATAGTTGTTAATCGATTTCTCCTATTATGTGCGTGTATAGATAACGGGCTTAATGTAATTGCACTTGAATGAATAGTGAAATAAAAATGAGAGATATAGGTTGAGTTATAATGGCATGATTCTAATTGGTTTGCATAAAGTGGGAGTCTTTGAACATTGTGTCATTACGGTATCCTTGGTATTGAATACTTAGTACCTATCAAACAAGCATTAGCCTAGCAGCCACGTATGATTAGAAGTCGTGTTGTGCCCTTGTTTCAAAGCTCTCTTATCATTTCTTTTACCGTGTTGGTCGATTGCTTGAGGGAAAATAATGGTTTAAGTGTGGGGGTATTTGATAACACAAAAATATATAGTATATTTGGCTTGATTAACATAAATTATGTCTCTATTTTATTTTATTTATGTTGCTTTATGTTGGTATTATGCTAGTATTTTAATGTGTTTCAGGAATTTAATATTTACAAAGCTTTCTTGAGAAAAGGAGTAAAAATGAGAAGAAATGGAGTAAAAATTCATATAATATAAAAGAAAAGAAAAAAGTCCATGAAGAACCCAAGACCCACAAAGAAAGAAGCGTGTGGCCCACGTGTGCAAGGTGTGACGCTCGTCACGCCCACCGTGACGATCGGCAGGAGAAAAAAAGGAAAGGGTGACGGTCGTCACCTACCCCTGACGGTCGGCATGCTTAATGCATGTGTGCCCCACGTCACATGCCTTGCCCCTCGTCACAAGACTTTTTCAACCATGTAACTTCATTTGCAACAATTAAATCATTTCCTCCTGCTTTTTCTCCATACACTAAGTCATCTAAGACTGAAACCAACTAACCACTTCATCCTATTTTTTTCTCCAAACAAGTCTTCCTTAATAATATCTCCATGATGCCACTACCCCTATTTTCTCTCACCAAAAAAAGTTATCAGAGGAGTATATATTAGAAAGCAATTACCGCAACAAAGTTCTCTCTCTCTCTCTCTCTCTCTCTCTCTCTCTCTCTCTCTCTCTCTCTCTCTCTCTCTCTCTCTCTCTCTCTCTCTCTCTCTCTCTCTCTCTCTCTCTCTCTCTCTCTCTCTCTCTCTCTCTCTCTCTCTCTCTCTCTCTCTCTAATTATTTCCAATTTCTATTGTTTTAGTTTTTAGGCAGAAATATTCACAATGTAAAAGTGGTAGTTTCTAACATCGAGGAACTACCACACCATTAGTTTTAGGTGTTTCTTTTCTTTTATTTCCATTTTGTATCTGATTGTCAAGCCTGCCGGCATTTTCTGAATTCCAGTGTTAACATTAATTTCAGTTTCCAGTATATTTACAGGTTTCATTCTATTGCTTTATTATTATTATCATTATCATTATCATTATTATTACTATAATTATCATTATTATTATTACTATTATTATTATTATTATTATTATTATTTTTCTTAGATCAATCACCATGTTATTTCTTTTTGCAATAAGCATGTTTAATTCATTTTCACTTAAAAGCATGTCCGACTAAATATTCTTGAGTCCGGTGTATGAGGACCGTTGTTGCCAACAGACTCGGTAGAAAATAATAGGTGCAAATTTATGATTAGAATTCTATTTTGGTTTTAATTTCCAAGTCTAATTTAAATAGCCTTGTCACAAGAGTGAAAGATTATTTAACGCAATTTTGTCACGAGAGTGAGAAATCAATTAAGGTTAGAGTTGGCACTGCGAGAGCGTGGGAATCGAACCAGATAGTGGAAATTAGGTAACAAATCTAAATACAGCGAGAGCGCTTTAGATGCGTTTAGGATATTATTGGCTTTCAAAATATATTTCTTAGTTACCGGGTGAGCGAGAGCAAAATCTTGGGATTAGGAAGTATGACTTTAGTTAATACCGCGAGAGCGTGAGACGGAGTCCTTAAGTCAGTATAGTCTACGGAACTAAGTTATAGTTGTAATTAGTACCCATTTTCTATAAGTCCTTCAGGAACACGGAAACCATATTCCGGTCTCTCTTTATTATTATATTTTCTAAAGTCATTTTTAGTTTTAGTTCTTAATTTCCCCCAAAAATCCAATTATTCATTAGCCTTAACTTTACAAAGTAGCGATAGATTGCAGTAGGTTGACATTGGTCTCTGTGGTTCGACAATCTTTTATATTACTTCGATATTTCCGTGCACTTGTGGAATTTACTGTTCAAAATAATAATAACAAAATAAAATAAAAGAAAGAAAAAAATAAAAATAAAAAATCAAATTAGAAGTCAGGGGGTTAGAAAGTAAAATAGGGTGTGAGGAAGTATTTTAGACTTAGGTCCAAGTCTGTTTTGTATAAGTCAACAAAAAAAGATAAAGTTGGGCCTACGTGGTATGAGTAAATAGGCGGGATGTTGAGGAGTTTAGAATGGACTAAGGGGAAAGGCCCAACCATGTTGTTGTTCAGCAAACAAAAAAATGGTGGTGTAGATCCTGAATTTCGTTTGGGCTTGGGGAATTGATGAACCCATAGTTTTTACTGAAAACGACATAATCAAAAGGGGGTGCGTGAGTAGAACAGAGTTGGTCTTGGGGAATGGAAATTTGGTTGAGGCCCAGAAGAGTAATTGTTTCGTAGCATTGGTAAAATGGGGGGGAGGGGGGTGAATGGAATTTGAAATGGGCCCAGAGATGGGCTTAGAGAAAGGCGTGGTCAAATTAAACAAAATAAAACAATAAAAAATAATTTGTTGATTCATTTATAAAACACACTCTCTCTCTAACCCTAACTTTCTCTCACGTTCTCTCTGTGAGTCTCCACTGGAGACGAAAGAGTGGTCGGGCTGGAAATCTCCTTCACGGCAGCGATGGCGGGCGCGCAGCTCTGATCGTGAATTTTCTTACATCTTTAGCTTCGTCTCTCTCCCCTCTTTGCTAATCTATGACTCGTTTTTGTAGGAAATCAACGATTTGGCCTCAACCTGAAAGGGGCAAAACAAAACCCTAAATGTTAGATGTTACAAAAATCCGTAATTCATAACATGCATGAACGAAAATGGAAGCAAAAGAGAGGGAAAGGAATCATGATGTTCGTATCTGAGCGGTCTCTATTCCTCTTGATGCTTCCCCAGTACTATCTTTCTTTTCGTTCTTTCTTCTTTGTAATTTCTGAAGGGTTTTCGTTGGAAAACGATGGATAAAAGTTAGGGTATTTGGGGCAACGGCTCTGTTTTTGTATGTTTCTCTTTTTTATCTGTGACAAGTTTTTGAAAGGGTTAGTGTTGTTGTTGTCTGTGAGCTATTTTGAAAAGATTTTAAAACTAGAGTTTTTGTGGTTTCGTGGCCCTGCTTCTGTATATTTCATATGAACCGTGAGCCTTGTTTGTTGAGACAAGTTTCAAGGGTTTGTGTACTGATATGGCTCTGTTTCTGTTACAAAATGAATGGATGTAATTTTTGTGTTGTTGGTCCCCCCCCCCCCCCCGGTCCCCTCTTGTTGTATGAACTGTCTTCCTTTTATATTGTGAACTCTCTTTGCTTTCTTCATGAATCATTTTTTATGGTTTGACTTTGATGGGAGAGAACATTCTTGAGCCACTCGTATGGGACTTGTCACTTCTGATATCTTATTTTTTTCTAAAATTTTTTATATGTCAACTCTGCAATTTTACTAAGCTATGCTGGTTTTAGACTCTCTGTGATGCTTGTTGGACTTATCATCTTTTCTGATATCAATTCTGTGGTACTTTGTGACTTTTGCTATGCTGCCTTCGTGCTTGCTTTTGACTTTTTGTACTGCTTGTTGGATTTTGTACTTTGTTGTTTGTTGGCCTTGATGAATTGCCTGGTTTTCTGTTTTACTTTTGCTATGAACCAAACAAACTTCATTTGTTTTGAGATTTGTATCAAAGGACTAGGACTATGACTTTACATTACAGTTCAGATTTTTTCATTGAAGCAACAAGTATGAGGCCTTTTTAATTGTTGCGTGAAAGCATGATGTTGAGTTTGAGGTTATGATTTGATTCTTTTGATTTTTCTTTTCTTATTGTGAACCAAACTTTGCTTTGTGATTTTCAATAGATATGCTCGTAGCCAATGATAAAATCTGAAACAAAATTGTATGAGGTTTGTATGCTTGAACATGATACTGAGTTTTGAAATTCTGTTTTGGATTCTTTGATTCGACTTTTGTCTTTTTGTGAACCAATCTTAGATTGTGATTTGTAATAGGAAAAGCTAAGCCCTAAAAATCTGATTCCATAAGACAAACCCTAATGATGAACTAAAGCATTCTACATATTTTCTTGTTCACCTTCGATTGCTTGCTAATTAATTCTTTTTCTCTTTTTTGTTTCATGTATTTGGATGAGTTTGCAAGATCAAAAAGGAATATTTAAAGATAGTGGGAACAAGACACTTGAAGATGGATCAAGAACAATGAAGAAATCTTTTTTCTTTGTATAGAACAAAAATAGGGAAATTGTAATTTTGGTTTTAATTGTAATTGAACTTTGTATGACTTGTAAACCATGTTGGATTTTGTACCATAATGTATTCAAACATAATTTGTAGATTTCAATCAAATGTTTCACATGAATCTTGAATGCAACATAGAACTTTGTGAAACTTGAAAGAATTGCAAATAAGTTTAGAATAACTTGGAAATTGTGTATTTCGGAATTATAACATGAAATCATACTTGGTAAATGAAGCATGAAAAAGACCTTAGAATTGTAGGAGTTAAACCAATCTTGTCCAGAATGCAAAATAAATCTTTGCTTCCACAACAAAAAGTCTGAAACCTCTTTTCACTTCAAAATAATTGGCCAACAAGCAAATTTTCCTCTTAATTAGTGAAAGCATACAAAAATACTTTCTTTCTAATGAAATTTCTCTTGAATGAACACCTCAATTATATCAACACAAACGCTTTGAATGATCTTTAAAGATGTGTGAGATTCGACATAAAGCTCCAGTAAGTCTTCCATTGAAAATTATGAACAAACCCAAATCAAAAGATGAGCAAACCCCAATCTCAAATTCAACTTTGGTTAAATTTTTTTCACAAGTAAATAATGTATCATAAAAAGAGTCCTCAAACTCAACAACTTTTATCATGAGCCAAAATCTAACTCAAGATAAACTCAAATGTAAACCCTAATATTGCGCAACCATTGAACCATGAACTTTGGTGTCAGAAGTGAGATTAAAAGCCTTATGAGTATGGAGGGATATTTTTTGAATTGAAAGAGAGGGCAAATTTTGGGGTGCAACAACATTCCATCATATGGAAGATTCTCTCAATCTCTTTCAACCAATCCAATGCTTTGTCCGGATCATACTTACCCTTGAAGGTAGGAAGATTCTCCCTCTGGAAGGTTGCCAAGCTTCAAGATCCAACATTCCCGTCAATGTTCGGCCGATTCTCCATAGCATGCGCCATAGCTTCCAAAGCAGCAGCAAGTGCAACGTCATTCCTTCCAGCCATCTCAACTTATCACTTCAATATAAACAACAATTAGAACTCAAGTTAACAATACTCGATTGTTAGACAAAACTACGACTCGACAACTTGGTCGGACAGACCGAAAATATTATAAACAGAGGAGAGTTATAATACCCATTAATTTAATTAATTATTTAATTAAATTATCTTCGAATTTTTTGTTGTACTGTGTGAGATGTTTTGAATTGTCGGTATAAGTTGCTAGCTTATTACTAGTTAATTAATTAGTTGATTAATAATAGTAATAATTTTAGAATTACTAGAATAATAGAATAATTATGTTGAGCCTATTTTTAATGGTTGGAAGTAGAAATATAGGGGGTGTATTGTTAAGTCCATTAAGAATAATGATATTGTGAGGTTCTATTTAAATAAAAAATAGGGTTAATTGAGGAGTTGTTGGAAAAATTGGTCGTGAGAAGTGCAGAGAAAAGGAATAAGGAGAAGAGCAAAGCAAGGTTTCAGTCGGAGAATTGTCGAGAGACCTTCAATCCAAGGTAGGGGTGGGGTTCTGACCTTATAATGGGGCTTACGATGAATATTGTGTAGGGGTTTGGTCGTGGGTATAATTGTTGTGCGTTGATTTTCTGGGTATGTTCTTGAAAGTTGCCTGTTTTCATGTTGTGGTCGTCTTGGAATTTCCTGCATGATTGTCTTGTACAATTAATGAATCTGTTAATAGGAGATGTAGTTTCCCTGTTGTTATGTTATTATGTGCGGTTGGTCGGAAATTAATGATCGAAGAGAATGATGTAAGGTTGGGTTAACGTTCATCACAGACTAGATGAAGTATGTGCAAGAATGTGAAGACGCGCCTTGTCGAGGAGCACAAGTATTTGCATCGAGGGGCATAAAGCTGCAAGGTGTGCCAAAGAGCACATGTGCTAGGTTTCGGGAGGCACAAGACTGCAAGGTGCGCCGAGGAGAACAACTATATGTGTCGAGTGGCACAAGGGTGCGTAATGTGCCGAAAGTGTAAGGTGTGTGTCAGTACATAGGTATGAGGGGAAGGTGTCGAGCAGCATGACCATTGTGTTGAGGGGCACACGTCGTTATTAACTCGCTTTTGTGCAGGACAATTAATTAATTAATTTAGTTTAATAATCTCAGCATAATAATTAGGAATCTTAAGGTATTTTGTCCCCGTATGATTAATGAATTCTAGTAAAAATAAGTTATTAGTCGGAGAGATAATAAAACTAATAAGTAACTAGCAATATATAGTCAAATTACCTGAATAATTACGCAGGACGTCATACTATTTTTGGTTAATATGATGTATTATATACTTTGTTATAATTTGAGAATTTGGCAGGTGATGATGAATTTTGTTGAGATGCCTCTAATTATTGGCAAATATTAAGTTGTAGGCTTATGGCAAATGTTGAATTGTGTTGAGTTGTTGTTGAATTATTGTTGTTGTTGTTACTACATTCATATCGTTGTCGCATACATAGCATATCAAGTTGGAAGTTCGTGCTCGATAAATTGGTCTGGATTGGAAAATATAAAGTTGAAGGCTTATGTCTTGTTGATGTCTCTATTAATTGACAGATTATTAAGTTGGGAGTTTTGTTCAGTTGGTACCACATGCATGTGCATAAAAACAAGTTGCATTTCATGTTGCATCCTGAGTTGTTGTGTGGATGAATTGATTATGTTACATATTGTTAAAGAGTTGTGAAATGGTGATTTTGTATGACCTGATTCTAATATATTATTTATCATGTTTCCTATTATATTGTCCAATATCTCTCCTCTTTTGTTTGAATGTTACCACATGTTGGTAACGTGCAAGCAATCCAGAGTGAAGGTTGTTTACCTTCAGTGGTTCGAGTCGGTGTCGTCGCTCTGATACGTAACACTCGGGGGGATGAACGCTTATTGTTTTATTATTGATTTTACTTCTGTTGCTGAATTTTAAGTTGTTTTCGTTAAGTACTTGTTGATTTGAAGTTGTTTTCAGTTGGACAAACATGTTATGTCATTTGAGTTGAAAATGGTAATTCCGCTGCTTAATTATAAAAATTGTTTTATTTTTAAAGATTAAACAGGTTGTTATTGGTTCATCCAAATTTTATGTGTTATGTATCTGAACTATAGGTGATTGAATATCATTGTTTCTAAGTTGAAAGTGTAGCATTCCATTTGTTTGTCGAAATTTTGTAACTCTGATTTTATATAAATCGTTGAGTAGAAATGGGGTGTTACATCTTCCACCCACGCAGGAGAAAAAGACAACACCCTTTACTTATTTTAACAAATCTAAATAAGTTAGTTTATAAACGGCAGAGACAATAGCTCGCCTTATTCAATGATAGACATAATTGACTAAAACATAAACATGTGTTTTGTTCAGCTGGAATTTTGATGCTCCTTGAGTAGTTTGGCACCACTCGACTTTTCATTGACGACTAATTATCTTTCGATCGTTTGCTTAATAGCTCGACCTCTATCGTTCACCAAATCTTTGTGGTAAATGTGCCGAATGATCGACCTTATGCGCCTGATTAGCGCAACGATTCCATTTATGAATATTCTCGTATAGTCATAACAAACAAAAAATACTTTATTACACTAGTATATTTTCATCTAAAAATTACATTTGGCCATATGCATGCATCCCTGATATAAAGCACTGGTTGACAAATTGTTTAAGCAACCTTTAACAATGTGACGTTCATGATAAGCCAGTATCATTATTATATATCATCCTATTTGATTTCATACTCATACGTTCCGAAACTACCAATTTGTAAGTAAAATGTGAGATTAGCTTCTCCTACACACAAGGCCAGTATGGTTCTTGGGTTGCGATAATGGATTTAGATAATTAAAAGCAAAAGTGGACTTAATGTATCACATACATAAGCCAATATTATATTACAGCTTGGAGTTTACAACCGTAAGTAAGTAAAAGCACATATATAGAATAGAACGCTATAAAAATGAGGAGGTGTGACCGCTACACACACAGGAGGATGGTGTGATCCCGATAACTATTCTCTCCAGAGAATAATATAAACAAACATGGGCGCTTCATGTCGCTTATTAACGTAATTGTCCTATTATTACCGGTATGTTACTTATCGCACCAACACCAAGAAAAATATGACACACTAAGACAACAATATAGTAATCGCATATTGATGTGCATTACCGGACTATGTTCTTAGTTATTTCTATCTATAAATCCTTAAACACAAAGTGGCTTGTTTATAATTTGATCGGAACAGTAGTACTTTTTCATGTCTTATGGAACAAGATGTGCTCAGTTTTGACGGAAGCTTAACCAAACATTTAATTAGTATAAGACTTAAATAAGTCTTTGATCTTTCTAAATATTTTAAACTTTGTTTATAGTCTCTCAAATATTTTCCTTTAAGAATTGGTCCTTTCAAAATTTTCCGTATGAATAATTGGTCCCCAACATCAAATTCCACTAACGGCTTCCTATGTGGCAAGACAGGTGGACTACATAATTTGTTTTATATATTTTCATGAAATACAGCGTATACACTGGCCTCTTATTAAAGATGAGTCACATGCTATTTGACCTAATTCATTTCCTTTCCTCTTCGTTCACATTCTTCTTCGTGAAAATCCATAACACCAGAGTTGGTTTAGTGGTTCATCTTCTTTCTTCTCTCATCTTCGTCCTCCTTCAGCTCCATAACATAATGTCTTCTGCTTCAGTGAAATTGCGAGTTGCGAAGTTAAGTGGATGTCAGGTTCGGATGATATCGTATTATTGCAAGAATGAACCAAATAAGGGTAGTTTGTTTTGGAGATGTCCTTATTGGCAGAGTTCTGATACGTGTAATCTATTTATATGGGATGAAGATCTTGGCGTAAAATCTGGAAATGAAGATGTTACCATTAGGAATTCAGAGTTGGAAGCAATAGCATCTGTGGGATATATGAAGTCCTTGTATGAAGATTCAAGGAAGAAGAACAAGAACTTGAAGACCAAATTGAAAACTGAAAAATTTCATGAAAGATTGAAGATGTTGTGTCTTATTGTGTCATTTATGATAAATGTGTATTTTGTTATCAATTGTAGTTGCTGAATTGTTTAATGTAATGAAAATGTACTGTGATTGTAGGTCTTGCTTCAATGTACTTGATTGTAGTTGCTGATTTGTTATCAATATTGTTTGTTATGATTAAGTTGACATGATTTGTAATATTTGGTATAAAAAGCTTGTAATTTGACTATTAAGTGTATAACAAAGCACATACTGAGACATGAGTACAAAATACATACTGAAACATAAGTGCATAACAAAACACATTACGAAGCACATACTGAGACATAAGTATAAAATACATAAAAGGTTCAAAGTACATAACAAAGCACATTACAAAGTGAATATCAAAACACTTGGTTCATAATACAGCATACATTTGTTTCATAGTACATAACAAAACACTAGGTTCATAAGACATAAGGTTCAACCAAAACACATTTGTGTCACTCTTGAGTTTTCACTAAGTCATGCTCTTATGGATGTCATCCCATTTCTTCTTTCTCCTAGCACTACCAATAGTTGATTCTTCTCAAGTATTACAAATGAATCATTTGGATCACTTTCAGGTTCCTCTATATTCTTTGTCTTCAAAGTCCTAAGTCTGTCACTCTTTCTACTTAGAGATGCAACAATCTTTGACTTTTTCCTTGGTGATATCATTATTTTCACCTGTTATGACAACTAGAGTTATTAAGGCAAAAAAACATAACATGCCAAATAAGTCTATTAGAACAAGTTACAAACTTACAGGATCACTCATAGTTGGGTTGACAGCAGGTTTAGCAGATTTTGATACCTTAGGACATTTACCAATAAAGGTTTTCAGACTAGGCATATTATTCTTTGTAGGACTAGTAATTCTTAATGGTGCAATATCTAGTATGTTATCATCATTACACAATTCCTCTAATTCATCAGGATTTATACCATAATACATTTTCATTGCCTTAGATGAGGTAACATAATTTTGTAAAAGGTGTACCCTAGGTTGAGTAGGTGTCACATCAGTTGGTGCAGGGTTTTCTTCAGGTTAAGTAGTCTGACTCATATTTCTTATAGTTGGTGCTTGAGCCTCATTTCATGCCTCATTTCCTGCAGATACTTAACTCCCATTTCCTGCAATAGCCTTTGATTTCTTAGATGTGCCTCCTTTTTTGGTTGTATCTTTTGGCCCACCCTGCAACCAACATAATTTTAACAAGTCATTGAAAATTATATATGAATTTCTAATGTAAAGTTTTTGTTCAGTTTGAGTTACTAACCCTTTTTTTTTTGATTTTATAGTAGCCATATTTTGTGTTTGGCTTCCTTGGGTGGGTGTAATATCTCTTGGTAGATACTGGTCATTGGCATCCTTACTGACAGATATCAACAAGATTCCACCATTTTTTTTTAGGTGACATCCATCTAACTCTATGAATGGTCTACATCCAACCTTCAATGCTTTCTTTGTACCATCAAAGCACATGTAGCACCTTTCAAACCTAGGTGGAAGCATTTTTGCCAAACCTAACCTCTCTACCATTCAACACATTGTGTTCTAGTACAACCTTTTTAAATTGCTTCAGAGAAAAAAATTTCATTCCCACCTTGAATTTAAATTCTTTTCTAAGGTTTTTATGTTCAATAAACCTTATCATTATCATCATCTTCCCCAACTATCAAGCTCATATGTGATGTAATCATCCTCAATTACATATTCTCTTTCCATCTCAGCTGTAGTCAAGCCTTTATGTATCCCTTGACCATTATCCGTTTGACCTGCACCATCACCATTATCCACTCCACCTGTACCAACACCTTCACCTATGTCTTCATTAAAATCGTGCATCCTCTCCTCTTCATTATCTTCAAATAGTATATCATTCAAAGAGTCTTCAGATTATTCACTGTCCTCACCATCTTCATTTTCCTCAACATTAACATGGCTTATTTCTTTCTCTTTTAACCTCTCCATATAAGTCTTCTCACCACTAGATAATATTGCATTTATATATATCTCAACATCACACTTATCCTCCTTAGTACACATAGCTAACATTGTTGCATCCTCATCATTAACAAGGGGTTTTAGATCATTTTCAAGTGAGCCGTGTTCATACTTCCACCATATTTTCACATCTTTAGTTTTAAACGATGAATTTATACCCTTAATTAAGTCATATGCTTCAAAGTATGAGTAGAAATTAGGGTCTTACCCACATACAGCATAAACACCCCCATTCATATTTTAACCCTTCATCTTGTACAAATGACCCTTTAGTATAAAATACAACCTTAAATAACCACATTGCCTACACATTTCAAGAAAAAATAAGGGTAACTCAGACATTACCAACAGATTAAAACCAAAAACCCTAGAATTTGGGACCAACACATGGGACATGCAACAGACAATCAACACTTGAAATGAATAAACTATAGCAAGTGAGACTTACCTAATCGTTGTTGGGACCGCAACAACTAGCTCAAGATTCGTCAATGTTGGGACCATAAGATGGAGATACACGACGATTTTTTTTGGAGAGAGGGACCACTATCGAAGGATTTTGATTTTGAAACATGAGATATGCCCCTTATGTAATAAATTCCATATCAGAAAAGAAAATTTTTATTTAATCCACCTGTCTTGTCACATAGGAATCCGTTAGTGGAATTTGACGTTAGAGATCAATTATTCAGACGGAAAATTTTGAAGGGACCAATTCTTAAAGAAAAATATTTGAAAGACTAAAAACGAAGTTTGAAATATTTAGAGGACCAAAAATTTATTTAACGCTTAGTACTAAAGGCAGTCATAATCATACAAAATAAGGCATTTGTTTCTTTAAAACTAAAAAAAAGGAATGGAGAAGAAGGAATATACTTACCTCTCTGTTTTGCTGCACAAAAGATAACAGATATTTCGTTCCTCTCTCTACGACAAAAGTCATACGTGTGTTCTCGGTCAACTTCGAGTCAGGTTTATACGGATACAATAAATGTAGACACATCATCGACCATACAAGAGACTCAGCTTAGCTTAGCCAGTGTAGTAGACTACATGTTCCATCCGAAGCCATGAGTACATCGGATAATGTTAACACTATGATCCATTCTTCCCACTTTGATGAGCGTATATGCCAACGTAACTCGCCTCAGCCTTATTCGAGATCAAAAAGCTCTTCTGGTGATGTTGACTTCTATTACGACTTATATTAGCGCATGCATCATTATCTCAAGGCAGCATAATCGCACATAGGACGTAATCATGATAATGATGTATCACGTAGTAACATTTTAGCAACCACAAGTTCATTGAGTATGACCATGAACTTCAAGAATAAATTAAGCATAGCATAATTATAAGATATAACTGTGAGATCACTTATATTTTGTTGGTGGCGTATGTATTGTTATTTAGCTTTATGTTTTGTCTGGGATGCACATATCGGCTGTTACAAATCTTGCCGACTTTAGGAGCTAACCGGGGATTTCGATCAGAAGCCCCACATCGGTAGAAGATCTGTTAACACCATATAAATATGACATCATGAGGTGACTTCTTCAAAATCGAATTCACTTCATCGCTCATACGTGCATGTTGTAGCAGAATTCCTTCAAAATTGCCGATTAGAGGAATGTCAGAATCAATTATTTTTTAACGGAGGCGACGACATCGTGGTTCTCATCTCGGTCCTCTTTGGACAACCATACAACAACCAATAACGTGGTGTCACAACAATCCATTTTTACATAATACATATTGTTCTGGACTGTGCCGACACTTGTCCCACTATTGAGGAGACCCAATCCAGCGCCTTTTCAAAGGCCCAAAAGCGTGCATTCCAAACTGAGGACCGTTGGGAATTTCCCCACATGTCCACTTGGAGAACATAACCCATGTGTCCATATCGCCATCATTCCTCCCTCCGAGAATAAAGGGTCCAACTTCCCTACTTTCTCGAGGAAGTTGACTAGGGAGGAGGCCACGTGCTGGACTCCATACACCCGTAAACCCTGGCAGTCTTTGTTGTTGGGCCTCATCGTGGCCCATCACTGAAGACCTTGACCCAGCGTTGGTGGCTATAAATACTCTCTCACTTGAGAGAGTCAGGTATTCATGCATTCACCCATACTCTCACACTTACTTGCACTTGCTATGGACCTTACTTTGGTATCAAAGTGTCTTGCAGGTACCCCCCCTTCACATTCAACCACTGCTCGACTTGCAACTCGTGGGCCTTGACAATCCCGTCTGATCAGGTACGATCACATACTAGTCATGCCATTCTATTTTTAGGCGTGACAACCATGTTTCGGTATAATGAATGTGGCTCTCTTCTTGACCTGTTTCCACTTGATGTCCATATACAATTAAATAATCATTTAATTACTCGACCTACAAGCCAAACAGTTCCAGTTTATGTTGATGAAGTCTCTAGTTAATCAAGCGTACCTTCGACATCATGATCACAACGCGTATTAATTTTACTGAAACCATTTGATCGAACACCTATTAAGCATGATAAACAGATAGTCGAGACTGGTGAAAAGAGAAACAACTAGACTTGTGTTTTTATAATTTATATGTGTCGATGCTTTGATCCTCTCCCTGTAAAAAGAAGAAAAGGCGAGTACCCCTCTAGATTGAATCACCATTGATTTTGTTTGCTCGGAGAATCAAGGATATTTCTTCCAGTCGTGCTTAATCTTTACTCTTGGCTGGTGTGATACGGTGGAAGAACTGACTTGAGGGTTTTGCGTTTGATCGCAAATGTTGCGGTTAGAAAGAGTCGCTACTGACTTTTCTTTTATCCAAAAGGAAAGGTGAAAAAGCACAGGAAAGACCTTTGAGATTATTTCTTGAGTTCGGGGGGTAGATTATGAAAAGGGAAGGTATTAGCACCCTTTTCATCCATGGTTTTCCATGGGCTCTTAGTTACTTGCTAGATCACTTGCTTTTGTTTGAAATTGTGTTTTGTGTGGTTTTTTAAAGTATTTTGTAAAGAGGCCATTGTTTAGGAAATCTTTGTAATGATTCTCGTTCGTAAGAATGTATACAAAGATGTTTGATCTTTTGAAAATATTTTCAATTTTGTAAAATATTTGAAAGTGTATGTGATTGTTTTTGAAAATAGCAAGGATGTTTGTTTTGAAATTGAGCAAGTAATTAGGAGTAATCTACCTACTCAAATGTCTTTCTTGTTCATTTTCTTTTCCTTTGACATTGTTGTCTTACCATTGATTTGGTAAGCAACCCTATCTTTGGATGTAAATGGGACGAGCGTGGGTCATCGTATAACCATGATTAGCAATATTGTAAGGTATCTTAGCATTCTTTTTTAGGGACTAGATCATTTGTAAGGCAACTTACATAGCTTCATCGAGGGACTATGATCTTGTATTTTTTTTTTTGCTAAGATACCTTACATGTGTAATATGGTCATTTTGTATAAGGCAATCAAGTGTAATAACCCTAGGGGTGTTTGTATGCAAGTGTATCATTTTCATGCTTGTTTTTGTCTTGAATTAGGGTTTTCTAAGCATTGATTTTAGTTTTTCCATACAAACCCTAATTACTAGCATGTTATATAAAAGCGATAAATTGTGAAATTTAAAGTTACTATGCTATTACAACATTTGTGGGGAGGGGGTGTACAATTTGTAAATGGGGATTGCAAGAATTTAAACCTAATTAGTCTATTACAACCATATTGAATTGATATAAATATACAAGGAATTTAAATAAATACAAAGTATAAAAATGAATAAATGTACAAGGATGCAAAATATAAAGAAAATGAATTTTGTTTGGTTTTTATAAAAAAAAAATTTTGTCTTAACCTAATTTAAATAAAGAAAATAGTTAATTAAGTTTGAATTTATTAAGAAAAATATTTTAAAAGGAAACCCTAATTCTATTAATTAATCAAAAGAAAATAAGTTTAAGAAAAGTATTTTTTTGGTATTTTTATCTTGAAAATATTTATAAAATATTTTTAGTCTTTTTTGTATTAAAATAATGTATTTTAAATGGTGTGAAGAAAAATAAATAAATAATAAAATATTAATGAAGTTTATAAGATTAACTTAATAAAATAAATAAAGTATAAAAATATTTTTATTTATGGAAAAATAAAATAAAATAAGTCAAAATATAAAATATATCATTTTTTTGTATTTTTAGTATTTTAGAAAATATATTTAAAAGTAAAAATGAAATAAATAAATAAATAAATACAATTGGGCCAGGGGGTGCCAAGAGTCAGTATGGAAGTTAATTAGCAAAAAAAATAAAGAGCCAGGCCCAAAGGGCCCAGCGCCTGCCAAACAGAAAAAGAGTCAGAATTGCAAAAACATGAAAAAATGCAAAAGGGTACCACTGGGGCTCGAACCCAGGTCCCATAGGTTCCAGGCGCGCGCTTCTACCACTGGGGTGGCTATACATCTGTTAATACAAGTGAAACAATAAATATGTAAGACAAAACGCGCCCTGAAGACTTCATCTTCAACCTCCAGCCAGACCTACTGTAACTTGCTCATTTCTCATTAAAAATGAAAACTGTAAATATGAAACTTGTAGCAAATTTTCTCACGATTCCAGAAATGTAAAGTATTAGAACTATGGATCAAAGATAAGCAAGAATTTTAATGTCCCTAATCTGAACCCTAAAAATTTCAGAAATTTCAGTTTCAAAATTCTCTAAGCTCAAGCAAAATTAATGGAAACTAAGGACATAGTTAGCTTCAGAGCAATGATATCTACATGTTTTATTCATAAATAAACTATTGATGATGCCTGTATGAAGAGTTTTAAATTGAGAAAACTTACCTCAAAACTGGAAATCGTGTTTAGAGTTTGAGCTTGTTTCAGGTAGTGGTGATGATCAGGTTAGCTTCCTTGAGGTCCTAGGAAGCTAATGGAATGGTTAGCTTGAACAATGGATGGCTGAAATGGCCTGGAGAAGTCAATGTGCAATGCTCTGTATTTGGTTATGGAAGATAGGGTAAATGATGTTACAGAAATGAAACAGGTATAAGAATCAGTTACACTTGATGCAAGGAAGCTTTAGAAACTAAAAGGCCAAGAAACGCACGAGGGAAATGTGAGTTTGAGGTTCAAGGTCAGAAACTGTGCAACAATGGAGTTTTTGGGCAATTTCTGATTTGAGAGAGTTTTGGTGTATTTTAGAGTGCTCAAGCTCGTGTTCTAGCTCACAAATAGTGACTCTATTTATAAGCAACAAGTTTGGAATTCTCTAGTTGATCAGAATTCAAATTTGCATCTTTAAGTTAAACATGTGATTTTTTGACAAAACGAGTTTCAAAGTCTTGTGTACTTGCTAAGATAGAGTGGTTATGCTTTAAACAAGCTTGCTTCTGACTTTGTGGATGGAGTGTAATCAGAGGGAACAAGTTAGAGGCTCAATGTGAACTTTATGCAAAAAGCTTGCTTTACAAGAATGGCAATGTTACTTTGTGCCATTAATAGAAATGCAACTTGGATAATAGCTCAAATGCTTGGATCAAAGCTCTAACAGTTGTGTAAAAATTTAATTATGGAGTGACAAACAAGTTTGAGGCCTGTAAAGCAAGGATTATGCAGCCTAGCATGGATTTGGTTCATGTGTTCATCAAAAATGACTTGTAATTCAAGTGACAAAACCCTAACTTCATCTCTTCGATTCTCCCTACTCAAGAATGATCTCAAGGAGTTCTTGGACATTTTGGAAAGCTTGCAATGTGCTATACAACCCATATTTGAATTGCTTTTTAAGATTTGATAACACTGAATCGCATTATGTCTCTGACTCAAATATCACATGTTTTCCTTAGTTTTATTATTGTTTTTCCAGTATTACACCCTTGTTTCCTTTGTTTTCAGGTCACATGTCCTTTCAGAGCCTTTAGAGAATAAACGAGCGAAAACGCCAGAAAAATAGGGTTTTTCCAAGAAAATACATACATGGCGTCCAGCTCCGCGCTGGCTACAGGGAACGCGCTGACATGGCGCACTTTCACCCAGGGGCCAACTGCCACGTTCCCATGATCTTTCCTTTTTCACTCACCGCGCCCGCGGCCTTCACAAACCTTTTCCCGCTCAGAAGGAGTTGAGGGGCATGCTCGTCTTTGCATAAATTCAGAATCTTCTATAAATAGCAAGTTCATTTCATTTTCGTTTTCATCCAAACTTAGGTGCAAACTTAGATCCAGACAAGTTACTGCTTAGGCATATATTACTACTTTGTAAAAGTGATAATCTTCTCACATCGGGAAGTTATCACACTTGAGTGTGCGAGATTGTATTCAAGTTTGGAGCACTTTGGTTGAAGTTTATCATACTATCTTTTACATTTCCACGACTTGTATCAGATTCAAGCCTCCGATTGGAGCAAGGTTCTAATTTAATTGTTTTTATTTATTTTATGCTCTTACCATAGTCTACACGTTTTATAGACTTTAAATGCTCTTATCATAGTCTACACGTTTTATAGACTTTAAATGCTCTTACCATAGTCTACATGTTTTATAGACTTTAAATGCTCTTACCATAGTCTACACGTTTTATAGACTTTAAATGCTCTTACCATAGTCTACACGTTTTATAGACTTTAAACGCTTACCATGTCTAGCTAAATTTATTAGGGTTAGAATGTAAGGATCGAATCATAACCATGTTCTGTATGCCATGCTAATAGAAATACCTTTGGGATGTTTTAACTTTTTAATACTGGTTCAAATGTGTTTAAAAGTTTATGGGTAAGATCGAAAGCCGTCCATACTTGAGATTAAGCCAGATTAGTTCTTGACCAAACGAAAAGAGCGAAATCAGTTCGTTTGGTTAAGTAGGATTACTTGATATAATTTTAGAAAACGATTTTGAAACTATTTGCAGACGCGTTTGTGGGATGAAAATCCGATTCTTGGTCAAAAGCCAAGGATCTCTTTAAGTTAAGTTTTCCAAATTAAAACACTTTTTCACTAAGTCAAAATAACTTGTTTCTTAAAAATAGGTTTGCTTCTTTAACGCGTTAGGCACCCTTTATAAGTGACAATAAAGGAATTTAATTTAAAGAGTAAACTCGGTTCTTAGTATGTGAAAGCTACAAGTTCCTGTTAAACAGTTCTTTGCTATAAATGGAAAATATTGCCCAAAAGTAAATACTATACATGCATGCTAAGACAATGTCTGATCTCGTGATTTACATTCGATCCCGTTTGTTTTATCTCTTTAATTTTATTCTCTTTTATTTCCCTGTACTGAACTCAATCCCTTATTGATCTACCTTAGATAAACACCTTAACAATAGAGTCGATAGATTGACAATTGGTCTCTGTGGTTCGATAATCTTATATATTACTTCGATAGGCTGTGCACTTGCAGTTGTAATTTAGACTATACAGTAAAAGCCCAACAAGTTTTTGGCACCGTTGCCGGGGACCAACTTTGCCAAATTTCGTACCCTTTTCATTATCCCGTTTAGACTAAGGCCACTTATTTAGCCGGTTGATGCGTAGAAATCATAGCACCGGTAACCTAATTGATCCTTTAGTAGAACCTGAACGTTTCACTCGTGCCTGTCTCTTTATACGAAAGTTAAAGAAAGCTATGGCCGAGGACCGTAATCAAAGACCGCTTAAGGAATTTACCCAACCATCTAACGAGGAACCTAGTTCTAGTATAGTAATTCCAGCTATAACAACTAACAACTTCGAACTAAAACCCTTGCTATTACAATTAGTTCAACAAAACCAATTCGCTGGCCTCACTACCGAGAACCCGAATCAACACTTGAAGGCATTTATCCAATTAGCCGACACCCTCAAAGCAAGTGGTGCCACATCTGAAGCAATACGCCTAAGATTGTTTCCATTCTCTCTAAGAGGGAAAGCTCATGATTGGTTAGATTCCCTCCCTGCCAATTCGATAACAACTTGGGAGGACCTTAGAAGAGTGTTCCTTGCCAGGTATTTTCCCCCTAGCAAAACCGCTATTCTTAGAAACCTGATCACTAGATTCACCCAAAACCAGGGAGGATCTCTATTTGAAGCTTGGGAAAGATATAAAGACCTTTTGAGAGCTTGTCCATACCATGGCCTAGAGAAATGGTTGATCATTCACACCTTCTATAATGGACTCCATTATAATACCAAAATGTCTATCGACGTTGCCGCAGGTGGTGCGCTGATGAACAAACCTTACCCTGAAGCTTGTGCCCTGATCGAAGATATGGCCCAAAACCATTACCAATGGGGGGCAGAACAAGCGACAGTGGAGAAGAAGGAGACCCAAGGAGGGGTACATGAGATAAGTAGCATGGACATGATGCAAGCTAAAATGGACGCCCTAGCCTTAAAAGTAGATAACATATCCCAAAACCCTACCACAGTAGCTGCACTCCATTCGGAATGCAAACTCTGTGGAACCCAAGGGCATCCAACTTCAGATTATTACCTGTTAAATGAGTCTAGCTCAGAACAAGCCAATTACACCCAAGGAAACCCGTTCTCGAACACCTATAACCCTGGATGGAGGAATCACCCAAATTTTTCCTATAAGAACAACAATCCAATCCAACATCCTGGAACACCCAGACCACAAGGTTTTCAACCTCAAAAATCGAACCAACCTATGCAAGTTGTGCCACAAAGACAAAATCTTAGGGAAACCCTAGATACTTTTATCACAACTCAGACTCAGCAAAATAAAGAATTTATGAACCAGAGCGCCCATACAAACGAACTAGTAACACAACTAGCAACTAAGTTTGACCAAATGATGACCCATCATAAGATGCTCGAGACTCAGATCTCGCAAGTGGCTCAATCGCAAGCTACACAAACAACACCTGGAGGACAATTCCCTGGACAAACTCAACCTAATCCTAAAGGACAAGCAAATGCTATCACTCTAAGAAGTGGAACCGCTTACGATGGACCGAAACTTCCAACGATGAGTGTACCCGAAAAACCAATAAAAGATAGCATACTTGAGAACCAAGTAGAGAAACCAGAGGAACCAAGAACCCAACAGAACCAGGTGGAAGAATCGAACGATAAAACTTATACACCACCTCCACCCTATAAACCTTCAATACCATACCCACAAAGACTTAAACAAACCAAGATAGAAAGCCAATACCAAAAATTCATCAAAGTAATAGAGAAACTCCATGTAGAGATTCCCTTTACCGAAGCGATTACCCAAATACCATCATATGCTAAATTCTTAAAAGACATCTTGTCAAACAAACGCAGACTCGACGATCCTAAACCTCTAGAATGTCATTCCATCTCTGAAAATAAACTTGCAAAAAAGGATAAAGATCCCGAAAGTTTTTCTATTCCTTGCATCCTAGGAAATCATATGATCGACAAAGCTTTCTTAGACCTAGGAGCAAGCGTAAGCTTAATGCCTTTGGCAGTCTACAAGAGGTTAAACTTAGGAGAACTACAACCAACCAAAATGTCTTTACAACTAGCTGATAGATCTGCCAAATACCCGACAGGGATATTAGAGGATATACCAGTTAGAATAGGTCAGTTGTATATCCCAACCGATTTCGTGGTAATGGATATTAAAGAAGACGACGAAATCCCGATTCTCTTAGGAAGACCATTCTTGTCAACCGCCGGAGCTATAATCGACATTAAGAAAGGAAAACTTACCTTCGAAGTAGGAGATGAAAAGATAGAATTTATCCTCTCTAAATTCCTTATGGCACCCGTGATAGGAGATGCATGTTATGCAATCGATATCATTGATGAATGCGTAAACGAACTTGAGCAAGATGAATCCTTAATTAAACTACCACCAACACCCATTCTAGCGGATGATGGATATAAAGAACCTTACATTGATGACAACCTCTTTGAATGTTTAGCTCTTACACCTGATCCTATGCCGTGTCTTAAAAGGCCATCTCTCGAACTCAAAGAACTACCCAAGAATCTAAGATATGAGTTTTTGGACGAAGAGATGAATCGCCCAGTTATAATTAACGCCACTCTAGGCCAAAACGAAACAAATCAACTCTTAGATACCTTGCGAAGATACCCTTCAGCATTAGGATATAAAATCTCTGACTTGAAAGGGATAAGCCCGTCCGTATGCATGCATCGGATCATGCTAGAAGAAAATTTGAAACCCTCTAGAGAACATCAGAGAAGAATAAATCCTATTATGAGTGATGTAGTTAAGAAAGAAGTTCTTAAGTTACTGGAAGCTGGTATAATATATCAGATATCGGATAGTGAGTGGGTAAGTCATGTACATGTGGTGTCGAAGAAAGGAGGCATCACGGTTGTTGAAAATGATAAGGGAGACAAAGTAGAAAAACGAACAGAAGGAGGATGGCGTATGTGCATCGATTACAGAAAGCTGAATAAGGCGACTAGGAAAGATCATTTCCCATATCCATTTATAGATCAGATGCTCAAACGTCTAGCTAGGCATTCGTATTTCTGTTATCTAGATGGATATTCCGGGTTTTTCCAAATCCCTATTCATCCAGAGGACCAAGAAAAAACTACATTCACCTGTCCTTATGGAACGTTTTCTTATAGGCGGATGCCCTTTGGACTCTGTAATGCACCTGCCACCTTCCAACGTTGTATGATGTCTATTTTCGCGGACTATCTCGACGGAATTATGGAAGTATTCATGGATGATTTTTCTGTATGTGGATTCGATTTCAAAAATTGTCTGTCGAACCTTGAGAAAATCTTAGAAAGATGTGTGGAAGTGAACCTTGTGTTGAATTGGGAGAAGTGTCACTTTATGGTCAACGAAGGAATAGTTTTAGGGCACATCATCTCCGAGAGAGGGATAGAAGTTGACAAATCCAAAATAGAAGTTATAGAGAACCTCAATCCACCTAAAACCGTTAGGGAAGTACGAAGTTTTCTAGGGCATGCTGGATTCTACCGACGCTTTATAAAAGACTTCTCCAAAATAACAAAACCCTTAACTAACCTTCTTATGAAAGATGCTGAATTTGACTTTAATGAGAAGTGTCTTAAAGCCTTCAACATTCTAAAACAAGCATTGATTTCAGCTTCTGTCATTTAACCCCCTGACTGGGAGCAACCATTTGAAATCATGTGCGATGCTAGTGACTATGCAGTTGGGGTTGTCTTAGGGAAAAGAAAAGACAAGAAATTACATGTCATTTACTATGACAGTAGAACCCTAGATACCGCCCAACTTAACTACACAACTACAGAGAAGGAATTGCTAGTTGTAGTATTCGCAATCGATAAGTTCCGATCTTATTTAGTAGGAGCTAAGATTGTAGTTTATACTGATCACGCAGCAATCTGATATCTGTTAAATAAAAAAGACGCTAAGCCGAGATTGCTCAGGTGGATTCTCTTACTCCAAGAATTTGACTTAGACATTAAGGATAAGAAAGGTACTGTGAATTTAGTTGTCGATCATCTATCTAGGCTAGAACATTTGAAACCAGATCTAATACCAATAGATGATCACTTCACTTACGACGAACTAATAGCTAAGTGTGATCGGTGGATCTGGAACTGACTGTTTAACACTGGTTCGCGAAATGTCGCGGTAAGCAAGAGTCGCCACCGTCTTTTATTTTCTCCAACATGGAAAGGACAAAAGCACAGCAAAATTCCTTATGATATTGTCTCTCGGTTCGGGAGGTAGATTTATAGAAGGGGAAGGTGTTAGCACCCTTTCTATCCATGGTTATCCATGGGCTCTTAGATACTTGCTCATTTGTGTTTTCAAAAGTGTTTGCTTTTCAAAATGTGCGTGGGTTTGAAAAAGTTTCATTGAAAGATTTCTGAATGACTCTTGCATCAGTCCTCAAGAGTGTTTGAAAAATTGTTTTGAAAGCTTTTTTGAAAGTGTCAGTGTGAAAAGAGTTTTTTTTATTTGTTTTTTAATAGAGCAAGTATCTATGAGTCATCTACCTACCCTAAGGAATTAGGCTGTGTAAATGTCCTTAAGGTAGTGTCATCCCACCATTGAGAGGTAGGTAGCACCACCGTTGGAGGTGTTCGGGTCAATTCGATTGTAAGGACAGTGTGGTCACCAGAGCAACAGTAGGACACCTTAGAAGCTACCCCTATGCCATAGATCATGGACATAAGGACTTACTAAAACGTCCTATACTCGACGACCATGTTTCGAGGGCAAGGCAACAGTGAGGCGTACCCTAAGAGTGGTGTGTGAATTTGTGTGTTGTTTTCAGTTTAGCATTTATCTTGTACATGTCATGGGTGATCTACGCTTGTTTTTATTTTAGGCCATACATTCTTTCATGCAAAGTTTAGAATTTAAAAGTGCGGAAATTTAAATGCGGAAAATAAAGTCCTACGTTATTACAAGGCGCGGGTCTATACATCGCCAAATTAACAAAGACCCGTTTTGAATAAAAATGCGGAAAGTAAATAAATTCATAATTACTATTACAAGGCTTGAGCAATTACATAATATAAAAAAAGGAAAATAAGAATAAATGCGCGAAAAGAATAAAAAATGGAACGTTCGAGGGCGTTGGACCCTTTTGGAATTAAATTGAATGAAAAGTTAATTAATTATTAAATTAAAGAAAAGAAATGTTTTTTGATGGTTTTTGTATTTATGAAATAAAGAAAATTAAAATTCAAGAGAAACCCTAATTCTAAGTTGTTTTTAATTATTAAAGAAAAATATTAAAGTTTAACCTAATTTACTAAATATTTAATGTACATGTTTATTTATAAAATAAATTAGTAATTAATAATAATGATAATAAGAAAAAATTATTTATTAAGAAAAGTGATAAG
Organism: Vicia faba; assembly: GCA_948472305.1. Classification (NCBI taxonomy): domain Eukaryota; kingdom Viridiplantae; phylum Streptophyta; class Magnoliopsida; order Fabales; family Fabaceae; genus Vicia; species Vicia faba. Next base: position 1,094,806,899 of record OX451740.1, on the reverse strand, counting down.
AAGTTAAAAAAACCTAATTTCTACATATTTTAATTTATTGAGAAAAAGATTAAAGTTTTAAAACCTAATTTACTAAACTAATTATTAAAGTTTATTTACAAAATAAATTAATAGTGAAATAATAATAATTAAATATATTTTAGTTTCTGATTTTTTATCTTATGAAAATTAATTTATGAAATTAAAGAAAACAATTGAAAACAATTAAAAGAATAAAAAGGAAAATCAAATAAAAAAATAAAAATGTGCAAACCATGGGGGGTATTCAGACCCAAAGGGAGGTTTTTTGTGAGAAATCTGGCCCATTAAACAAAAAGCCTTGTTTGACTTTCTGGCATCACGTGCGTGTTCATTGACTCCTGAGTACCGTGGTCTGCATTCTTTGGCCATTGGATTGGGTTTCATGGCCATTTGTGTTCTGGCCTCAACGTTCCTTAATCTTCTCAGGATGTCCGTCTCGTCATGCATAAGTTGTTCTTTTGGTCATTTGACTTTTGGCTTTTGGCCTTTGGCTTTTGGCCATTTGGCTTTTGGCTTTTGGTCATTTGGCTTTTTGGCCTCAACGTTCCTTAATGAACCTACATGGGATCCTGTCTAAATCCTTACTGGAAAATTAGTGACCTGAATGCTTTTATGCCCTTTGGATCATGGAGATCAAGTCAGCCTTATCCTTACTGAAGAAGTAGTGAGATGTTGGTTTGTAACTGTGATGGCTTGTTTGTAGTGAGAGAGGGATTTGTAATAAGGATTTCAAGGTTTTAGGGTTCTTGAAAGAATTTGATATTCTAACAGTGTTGTGGCAAGGTTGTTTCTCTCTTTTTCTCCTCTTTTTCTCCTCTCTGGTTTGTGTGAAAAGAAGGTGATTATATAATGGAAATTAGGGTAAAGAAAATGGGCTTTGAATGTGCAATTGGGCCTCCAATGTTCACTTGAGTTCGTCACTTTCCAGGCTAAATCGCAGGGACTTAAGTGCAATTTTTGAAGTTGAAATGTGAAAACAAAATGTAGCCGACATCGAGAACTAACTCCTGTCCGAAAATTAGCTCAATCGGATAAACGGTGAATTAGTTATGAATTTTTGAAGTTTCAGCTCAGACAAACTTATTTTGGGCTCCAGTGTCGACTCTGACACGTTCTTCAATAAAAAACTGGTATTGATCGGAGCATAATCCGGTCTCGACTTTTGAAGCAAAGTTGTAGATCTACGAGTCAGGGACCTTGTATAAAAATATGAGCCCAATCCGATAAAAATTGACCAAGTTATGAATTTTCGAAGTTTCGGCCCAGATGAAATAATATTCAGCATTCAGGATTTTCAGCGTGTCACGCATTCTGAGCAAAAAACGAAGGCCTTTTGAATACCGTTTGAACTCAATACCTTCTTTGAAAATGTAGCCAACTCAATTTTTGAAATTTTGGCGCCGGAACCAGCTCGATACGATGAAAATTGACCAAGTTATGATTTTCTGAACATGACGCAAATAAACTTCTGTCACAAATTTTCTGTGCGAAAATACTTGATAAATCCACATTTTTGAAGACCTTCTGATCGAAATTGGCTTCCAGCCGTGAGAGATGAAAACGTAGATAATGTCAAGACAGAATTTTGGCCACCGGAACGGGTTCAAAACGAGCCACGATCTTCAAGTTATGAATTTTTTTGCGCGTAAAAACTGCACTTTCAACACACTTTTTCACCATATTTCTTCGAGAAAACTCATACATTCGGATACCTTCTTTAAAGAATTGACTCTTGAGCCGAACCTGAATTTGAGAATACATTATCAGAGATATCTTGACGAAAGAATACCTGAATATGACGCGCCGGGTTGGACTTGTGAATTTTTCTTGAAATATTTTGAGAAATATGGGAGGGTAAATTTTGGGGTACAACAGTTGCCCCTGTTCAATCTTCTTAAACCTGAGGATGTAGATTGGCTGGCGTGTCTTTCGTAATCTGAAGGTGGAAGATGATTGAACACTAGAGTGCCCAGAAATTTGCACTCACATAGTAGAATGTCAGCAGTGTGATGCAGGGAATGGGCTTACAGATGCCATTTGGAGACTGTAGGTATGTGGAGATGGGCTTATAGATGCCATCTGGAAGTATGATAGTACCTTGTCGGGAATGGGCTTATAGACGCCACCTAGGTGTCGATCGCGTAAGAGATTCCTTAGCGAGAACTTGCGTACCTGAGAAAGAAAAATAATTACCTGGCCTGTTACAGGAGTTGATCTTCAAACTCTTTACGTAGATGTGCCCTGGCTGGATACAGGAATCGAATCTTTAAACTCTTCAGACGTGCCCTGGCAGGATACAGGAATCGAGTCCGGAGAATATTAGTCGTCAACAGATACACCCTGGCAAGATACAGGAATCGGATCTTTGAACTCTTCAGACTTGCCTTGGCAAGATACAGGAATCGAGTCTGGTAATGTTAGTCGTCAACAGATACACCCTGGCAAGATACAGGAATCGGATCTTCGAACTCTTCAGACGTGCCCTGGAAAGATACAAGAATCGAGTCTGGTAATGTTAGGTTGGTGAGTTGTCTCTACTGACAGGTTATCCTCATGGACGAGTGGTCTTTAACGAGGAGTGTCTATAACGACGAGTGTCTATAACGACGAGTGTCTATAACGACGAGTGTCTATAACGACGAGTGTCTATAACGACGAGTGTCTATAACGACGAGTGTCTATAACGACGAGTGTCTATAACGACGAGTGTCTATAACGACGAGTGTCTATAACGACGAGTGTCTATAACGACGAGTGTCTATAACGACGGGTGTCTATAACGACGGGTGTCTATAACGACAAGTGTCTATAACGACAAGTGTCTATAACGACGAGTGTCTATGACGACGGGTGTCTATAACGACGGGTGTCTATGACGACGAGTGTCTATGACGACGAGTGTCTATAACAACGGGTGTCTATAACGACGGGTGTCTATAACGACGAGTGTCTATAACGACGAGTGTCTATAACGACGAGTGTCTATGACGACGGGTGTCTATAACGACGAGTGTCTATAACGATAAGTGTCTATAACGACGAGTGTCTATGACGACGAGTGTCTATAACGACGAGTGTCTATAACGACGAGTGGTTTTTAATGACTTTAGGAATTGATTTCAACTGGATTTGTCTTTTTTGACTGGATTTGAGAATTTGACTGCATCTTTCCTGAAAGATAAAGGTCAGTCATATGTAATGCATGATATGGATCAAGCAATGATGTTCTCAACATAAATGAGATTTCATGATATGATGCGTGTATGCATGTATCATGACAATGATAATGTGATGCTTATGAACGTATTTTCGTCTGGGAAAATAAATCCTTGACGAATGCCGGGAAGTTAAATCCTGGGCTGATGTTGAAGAGTAGAGTTCTTCGTTTCCGCTGGGGATGATGGTTGCAAGAATACCGGTAGGAGAAGATGACTCCGTTAGGGAATAAACTTGGCGAATAGCTTGCTCTGCGGGGAGATAACTCTGTGGGGAAAGAGGGGCACTTTGCTGAGGGGCTGATGATAACTTCGCCGGGGATAGGACGAACCTCACTGAGAACGATCTTTCCGTGGTAATTAGCTGAGGATAACCCAGTTATAAGCCCTAGAGGGAATGACTGTGAATAAAGCCGGGGGCGCGTTCGTACTCTTGGTATCTCGGGGGACAGCGCGCCCAGATTGCTTGGACAACTTATTATTGCTCCTTGTTTCTGATGTGGGAGAAGATACCTGTGGAGGCGCTTGATGACTGCCGGTTGACAAATCTTCTTCTGGTAGGCAAGTGACGAGATGTCGGGACATAGTCGTACGCTGTGCTCCCTGACTTTTGCATGGACCGCCCTTTCGGGTTTTCAGTCCACCGGGATACTCATTTTTGCCCAAGCCGCCTTTTCAGGTTTTCGACTTGCCGGGTATATAGATTTTTTTCATTTCATCCCTCATTTTTGCCCGAACCCTTTTGGTTCGCCGGGAAGCCCTTATTTTTTCCTAGGTGTGTCAACCTAGCGGGTATTTGATTACGCGTAGTATTTTTTCCGACTATGTCCATGCTCTCAGGATGTAGAGAGGTGCCCCTGTTATTGTGTTGCCACGCTACCAGAAGATGTTTGGTCATGCAAGATTTGTTGCTGGGAATTCATGTCCAATGCCCCAAGTGGCTCAGGCGGAGGTTTGCCCCTGGCTGTTTGGCATCTTGAGAGATTCCTTGAATCTTGACTGGACTGCCCCAGATGATGGACAATGATCAGGCCATGCCTCTTGATTGGAGGTGCTTTTGTTCATTAGGCATTCGTCGTGCGAATTTCTATGCTGTTCAAACAAAAAGTCATATGCAAACAAAGTTATGTTAAAAATGCAAAGCTTATGTCTGTCTTGAAGTTTTTGAAAAATGCATTTTTCAGTAAAACCAGCAAATTCTGTAAAATGTGATGTCAACTCAATATTTTATAGCAAGCCTTAAGGAGTCAGGATACCTTTGGTAACAGTATGCTTTCGAACTAACCCATGCTTCAGCTAGGACTTTTAAGGGTTGTAGCGTGGTCTGGTTCACGGTTTAAGAAACAAAGGATAAAGGCTCAAATTATTTGTACCCACCCGTTCTTCGTGATGTTCTTCAAACCTAAGCTCAGTTGATCGTGCGTTAGACCTTGTTTGAGTCTTTGTCCTGATGTTCCAATGATGGTTCAGATATTGATGATTTATTCTGAATAGGCAGTCATTTTTTGTTTTTGTTGAGGGTTTGTATGACCTCTTTCTTTTTGATTTCGCTATCCCTAAAATTTGCCTGAACTGTTTCTTTTGTGATTACAGTCAGCGGGATGCCCCAGTTTTGTAAGTCTCCTTCATAGGTTTTGACTTATTGGGTTTTTATTTTTGAGATATAATGACTGCTTATCCTTATGATTATTCGGAATCATCACTGTCTTCTTTCTTTTTTTGTAAGGACCTCTTTGGTGCCATTTGTTATGCACTTGGATCAACTGAGAGAACTACCCTGCCCCAGGTTATGATTAAGGGTTTTTAATTTTGAAAAGAAAAACTCCCACTTCTTTGGCTCAAAGGGGGTAACGAGGGATTATCTTCCTTATAACTCCGGTGTTTAGGAATTGAAACAATGCCTGTACCTCATCAGCGGGGTCTGTTCAAAAGCATACTGTAAAGATCGTGGTATCGTTTTCGTCATCCTCCCTCAAGAGGCTTAGAATTGTTAACTGAGCGTTGAACATCACAAAAATATGAAAACAGTTTTAAGCATAGTAAACATAATTACTTCAAAACAGACACGTGTAATGCATTAATGAAATAACAAAGTTTGACATGAATAAAATGTTTGAACAATCAAAGAAAAATACAACTTGAACATTCGAATGATCAAAAGACATTCTCGATGATTTGGTGTAGGATCAGTGTTCAAACTTGACCTCCTTGGCGTCAATCAAATCCTGGATCTTGTTCTTCAAGGTCCAACAGTCGTTGGTGTCATGTCCGGGACTGTCAGAATGGTAGGCACATCTCACACCCGGGTTGTACTTGGGAGAGGAAGTATCAGGATTTTGAGGAGGATCCTTTAGTGTGATCAGTTTCGCCTTCAGCAATTGTTGTAGTGCCTGAGACAAAGGCATGCTGATGTCAGTATACTTCCTATCTTGATACTTTATCCTACGCCTATTGCTCTTTCTTTGTTGAACAGGCGCGGGATCAGAGATCTGGATTGCCCCTACATCATGACGACCCTTTTTACCATGCATAGCATTGGACTCTTTCTTCCCACTGTGGGGATTTTTCTGAGCATCAGCAGGTGCAGCTTCTTGAATCTTTCCTGATTTTATACCAGCTTCAATTCTCTCCCCGGTCAAGATCAGATCTGTGAACCCAGCAGAAGAATTCCCAATCAGATGGTTGTAGAATGGACCAGACAGGGTCCCCAAGAACAGGTCCACAAGTTCACGATCAGTCAGAGGTGGTTGCACCCTTCCAGCAAGGTCTCTCCACTTTTGGGCGTACTCCTTAAAACCTTCTCCTGATCCTAGCGACATACCTTGGAGTTGGGTACGTGTAGGAGCGAGGTCGGCATTGTACTGGTACTACCTGTAGAATGCAGTGGCCAAGTCCTCCCAGCTGCGGATGTTGGCTTCATTCAGTTGATAGAACCAGTCGAGTTGAGTTCCCGACAGACTATCCTGAAAGAAGTGAATCCACAAATTCTTGTCAGCCGTGTAGGGCTGGATCCTCCTTGTGTAAGACCTGAGATGCAGCTTAGGACAGGAAGCCCCGTCATATTTTGCAAAAGCATGTGCCTTGAACTTGTGTGGGATTACTACCCCAGAAGACAGACCTAGATCTTCGAAGTCCAGGCCGGGCACTTTCTGTATTTCCATAGCACTTAACCGGTCTTCCAGCTGTTTGTACCTGTCCTCAGCTGGGGGGTACTGCTCACCATCGTAATCGGTCTCGTTGTCGGAGACCACTGGACTAGGAACCTCCCTTTCTTGGGGACTGTCTTTCCCAACAGACGGGGTAGTCAGCTCAACTTCATTTTGTGACCCATTCCCGGATTTGCGTCTCGGGTTGAACAACACCGTCCTCTTCTTCTTCTTCTTCGAGAGCAGAGTCTTCAGATCTTGTTGCCCCTGGGCCAAACTCATGATCAACTCTTGGAACTGGGCGTTCTGAGCCTGGAGAGCCTTGATGGATTGCTCAGTAGATGATTCAGGATTCATGACGATCGGCTGAAATAAACAGCGAAGAAGGTAAGCAGCCTATAAAAGGGACACCTGTAATGCAATGATATGTATGTATGCATGCAATGTTTTCAAGGATCTCGTGGGGTAAACAAGAAAATTGTTAGAGTTGGGATCCGATAGCTCGATTGAAGCAACTGCATGTTGTTGAGAGTCCTTCTTCAAGGGTCAAAGGCTCACCATATCCAGTGGGTCATAGCCCCTGACAACCTTGGCTTAGAGGAAAATAAATCCCCTTTTCCCCTTGCTAGACAGTTTGGTTCATCGTGACCTGCACCACAGACCCTTGAGATCCTTGAAATGGATCAGTCCTTATGTAGGATGCATGCAATGGTATGATGTTATGATGTTATTCTATGCGTGGCGTAACATAGGTAAACCCTGTTATGGGTCCAGATTAAGGACTGTAAACAAAACCTGCAAGAAACTCAAGTGTCAGATAACAAGCATGTAAGTAGTCAAGTACGAAGGCACACAAGTCACACAAAAGACCTGTCCTATCAGAAGTAACCGGGTTCTAGAGGATCCCAATATCACTGACTACCCTCAATCGGTCATAACTCCAGCATCGCAATCTTTTCTTGCAGCCAGAACCATCACGAGAGTTTAGCCTCAATGGGCGTAGCATACTGCTACTGTTCTATTGGCCAAGTTGGGTCATTTAAGGTTCTAAGGTCGGTTGGTGCTTAATGACTCCTCAGAAGACCCATATTCTCCTCGTTGCGACACAAGGGATATCGGTACAGACCAAGGTGCCACACCAACGTAGCCACTGCTTCACCCATGTCGGTCTACGCCGGACAGGTCCCTCACAGCTTATGCTACCTAACAGGGTATCCCCAGATCTGAGTTAGGATCTATGTAACTCCAATGCAGCCCACAATAATAAAGCAAACAAACACAACAATTGAAAACATAAGTGATCTTAGTCTTAAGGTACACCTCACTTTATAAGTGTCCCCAGCAGAGTCGCCAGTTCTGTGATCGGTGGATCTGGAACTGACTGTTTAACGCTGGTTCGCGAAATGTCGCGGTAAGCAAGAGTCGCCACCGTCTTTTATTTTCTCCAACATGGAAAGGACAAAAGCACATCAAAATTCCTTATAAGATTGTCTCACGGTTCGGGAGGTAGATTTATAGAAAGGGAAGGTGTTAGCACCCTTTCTATCCATGGTTATCCATGGGCTCTTAGATACTTGCTCATTTGTGTTTTCAAAAGTGTTCGCTTTTCAAAATGTGCGTGGGTTTGAAAAAGTTTCATTGAAAGATTTCTGAATGACTCTTGTATCAGTCCTCAAGAGTGTTTGAAAAATTGTTTTGAAAGCTTTTTTGAAAGTGTCAGTGTGAAAAGAGTTTTTTTTTATTTGTTTTTGAATAGAGCAAGTATCTATGAGTCATCTACCTACCCTAAGGAATTAGGCTGTGTAAATGTCCTTAAGGTAGTGCCATCCCACCATTGAGAGGTAGGTAGCACCACCGTTGGAGGTGTTCGGGTCAATTCGATTGTAGGGACAGTGTGGTCACCAGAGCAACAGTAGGACACCTTAGAAGTTACCCCTATGTCATAGATCATGGACATAAGGACTTACTAAAACGTCCTATACTCGACGACCACGTTTCGAGGGCAAGGCAACAGTGAGGCGTACCCTAAGAGTGGTGTGTGAATTTGTGTGTTGTTTTCAGTTTAGCATTTATCTTGTACATGTCATGGGTGATCTACGCTTGTTTTTATTTTAGGCCATACATTCTTTCATGCAAAGTTTAGAATTTAAAAGTGCGGAAATTTAAATGCGGAAAATAAAGTCCTACGCTATTACAAGGCGCGGGTCTATACATCGCCAAATTAACAAAGACCCGTTTTGAATAAAAATGCGGAAAGTAAATAAATTCTTAATTACTATTACAAGGCTTGAGCAATTACATAATATAAAAAAAGGAAAATAAGAATAAATGCGCGAAAAGAATAAAAAATGGAACGTTCGAGGGCGTTGGACCCTTTTGGAATTAAATTGAATGAAAAGTTAATTAATTATTAAATTAAAGAAAAGAAATGTTTTTTGATAGTTTTTGTATTTATGAAATAAAGAAAATTAAAATTCAAGAGAAACCCTAATTCTAAGTTGTTTTTAATTATTAAAGAAAAATATTAAAGTATAACCTAATTTACTAAATATTTAATGTACATGTTTATTTATAAAATAAATTAGTAATTAATAATAATAATAAGAAGAAGAAATTATTTATTAAGAAAAGTGATAAGAAGTTAAAAAAACCTAATTTCTACATATTTTAATTTACTGAGAAAAAGATTAAAGTTTTAAAACCTAATTTACTAAACTAATTATTAAAGTTTATTTACAAAATAAATTAATAGTGAAATAATAATAATTAAATATATTTTAGTTTCTGATTTTTTATCTTATGAAAATTAATTTATGAAATTAAAGAAAACAATTGAAAACAATTAAAAGAATAAAAAGGAAAATCAAATAAAAAATAAAAATGTGCAAACCATGGGGGGTATTCAGACCCAAAGGGAGGTTTTTTGTGAGAAATCTGGCCCATTAGACAAAAAGCCTTGTTTGACTTTCTGGCATCACGTGCGTGTTCATTGACTCCTGAGTACCGTGGTCTGCATTCTTTGGCCATTGGATTGGGTTTCATGGCCATTTGTGTTCTGGCCTCAACGTTCCTTAATCTTCTCAGGATGTCTGTCTCGTCATGCATAAGTTGTTCTTTTGGTCATTTGGCTTTTGGCTTTTGGTCTTTGGCTTTTGGCCATTTGGCTTTTGGCTTTTGGCCATTTGGCTTTTTGGCCTCAACGTTCCTTAATGAACCTGCATGGGATCCTGTCTAAATCCTTACTGGAAAATTAGTGACCTGAATGCTTTTATGCCCTTTGGATCATGGAGATCAAGCCAGCCTTATCCTTACTGAAGAAGTAGTGAGATGTTGGTTTGTAACTGTGATGGCTTGTTTGTAGTGAGAGAGGGATTTGTAATAAGGATTTCAAGGTTTTAGGGTTCTTGAAAGAATTTGATATTCTAACTGTGTTGTGGCAAAGTTTTTTCTCTCTTTTTCTCCTCTTTTTCTCCTCTCTGGTTTGTGTGAAAAGAAGGTGATTATATAATGGAAATTAGGGTAAAGAAAATGGGCTTTGAATGTGCAATTGGGCCTCCAATGTTCACTTGAGTTCGTCACTTTCCAGGCTAAATCGCAGGGACTTAAGTGCAATTTTTGAAGTTGAAATGTGAAAACAAAATGTAGCCGACATCGAGAACTAACTCCTGTCCGAAAATCGGCTCAATCGGATAAACGGTGAATTAGTTATGAATTTTTGAAGTTTCAGCTCAGACAAACTTATTTTGGGCTCCAGTGTCGACTCTGACACGTTTTTCAATAAAAAACTGGTATTGATCGGAGCATAATCCGGTCTTGACTTTTGAAGCAAAGTTGTAGATCTACGAGTCAGGGACCTTGTGTAAAAATATGAGCCCAATCCGATAAAAATTGGTCGAGTTATGAATTTTCGAAGTTTCGGCCCAGATGAAATAATATTCAGCATTCAGGATTTTCAGCGTGTCACGCACTCTGAGCAAAAAACGAAGGCCTTTTGAATACCGTTTGAACTCAATACCTTCTGTGAAAATGTAGCCAAATCAATTTGTGAAATTTTGGCGCCGGAACCAGCTCGATACGATGAAAATCGACCAAGTTATGATTTTCTGAACATGACGCAAATAAACTTCTGTCACAAATTTTCTATGCGAAAATACTTGATAAATCCACATTTTTGAAGACCTTCTGATCGAAATTGGCTTCCAGCCGTGAGAGATGAAAACGTAGATAATGTCAAGACAGAATTTTGGCCACCGGAACGGGTTCAAAACGAGCCACGATCTTCAAGTTATGAATTTTTTTGCGCGTAAAAACTGCACTTTCAGCACACTTTTTCACCATATTTCTTCGAGAAAACTCACACATTCGGATACCTTCTTTAAAGAATTGACTCTTGAGCCGAACCTGAATTTGAGAATACGTTATCAGAGATATCTTGACGAAAGAATACCTGAATATGACGCGCCGGGTTGGACTTGTGAATTTTTCTTGAAATATTTTGAGAAATATGGGAGGGCAAATTTTGGGGTACAACACTAAGATAAACACAATTAGCGAGGATGACTCTGAAACCTATAAAGAATTTAAACCAGAAAAAGTCTCAATGATAAGAAATGTGCCTTGGTACGCAGACATTGTGAATTATCTAGCTGCTGACATCATACCCCCAGACTTAAGTTTTCAACAAAAGAAAAAGTTCTTCAATGACATCAAAAGCTTTTATTGGGACGAATGACTCTTGTTTGAAAGAGGAATAAACAACATCTTTAGACGATGTGTTCCAGAGGAGGAAGTGGAAAGCATCATCAAACATTGTCATGCCGCGCCTTATGGTGGACACGCAAGCACATCAAAGACATGTGCCAAAATCTTTCAAGCAGGCCTTTACTGGCCAACTTTATGGCGAGATGTCCACACTTACATCACCAAGTGTGACCGGTGTCAACGCATTGGGAACATTTCAAGGTGTGACGAAATGCCATTAAGAAATATTCAAGAGGTAGAACTCTTTGACGTATGGGGTATAGATTTCATGGGCCCTTTTCCATCATCAATGGGAAATAAATATATTCTTGTGGCAGTTGACTATGTGTCCAAGTGGATAGAAGCAATAGCGGCACCCACAAACGACACGAGAGTAGTGATCAAATTGTTCAAGAACATCATATTCCCTAGATTCAGAACACCCCGTCTAGTCATAAGTGATAGAGAATCGCACTTTATATCCAAGATATTCAACAAACTTTTAGACAAATATGGAGTCAAACATAGAGTAGCAACACCATATCACCCTCAAACTAGTGGCCAAGTGGAGGTATCAAATAGGGAAATCAAGCAAATCCTAGAAAAAACCGTGTCAATATCCATAAAGGATTGGTCCGGAAAGCTGAAAGATGCACTTTGGGCCTATAGAACAGCTTACAAAACCCCTATTGGAACTACCCCATATATCAATTGGTCTATGGAAACTCCTGCCACTTACCTTTCGAGTTAGAACACAAAGCCTATTGGGCTATAAAATCCTTGAATTTAGACTACCTAAAAGCTGGAGAGAAACGCATTCTGGACATTCATAAGTTAGAAGAACTCCGCCTAAATGCCTATGAGAATGCCATCATCTATAAAGAAAGAACAAAGATATGGCACAATAAGAAAATTACTAAGAAAGAATTCAATGTAGGTGATCTTGTTCTTCTGTTTAATTCCAGATTACGACTTTTTCCTGGCAAGCTACGTTCAAGATGGACAGGTCCATTCGTGGTATCAAAAGTGTTAGTATCAGGAGCTGTAGAAATCAAGAATAACTCAAGCGCTCCTTTCGTGGTAAATGGACAACGACTGAAGTTGTATAGAGGAGGTGACCTGCCTATTGACTACTCTAATCAGACTCTGATAGACCCACCAATCCCAACTTAAAAAGTGAGATCTTATCGTCAAGCTAACGACGTTAAACAAGCGATGCGTGGGAGGCAACCCACGATTTTTCTTTTTCTTTATTTCTTTTAATTTTAAATTTTCTTTTACATAATTAAAAATTGTAATTTTGAACTGACTCATCTACCTTTTTCAGGACTAAGTGCTCTTATATCACCTTTTTCAGATGGATTTCGTTGATGGACTCGATGTAATCTTCAGAGACGAAGCTCAGCAGGAGCGATTTGCTACATTGTCTGCTCGACCGATGCTTCCGACTAGATACCCTGATTCTGCTTGCATGGATGCACTAGGCATTGAAGCCAGCGTCCGTCATCTGTGCCATCACGTCATTTGGGATGCATTTGCTGACGAGATCCACGTGACCTACAAGAACCTCACCTTGGAGTTCCTCAGCTCACTGGAGTATGAGCCCTATGTTAGGACCAGAGAGGACCGTGGGCGGATTAGTTTTCGCATGTTCGGAGCAGAGTATGCTTTTACTTTGAGACAATTTGGAGATCTGCTTGGATTCGAGACTGCACTTACTGCCATCCCCGAGCTTCCTCTAGGGTATTTCATGAGCAGTGATATAGACAGATTCTGGAGAGCTATTACCGACAGGGGAAGCCTCGACCCATCTGAGCAACTATCTAAGAGGATTCATAACCTAGCTCTCAGGTACTTTGAGATGATTCTTTGTCATACCTTCTTCGAGAGGAGCTATTGCGATCATTTAGTGACTGCAGAGGAGATACTATTTTTATACTGCGCTAGTCAGTCACGTCCCATTGCAAGTGGAGCTTTCTTTATAGAAAGTCTAGATATGGTTGTGTTATCCTCTTAGGGATACTTGCACGCTGGTGGGAATGTGACGCTGATTGCATCTGCTCTGGGCTTGGATAGCCAGTTACTCCGCCTGACACCATACTATGGTAGCACACGCATCGACATTGACTTCTGCTTAGACCATGGCCTTATGCGCCGAGATTCTTTTCATCTGTATCAATACAGGTTCCTTATTGACGACCAGACTGTCTACTATTTCACTCTGCCTGATCCACAGATGACCTGCGTCTCCAACCGGGAAAACTGGAACTACACTTTAGAGGGTTGGGGCGAGGCAGTTGTAAACAACACTGACCAGCCAGAGCCAGAGTATTCACCAGAGTCAGAGCCAGAGCCAGACTATTCACCAGAGTCAGAGCCAGAGTCAGACAACCCGATCATTGAGGATCCAGTTACAGAGAATCCTACCCTAGAGTACACGCATGCACCTAAGGTTGAGCATACCATTGTTTATACTAATAACTTGACCTTACAGGAGCCCGACATGAAAGCGCAGATGGCAGCCATGAGAGCTGAGATGGCTACACTTTGCCAGGAGGTGGCTGATCTCATCCTACAGGTAGCGCTAGATGGTTCCACATATGCTGGCGAGATCGACGATTTGACACACGAGATTGCTGAGCTCAGACGCTAGGTGGCTGAGCTGCGAGGACGTGATTTTGCTGATATCTGATCATGAGACATCCACCATTGTTATTATTATTATACTATTTTTATTTTTTCGCACTTACTTTTTCTGTTTTTCATTTCAATTGCACTTCGTACTCACTTACATTTATATATATATATATTGTGTTTATTTTTTTTCTCTTAACTTGTTTTATTTTTATTTTGCGCCAAAATAGAAAATAAAATGTATTTGTATGATATACACATATATTTTACAAAAAACATATTTTTTCACCTTAAAACGCTAGGTACACCCCAAGTGACAAGAGCAAGCCGCCATTTTTTGGAAGCCCAATTGCCCAAAGAACAAAATCCAGCCCAGCTAGAAAATCAACAGGCCGCGCCCGCGGAGGGAGGGACCGCGCCCGCGGAGGGAGGGACCGCGCCCGCGGACCTCCATCGGTAAAAAACGGCTACTTTTCGGAAAACTCACCATTTACTCCATTTTTTCCTATTTAAACCCCATCTTCTTCCTCATTTTACCCACATTTTCATACCTTACCTTCCATTATTTCTCCACCTCAACTAATTCTCTATTATATTTCTTTTCCCACTACAATCCTTCCAATTCTATAAAAATCACTATTTTCTTCCTCCACCATACTATTTTCCTTTCTCCTAATCGTTCAAGACAATCAAAATGGAATTCAATGGGTATGTTCTTCGAAACGGAAAACCGAGATCCACACAAAGGAAGTTGCTTGAAAAGCTACAGTCTACGGCAATTTACTCAACCAGGTATATTGACGAAGACTGTCTCTACACTTTAGGTATTTATCATAGTGTTTTTCATTTATTAGATAAAATAGGCATGCATAATGTTTTCTCTGCAAAAGAACCTACCTACCCAAGGTTGACATATGAGTTTTTAAGTTCACTTATTTATAATGTCACACCTAACACTGCTAGTACCGTAGGTGGAGTACAATTTAGAATGTTTAACCGTGAATATAGTTACTCCACCGACGGTTTAGCTGAGTTATTAGGGATGCCTTTTGGGGAAGGTGCTATTTGTGAAGCACCCTTGGATACAGAATGGACAACCGCTGACTATGCTTTTTGGAAAAAACTTACAAACTAAGAAGCAAATTCTTTTGATGGCCTGCTAGCCTCGAGTGTCCATAATCCGGCCATCCGTGTCTTCCGATACCTTTTAGCATCCACCATTTTTGCTCGGGAAAACCCGAACAAGGTGAATGCTAAAGAGTTAATTATTATGCAAGCATGCCTCACCGACACCAAAATTAACCCGGTGCCCTTTATGATTGCTCACATGAGCTATGTCCGAAAAAAGGGGGCACCGATTTCTTTTGGTGGCCTGGTTACTACTATCGCTCGTGCCCTTGGCTTGGCCACCAAGCTTGCTACTTTGGAGCCACTTCCTCCTCGTACTGCTGGCCTGAAATTTTTAAAAGATATGCGCCTCTGCAAAGCGAGAAGGGAAGGTGGATATTACCTTATGATTGGTAATGCTGTTGTACCAAGTGTTGTCCTTCCCTTTACCTGTCGCACTGACGTTAGATTGGAGCGTAACTGGACCTATGATTTAAACGCTCCCGCTTTCACTGGTCTGTTACCCCCGAATGTTCCTTTAGAGGAGGGGACCAACACTGATGACGAGTATGACTTTCAAACAGAGTCACCTCCTCGATTTACACCATCACACACTGCACCATCTTCTTCTAACCCTTCTGCAGGTACCGCCCCGAGCTTCCATGTCATTGAGGACATGTGGAGAGAACATATGGCCAGAGAGGAGAAGCGCGATGCCCTCCTTTCTACGATCCAGCAACAGGTTACTGACAACATGGCTTTCATACAGGCGTCTCAAATTCAAAATGCCCGCTCTCTGACTACCATTATGGAAAGTCAATTGGCTTTCCAAAACGAGCAACACCGCCAGCAGACTAGCTTCGCTACTCACTTTCAATTAATGGAAGCCACACAAGGCACATTAATTGGTCGGACTAGGGAGCTACAAGCTGCAAATGCTGCTCTCACTGAGTGCATGGCACAGTTTAGCCTCGATAGAGATCGCCGCTGCCGTAGTCGTAGCCGTCATTCCGGACGTTCACCTCAGAATGGCGAGGGTACTAGTGGGCCTCACTAGTTTTACCAGGTACCTCCTACCTAGACTTGTTTTGGAACATTGGGGACAATGTCCAATTCAAGTGTGGGAGGAGAATTTTATCGCTTTTATTTCCTTTCCGTTATTTCTTTTTCCGTTATTTCCCATTTCAGTAGTTTATTTTTCAATATCTTTTAGTTATTTCCCTTTTAGTAGTTTAGCCGTTAAATAAATTACATGTGATTGAAGAGTCATTCTGCGCAGTGTATCCTTAAGTTCTCCACCACTTCCTAGCCTTGAGAAATTTTTTTGCTAAAAATGAATACAACATGTTTTTAGTTAGTTTTTTTGAGCCATAAGTAAAGTTTTTAGGTTTAGGATAGAGTGTGATTAGTCTTAGGTACCCTTTTTGAAAAAAAATCAACATCGTCTTTTACACCATAGACCTTGTAAATATTAGAGTTAATTTCGTCTTCTCCCCATGCTATGACTTTAATTTTACAAAACGAGTCCTAAGTAGTTTATTCTCGTAGTCGGCTCCAGCCTAAGCATGTGCTACGTGTAGGATCGATGAAAATAAGTGAATGATCTTTTTTTCTTATAAAGTATATATATATATATATATATATATATATATATATATATATATATATATATATATATATATATATATATATATATATATATATATATATATATATAAGCAAAAATGTATGGTTACGACCATGAATTGGGTGATTCTCACACGATCACTTAATTCCACTGGTCGCGAGCATCCACAAAAAAAAATTATTATAAATAAATAGTGAAAAATAATAAAAGGTATTACCCATTATGGCTGGTTCAGAGGTATCTGGTGCTGAACTCGGTAGGGAAGATTACGATCTGATCCCCCACAACTATAATTGGGTAATAACGGGATTACACTAATTCTTGTACGAGAATCCCATTGCAAAGATCAGAATCACTAACCGGTCACTACACTATGAGTATGTACAGATAACGGGCTTAATGTGATTACACCTGAATGAAAAGGACCTTACCTAGAAGAGAAGTCTTAGCATAGTGGGAGTAATAGGAGTTGACTTGTGTAGGAATAAGGTTTATGTCTGCATTATGCGGCAAAGTGTCACTTTGATGTTCTTAGTTCAAATAGTTGGTACCTGTCGAACACACTCTCACTTGAACCTTACTGCTTTAGCTCGATAACTAGAAAAAACACTTGTATCCCTTTGACTACTTCTGAGAGTTTTACTTGAGGACAAGCAAAGGTTTAAGTGTGGGAGAATTTGATAACACCGAATCTCACTATGTCTCTGACTCAAATATCACATGTTTTCCTTAGTTTTATTATTGTTTTTCCAGTATTACACCCTTGTTTCCTTTGTTTTCAGGACACATGTCCTTTCAGAGCCTTCAGAGAAGAAACAAGCGAAAACGCCAGAAAATAGGGTTTTTCCAAGAAAATACATACATGGCGTCCAGCTCTACGCTGGCTACAGGGAACGCGCTGACATGGCGCACTTTCACCCAAGGGCCAACTGCCATGTTCCCATGATCTTTCCTTTATCACTCACCGCGCCCGCGGGGAGGATGGCCGCACCCGCGGCCTTCACAAACCTTTTCCTGCTCAGAAGGAGTTGAGGGGCATGCTTGTCTTTGCATAAATTCAGAATCTTCTATAAATAGCAAGTTCATTTCATTTTCATTTTCATCCAAACTTAGGTGCAAACTTAGATCCAGACAAGTTACTGCTTAGCCATATATTACTACTTTGTAAAAGTGATAATCTTCTCACATCGGGAAGTTATCACACTTGAGTGTGCGAGATTGTATTCAAGTTTGGAGCACTTTGGTTGAAGTTTATCATACTATCTTTTACATTTCCACGACTTGTATCAGATTCAAGCCTCCGATTGGAGCAAGGTTCTAATTTAATTGTTTTTATTTATTTTATGCTCTTACCATAGTCTACACGTTTTATAGACTTTAAATGCTCTTACCATAGTCTACACGTTTTATAGACTTTAAATGCTCTTACCATAGTCTACACGTTTTATAGACTTTAAATGCTCTTACCATAGTCTACACATTTTATAGACTTTAAATGCTCTTACCATAGTCTACACGTATTATAGACTTTAAATGCTCTTACCATAGTCTACACGTTTTATAGACTTTAAATGCTCTTACCATAGTCTACACGTTTTATAGACTTTAAACGCTTACCATGTCTAGCTAAATTTATTAGGGTTAGAATGTAAGGATCGAATCATAACCATGTTCTGTATGCCATGCTAATAGAAATACCTTTGGGATGTTTTAACTTTTTAATACTGGTTCAAATGTGTTTAAAAGTTTATGGGTAAGATCGAAAGTCGCCCATACTTGAGATTAAGCCAGATTAGTTCTTGACCAAACGAAAAGAGCGAAAGCAGTTCGTTTGGTTAAGTAGGATTACTTGATATAATTTTAGAAAACGATTTTGAAACTATTTGCGGACGCGTTTGTGGGATGAAAATCTGATTCTTGGTCAAAAGCCAAGGATCTCTTTAAGTTAAGTTTTCCAAATTAAAACACTTTTTCACTAAGTCAAAATAACTTGTTTCTTAAAAATAGGTTTACTTATTTAACGCGTTAGGCACCCTTTATAAGTTACAATAAAGGAATTTAATTTAAAGAGTAAACTCGGTTCTTAGTATGCGAAAGCTACAAGTTCCTGTTAAACAGTTCTTTGCTATAAATGGAAAATATTGCCCAAAAGTAAATACTATACATGCATGCTAAGACACTGTCTGATCTCGTGATTTACATTCGATCCCGTTTGTTTTATCTCTTTAATTTTATTCTCTTTTATTTCCCTATACTGAACTCAATCCCTTATTGATCTGCCTTAGATAAACACCTTAACAATAGAGTCGATAGATTGACAATTGGTCTTTGTGGTTCGATAATCTTATATATTACTTCGATAGGTTGTGCACTTGCAGTTGTAATTTAGACTATACAGTAAAAGCCCATCAAGATTCCCCTTGGAACTATAGGAAAAAGTGCCATGAAGTTAGGTCAAAATCCTGACCAAATTAGGGCAAAATTTCACTAAGTATTTAGTTTCATGACCCTATATTCATAAAATTATAACTTGAGATCCAAGTATTTTTGGAAGAAGTTGTGTGAAGAAAAGTTGTAGATTTAATGGAGATCTACAACTTTCATATTGTGAGTTTCTCTTGAATCATCTTGCATCATGGTGAAAATTTGGCTCAAAGTTATGAAAAAACATGAAATTTCCAACACTTGGAAAAATTTCTAAGTTTAGAAATTTTGACTTTTCAAAATGAAATCTTGACTTTTTGATTTCTTGATGAATAAGTTTCATATTTTGACATGTTTTTATGAATTGTGATCTTTGGTACTTGAATTTTACCAAAAAGTCAAAGTTTGACTTTTCAGTGTACAGTTGACTTTTGATCAGTTGACTGCAAAATTCATCTGTCAACCCAATGGATTTGCAAAGTTTTGAACCATGTCATTAGGTAAAAATGATTCAATTGGACTATTGAGATCATGCCTTAAACCAATTGATCATTTGCTAGGTTGAAAATCAGAAATTGCCCTTTCCCAGTCAAAACCCTAATTTTGACCATTTTGCCCTTTTAGAGATTTGATCAAATTTCTTGAGGAATTATGCTCCAAACTTGATCAAATGATACATATGAGTTTAAAATGTTGATGTGAATCAAAAACTATGCAGTTTGACTGTAAATTGGCCATAGTTGACTTTTTCCCCAATACAACTGATTTTTAGGTCAACTGCTCAATTGACTAAGCAAAAATGTGATCCAAGACTTGAAACTTGGCATGAGTAATCTTGGGGGTCAATAATAATCCTTGAAAGTCATATGAGGCATTTAAATTTCAAATGTCCTTGTGCAAACTCAAGCCCTAATTTTGGTCATCAGTGCATAAGGAGGTGTCTTGAGCTGATCAAATCCTAGTGCAGTCTTGAACCCAAGGAGATCTTGTGAGAAAATTCTTGATAAGTGAGAGGGAAAATTTTGGGGTACAACAGCTGGGTTCACGAATTCTTTTAACATCAAACCTGATGGACTTTGTTACGATAAGATCGCTCCAATTTGTCACTGTTTCTATGGAGAGAGTCTAGATCTGAGACGGCGTCGGCACCGAATATGGTAATATGTGGTTTGTGGGTACCGTGTGATAACATTTTATGGTCTATCTTGGGGAGGACTACTTGGAAACATAGTCCTCAACTAACCTTAGATGACATGATTCATTGTATCATGGTGACAGAATGTGAGTATATCGGTCTTTAGGCCAGAAACGAAATTATCATGGGAAGGCCATGGTTTTTTTTGTGAATCACCCAGGTGATAGGTGATTGTTTAGGTATGATTTGTATGATCTGGGAAAGTTTTAATGATGCCCCGCGGTGGGTGTCAATGTTCCTGTGTATAAAAATTATTCGGTCGGCTCCTTCCTTTGAAGGTGATGAGAGCCCCGAATGTGGGTTGTAGGATGATTGAGGATTTAAGTGCTACCTTAGTTATAGGTATAGACCCAAGAGTGGTTTCTAGATTATCCCTCTTGTGGGAGCCCCAAATATATGATGTGTAGTTTTTCACTTACATATGTCGTAGAGAGTTTTGTAGTGAGAGAGAAAGAGATGAGACAGAGATGAGAGAGAGAGAGAGAGAGAGAGAAAGATCATTTTCCTTTGGCCTCTAGGCCTATATATTGCATGGGCTTTGATCCATATTGAATATCCATGATTAATGACCATAAAGATGTAACCTTCCATTAATACTTTGTTACGCTTTGTAAACGCACTTTAATGGCTTTGTAACGCTTATAACCGCATGTCTTATCATTAGGTTACAATTTTTCATCCTCGGGACCGACTTCTTGTACATAGGCGGTAATGTGCCGAACTCATACCCGGATGGACCTAAATAAGTAGTCGGATCCGGTCTCTTTAGGGATGATCTCGTACATCATTATTTATCCAAGTTCATACCTTGGCCTTGATATAAATATTTTGGGATGTACAGTAACCTACGCACAGAATCCAAACAACCAGTTATACCAGACAAGATGTCGGATGATCATGATAGGACATCTTGTTCAACATCCATTTTTTCCAAAATTAGTCAAACCTTTAGAGCTCAAATCTTTGGAGCTTTCAGTACTTTTGAACCTATTTTCAGACGTATTTGTAAGTTTAAGGTACTTTTGGCTGAGCGAACGTCGGAAACCTTTTTAAGTATTATTTTCCAATCAGAACAATTTATCATTTGAGTAAAAGAGTTTAATTTATTAAAATAGGTTTTTCTTCTTTAACGCAAACAACGCCTACCACCGTGATAGTGGACGGTATAGTTTAGAGAGTAAAATCTGATTCTGAATACACGAAAGCGACAATTCTTGTTCAATTAATTCTTTTCAAAGCAGAAAACATTGTCCCATAGTAATTCAATTTATGAATAATGAGAGTATTGACGAATTGATGAGATCCATATCCTAATATTGAATTTTTTATATTAATTCAAGTCTTTCGTTTACTTTATTTGCATAACACCAACCTTTATCTTATTAGCCTTATATAAACAGCATAACAATAGAAAATGATAACGCGAAATTATATCATTTATTTGACTCAACTCGCATGATTTTAGTACCGTTTTTGTTATTTATGTCATTTATGCTGGTAGTGTTACTGTATTTCAGGGTTTTTTTCCTCCAAGAAGCTTGCATGAGAATAGAAGAGGAATTGGCAAAGAAAACGCAAGGAAACATGAAGTAACATAAGAGATAAAGAAAATCTGCACACAGAAGGTTGTATCCCTCACCACACCTTCTGCGGCCCTTACACGTTTCCTGTGGCCACCACCACAGGCTTCTCATAACAGGCCCATGTTCCATTCTCACGTCAGAGCCACGAGACCACCGCTTATCCTGTTTTCTCTTTGCAAGACCAGACTTGGAGAAAATCTCTCCACGAACGAACTATTATGGATTCTTCTCGAGGTAATTACATGAACCAAGCAAGGGATATATAAAAAGGGTGAGGGTTGACAGTTATCGGGGTTCCACCATATTTTTTCATTCAGGAAAGATTCTTATTCTTAGTTCTTAGGCAGAAAAGTTTACCATGTAAAAAGTGGTAGTTTCTCACATCGAGGAACTACCACACCATTAGTTTTAGGTGTTATTTTCTTTTATTTCAATTATGTACCTGATTTTCAAGCGTGTCGTCATATTATAAAGTTAATTCCAGATTCATTTATTCCAATCTCTTTTACAGGTTTCTCTTTATCGCATTTCTTATTTCTATTGTTTCATTTGTTTAAATTAAATTACCATGATGTTCTTAATTGTAATCATTATATTTAGTTTGTTTGCACTTAATTCCATGTTTGGCTAAACTGTCTTGAGTCTAGTATGTGAGGATCGTCGTCTCCGACGGGACTCGGTAACGAAGTTGGCTTAATTAATTAATTTGAAATTTTTGTTTTGGTCTTTGTTTTTAAACTTAATTTAAATAGCTTTTTCATGAGAGTGACAGGTTATTTAACGCGATTTTGTCACGAGAGTGGGAAATTAACTAAGGCATTAATTCTAAACACAATGAGAGCACTTTAGGATAAATTAGAACTTGTTTAATTTTCAAAATGCGTTCCTTGATTCAAGTGGGCGAGCGAGAGCAAAATCCTACGATTAAGGAGCGTGACTTTATTCAAAACCATGAGATTGTGAGGTATTATCTTTTAATTAAAATTTTCTATGAAATACATCTTTAGTATAATTAAAATCCAATGAGTTACAAAGTCCGTAAGATACACAAAATCCATATCCCGGCCTCTCTCTTTTATTATATATTTCTTTAATATTATTTTAGTCTTTATTTTAGTCTTAGTTTCCTCTTAATCAATCATTCATTAGCCTTAGCTTTACAAAGCGATAATAGATTATAGTAAGTAGACATTGGTCTCGGTGGGTTCCACAATCTTTTATATTACTTTTATATTTCCATGCACTTGCAGATCCATCAAGTTTTTGGCGATATTTCCAGGGACCAACAATCAATGTTGTTATTTTCGTTATTGCACAGTATAGACTAAGGAACTCTAAACTTAATTACTATGTATCACCCAATTTTTTTCTACAACTCTCATTCTCAGTATTTCAAGGAATCATAAAAATCCCATAAATCTGACCTCGAAATACTGTTGGAGGATTTCAATGTGTCACTAACTCACTCTTACCCAAATTACCTCTACTATCAATCCCAACATTTTGAGGAATCACAAGAATCCCATAAATTTGATCTCGAAACATTAATGGATAATTATAATACAACGCTAACTCATCCTCAACCAAATTTCCTCGACAATCACCACGCCCAATATTTTGAGGAATCGCAAGAATCCCAAAATTCCACTCTCAACGCATTAATGGAGGATCTCACTACAACACTAACTATCTCTAGGCTAGAAACCATGATGACAGAGCGGGTTGTGGAGACACAAAATGTGACACAAACACACTTTAAGAAACCATAATAATCCCATAATTTAAACCTTGAAACATCAATGAAGGATTTCAATGCGATGCTGACTCACTTTAGGCTAGAATCTATGATAGAACACTTACCCAAACTGTCCAAAATGAAGAGTAAAGAAAACAAAGTCTTCATGATAATGAAACCCTTAGGCAGATGTACAATGCGGTTGAGTCCCTCGTGACTCACAACATGGCGTTGGAGACTCAAATATCCATGCTTGCACAAAAAAAACCTCTAGAACCCTTCCCTAAGGAACATGTGGATGTTGTAACAACCAGTAGTGAAAAACAAATCGAAAATCCTAAGGATAGGGATAATGAGGTTGAAGAAAGTAATAATGAGGTTGAGAAGAGTTCCGGTGAGAAAAGCGTAGAGAATGAGAAAAATACATTGACACCATCCGAAAGGGAAGTTGTCAAAGAGGTAGAGAAGGAAACATATATTGTTGTACCACCTCCATATACCCCATCGATCCCTTTTCCACAAAGGTTTATGGATACTAAGGTAGACTCCAAATCCAAAACGTATGTAGAGTGTGATACGGTGGGAGAACTGACTTGAGGTTTTCTGTTTGTGCTTGCAATTGTGCGGTTTAGCAAGAGTCGCCACCGAATTTTTATTTTATCCAAAGGAAAGGTCAAAAAGCACGGGAAAGACATTTGAGATGTTTTCTTGGGTTCAAGGGGTAGATTATGAAAAGGGAAGGTGCAAGCACCCTTTTCATCCATGGTTTTCCATGGGCTCTTAGTTACTTGTTTTAGATCACTTGCTTTTGCTTTTCAATTGTTTGAAATAGTGCTTTGTGTGTGTGGTTTTGAAAATGTTTTGAAAAAGAGGCCATCGTTTGTGGCAACCTTTGTAACAATTCTTGTTTGAATGTTTTACAAAGGTGTTTGTCTTTTGAAAAGATGTTTTAATGTTTGAAAGTTTGTTTTGAAATTGTGTTGTGAAGTGTGTTTGAAAATAGCAAGGATGTTTTGCAAGTTTTTGATCAAGTAACTAAGAGTTGTCTACCCTATTTTACTCAAAGATCTTTCCTATATGTTTTTAACCCTTTTGACAGTGTTATTTCACCATTGCATTTGGTGAACAACCTTGTGTTAGGATGTTAAACGGGACAGGCGCGGGTCATCGCATACAATCATTGAAAGCAACTTGTGAGACGCTCTAGCAATTTTGTAAGGGACGAGATCATTTTATCAAAGGCAACATCGAGGGTCATCGAGGGACTACGATCTTTGTTTATCGAAGGGGCATTTGCTAGAGTGTCTCATATTCGAGGGACATGATTGTATTTTCGGAGCAACAATCGAGGTTACCCTAGAGGTGCACGTGTGAATTGTGTTTGTCATTTTCATGCATTTGGATCTTTTATTAGGTCATCTAGCGATTGATTTTAGATTTTTTCATACAAACCCCAATCTCTAGTCATGGCATATTTGAAAGCATAAAGTGCGAGAATTAAAATTCTAAGCTATTACAAAAGTATCTGGGGATGGGGGTACAAATTATTTACAAATGGGGATGAATCTCACATGAATAATAATGTCCAAATATCAAGTTTTACAACCAAATCGAATCGTCGCAATTCAATATAAAATTATAACAAATGAAGAAATCAATAATATTATGAGATGCATGTATTTATTAACTTGAAAAATCTATTCTAACAAAGAAAGATTAAGAAATTATTATTATTCTTTTATATGTGTTTTTTATTAATCATGTAAATAAAAAGTTTTAAAAGAAAAAATTAATTAAACAAAGTTTCTATTATTTTTTGCATTTTTATTAAATGAAACAAAATCAATTGATAAAAGAAAACAACAAAATTGATTTAAGAAAATAAGTATTACTAGTATTATTATTAACAATATAAAACAAATTAATCTAAAATGAAATAATATATAAAAAAAAAGAGTTAGTATTTGTTAAATCAAAAGAAATGAAATGAAATTAAGACAAAGATGATGGGCTAGGGATGTATGTGAGGCCCAATTGAAAATGGAAGAAGAATCAAAGGGGTCAGAAAGGAGAAAATAGGGGGGGGTGCGTTGGCCAAAGATTATGGGCTTAAGGAAATGTTTGGGGTGAAGGCCCAGTGTAAAGTTCACACAGTTTTTGTTAGGGTCATCAGCATTTTAGGGTTTATGTTGTTCTAGCTCACAGTGGCGCCGTTTGTTCCTTCTCTTCTTCGTCTCTCTCACACACACACATTGATTCTCCCTAAACCCTAGCTACCGGAGCGCCGCCCCCTCTCACTCTCTATCCTCTTTGCAATGATCCAGCATTTTGATTGAATGGTATGATTCGTTTTTTTGTTTGCGTTTTACAGTTTGTTTTCGTTTGTTTGATTCTTACAGTTTGTTTTGCATGTCTTATTTTGAGGTGAAGAAATGTACCTTGGGGTTTTTCATTATGAAGAGGAGAGGAAAGGCTGGTGGCGCTTCCTTGGCGGCTAGAGGCGGAGGGAAGATGTGATGGACGCACTTTTGCTTCTGGTATCTCTTTTTTTGTTGTTCTTTTTGAATGTTGATGATGAATATGTTCTGAAACTGTGTTTGCTTCTGCAACTCTCTTCCTCTTTCTGAATGTTGATGATAAACACCGTTCTGAAACTGATTGTGTTGTTGATTGCTCTTCTGATTATCTCTTCCTTTTTCTGAATGTTGATGATGAACACCGTTCTGAAACTGATTGTGTTGTTGATTGCTCTTCTGATTTTCTCTTCCTCTTTCTGAATGTTGATGTTTAATGATGAAAAACTTCTGAAAAATTTGTGTTGGTTTCTGGATTTTGTTGAAACTGAGTTTGGTAGTTGATGTTTCAAAGGTTTTTTGGGATGGCTTGAAATTGTTTGGCTGTTTGTTACAGTTTTTTAATAGGTTTGCAAGTTTTGTGTTAGGCTTGTAGTTTGGAGAGTTTGTTGTTTTGTTGTGGTTTACAGGTTGTGGTAACAGGTTGTGTGTTTTTGTTCTGAGTTTGAAACTCTGCAGGTTTTGGAGTTTTTAGTTTGCTTGTTTGTGGAACTGTTACAGGGTTGGGAACCTTGTAGTTTTACAGGCTTGGCTATGCAGGTTTGAGGATCTATTTGGGCTTTGTAGTTTGAGCAAGCTTTACTGGTTGTGGTAGCTTGCAGTTTGTTTTAACAAGCTGGTTACAGTTTTTGTTGTAACTGTTTTCTTGAGATGGTAGATTTGGAGAGTTTGAGTTTTCAAGCTTGGCTCAATGTTCTTTTTTTTTTTAGCAATCTTATGCAGGTTTGGATAGTTTTTGTGTTAGGCTTGCAGTTTGTACAGGTTGGTGCTTTTGTGGTTTTTAACCAAGTGTTTTTTCTTTTCCTTAGACTGTTATGCAGTCTTGAATTTTTATATTTTTCTTAGCCTTTGTTGACTTGTGACAGCCTGCTTTTTTAGCCAAACTGTCAAACTTCACCCAAGGTGATATCTTTCTCTCTTTCTCTCTCCATGAAACAAGCATTTTTGCTTCTTTTTTTAATTATATTCTGAAAAAGTTGCCTCTAGAAAATGATGATAGTTGTGACAAGCCTTGTGCTTGTCAATAGGTTTTCCCCTGCTGTTTTACTTTTTCCTGCTGCATTTTTCTGCTTTCATGCTGCTTTCCATATTTGTACAGTTTGCCTCCAATTTGTTTTATAACTCAGTTTGGGCAATTTGTTTTGTAGCTCAATTTGGGACCTTGCTTGCTATTTGTTACAGCAGGTTCCTTGCTTGTGATGCATTGTATAGTTTGACCTATGCTTTGACAGTTTGGCGCCTGTTGCATTTGAAACTTTGTAACTCAGTTTGGTTCAATGTTTTCTTCAGTTTGCTGCCATGTTTTGGTTGAGTTGCAATGGTATAGTTTGGCTTATGTTTGACAGCTTTGGTGCCTGTTGCATTTGAAACTCAGCTTGCTTTGTATGCTTGAATTTTTTCAATTTGTATTTTTAATTTTCTCTTTGTGAACCAAGAAGAGAAATCTTGTTGTGATTTGCAAAGAGAAAAATAAAATGTGATGAAAAATAAGCATTATGATTCCAGACGGCAACTTTTAATGATGATTTTTTCTTTTATTTTTCATTTGAAAATTCTTTTCAATTAACTGTACTAATCTTCTTTTCCTTTTTTTATCCAGGTGAGCATCAATTGGATGATAGAGGAAGCTGAGGAAGCAAGAGACCTTGAGCATGGGAGCAATGGCAGCTTAGGAGGCTTAGACTTAGATTAGATAGATAGATTTTTTTCATTAATTGTAATATTTATTATTTTAAATACTCTAAGTTGTAAAACTTACAATATTCAAATAATTTTGTAACAACATTTGAAATGAATAAAAAAAGTCTTTATCCAAAAGAAACCTTCTACTGTCAAATATCTTGCCATTCTTCCTTGCATCTTCACTTAATTATTTAAGACTCTCAAATCAAAATAATTGAAACTGCATTTCAACAATTCTAATCCAGATAACTTAAATTTCAAATAATCAAAAACTTTGCAGTCTCGTAACTTTGCATCAGTATTCCAATCACAATACGTATTGTATAATTAAACAAGCAAACATTCCATTAAACGGAAAACCTTTCATTCCATTAACAAGCAGATGTCTTGATATTCCAAATAACAATCTCAGCTTTTATTTCTTATCCCAGATAATCAGGCCTTGAGAACAATCAGTTAACCTTTCAGCAAACTTTGAAAAAGTGTGAAAACAATGTAACAGTAAACTGAATTTCTATGGATTCAATTTCTTCTGAGAAATGCGAGAGAAACCCTGATTCTTGATTTAATGCCAAAGAAAAGTCTGTTTGATCTATTCCTGAGCCAATCTTAAAAATCAGAGAAAATCCTAGGGTTGTGATTTCTTGTGAAAAAGGGAGGGCAAATTTTGGGGTACAACAGCTGCCCCTGTTCAATCTTCTTGAACCTGAAGAGTTAGATTGGCAAGTTTGTCGTTCGCGACTCGAAGGTAAAAGATGATTGGACACTAGAGTGCCCATAAATTTGCACTCGTCAAAGCATAGTTGAGGGAATGGGCTTAAAGATGCCATTTGGAGATGTGACAGAACCTTGTCGGAGATGGGCTTAAAGATGCCATCCAAGAATATTTATTGAACTGTATGTTGTAGGCGAAAGAATAAGTATCAGAAAGGTATCCAGGTCTGGAACATCTCTGAGCTAGGGGTCTGAATAAGCAATAGATTAGCATCCGTGTTTGGAGCTTCCGTAAACTGTTATCAGTGAGCTGAATCTGAACAAGCGATAGATTGACATCCATGTTTGGAAGCACCCGTAAACTGTTTTCATGGCTCTGGAGTTGAACAATCAATGGATTAACATCCATGTTGGGAAGCATCCGTAAACTGTTTTCAAAATTTGAATCTGAACAAGCGATAGATTATCATCCATGTTGGGAAGTATCCGTAAATTGTTTTCAGAAGTTGAGTCTGAACAAGCGATAGATTATCATCCATGTTGGGAAGTATCCGTAAACTGTTTTCAGAAGTTAAGTCTGAACAAGCGATAGATTATCATCCATGTTGGGAAGTATCTGTAAACTGTTTTCAGAAGTTGAGTTTGAACAAGCGATAGATTGACATCCATGTTGGGAAGCATCCGTAAACTGTTTTCAGAAATCTTTAAAGTTGAATAAGCAATAGATTAACATCCATGTTTGGAGCATCCGTAAACTGTTTTCAAAAGTTGAATCTTAACAAGCGATAGATTGACATCCATGTTGGTAAGCATCTGTAACCTGTTTTCATGATTATGGAGTTGAAGTTTGCTAATCTTATCCTGAAAAGGGTAGAATATTAGCTGAAACACAAAGTTATGTTGCATGAAATGTATGATGCAATATATGTGTTATATCAATGTTTATGATATATGAATGCAATGTATGCGCATGTAAGCTGATGAGTTGTCTTGCTGAGGAAGGTAAATCCTGAATACCAGGAGATAGTAAAATCTTTGACCGCTGTCGGGGAAAATAAATCCTGGACCACTGTTGAAGAGTATGTGTGTCTTCAAGCTTTTTTGACAACCTCTGTGGGGAGAAGCTATACTGCTGGGGAAATCAGGAGTTTGGGTTGTATGCCAATCTACTAGGGATTTCTGATTTGTTGTTTGAGGAGAACTTCGCTAGGGAAAACTCTGTGGGGAAATGAGAATTAGCATCTTCATTATGTTAGGGGAATTTGTGCTGAGGAGTCAAGAACAAGAATCTTCGATCTGCAGGGGATTAAAAACTCTGACAAATTTATACTGAGAGTAAAGAAGGCTCTGGAAACTTTACTGGAGAATCAAAGATGAGAGTCTTGATTTTGTTGGGGAGTAAAAACTCTGGGAAATAGCTTATACTGCTGGAGAGTAAGCTCAGGACTCTAGGAAAAGCTTATTCCTGCTTAGGTTGTATGCAACTTTGAGAATGAGAATTCTCATTCTGTCGGGAATATCAGGAGCTTGGGTGTATGCCAATCTACTGGGGAAGCAAGAATGAGAACCTCCGTTCTGTTTGAGGATATCAGAGGCAAACTGAATGGTTTCCGCTGGGGATTGGTAGCTCAAATTTTCGTCTCTGCTGGGGGTCTTTGTGACGTGCTGATTTGATTGGTGAATTCGCTGGGAAATTTTTTTTAAAAATAACTTTCTGATGAATTATCTGGTTTAAAAGCAACTCTCCGGGAGAAGGGAGGAAACTGGATGGTCTTCACTGGTGTTCACAAGTTGAAGTTTTGACTCTGCTTGGGGAAGAAAGTTTCATTCTTACCGAGGGTTTGTAGTTCAAAGTTTTGCTCCGCTGTGGATTGGGATTTTGAAAACTCAACTCTGATGGGGATCCTTGAAACTTAACTCCGCTGGGGATATGCATTTCAAAGCTTTAGTTCCGCCTAGGATCTGGATGATGTATTGCAGGGAATTTCTCTTGGAATAGCCTAAAGACACTTTCCTACACTTCCATCCTATCAGTAATTATTCTTTCTCGTTTCGTTTTATTTGTAAGCAGTGATTATATTCAAATGCATATGCTCATTTAATAAATCACTGGACATTTTCAAATAAAGCACAAGTGTAAAAAAAAAAAGGAAAACAGTTTTCTGTTATTTGAAGTAATTTTGTATTAACTTTGTGTAAGTATTTGTACAAAGGAGACAGACATCCCAGTAAGAGAATGTTGTCATAAAGTTGAGAAAAAATTTTATACAAAGAAAGATGGCTATGTGTAACAATTCCATGGGGTTCCCATTCTGCTATAGCCTTCACAACTCTGAGTATCTTGTCCATTCGTTGCTTCGTCCGCTGATGATTGGATAGATCAGAAGCTTGGAGCTTGTCCGTGAAGAGATTGTCCTTAAAGTGATCTGACGAGATACAGTCATACGCTTTAATTCCCTAACTTTTGCCTGGATCGCCCTTTCAGGTTTTCGATCCACCGGGAAACCCTTTTTTGCCCAAGTCACCCTTTCAGGTTTTCAACATGTCGGGTGTACAGATTTTTTTGTTTATCCCTAATTTTTGCCCGAACCGCCCTTTCGGGTTTTCGATTCGCCGGGATGCCCATTTTTGCCCAAGTTGCCCTTTCGGGTTTTCAACTTGCCGGGTCGTTTATGCGTAGTATCTTTTGACTATGTCTGCGTTCGCAGGGTGTGGCAGATCATCACCGTCCATGGTGGTCAGGATCATTGCCCCGCCAGAAAAGATGTTTTTGATCATAAATGGTCCTTCGTAAGTAGGAGTCCACTTGCCCCTGGGATCACTTTATGGCAAGATGATCCGCTTGATTACCAGATCTCTGACTTGATATACCTGACATCTGACTTTCTTGTTGAAAGCCTTGATCATCCGTTTTTGATACGTCTGACCATGACAAACAGCAGTAAGTCGCTTCTCATCAATCAAGTTAAGTTGATCAAGCCGGGTCTGAATCCAATCGTCTTCACTCAGACCAGCATCCTTCATGATTCTCAGGGAAGGAATCTGAACTTCTATAGGTAAAACAACTTCCATGTCGTATACCAAAGAAAATGGTGTTGCCCCAGTTGATGTTCGTGCCGTGGTACGGTACCCGTGTAGAGCAAACGGTAACATCTCATGCCAGTCCTTGTAGGTGACTGGCATCTTTTGAATGATCTTCTTGATATTTTTGTTCGCAGCTTCGACAACACCGTTCATCTTTGGCCGATAGGGAGATGAATTGTGATGTTGAATCTTGAACTGCTCGCACAGAGCGGTGATCATAGTGTTGTTCAGGTTTGTACCGTTATTCGTAATGATTCGGTCAGGAATACCGTACCGGCAAATGAGGTTCTGCTTGATGAAGCGGGCAACCACATTCTTTGTAACGGAGGCGAAGGAAGCTGCTTCGACCCACTTGGTAAAGTAATCAATGGCCACCAGGATGAAGCGGTGTCCAATGGATGATGTAGGCTTGATCTCTCCAATCATGTCGATACCCCACATTGCGAATGGCCAAGGAGCTGTTAGGACGTTGAGAGGAACCGGGGGAATATGCACCTTGTCTGCATAGACTTGGAATTTGTGACAAGTACGGGCGTATTGATAACAGTTAGCTTCCATGGTAGACCAGTAGTAGCCTGCCCTTAGAATTTTCTTAGCCATCTTATGTCCACTTAAATGAGTGCCGAATGTGCCACTATGCAGTTCAGTCATGATCTGCTCGGCTTCAACCTTGTCCACACAACGAAGCAGAACACAATCATGGTTGCGCTTGTATAGGATGCCATTGCTCAGGAAGAACTTGGCAGCAAATCTCCTTAAGAACTTTCTGTCATTGACTGAAGCTCCTTCAGGGTATTCTTGAGTCCCGAGATACCTTTTGATTTCATGAAACCAGGGTTGTTCCACTAATTCTTCGGTATTAATCTCATGACAATGTGCAGGTTCATCCATTCGCTCGATGGTGATTTGGGGTGCCTCATTATCCCAATTAAGCTTAAACATGGAAGACATTGTAGCTAGAGCATCTGCTAGCTGATTTTCTTCTCGCGGGAAGTGCTCGAAGGTAATCTGCTCGAAATGAGGTAACAATGTCAGGACATGTTCTTTGTATGGGATGAGATTAGGGTGTTTAGTGTCCCACTCTCCTTTGATTTGACTGATAACCAAAGCTGAGTCTCCAAATACGACCAAAGATTTGATTCCTAAGTCAATTGCAGCCTTGAGACCAAAGATACAAGCTTCATACTCGGCCATGTTATTGGTGCAACTGAAACAGAGTCTAGTAGTGAAAGGTGTATGGCAACCTTCTGGAGAGATAAGTATCACGCCGATACCGTTGCCAAGTGCATTTGAAGCACCATCAAAGTACAGGGTCCATCGGGATCCTTGTTCAGGTCTGCCATACGGTCTGTTACCTTCAATGTTGTCCAATGTCATAATGTTCTCGTCGGGAAAGTCGAATTTCATGGATTGGTAATCTTCGACAGATTGATGAGCTAGATGGTCAGCTAGTACACTCCCCTTTATAGCTTTTTGTGTTGTGTACTGGATATCATACTCAGTCAGGATCATTTTCCATCTAGCGATTCTTCCAGATAAAGCAGGCTTTTCGAAGATATACTTGATCGAATCCATTTTAGAAATCAACAGAGTGGTATGTGTCAACATATACTGCCTTAGTCGGCGAGCAGCCCATACCAAAGTGCAGCAAGTTTTCTCGAGCAGTGAATAGCGAGTCTCACAGTCGGTAAACTTTTTGCTAAGGTAATAAATGGCATGCTCTTTTCTACCAGACTCGTCATGTTGGCCCAGTACGCACCCCATTGAATTATCCAAAACAGTCAGATACATGATTAACGGCCTTCCTTCGACGGGTGGTATCAAGATAGGAGGCTCTAGCAAATACTCCTTGATTTTATCAAAAGCAGCTTGACAATCATCATTCCATTCAACCACCTGATCTTTCTTCAACAGCTTGAAAATTGGTTCACAGGTAGATGTTAGGTGAGAAATGAACCTTGCAATGTAGTTTAGGCGTCCTAAGAAACCTCTGACCTCCTTTTCAGTGCGGGGGGGCAGGCATTTCTCGTATAGCTTCGACTTTAGCAGGATCAACCTCAATGCCTTTGTTGCTGACGATGAATCCCAAGAGTTTACCAGACCTGACTCCGAAAGTGCACTTGCTAGGGTTCAGTCTGAGTTTATACTCCTTCAATATGACAAACAGCTTTTGCAGATGGTCGAGGTGTTCTTCTTCTGTTTGTGAACGGGCTATCATGTCGTCTACATAGACTTCGATCTCATGATGTATCATGTCATGAAACAAAGCTACCATGGCTCGCTGATTGATCTGGTCGTACCCTGAAAATCCATCCATGAAGGAAAATACCTTATGTTGAGCTGTGTTGTCGACCAAAATGTCAACGTGCGGTAGTGGAAAGTCATCTTTAGGGCTAGCCCTGTTTAAATCTCGGTAATCCACGCACATTCTTACTTTTCCATCTTTCTTAGGCACGGGCATAATGTTAGCGACCCATTGTGGATAGGAAGTAACAGTAAGAAACCCGACATTGAATTGCTTTATCACTTCGGCTTTGATCTTCTCAGACATATCGGACCTCATTCGACGGACTTTTTGTTTTATTAGTGGACAGTCTTCTCTTGTAGGGAGACAGTGAACCACAATATATGTGTCGAGTCCCGGCATGTCTTCATAGGACCAGGCAAAGATCTCAACATATTCATTCAACAGCTGAACTAAGCGCTCCTTGACACTTGGCTCTAGGTTGGCACCCATTTTAACCTCTTTTCTGTCTTCGGCAGTACCCAAGTTGATAGTCTCTAACAGCTCTTTATAGGGCAGAATGGCCCTCTCTTCCTGTTGTAGAAGTCTAGCCAACTCTCCAGGCACTTCACAGTCTTCATCACCTTCGTATTCGGCATGATTGACCAGATCTTCAGAGTCACTAAAGGCCAAGCAGAATTGTTACCCATGGAATCCGGAGTGGATGAGTACCTGAATTTTATGAGTGTGGGTGTGTGTAAGGGATAGCCACCTTTAAACAAAATAAAATGTAAAAAGAAAGAAAATGAACACAAAAGTTTATAGATGAAAACGTCCATGATTCATTAAAAATGGCATATGAAAATGAAGAAATCAAGCCCTTACAAATGGACCTATATGCCTCGGGTAAGGCACAAGGCAAAAAGAGTGTACGAATTGTTTAATAGTTATTACATACCAACTGAAAAATGTTCAAAAGATAAATTACTTATTGGTGAAAGTAATGGGAATGAAGTCTTTCGCCTCCCAGTTGTTCAGTCCTCCTTCAATGGTTGGAAAGATCCAATCTTCAAAGTTTCCTTCTTCATCATCATCTTCTAAAGCATGAACTCCATGGTGAGTGATTTTTAAGGGTGGTCCTCCAGCCCGGGAGCGACGCACAGCTTTTTGGCTAGCAGCGGTGAAACCCAATCCGAACTTGTCTATCTTGTGAGGAAAATCTGGCAGTTGACCCCACATTGTACTTCCTCCTTCCTTGATTACAGCCTCCGCATCTTTAAGGGATGACATCCGGGACATAGGCTTGGTAATGATAGGCACATCAGTCATTGTCTTTGCTACCGCGACCTCAGGAGAAACCTCTTCAAAGTGTTGAAAATGTGTTTCTATGAATTCACCATCTAACTCCATGTAGCGGAAAGAGTTAAGGTGGCTTATCATATACTCCTCCTCGCCATGAACTGTTATGATTTTACCCTGGACTGGATATTTTAGCATTTGGTGTAGAGAAGAAGTGACTGCCCCAGTGTTGTGGATCCATGGCCTTCCCAACAAGCATGAATATGAAGGACGGATGTCCATCACATAAAATGTAGAGTTGAAAATTTCCGTTCCCACCTTGATTGGGATGTCCACTTCTCCGTGAACCATCCTCTTAGAACCGTCGAAGGCTCTAACAATGATATTACTGGGCTTTAGGGTCAAACCTTCACAGTCCAATCTGTTCAATGCTTTCTTTGGTAGAACATTTAAAGATGAATCGGTATCAACCAGAACATGAGAAAGTGTGGTCCCTCTGCACTCTACCGAGACATGCAGCACATCATTATGCTTTCTTCCCTTAGGGGTCAAATCAGCATCGGAGAAACCAAGACCATTGTCGGCTGTAAGGCTAGCCACGCACTCTTGAAACTGATCTGCAGAAGTTTCTTGAGGCACGTGTGCAGTCTTTAAAATTTTAATCAAGGCTTTGGCATGAGCCTCGAAGCAGAGTAAGAGAGCTAGCATGGAGATTTTTGAAGGGGTTTTCCCTAGCTTCTATACGACATCATAGTCGCACTTTTTGATTATCTTTAAGATTTCCTCCATTTCCTTTTGGGTGGTCTCAGGGATAACCAAAGTTTGAGCCTTCGTCCTGACAGGCACTTCTTGGATCCCCTTACCTTTATCAGCGGTAATAGCAGAGGGTACAACCTTGGGAGTAACAATTTCTTCAATTATTGGACCTTGCATAGATATCTTGATTGGCACACGAGCACTTGAGGGTCCGAAGACTGCCCTTGGAGGAGCAATCTCCAGAGATAAGATTATTCCACTACGAGTTATCTTACTCGTCCCAATAATATTTCCCACATCAGGAATTTCTTCATCGGAATTCTCTTCGGCTGATTCGATCTGCTTGACGCCATGGTAGAAGATCTCTCCTCCATAATTCCATGGTATCGTCTTGTTGGAATTATATGGGATAGGCCCCGGCATGGTAATCTTCAGCGGTACGAACTTTAGATCAGGCGTAATCTTAACAGGCCTTTTGCAGGTCTTGGAAAGATTGTCGGAAATGGTGATTATAGCAATGTCATTGATTGGAGTAACGAAGGTAACAGGAGTAACATGAGTGATAGTAGCAACAAGAGTTTTCTGAAAGAGGATCTCTTGAGTATCCATCAGGCGTTGGATGCCTGATTTCAACAGTGGGCAGTCGATTTGCATGGTTGAACAGAAGTAACAATCTTTTTCACATCACGGGAAAATCCCGGCTTTCAACAGATTCAATTTAATTATTGGCAACAGAGACATTAATTCATCAACGGCGGTAACATGAAGATCTTCCATAATTGCATGGACATTATGACCATGCTTGGGCATTGGGGCAGAAATCACATTCGGCTTTTCAGGCGCATCGAATTCTACCTCCTTGGCATCTATTAAGTCTTGGATCTTGTTTTTGAGGGCCCAACAGTTGTTGGTGTCGTGCCCTATGCTATCTGAATAATAAGCACATTTTGCATTGGGATGATAATATGGAGAAGTGGTATTTTTATTCTTTGGTGCCTCTCTCAAATTAGCAAGGTTTAATTTCAGGAGACGTGGAAGGATCTGAGCGGGTGTCATGTTTATCGGGGTATATTGTCGTTGTGGCCTTTCTACCCTTTGCTGATAGGTTCTGGGTTGATCATTCCTTGGTTGACTATTTCTAGGTTGATCTGATGCGGACTTCTGAATTAATACGGCCCCCACTGTTGGTCGGCGTTCCTCTCTTTCCCGATTTCTCTGGGTGTAAATAGAAGAACTTTCCTTCTTGGCTGGGAAGGTCTTCTTTATAGCGGCTGAAGCAGATGTATTCTTCTGAATTTTACCATTCTTAATACCAGCTTCGACCATTTCCCCTGTCAGAATTAACTCAGTGAACCCTGCAGATGAGCTCCCTATTAGGTGATTGAAGAATGGACCAGACAGGGTCCCCAAAAACATATCAACGAGTTCCCTTTCAGACAATGGTGGCTGCACCCTTCCAGCCAAATCCCGCCACTTCTGGGCATACTCTTTAAAGCCCTCGTTAGAAACCATACTCATGCTCTGTAGTTGAGTACGAGTAGGCGCTAAATTTGCATTGTATTGATATTGTCGGTAGAAAGCAGCAGCCAAGTCCTCCCAGTTATGTACATCAGCCCTCTCAAGCTGGTAGAACCAGTCCAATTGTGTACCCGACAAACTATCTTGAAAAAAGTAGACCCACAGATCCTTATCAGAAGAGTGAGGTTGGATCTTTCTGACATAAGAACGCAGATGCATATTTGGACAAGACAAACCATCGTATTTAGCGAATGTAGGCACTTTGAATTTGGGAGGAATGACGATCCCAGCAACCAATCCCAGCTCTTCAAAATCCAGTCCAGGTACCCTTTGTACCTCCATGGCTGCCAACCGTTATTCCAGATTTTTATACCTATCGTCCGCAGGAGGGTACTACTGCTCAGAGTAATCTTCATCCACTCCAACTTCTTCCTCTTCAGCCTCAGACTCGGAAGGTACTGCAGCTCCTTTTCCTTTGCCAGTCCCTTCATCAGACGTCGAGGGGAACTCCAGGACTCTCCTAGCTTCGTTCTCAAATCTTCTTCCCAAAGTAGCTACTCCGACTCTTTTCTTTTTCTTTTTTCCTTTTTCCTTTTCTTTCTTCTCTAACAGTGCTTTAAGGTCCTCTTGACCCTTTGCCAAGGTCATGAGGAGTTGTTGGAATTGCGAATTCTTTGCTTGCAGATCTTTGACCATCTGCTCTATATTCATCTTGCTGAAATAAACAGCAGAAAGATAAGGAAACCTGGTGTGAAGACATGTTTATGCATATGATGAATGATATGTTTATTCATGTAATGTATCCAAGGATTCAGAAATTCAAAGTTGTTGCAGACAAAAAGAACACACGTCATATTAATAAGAAGAAATTTGTCAGTACATAAATGCCCCATGGGCAAAATATTACAAAGCTTCTTAATGTAAAAAGACATTGCGCATCCTTTTTGGCGCGACGTAAGTGTTAAGAGTCTCCTCTTCGTGAAGTCAGCGGGTAAGTTCCAAAACCTTCTTCTCACTGGCATAGAAGTTGGCTTCAAAAGTGTTTCGCTCTTCCTTGAGTTGTATCCAACTCTTTTGCAATTCTTCCAATGATGTTGGCATGTCTGGATGTAGGAGGGTGTATGGAACCTCTCCTTCCATAACAGGCTCTTTAATCACTGGGAGAATGTGGGGGTAAGGCATCATAAGACTCTGGGCGCGTGTTCGTACTCACTTGAGGTAAGGCTCAAGGGGGGTGGAATTCTTGTGCCCCAGTGTCTTACTATCCACTTTGTTGGGCATCCTCCATGCTCGGATAAACCTTTGTCGAAGTCC
Source organism: Vicia faba (assembly GCA_948472305.1). NCBI lineage: Eukaryota > Viridiplantae > Streptophyta > Magnoliopsida > Fabales > Fabaceae > Vicia > Vicia faba. The sequence continues at coordinate 1,094,768,307 of OX451740.1, read as the reverse complement.
TTGAGCGTCGTTGTCGAAGTCAAAAACCAAGTCAGGAATCAGCATATCATGAGGGCCATCCCTTCGAGCATACCCAAATTTCCTCAGAGCTAAACAGGGGTTGTAGGTAATGTCTCCCCTAATGCCAAGTAGCGGGACATTAGGGAATTCCCCACAATGATAAATGATGATGACATTTTCTCTGGACCAAGAACACCAATGAACATCAGAGTGTGTAAGAGTCATCAATCGTTGCGACCACCTCAAGCCTTGTTCATTCTTCAAGACTGACTGGGGAAGGTGAGAAATAAACCACCTTGCTAGGAGAGGAGTACAACACATGAGAACACCTCTTTTCCTCATTGTTCATGTGTAAAATGAGTGTAGGATGTCCCCAAGCAATGTAGGCACAAGATTCCGAGATATGAAAATCTTGACAGCATTCACATCTATAAGCTGATAATGGTTTGGGAAGAAGACCAACCCATAGATGAGAAGTGCTACAATCTCCTCAAAATCTTGTAGATCTAGAGAATTCCAGCAGTCTTGTGCCTTCTCAAACAGAAACTTTGCCAAGAAACCCTTGACACCACTTCTGGTTTCCCAATGACCTTTGATATCAGATGGTTGCAAGTGTAAGGCTTGAGAAACATCTTCGGGCTTTGGTTCTCTTTCCGTACCGTTGTAGGGTAGTTGATGAAGAATAGGAATCCTCAGGAGTTGAGAAAATTCCTCCAAAATAGGTACTAGTTGGTAATCAGGGAATGTGAAACAGTGGTGAAGGGGGTCAAAGAACTGGAAGAGAACTTTCACCATGTCTTCTTCAATGTTGGAGTTGACCAAGTTGAGAAGTCTACCATGTCTTTCAGTGAAGGTAGAATTCTCGGGAATCTTGGAAGTAAGCTCCTTGAGCAGAGGAGGGATTCTCACAAGGTTGACTTGAATTGTTTTCCTGCAAAGAGATTCCATGACCTACAAAACAAGAACAAAGATGAAGATCCAAACCCTTGAAATGGTTAGTGGATGCAAATGATGCTTCATGATGTTCATGATGTATGCACAAATATATGTACAAGCAAATCACACAAGATCCTAGTTTCAGGCTTGCATGGGGTTTCATAGGTAAGTACCCTCTTGAAGTTAGTTGGCTCAACCTGTCCTATAAATAGTAACAGGGTTCTAAGGAGCTCAATATCACCGAATTATTTTCTATGTTCATCGTTTTAGTTTAGCCACTTTACTGGAGACCGAAATATTCCAAGAAAACAACCCTCAATGAGTGTAGTATCGAGTATCTACCAACTTCGGACTACACCAAAGCCGGTCATCTCACTACCCCTAAAAAGGCCAAGTTGGTCAAGTAAAGGTTCTAAAAAGTCCATTAGTGCTTCATGACATCACTCAGCGGCCCCGTATTCTCTTTGATTAACTCAAAGGCTATCGGTACCCACAAATATGTCGCACTAATATAGCTATTGCTTCAACCATGTCGGTATACCCCGCACAGTTTCCACAACGTATTGCTATTTACCTATGAATGTTTCCCAAATCCGAGTAGAGGATTTCAAACCCAAACAATAGAACCAAATGTAAAACAATCAAGGCAAACAAGATAAGCATGCAAAGGTGATCTAAAACCCTAAGGTAACCCCACTTTTAAGTCTCCAGCAGAGTCACCAGTTCTATGATATGGTGGGAGAACTGACTTGAGGTTTTGCGTTTGTGTTCGCAATTGTGCGGTTTAGCAAGAGTCTCCACCGACTTTTTATTTTATCCAAAGGAAAGGTCAAAAATCACAGGAAAGACCTTTGAGATGTTTTCTTGGGTTCGGGGGGTAGATTATGAAAAGGGAAGGTGCAAGCACCCTTTTCATCTATGGTTTTCCATGGGCTCTTAGTTACTTATTTTAGATCACTTGCTTTTGCTTTTCAATTGTTTGAAATAGTGCTTTGTGTGTGTGGTTTTGGAAATGTTTTGAAAAAGAGGCCATCGTTTGTGGCAACCTTTGTAACAATTCTTGTTTGAATGTTTTACAAAGGTGTTTGTCTTTTGAAAAGATGTTTTAATGTTTGAAAGTTTGTTTTGAAATTGTGTTGTGAAGTGTGTTTGAAAATAGCAAGGATGTTTTGCAAGTTTTTGATCAAGTAACTAAGAGTTGTCTACCCTATTTTACTCAAAGATCTTTCATATATGTTTTTAACCCTTTTGACAGTGTTATTTCACCATTGCATTTGGTGAACAACCTTGTGTTAGGATGTTAAACGGGACAGGCGCGGGTCATCGCATACAATCATTGAAAGCAACTTGTGAGACGCTCTAGCAATTTTGTAAGGGACGAGATCGTTTTATCGAAGGCAACATCGAGGGTCATCGAGGGACTACGATCTTTGTTTATCAAAGGGGCATTTGCTAGAGTGTCTCATATTCCAGGGACATGATTCTATTTTCCGAGGCAACAAGCGAGGTTACCCTAGAGGTGCACGTGTGAATTGTGTTTTTCATTTTCATGCATTTGGATCTTGTATTAGGTCATCTAGCGATTGATTTTAGATTTTTTCATACAAACCCCAATCTCTAGTCATGGCATATTTGAAAGCATAAAGTGCGAGAATTAAAATTCCAAGCTATTACAAAAGTATCCGGGGATGGGGGTACAAATTATTTACAAATGGGGATGAATCTCACATGAATAATAATGTCCAAATATCAAGTGTTACAACCAAATCGAATCGTCGCAATTCAATATAAAATTATAACAAATGAAGAAATCAATAATATTATGAGATGCATGTATTTATTAACTTGAAAAATCTATTCTAACAAAGAAAGATTAAGAAATTATTATTATTCTTTTATATGTGTTTTTTATTAATCATGTAAATAAAAAGTTTTAAAAGAAAAAATTAATTAAACAATGTTTCTATTATTTTTTGCATTTTTATTAAATGAAACAAAATCAATTGATAAAAGAAAACAACAAAATTGATTTAAGAAAATAAGTATTACTAGTATTATTATTAACAATATAAAACAAATTAATCTAAAATGAAATAATATATAAAAAAAAGAGTTAGTATTTGTTAAATCAAAAGAAATGAAATTAAATTAAGACAAAGATGATGGGCTAGGGATGTATGTGAGGCCCAATTGAAAATGGAAGAAGAATCAAAGGGGTCATAAAGGAGAAAAGAGGGGGGTGCGTTGGCCAAAGATTATAGGCTTAAGGAAATGTTTGGGGCGAAGGCCCAATGTAAAGTTCACACAGTTTTTGTTAGGGTCGTTAGCATTTTAGGGTTTGTGTTGTTCTAGCTCACAGTGGCGCCGTTTGTTTCTTCTCTTCTTCGTCTCTCTCACACAGACACATTGATTCTCCCTAAACCCTAGCTACCGGAGCTCCGCCCCCTCTCACTCTCTATCCTCTTTGCAACGATCCAGCATTTTGATTGACTGGTATGATTCGTTTTTTTGTTCGCATTTTACAGTTTGTTTTCGTTTGTTTGATTCTTACAGTTTGTTTTGCATGTCTTATTTTAAGGTGAAGAAATGTACCTTGGGGGTTTTCGTTATGAAGAGGAGAGGAAAGGCTGGTGGCGCTTCCTTGGAGGCTAGAGGCGGAGAGAAGATGTGATGGACGCACTTTTGCTTCTGGTATCTCTTTTTTTGTTGTTCTTTTTGAATGTTGATGATGAATATGTTCTGAAACTGTGTTTGCTTCTGCAACTCTCTTCCTCTTTCTGAATGTTGATGATAAACACCGTTCTGAAACTGATTATGTTGTTGATTGCTCTTCTGATTTTCTCTTTCTCTTTTTGAATGTTGATGTTTGATGATGAAAAACTTCTGAAAACTTTGTGTTGGTTTGTGGATTTTGTTGAAACTAAGTTTGGCGGTTGATGTTTCAAAGGTTTTTTGGGATGGCTTGAAACTGTTTGGCTATTTGTTATAGTTTGTTAACAGGTTTGCAAGTTTTATGCTAGGCTTGCAGTTTGGAGAGTTTGTTGTTTTGCTGTGGTTTACAGGTTGTGGTAACAGGTTGTGTGTTTTTGTTCTGAGTTTGAAACCCTGCAGGTTTTGGAGTTTTTAGTTTGCTTGTTTGTGGAACTGTTACAGGTTTGGGAACCTTGTAGTTTACAGGCTTGGTTATGCATGTTTGAGGATCTGTTTGGGCTTTGTGGTTTGAGCAAGCTTTACTGGTTGTGGTAGCTTGCAGTTTGTTTTGACAAGCTGGTTACAGTTTTTGTTGTAACTGTTTTCTTTAGATGGCAGGTTTGGAGAGTTTGAGTTTTCAAGCTTGGCTCAATGTTCTTTTTTTTTACAAACTTATGCAGGTTTGGAGAGTTTTTTTGTTAGGCTTGCAGTTTGTACAGGTTGGAGCTTTTGTGGTTTTTAACCAAGTGTTTTTTCTTTTCCTTAGACTGTTATGCAGTCTTGAGTTTTTATATTTTTCTTAGCCTTTGTTGACTTGTGATAGCCTGCTTTTTTAGCCAAACTGTCAAACTTCATCCAAGGTGATATCTTTCTCTCTCCATGAAACAAGCATTTTTGCTTTTTTTTAAATTATATTCTGAAAAAGTTGCCTCTGGAAAATGATGATAGCTGTGACAAACCTTGTGCTTGTCAATAGGTTTTCCCCTGCTGTTTTACTTTTGCCTGTTGCATTTTTCTGCTTTCATGTTGCTTGCCATATTTGTACCGTTTGCCTCCAATTTGTTTTATAACTCAGTTTTGGAAATTTGTTTTGTAGCTCAGTTTGGGACCTTGCTTGTTGTTTGTTACAACAGGTTCCTTGCTTGTGCTGCATTGTATAGTTTGACCTATGCTTTGACAGTTTAGCGCCTTTTGCATTTGAAACTTTGTAACTCAGTTTGGTTCAATGTTTTCTTTAGTTTGCTGCCATGTTTTGGTTGAGTTGCAATGGTATAGTTTGGCTTATGTTTGACAGCTTTGGCGCCTGTTGCATTTGAAACTCAGCTTGCTTTGTATGCTTGCATTTTTTCAATTTGTATTTTTAATTTTATCTTTGTGAACCAAGAAGAGCAATATTCTTGTGATTTGCAAAGAGAAAAATAAAATGTGATGAAAAATAAGCATTCTGATTCAAGACGGAAACTTTTAATGATGATTTTTTCTTTTCTTTTTCATTTGAATTTTTTTTTCAATTAATTGTACTAATCTTCTTTTCCTTTGTTTTTTTCAGGTGAGCATCAATTGGATGATAGAGGAAGCTGAGGAAGCAAGAGACCTTAAGCATGGGAGAAATGGCAACTTAGGAGGCTTAGACTTAGATTAGATAGATAGATTTTTTTCATTAATTGTAACATTTATTATTTTAAATACTATAAGTTGTAAAACTTATAATATTCAAATAATTTTGTAACAGCATTTGAAATGAAAAAAAAAAGCTTTATCTAAAAGAAACCTTCTACCGTCAAATATCTTGCCATTCTTCCTTGTATCTTCACTTAATTATTTAAGACTCTCAAATCAAAATAATTGAAACTGCATTTCAACAATTCTAATCCAGATAACTTAAATTTCAAATAATCAAAAACTTTGCAGTCTCGTAACCTTGCATCGGTATTCCAATCACAATACGCATTGTATAATTAAACAAGCAAGCATTCCATTAAACGGCAAACCTTTCATTCCATTAACAAGCAGATGTCTTGATATTCCAAATAACAGTCTCAGCTTTTATTTCTTATCCCAGATAATCAGGCCTTGAGAACAATCAGTTAACCTTTCAGCAAACTTTGAAAAAGTGTGAAAACAATGTAACAGTAAACTGAATTTCTGTGGATTCAATTTCTTCTGAGAAATGCGAGAGAAACCCTGATTCTTGATTTAATGCCAAAGAAAAGTCTGTTTGATCTATTCCTGAGCCAATCTTAAAAATCAGAGAAAATCCTAGGGTTGTGATTTCTTGTGAAAAAGGGAGGGCAAATTTTGGGGTACAACATAAAGGTATTGGAAAATATCCACACTAATGCACCCTTGTTTGAAGTTTTGCATAAAAAGAGAAAGTCAGAGGACCATGAAACTGGGGAAATCGTCAGTGTTAAGAGGGGAAGGTTAAACTTTGAGGTGGTGGATGAAATAACTAAACCCAAACTTGAAAAGTTGATACTCGTGATAAATCCTAAAGCACCACCACAAGTTCGAAAGAATGAACCATCCCACAGAAGAAAGAAAAGGAAAGGTAAGGGATATGTGAGATGGCTTGATAAGTGCCCATGGAAACCAAATACAATTAAAAATTTGATCGAGGAGTCATTCTCGAGAGAATCACCATGAGTGCTGACACTCTTGAGTCGTCGAGTTACTGACGTTAAAAGAAGCTATGTGTGGGAGGCAATCCACGAGTTTCAATTTAATGTTTTTGCTTTTGTTTGAGTTTGCAGAAAATAAAGATAGTGATTGCTTGGCACCTATCATTTGTATGTAGGAAAATATCGAGGCGAGCATTGATCAGGTTCTTATTCCTTTTCCCATTTTTTACTGAAACATTGAGGATAATGTTTGGTTTAAGTGTGGGGGAGGAACTTTATCGCTTTCCATTTATCGCTTCTTATTTTGATGTACTGTTTTCTAGTTTATTGCATGTTTTTAGGATTTTATTTGTTTTCAGTATTTGGCCGAGTCATTGCATGTGACGCCGAGTCTGTATGCTTATTTTTCAGTTGTTATTGAGTTTCCCTAAAATTTTAAAATTTTAACCTCCCAACAAAAAAATTATTTTCTAATGCATGGAACACACTCTGAAAGTATATAGGTTGTCAAAATTTAGGTTGCATTAGAGATACTTGGGAAAGTCTCAATAACATCGATATCGTTATGACACCCTAAACCCCTTCATTATGTGATATTGATTTGGGTACCCATTATGTTGAGACCTTAGGCTCAAGTTTTTAAAGTAGCTCTTAAGTAGTTTATATTAGCAGTCAGCACCATCTTAAGCACAAAATACGTTGGAAATCGATGAATATAAGTGACTGATCCTAAAAATTCTAAAAAATTATTTTCCATAATAAATTTAAAATAGGGAATGCACATATTAAGTTGGGTGACCCTCACTCGGTCATTTAATCCAACGTTTGTGGAACCTACAAAATATAATAAATCAACCCGTATTCAGTTGGTTCATAGGTGTCTGGTGCTGAACTTGGTAGGGTAGACTACGGTCCGATCCTCCGCAACTACGATTGGTTAAATAAAAAGGGTTACCAAAATTATGTACCAGAACCCTGAGAAAAAGATCATAGTCGCTAACCGATTTCTCTACTATGTGCGTGTACGGATAACAGGCTTAATGTGATTGTGCTTGAATGAAAAGAGTGAAAGAAAAACGATAGAGATAGGTTGAGTTATAATGGCATGATTCGAATTGGTTTGCATAAAGAGGGAGTCTATGAACATTGTGTCATTATGGTGTCCTTGGTATTGAATATTTAGTACCTATTGATCTAACGTTAGCCTAGCAGCCACGTATAATTAGGAGTCATGTCGTGCCCTTATTTCAAACCGCGCTTAATCATTTATTTTACCATGTTGGTTGATTTCTTGAGGATAGACAATGGTTTAAGTGTGGGGGAATTTGATAACGTGAAATTATATCGTTTATTCAACTCGACTCACATGAATTTTAGTACCATTTTCATTATTTATGTAATTTTATGCTGGTAGTGTTACTATATTTCATGTGTTTTTCCTCCAAGAAGCTTGCATGAGAAAAGAAGAGGAATTGGAAAATAAAATGCAAGGAAACATGAAGTAAAAAAAGAGATAAATAAAATCTGCACCCAGAAGGTTGTGGCCCTCGCCACACCTTCTGTGTCCCTCGCAACGCATCTCAAAGTTATGGCCCTCGCCACGCTTCTTGTAGCCACTGCCACAAACTTCTTATAACAGGCCCACGTTCCATTCCCGTATCAGAGCCACCAGAACATGGCTTATCCTGTTTTCTTTATGCAAGACCAGGCCTGGCGAAAATCTCTCCATGAATGAACTATTTCGGATTCTTCTCGAGGGAATTACGTGAACCGAGCAAGGGATCTATAAAAAGGGCGGGGATTGACAGTTATCGGGGTTCCACCATATTTTTTTGTTCAGAGCATATTATTATTCTTAGTTCTTAGGAAGAAAAGTTTACCATGTAAAATTGGTACCGCACCATTAGTTTTAGGTGCTGTTTTCTTTTATTTCAATTATGTACCTAATTTTCAAGCGTGCCGACATATTATGAAGTTAATGCCATATTCGTTTATGCCAGTCTCTTTTACAAATTTCTCTTTGTCACATTTATTATTTCTATTATTTCGTTTGTTTAATTTAATTACTATGATGTTCTTAATTGCAATCGTTATGTTTAGTTTGTTTGCACTTAATTCTATGTTTCACTAAACTGCCTTGAGTCCAGTATGTGGGGATCGTCGTCTCCGACGGGACTCGGTAATGAAGTTGGCTTAATTAATTAATTTGAAAAAAAAATTTGGTATTTTTTTTAAACTTAATTTAAATATCTTTGTCACGAGAGTGAGAGGTTATTTAACATAATTTTTCCACGAGAGTGGGAAATTAATTAAGGTTCGAGCCGACACTGCGAGAGTTTGAGGGTCGAACCGGATAGTAGAAACTAGGCATTAATCCTAAACACAGCGAGAGCGCTTTAGCATTAATTAGAACTTGTTTAATTTTTAAAACACGTTCCTTGATTCAAGTGGGTGAGCGAGAGAAAAATCCTACGGTTAAGGAGGGTGACTTTATTCAAAACCATGAGAGTGTGAGGTATTGTCTTTTAATTAAAATTTTCTATGAAATACATCTTTAGTATAATTAAAAGCCAACAAGTTACAGAGTCCCTGAGATACACGGAATCCATATTCCGGCCTCTCTCTTTTATTATATATTTCTTTAATATTATTTTAGTCTTTATTTTAGTCTTAGTTTCCCCTTAATCAATCATTCATTAGCCTTAGCTTGACAAAGCGACAATAGATTACAGTAAGTTGATATTGGTCTCTGTGGGTTCAACAATCCTTTATATTACTTTAATATTTTTGTGCACTTGCGGACGCATTAGAAAATGATAGCATGACTATTAGGTCTCTTTGGGTTCGACACTCTTTATATTACTCTGATACTTTTCGTACACTTGCGAAATACCTCGTCATCTATATATAGTCCATATACATTAATTATTAAATGAATCTAAAAAGTAAAATTTACTTATAATTCATTATGGAGAGAGTAACTCTCAACCAATTTTTTGTCCTCACATTCAACCTCTTCTATCATCATGGTGAACAAGAAGACACCAACTCCCACCATCAAGGGATTTAGCAAAGAAAGCGCTATGGTTGAGATGTGCGCTTCCATGGATGACATATGTCCCTAAAGCCAAAATTTAAAGGATAACAACGTCTTTCATATCAAATAACGCCAACAGAAGGTTGACCCTACAGAATAAGTGGAGATATTGGACTCCTAACTTCTCTCATATGCAATATGGTAGGTTCCTATTCTAGAGAGTTTTAAGTCGCCTTTGTTAACTAAGATTGATAGGCATGTCGACTTGTATGAACATGTTGATTCTATCAACACTCATATGGCAATCATTGGAGCTCTTGATTTCTTGAGAAGTATGCGCCTACCTAGTACTTTTTAAGATGTGACTCTAAGGTGATATATGGACCTTCCTCGAATCTATGTCACTAACTATCAGGATTTGGTGAGTAAATTAGTCCACCAATTTTTAGCAAGAAGGCACAAAAAGATGGTCGCCACTAGCCTTTTTAACATTTTCCACGACCCCTCTGAATCTTTGAGGGGATACCTAGTTTGCTTCAATGACGCAACGATCAAGGTCATCCATCCAAACCAGGAAATATTTGTGGCAACATTTCAAAATGGCCTCAGAGGGGACATTTTAAAAAATCCATCGTCTAGAGGCTCGTATCTTCCTTGGTTGAGGTGGTGATAAGTGCATAATGTAATATATAGGGTGAAGAACACAATGCTGAAAATAAGGTTAGAGATGCTAAGGAGCGTACCTCTAATACTTACAACTCACAAGAATCTACAAAGGAATCACTACGCCTTTCCCATCAAAGACAGGATGGCGTTCAAGTGAAGCATAAAATCCGTGGAGAGCTTCACGTCCCAGCAGATATGGTGAGAAGTCCTCTACATGCACGACATCCCACAATATCCAACTTTAAAGTCATAATGTCATGGAGCATGATCCTAGTAGATGGTGTAAGTTCCACGAAGTCAAGGGGAACCATACTAAGGAATTTTATCAACTCAAGAAAGGAACATAGTGCTTTATCTAATAAGGCCACCTAAAGAAGTATGTCAAGAGTGACTCCTCTCAAAATCCAGGAGGATCCAACTCTTAAAGGAAAGATGCTCATGCGAGTCTCGAGTCCAAGAAGGGAAAATAATGAAGCAAGGGGAGCGACAATAGATTTGTACACTAAACCCTTCATACCATTGCATGAGGATTCTCCAAGAGTAGAGATACCAGTTCCGCCCGCAGAAGATACACTTGAAAAATCCTAACCATCAAAGGCTCATTCAACAACTCTGAGACGAGAGCGCTAGAAGCCCAAAATTTAATATCTCATTTTCTAAAAAGAACATTGCAGGCATCGATCTGCATGATGACGATTCCATAATCGTAAAGCGTGAATATTAGGAGATTAAGAGGGTGGTGATTGATCAATGATCATTGGTAGGATTTTCTTGTGAACAAGTGCATGTGAAAGGTTATATAATAGTGAATACCACATTTGGAGTAGAGAACAACTCTAGGAAAATTAAGGTAAGGTACCTTGTTATAAATGCACTTTCCTCGTATAACATGATTATAGGGTGGCCTATTTTCAACCAGTTACGAGCCACCTTGTCTACATTATATCTTTTCACGAAGTATCCACTCCCAGATGTAGGGTTATCCAAAGAGATCAAGAGATTGCCAAGAAATGTCACGTAGAGAGCTTGAAGCTGAAGAAGACTAGAACCATGGGTGTGAATATTGTAGGCTCAAAGTTGGGGGCCAAGCCATAAGAGGATGCTCCCGAGGATGGAGACGTGATCACTCCATTCTAGGAAAGAGAAAATGGTAGAGGAAAATTCTTTGTTAAAAGATGTTAAGTGTTAATACGGCAAACCATGTTTAGCGTAATTTCATTTACTGTTTAGCTTTATTTAAGAGAGTTACAATCTATGCCACTTGTAAGGTTAAATTCATGACATTCTTTGTTTTAGGGAGAACTATGTTCCCATGAGTTTCCAATAAAGAATTAGGGTTTTTAATTAGGCCATTGAAGTTGTTATATGAATTGGGAAATATTGTTCTATTTTTGTAAGAAACTGAAGAGAGAAAGGGATCTTATTGAAACCTCCCTAAGATGCAACCATATATGTTGGATCCTCATGCATGGATTTTTGTCGTCCTATTGAGACAATGAAACATGTTGGATTCCCATGAAGGAATATTTATTTCCCCTCAAGGCGATCAAATATGTTGGATCCTCGTGTAGGAATCTTTGTCGCCCCTGTGGAAAAATTAGCATCCTTAGGTGGGAAACCTAGTTCTCCAAGATAAACACAAAAACATGTTCTAGGAAATCCTTTCCATGGAAATTCCAATGTTGTGAAGTGATCCACGCAAATAAGATGAGAGTATACAAACACGTCATTCAATTAAGACCCATAGGGGGAAAAAGAGTAATGAAGAACCTCTAGGTAAAAAAAGTTATAAAAGCCATTTTTGGGGCACCATTGCAAAAAGGTCACTAAAGGCATGAATAAGTAAGCCTTAAACTCATTGATCCACTAAAGTATTATCAGGGAGAACAACGCCTTCTAACACCTAGTGACTAGTTAAGGAGAAATTCCCAATATGCGGTAGGTCCCCGTCATCCACTAACTGGAGGCCGCATACCACCTTAAATCCATATGACTTAAGACTAACCCTGGATAAAGGAAGGTTTTCTACTCCTTCAACCACTCGAAGTACTTGTCAAAATTTTCCATGATGTCATCCTTGAATGCAGACAACTCCCCCTCAAGTTTCTTCAGAGATTTAAGGGCTCCCTAAAAAAACCTGTTAGGCTCTTTTATGTGGCGACGTGAGTCCATGCCTCTAGCGCCACCGTTTTGAGTAGGATATTTAAATATTATTTCTCCTATATCAAGTTCCTCAATATCTAGTGATGTTGGGCGATGCTCTCTTGGTCCATTGCAAGCTTAGATTTCAATTCACTGACCAATTGAATATACTTCTCCCACTTGATCAGTTCTATCTTAATTCCCCTTAGCAAGTACTTTGCATCCATCCCCGAAAGCTCGAGGGGTGACTTATCATGAAGGCCCTTGTAGTCAATGGGGAAAACCTCGAGAAAAGGGAGGTAAGTCTCGACAAACTTGAAGGCATCAAATGAAGGATAACTCCACAAATAATGCTAGAGGAAAAACTATCATTAACTAGCAAGGACTCCCAATTAGGCCTACCTTCTTAAACAACTGTTATCTAACCATCCTTTGGAACATGTGAAGAACTCTCTCTTTGCTTTTGGATTTTGAGGGGGCGAGCATCACCCAAGAAGTTGTCCTTGCCACGCCTTTTTCCATTCATTTCCATTAGTTCGCGTGAGTGACTCTTAGGGATGTTCACCGGTTGGTGCTCCTTCCTATCTAGGCGTTCCTTCCGCTTAGCTAGTGGAATGGTAAACATTTTCTATACAAGAAAGGTGCGGGAAAAATATAAGGTAGCTTTAGAAATAAACAATCTCAAAACAAAGGATTTTTCTCGACCAAAACTGACCTAAATATTCATATATCCTGTTATTGTCTCCTCGATCTAGAGTGATAAAGGCACTAGAGCACATTAATTCAAAATCGCTCAATACTTGAACCCTCTTGCTCATTTGGGGTAAGGTCATCAAGTCAAAGTCAATGGTGATCCTCAAGTCACTCGTCCAAGACAGGGGTAAGCGAGGGGCCCTAGCAACCCTAATTATGACCATTGAGGCATAGTCTCACCCTTTTACCCTTACAAACTTATCTTTTCAGTCCTTGTAAGATTCTGAGTGGGGCTTTAGAAATTTTCTTCCTGGAAGACCTCATAGGGTCACCGAGCCACTTTTGGCACTGATTATGATGTCATAGAAAGAGAAGAATACCCTGATGGTAGGAAAGACTCTCAACTTCCAACATATGATTCTAACGCCCTAATGATACCTTAAACATTGAGTGTAACATTTGCAGTCGCTAGAAACTCGGGCTTAAATAGTTTAAAAGATATTAAAACCCCTAAATCACAAATAACACTGAGGTGCAGATAGAAGTAGGGGTTGGGAGAGCCCTACGGGGAGGCCATATTAGCCGTATCCCCCCCCCCCCCCCTCGGAACATGGTTTCAAGATCACATCATCCTCATGTCTAGTATTGGAAAGTATTATTTGTCGTCGACAAGCAGTGATCCTCTCCTCATTATAATATATAAGTAATGTCTTGGACGATGAAACATTTAGCACCTATTTCTGCCATTGATTGTTGGTAAGATTAGGAAGAGCAAGAAAATCACTATCAAAACTACCAGGGTTGTCACAGCTCTATAAGCCTAATTCACGATGTTAATCCATATCCACTTCTTAAAGCATTTCAAAATATAATATTTACCATTAAGATTAGAGAGAGAAAAACATAATCATACATGCAATCACAGACAAGAAATTGTGAAATGAGTGCACTCTGCACCTGTAAAGAAGTCTTAACTAAATGGATAAAAGTTTGGAAGGAGAGGATGCGAAAAATATTCAAGGAAGAAATATAAAATATTTTTATAGGGAATAAAGTCCATTCGTAGGGGTAATTTGTTGCCACCCATTAGGCATCACAATAGTTAAAAGAAAAAGGAAAGATTATCCATGTCAAAGACACGCGGAGGTGTAAGGCCATAATTTGCTTATATAGGAAAATCACCATCGATCATATTCAACGCGACACACACTTCATCTCAACTTACATTTGATTTCTCTAAGCTAGCTGATAATTGATTTCCCTCAGCTGATGTATTATTCACATCATTGAAGCATGGATACATATTCAAGACTTGTCCCACACACGAGGGATTCACCCCATATATGAGGGAATTTTCCCACACACGAGGAACTCGCCCCATATATGAGGGATTCACCCGTATATTATAGGGACTCATCCGAATAAGGAGAGAAAAAACAAGATTATATCACTTCGTCCTTTCCAAACCCTTGTGCCATCATGTATATAAATCGTCTCTTTTATGAATAAAACATTTCACTCATTCATATGCAATGTAAGACTTAACTATCCACACTTGCACTCAGCAATGTTATAAATAATATACTCTAAATAGTTTATTTTATTTTTAGATAACTTTATTGTATGGCCCTATTAAGCAAAGCCCCTTAGATCTATAATTATTTTTCTACTTAAACAAACTATCTATTTAATTGCAACAACTTTAAAACATATTATACTTTTCTACATTCTTGCATCCTATCAAATGGCCTCATAGTTATTTTCGATATATCTAAGAAATTGGTATTCTCCCTCGTCATTGACAAGTCTGAAAGAAGTTGATGCTTAATTACATTTTGAGCTATTGATGAGCTGAGAGAGAATGTCACAGTTCAAAAAAGCATGTGGCTTGCGATTTTGATAGTTTAGCAAATTTAACAAAGCTTTACTTGTTTAGATTAACTCTTTCATCACTCCATGTTAAACTCGTTTAGATTAGCTGTCCTATTCAAAAAAGATGCATAATTGCTGGTGTGGCTTAAACTTAAATGTCACCAAGTTAAAATTCAAATGAAAATTGCCAAGATAATGTTTCCTAGTAACTTGCATAACAAGGTAAAACATGTGAACCAAACCTATCAAATTTTTTAAATAAGGATAGTTACTTACTAAGATATTTTTGAAGAGAATGATAATTAACTATCTAAAGGATGAAAAAAACTCGACCACTTTTTCTTAACATACTGATTGTGCCTCTATCTTCCTTAATCCAATGTTAAAGCTAGTGCTTCTACACTTAGAACCACTATTGCCTAAATCTGCATTGCCTCTCAGCATCATAGCAACGAATTCGCTGTAGTCTATTTGTCCATCCTGAAAGGATAAAAACATGAACATAGCAACGTTTTCAAAAGATGTGCGAGATTAGAAAAAGCATGATTGAAAATATTATGTACTTACATTATTTTGATCAGCTTCTTGGATCATTTCCTCTAAGTGGACATCTTCCATGCCAAATTCTTTACAAACCTTTTGAATCTCATCTTGAGTGATGTAGCCACTTCCGTCTTTATCAAAATATGAAAAAGCTGTAACTAAATTATCTTCCCTACCAACTTTGTTCAAATGCAATGTTGCAGCTATGAATTCTCCATAGTCAATTGTGCCACTATTATCTACATCTGCCTGCAATAACAAACAGAATTGGTACAAATGGATTATAGTATTGTGAAACTAAAATCGTCAATACAAAAGAAAACTTAGTTTTATTTTGTGCCGTTAAGGAAATTGGAGAAGATTTTGAACTTACAGCATTCAATAGATCAAAAATCTCAAATTCATTGAGATTTGCGCCGAACATTTTCAGTCCAGCCTTGAGTTTTTCAAAAGTAATTTGACCGGTGTTGTCAGTGTCTATCATCTTAAATAATTCTTTCAACCCAGAAATTTCTTCTTCAGAGAGATTCTCAGCAATAACCTGCATGGAAAGATTGCGGAAAATATCAGAGAGGGCTTAATTTGACAATACCAAATTGAAAGCATATACTCTCACGTGATAGAACTATGTAATAGAAAGTTACTAACTCTAAGAGCCATTTTCTTGAGCTTGTTCATAGCAGAAAATTGCTTTAGACGACTCAAAACTGCGGAATCAAGCGGCTTGTCTGGAGCAACTCCATCAATCTGAATCCAAGGGTGGCCTACAAAGAATTGGAACGACGACATTTACAAGATGGTAATAAAAGTTCATGTTCTATATGATTAAACAATGGAACATTTTTAGTCATGAAAATATGAAATGTGTAATCAATATTATGACATTTCTAATGTGAAAATATGAAATATGTTTCACCAGTATCATAATGTAAAAAAAAAAAAAGTGGTGAAACTTACAAAGAACTTCATGTGCTGTTATCCTTTTACTAGGATCTCTAACAAGCATCTTCTTAACCAAGTCTTTTGCACTTTCCGAGATACTTGGCCAAGGATCCGAAAAGAAATCAAGTTCACCATGCAAAATCTCATGAAATATCTCTGCTTCTAATTCTATAATTATCAAGGAACAAAATCAAAATCCTCAATTTTATATGAAATGAAAAAGTTATAATAAATTTTAAAAGATGAAAAGGTAATGAAGATATCTTACCACCATAAAAGGGAGCTGTTCCACATAGGAGAAGGTATATGATCACACCAGCACTCCAGACATCAGCTTCTGGACCATAACTCTGTCTGAGAATCTCGGGTGCAATATAATAAGCACTTCCTACTACATCACTAAACTTTTCTCCTGTAAATGAAGAATGATCATTAGTCACAAACACCCTAAAGATTCTCTATGATCATTCACCAATAGTATTTATAATCAACGTTTCAAAAAAAAAAAAGCATATAACCACAGTCTGGCTTGAGGCATCATAGTTTTTCATGTGTCTGCAATCGCAATTGACACTACATAATCATATTAGACTATGGATCTCTACAACATTGAGGATTGCGAATGTTACCATGACCCCAGTTTTAAACCTTAGGTATAGTTCAGTTAAATAATACCAAATACTCGGTCTAAGAGACTTAACAAGTTACTAATGATCGAATCCTACTAATGATTAATATAAGTTGCGCAAAACGAATCGAAACTTCTAAAAAGAAAACTTAGCTCCAAACCTGGTTTGAAGAAAACAGACATTCCAAAATCAATTGCCTTAAGAGTTGAATCTTCATCTCCATCAACGAAAAGAAAATTCTCCGGTTTAAGATCACGATGCATTACTCCAAGCGAGTGGCAAGACTCAACTATACTAACAATAGTCCTAGCAAGTTTAGCTGCTTTTCTTTCAGTATAATGATCCCTTTGAACAATCCTATCAAACAACTCACCCCCTTCACATAACTCCATGACAATATAAACAAGAACAGAATCCTCATAAGCTCCTTTAATAGACACCACATTAGAACTCCCAACCAAATGATGCATTATCTGAATCTCCCTCCTCACATCCTCCAAATCATCTTCTTTCACCAATTTCACCTTAGGAATACACTTGCATGCATATTTTTTCCGGGTCGCTTTCTCGAAACAAAGCGAAGTTACACCATATTGTCCTTTCCCAAGCTCATCTCCCATCTCATAACACTCACTAAAAGAACCAGAGTTTGTTAGCAAAACTGATTCTGCTTTAAGTCCAGCACTTTTTGGTCGGACCCTCTTAATATTAGGCAACATCATCATCGGTTTTGGATTGGTTGGTCTAGGATGTTGTTCCTTGAAGATAATAACTGGTTGTGAATCAATTTGACAAACAGGTGGTGGGTGTTGTTGAACAGTGTGTGACCATGACCATGAAGCTGGAAGAAGGTTAATAGATGGAAAAACGAATTGATCTTTGGAGGGTTTTCTGGATCCAACACAGTTGTTTCCCATATCTTGGAGTAGAAGAAAGTGGTTTGATTGTTGAGAGTGGGAAAAGAGTTTGTTTCTATTTAAGGCATGAAATGATGAGAGAAATCATGGAGTGTGAGTAAAGATGGAAACAAAAAATGTGATGAGTAATGGAGAGTGTGAAATTGTGTGATGGATCGAAACAAACATAATACCCATTATGGAAATTGAAATAAAGGGGTGATTTTGATTTTGATTTTGATTTTGAATGTGTCAATTTGGAAAGTTTCATTGAGATAATTGGAAGGATTAAACAAGTGTGAAGAGAAAACTGTGTGTGACAGACAGGAGACAGAGACAGAGTCCCGAGGTAGTAGGATTTTCGGTTGGAAGATTCGGATTGGAAGTGTTTTAAGAATACAAAGTCTTGATCTTGTGAGAAGAGAGAGAGAGAGAGAGAGAGAGAGGAGGGAAATTAACGAGTGATATAGTTACCGCGTAGAAACAATCCAACGGTGGTGAAAAAAAGATGGATTATATAATTTAGTTATTTTACAACCACCAATGCTTCATAAGTTCATTTATCCGCAGGCTCAAGCCGGCTTTTTTTTAATCAAATAAAGGATTCAAATTTAATTATTATGCATTGACATAAAATATTTTTATAAGGTTATTCAATAAATCGTGAGATAGTGTTAATAATTTTTAAGTTAGTAAAAGGATACATGGAAATCAAAAAGATCAATCAAGATGAAGAAAATTAGTAATTAATAACATTGCAATTTTACTATAGAATATTAGACCACAAACTCATTTTTATTATTATTTTAAACTAATATAATTGAATTTAAAATTTCAATTCTATTATTTTATATATTTAGTTAAATTTCATTATAAAATTTATATATAATTGTTTAATACATTTTGATTATCTTTAATTGTACATATAAATTAAAATTTATATATAAATATTTAATATATTTTGGTTATCTTTAATTTTACGTATATATTAAAAAATGTATGCATGTGTTTATTAATATATTTATTTTTATCGAATACAAATTAATTTAATAGTAATATAATATAATAAGATAATGAGATCATTAATTTTTTAATTAAGAATATTTTTTTTTATATATTTTTGCATTTATTAACTAATGTAATTATTAATTTACCAAACACTTGAATTAACTTATCAGCTATCAATCACTCGATATTAGTTATTAGTCATTAACTATCAACTATTAGTTAGTATTTTAAAACTCAGACTGTGTCGATTGGTCGAACTTGTTAGACCGTGAATTAGAAGGTAGAGCGATTTGATAAAGTTATGGATCATAGTTATCATTGATCCGGTGAAAACCGATGTGACCCATTCTGTTTACTGGTTAAGCAATTGAATTAGTGAAATTTTTGGTTCAGCAGATTAATCTTTTTATCTTTAATTTTTTAGCTTAATCATAATTTTGATCCCCTATTTTTATTTTTCTTAAGTTTTGATACCACTATTTTAAATCTGATTTTATTAATATTTATAATTATGTTAATTATTTATACTAATTAAATAATGTTAAATTTAAATTTTTTCAAATGACATATAACATTTTAAAATTATTAGAATTGTAGTTTTATCAATTGCATCATGACTCCTTTTAATATTTAATTTGTTAAAAAAGAAGAGAATTATAAATTTTATAATTTGGTCTCTTTAATGTTTAATTTGGTAAAAAAGAAGAGAGATATATGTTAACAAAGAAAATTTGAATTTAATTTTCATTATTTTTAGTATAAATATCATTCTTATTTTTAAGTAAAAGTCACATTATTTTTTCTAATTTTTTTATTTATAGATTTTTTATTCTTCTACTTTATCTTATAAAATATGTTTTTGGTCTTTATAAATATCTCAAAAAAAAAATTTAATCCTTATTAGAAAAAGACATATTTTGATCCTTATAAAATTTTTATTCAAGCAGTTTTTGTTTGTGTTATTTTCTAAAATTTTGAAAAATATTTAGTTACTTTTACATTTTTAAATTTTTGAATTTTTTTTCATAAGTGTTTAGAACACTATAAAATATTTATTTATCAAATTTTAGAATTTTTTAAAATAAGAAGAGTTAAATATGAATTTTTTAAATTTCAAAAGATATTGATAAAAACAATAAAAATCTCGATTTAGAAATCAAATTTTGAATTCCTTTTTTTCAAGAAACTATTTATAACGGTCTAAATATGTCTCCAAAATAATCATTCAAAAATACACATCCGTTTAACAGCACGGATTAAAACTACGTGCATAATAATTTTGTTGGGACTAAAACATGTCAGTTTTTTTATAGAGACAAAAAACAAAATTTAATAATTTATAGGGACCAAAAACATATTTAACCGTATTTTTTTTATTATTTATGTAAATTATAATATTTGTTTATCTACTATTTTAGTTTATGGTGTTATTATATCATACAATTACTATTCCAACTTTTGATAATTTATAAGCAACAATAAATTATTATGTTCGGAAGATTGAAATTTTATTTAAGATTGTTATTCAACTTATATAAATTTTCTTTTGTAGATTTTATAGTTATGAAATTTATGTATGTTAGATCATCAGTTTATGGGTTAACATGAGAGAACATTTTTACATTGGGGTCTTTCTTTATGAGCAACACATATTGTGAGAGGCACGCCACATACTCACCCAAAACTTTAAAGTGGTTTGTGTGTTGGTTCTCTCACTTATAAAGTACTCAATCTCCACTTTTCTAATCAACACTTGTTTCTCATCACTTCCAACTCATGCTTGTTTTTATCAACATTATTCCTCAAGTGTGTCTATTCATAATGGTGCCCCTCAAGTGGAAGCTCTTTCATCCACATATATTTGTATTTTAGTTGACACTTTTTCAACGAGACATGACTTCTACCCACCACCATGTGAGGATGACTTTCGATACAAGTGAGTTGGTCCTTCACTCGAATCAACGACTCTTGATACCATTGTTAGGTCATCAATTTGGAGGTTAACATAAGAGATATTTTTTACATTGGGTATTTCTTTATGAGAAACACATCTTGTAATAGACACACCACATACTCACTCAAAATCTTAAAAGCTTGAGAGGTATTTGATCTCTTTTCATCATTTTCTCATTTCATTTTGAGATTGATCTTTCCTTTTGCTTCTTTGTTGATTATGTGAGATATAATGAATGCACTTGTGCAATCTTTAAGGAACCAACTTCCTTCTTCATTCTCATAGCATGTTTAGGGCCTTGAGTTCATGTTTATAAACCATTCAAGTGCTCTAACACTTTTCCTTTGCTTAGAGGTTATTTGCTCATCATTTGTGATCATAGTTTAGGAGGATGTTCTTATACAATTCCATTCAAATGCTAATGATCCAAACGGTTGAAGTCCTTTTACTTATACTTCTAACCTCATGCTTTACGACTTATAATTCAATGATCTTTTGATTCTTTGATTGACATTTCATTGTCAATTCATCATGATGACAAGTTAGAAGCCACATATCTTTGTTTTAACCTAGTTTGTTTGTGATGATGTTTTGAATTCTTTAAACATCTTTGTGTTTATGTATTGATCTTAATCTCTCTCCTCATCTCATTTCTCATGCTTCCTTGATCCTTGGTTATGCACTGACTTTTTAACCAATACGGTGATACATAAGAAGCTATATTCTCTTTTATACTTGTGTTTTGAGTATCATTGTCTAATGATTTCCTCATGAGCTTTTGTGCCATGTCCCATGAATGTATCTTGATGTTGGCTACTTCCTATAACATCTAAGAACATTGACTTTGATTTATTTAGATCATATTACTTTTATGTATCAAGGGACTAATACTTTGACCATATATCATGACACTTGAGTATGTTATCTTGTTAACATTTCTTGAGTCTTTAAGTTCATGATTGATATCTTGTGAGGGTTTCATTATTACCCTAGGACATATAGGATGTCATTGCATTCTTACTTGATTTTTATCAAACTCATTCGATTTAAGACAAGTATTATCCATCCTTAGATAATGGTGTTCATCAACTTGATGACTTTTCTTGTGTATGAGGTTTCATCTTCTTACTTGGTTACTCTTCAGTCTCATCTTGAGTTAACTTACTATACAAGTCACATATTTCATAATTCTTCAATTATGCCCTCTTCTTTTGATTATTACATGCTTGCTTGCCTCCTTTGGATTTTTCCTTTATGTGTTTGTATGCATTCTTTTCTCCATGATCGTGATGTTTGAATGTGTGATCTTAGAGATCATTTTCTACAAACTTGTATATTTTTTCACCCTCTAAATATGCACCCTCTTGATCTATCACTTTCTTGTGCTTCACTCATCTTTAGGAACATGTTAGGGTTTAGTTTTGACCTAGTCTTGCCTTATCTTTTGAATGTGCTTAAGTAGTAATACCCTAAGGGTATTAGAGGTCATTGATATGTGTTATCTACAAGTGTTTGATTCTGAATTCACTATTACTTGACATGTCTTTCCATGTTCACTTGATCATACACTTTCTCTCACCTCACATCACAACTTTGTTTGAAACTAGTTTGTGTACTTTGGTGTTTGTACCATGTTTTCAATGACTATTTGAACTTCTTATTGACCATGAGGTTTGTGCTAAGTGTATAACATGTCTATGTTTACCCCTTCTTCATATTTCCTCTTCGTTTCTAATTTGCTTTCTTGTTAGCAATGCATGAGGACTTATGTCCACTTAGGGTTAATTGTGATCCTTTCTTTGTTTGATTATGTTGTGAATCTTTCTCAAGTGTGTTTATGTGATACCGATAAGTACTTGATGTGTTTTCTTCTGACTTATACACTTCTCCATCTATCTCACTTCATTTCACTTTTTGTACCTTGCTTGGTTAGACACTTGACACATGAATGCTCCTATGCTAGTATGCTTGCTTTTTTTACTTTTCTTATGATGTTTATATCTCTACCTCTTGTGCATGATCCTTACGGAATTTTTTTGACATTTATAAGTGTTGTATTTGATGTCACGTTGTTTTCTCTTTTTGGTTTGACACTTACTTGTTGCCAAGTCTTATCTTGTTACTTGTTGGAGCTTTATCTCTTTTCATCGTGTGAACTTGTCTTGATTAGGTGATGTTTGTTAACATGTAATCCCTTAATGATGATTTGTGATTTCTTGAACCATGTTTAGACTTAGGTATATACCTCTTGTCTCATCCTTGCTTTCATGTTTTATCATGATGTGAAATTTTATCTTCTAAATGCACACTTGCATTTCTACTTGCCTAGTTAGGTAATTTATTCATCTTCTTGACCCATGTTGCTATGCTTAGGGTAGTCTAAGATGTATATCATGTTAGGGTCAGAACATAGATGATATCTTGATGTTCTTTTATTCCATTCCTTTTTGTTTCTTATCATTTCTTTCATGCTTTCTTCTTCATTTCTTCAAGTATGTTTGTGAGATCTTTATCTCTTTTGTGTTTTACCACATGGACTTGTGTGTTTAGTGATGTTTTATCATCTTCCCTTT
Organism: Vicia faba; assembly: GCA_948472305.1. NCBI lineage: Eukaryota > Viridiplantae > Streptophyta > Magnoliopsida > Fabales > Fabaceae > Vicia > Vicia faba. The sequence goes on along the minus strand of OX451740.1, from coordinate 1,094,745,104 downwards.
TATTTGATGTCTTGTTATCCCCTCTTTATCTTGATCTTTTATCATCTTCCTTCTTGATGTTTTATCATTTTTATATGATGTTTTATCATCTCTTCTCTTATGTGTTTTATCACATTGTTTTATGTGCTTGATGTTTTATCAACTTCCTTCTTGATATTTTATCATCTTTATGTGATGTTTTATCATCTCTTCTCTTATGTTTTTATCACATTATTTGGTGTTCTTGATGTTTTATCATCTCTTACTTGATGTATTACCATTTTTGCTCTACTTAATGTATTATCATCTTTGTGTGACGTTTTATCTTCTTCCCTATTATTTGATATCATGCCATCCCCACTTTATCTTGATGTTTTTTCATCCCTTCTATACTTGTCACTTGATGTTTTATCATCTTTTGTTAGGTATCTATCCTAAATTGCATGTGTGTTTATGCGATGTTTGCTTTCTCTCTTATGTAAGTGTCATTGCTTGTTTCGTCTTCCTCTTCTTCTCTTTTATGAGATTGCCATGTTCCCCATAGGCTATTTAGTTTATTCTTCTCCAAGTTTTAAACTAAATAGACCTTAGGTTTGTTATCCATGCATGACAACATTAAGTAGATCTCCCTCTTATCCCAACTTTAGGTCTACAAGCATGGGAACTTATAGGATTGAGATCCCCTTTTGTTAGTCTTTTCTCTTTTGCATCCATGTTAAAACTAAAACTTCTTTTTCTTTTCAAACTTCTCAAAACACTTAATAACTAACTGACGAGAATCATGCCTCCAAGAGTCTTTAGTAACAGGAAGAATGAGAGGGTATAGACCCTTACTCGTTTTTCTTTAGTTCATAAGTCTCTGGTGTGATTCAAATCTCAAACTTTGTTTTCACAAAGTAAAGGGATGATAAGTGTCCTAGTAGTGAGATCCATTTATCATCTTACCTAAAAAAACACCAACCAATGCGAACCTTTTTGTCTTCGGACTTTTTCTTTTAAACCCTTTTTCAAAAAGGACATGCTTCACTAGCATTATTCATAAAAAAAACATACAACTCACCAAAACTTTTGAGTTGAACTACGAGTGTCTTGATCCCCATTGCACGGTCGGTGGTACGTAGGCATAAAGATTTGCAACTGCGGCATGCATAAATAATAAAAACTTTCTTTTTGTATATACTTTGCATGCATTCCCTTTTAGAATTAAGCTTTAGACTTAGATTTTTCATACACCCTTTAGAATAGAACAAACTTAGTAGATCCTATGGAGTACCACAGACGTGAGGGGTGCTAATACCTTCCCCTTGCGTAACCTACTTCCTTACCCTTTTTCTCTTGGTCGTGGTGACTGTGATCGGTGGGAATAGAACTGACTGTTTTTGGAATGCTGGTTCACGTTTTGCGTTTGTTTTTGCAAAATGTCGCGGTAAGCAAGAGTCGCCACCGTATTTTATTTTATCCAACAAGGAAAGGAAAAAAGGACAGAAAAATTCCTTTTTTGAGATGTTTCTCGGGTCCGGGGGGTAGATTATAGAAAGGGAAGGTGTTAGCACCCTTTCTATCTGTGGTTATCCACGGGCTCTTAGGTACTTGCTCAAAGTGTTTTCAAAATTTGCTTTTCTTTGTGTTTGTGGGTTTGAAAGAAGTTTTTGTTTGAGAGGAGTGTAAGTGCGAAAAGTTTTGTTTTGTTTTCAAAGGAGAAAGTACTTAAGAACCATCTACCTACTCGAAAAAGGAATTAATCAGTGCAAATATCCTTTAGACAACGCTATCCCACTATTGAGGAGTAGGTAGCATCGTCGTTGGAGTTTAAGGGTCAATTCGATTAAGGGACATGTGGTCACTAAAGCAACGTTAGGACGCCTTAGCGGTAACCCTAATGTCTTAGATCATTTTTTCGAGGCAACCGTTTCGAGGCAACTATGATCTTTGGACAAGAGGGCGACCTCTAAAACTTCCTATACTCAATGACCACGTTAGAAGGCAACCAAGTGAGGTGTATCCTAAGAGTGCGCATGTGCGAGTGTGTTATTTCGGTTAATTTTATCTTTGTACATGTCATGGGTGAGCTATGTTGATTTTAAGTTCATACATTTGATCTTGTCATGCATTCCCTATTATCAAACATCTAGCAGTGTATAGTTGCGGAATTTAAATTGCGGAAATTAAATCTAAACTATTACAAGGCGTCGGGTATTTACATCGCCAAAAACAACCCTTTAATTTAAATTGCGGAAAGTAAAATAAAGCGATAAAATAATTTAAAATCCTATTAAAACTATTACATTCCGAGAGCAAGTACAATAATATGGAAAAATAGATTGCGTGCGGAAAATTAAATCGGGCGCATTTTTTAGGGTTTTGACCCTTTTTGTTAAAGAAAATATTTTTTTGTTTGTTTTTGAATTTTAAGAAATAAATTATCTAAGTTAATTATTAAACTACATTAAATTAATTAATTAATGAAAATAAATATTTTTGGGTTTTTTGATGTTTAAAGAAAGAAAATAAAATTGATCGATGTTAATAAATCCTAATTATGTCTAAATTAATTTTATTATTTACAAAAATATATTAAATTTATTGTCTAATTAAAGCCTAAATTAATTACTAAATTAAATTAATTAAATTGATGAATAAAAATAAATTATTTTTGGTCTTTCGGTATTTTAAGAAAGAAATCAAAATTAATGTTAGTAATTAAAACCTAGATTAATTCTAATTGAATTTTAATTATTTACAAAAATGTGAAAGTTATTCTAATTAAAATTCTAAATCAATTAATTAATGTTTATTAACAAAAATAAAAGTTAGAATTTAATTTGATAAAGAAAATGTTTTGTGGTTTTTTTTTAATATTTTAAGAAAGAAATAAATCTAAAATAATCACTACATTAAATTAAATTAATTAATTAAATAAAAAAAGGTTATTTTTAGATTTTTGGTTATTTAAAGAAAGAAAATGGAATGGTTAAATTAGTGATTAAACCTATTAAATTCTAATTAGTTTTATTTATTTACAAAAAGAAATTAAAGTTTCCTAGAATTAAAAACCTAATTAATTAATTGGAATTTATTAAAGAAAAATAAAGTTCTTACTTTTAATTGGACAAAATGATATTTTTGTGATTTTTTGATAAAAAGAAAGTTTGTTATTGGTTAGTAAATTAATTAAGTAAAAATAAAATAATTAAACCAAATAAATAAAATATGAGAAAGTAGAGAAACTGAGCCTTTTTTTGGAGGGTGCAGAAAGCATTCCTGAGCTCGAATCTTCGAAAGCTTCATGCTCTAACTATGGTGTTTTTTTTATTCTTGCATGGAACCTATGATTCAACCATCCATAACTGTTCTATATAAACTCAAACAAACGTTAGCATACCATAAAATGTGATTAAAGTTAGAGATTCGAAATTTAAAATTTTACCAAACCGGTGGACGTGCTAGGCGTGGGATGGATTGCTCTTAGGCCTTGTAAGACTCATGAGGACTTCAATAGGATGGTTTGAGGCTTGATGTCAATTGCGAGAGGCCGGAACCTCGAGATATGACTTGCACCAATTCTTTGATTTCTGGAGAGCTTTTTGAAGAGCTTTTAGAGAACTTTTTGAGAGCTTTTTAGAGAGGATTTTCGTGTCTTTCAAGCTTGTGTTGATCTCTATTTATAGAGGAGAATGAGGAGACAAGAAAGCATGGAAAGAATCTCCCTCATAATGTTGTGTTTTAAGACCATGATCAAGATTTGAAAAAAATGGCAATATTTGATGATTCTCCATTATTAAACCTTCCAAATTTGATTTGATTCAATCTTTTTGTACATGATTAGGCTTGATACGAATTTGATGGTAACCATGATGATAATTAAGACCTATAGCAACCAAAAATATCCTAAGTAATCAATATTTGGATTTTGATTTAAATTGATTTAAAATGAATTAATTCAATAAAAAATTAAATAAAATAGAAAAATTAATAAATGGACACAAGGCTGAAGCTAAGACACGTGTGTAGTGTGACAAGATCAAATCAAGTGGAAAAGAGTGGGCCCATTTGACAAAATTTGATGTTTTGGGGATAGTTGACTTTTGGTAATTTTGGAAAAATGCTCAACTTCAACAATGCATAACTTCTTCAATTTTGAACTTTTGGAGGTGTTCTTGGACTTTTTAGAAACCATGAGATGTTCTCTAACCAACACTTTTGGTATCATCTCATTTTGATATTCCATGCTCAAGTTATAAGCTTTGGAAAAAAGGTGTTTTTGTTGACTTTCAAAAATGACCTATAATGTCCAAATTTGTAACTTCTTGTGAGTGCATTTCTTGATCTTGGGGTGTTAAGATGGATTGTTGGAAATTTCACCTTCTTCAAAATGAGCTTTGTATGGGTCATTTCTCATAAAGTATGAGAAAGTTATGCTTGGTCAAAGTTGAGTTGACTTTTCCTACAAAACCCTAATTTAGCAACTTTTGAGTCTTGATGAATTTTGCGCAATCCTTGATGAATAATGATAAACCCTTGATAAAATGATGAATTATCCTTCAAAATGAGAATGTTGACAAAAAATCTTGAAGTTTGACTGGTTATAGGTCACAGTTGACTTTTGCCCTAGCACAGTCGATTTTTGGGCTTCTTGAGCAATTGACTGACCAAACTTTCTCTGCAAGGCTTAAAATTTTACATGGATGAACTTGAGAGCATATTAGGACATTGGGGAGAACTTTAGGTCATTTGGGTGCAAGTACCTTGATGCAACACAAAACCCTAATTTTGAGATTGACTGTCTTAGGAGGTGATTTGACTGTCCAACTCTTGAGCTATCTTGAGCAACTTGGGAGTTATTCTTGAAATGTATTGGGAAATATGGGAGGGAAAATTTTGGGGTACAACAGTTTCCCTTGTTCAATTTTCTTAAACCTGAGGATATAGATTGGCTTTCGAGCCTTTCGTGATCCAAAGGTGGAAGATAATTGAACACTAGAGTGCCCAGAAATTTGCACTCGCATGGTGTAGTATCAGTATTATGATGTCAGGAATGGGCTTACAGATGCCATTTGGAGATTGTTGGTAGGAGGATGGGCTTACAGATTCCATCTGCAGGAGTGTCGATCGCATAAGAGATTCCTTAGAGAGAACTTGCATACCTGTGGTTTGTAGAAGATTCCGCTGGGGAAGTCTAACTTTTGTTGAGATTTAGGAACTTGCCTGTACTTCAACTAAGAGAATGCCTCATCTGAGTCTTAAGAACCTGTCCATAATTAAATTGGGGGGAAACATCTTCATCAAGATCTAGGAATTGTCTAGTATTCAATGTAGTATACCGTTGAGATTGTAGAACTCGTCCACACTTTGATGGAGGAAAACATCAAGATCTAGGAACTGACTAGTGTTCAACGTAGTATACCGTTGAGGTTATATCACTCGTCCACACTATGACGTAGGGAAACATCTTCATCAAGATCTAGGAACTGTCTGGTCTTCAACGTAGTATACCGTTGAAATTAGAGAACTCATCCACACTATGACGGAGGAAAACATCAAGATCTAGGAACTGACTAGTGCTCAACGTAGTATACCGTTGAGGTTATAGCACTCATCCACACTATGACGTAGGGAAACATCTTCATCAAGATCTAGGAACTGTCTGGTCTTCAACGTAGTATACCGTTGAAATTAGAGAACTCGTCCACGCTGTGACGGAGGAAAACATCAAGATCTAGGAACTGACTAGTGCTCAACATAGTATACCGTTGAGGTTATAGCACTCGTCCACACTATGACGTAGGGAAACATCTTCATCAAGATCTAGGAACTGTCAGGTCTTCAACATAGTATACCGTTGAAATTAGAGAACTTGTCCACACTGTGATGGAGGAAAACATCAAGATCTAGGAACTGACTAGTGCTTAACATAGTATACCGTTGAGGTTATAGCACCACTCCACACTATGATGTAGGGAAACATCTTCATCAAGATCTAGGAACTGTCTGGTCTTCAACGTAGTATACCGTTGAAATTAGAGAACTCATCCACACTATGACGGAGGAAAACATCAAGATCTAGGAAATGACTAGTGCTCAACGTAGTATACCGTTGAGGTTATAGCACTCGTCCACACTATGACGTAGGGAAACATCTTCATCAAGATCTAGGAACTGTCTGGTCTTCAACGTAGTATACCGTTGAAATTAGAGAACTCGTCCACACTATGACAGAGGAAAACATCAAGATCTAGGAACTGACTAGTGCTCAACGTAGTATACCGTTGAGGTTATAGCACTCGTCCACACTATGACGTAGGGAAACATCTTCATCAAGATCTAGGAACTGTCTGGTCTTCAACGTAGTATACCATTGAAATTAGAGAACTCGTCCACACTATGACAGAGGAAAACATCAAGATCTAGGAACTGACTAGTGCTCAATGTAGTATACCGTTGAGGTTATAGAACTCGTCCACACTATTACATAGGGAAACATCTTCATCAAGATCTAGGAACTGTCTGGTCTTCAACGTAGAATACCGTTGAAATTAGAGAACTCGTCCACACTATGACGGAGGAAAACATCAAGATCTAGGAACTGACTAGTGTTCAACGTAGTATACCGTTGAGGTTATAGCACTCGTCCATACTATGACGTAGGGAAACATCTTCATCAAGATCTAGGAACTGTCTGGTCTTCAACGTAGTATACCGTTGAAATTAGAGAACTCGTCCACACTGTGACGGAGGAAAACATCAAGATCTAGGAACTGACTAGTGCTCAACGTAGTATACTGTTGAGGTTATAGCACTCATCCATACTATGACGTAGGGAAACATCTTCATCAAGATCTAGGAACTGTCTGGTCTTCAACGTAGTATACCGTTGAAATTAGAGAACTCGTCCACACTGTGACGGAGGAAAACATCAAGATCTAGGAACTGACTAGTGCTCAACGTAGTATATCGTTGAGGTTATAGCACTCGTCCATACTATGACGTAGGGAAACATCTTCATCAAGATCTAGGAACTGTCTGGTCTTCAACGTAGTATACCGTTGAAATTAGAGAACTCGTCCACACTATGACGGAGGAAAACATCAAGATCTAGGAACTGACTAGTGCTCAACGTAGTATACCGTTGAGGTTATATCACTCGTCCACACTATGACATAGGGAAACATCTTCATCAAGATCTAGGAACTGTCTGGTCTTTAACGTAGTATACCGTTGAAATTACAGAACTCGTCCACACTATGACGGAGGAAAACATCAAGATCTAGGAACTGACTAGTGCTCAACGTAGTATACCATTGAGGTTATAGAACTCGTCCACACTATGACATAGGGAAACATCTTCATCAAGATCTAGGAACTGTCTGGTCTTCAACGTAGTATACCGTTGAAATTAGAGAACTCGTCCACACTATGACGGAGGAAAACATCAAGATCTAGGAACTGACTAGTGCTCAACATAGTATACCGTTGAGGTTATAGCACACGTCCATACTATAACGTAGGGAAACATCTTCATCAAGACCTAGGAACTTTCTGGTCTTCAACGTAGTATACCGTTGAGATTATAGAACTCGTCCACACTTTGACGGAGGAAATTGTCGAGATTGAGAACCTTATCTGAAATTCAACCGAGGATAATTCAGTTGAGATTTAAGAACCGGTCAGGTCTTCGACTGCTGAGAACTTAACTGCATCCTTCTTGAAAGGTAAAGGTCAGTCGTATGCAATGCATGATATGGATCAAGCAATGATGTTCTCAAAATAAATGAGATTGTGTTGTATGATGCGTATATGCACGTGTCATGATGTATGGAGATGTAATGTTTTAGTTGGGGAAAATAAATCCCGGAGCTGCTGGAGAATAGAGTTGAATACTTCGTTTCCACTGGGGATGATGAACGAAGATGATAAACTTGTAGGAGAGGTAACTCCGTTGGGGAATAAACTGATGAAGAGATTACTCCGAGGGGAATTACTCTGTGGGGGAGAGATGTTCTGCTGAGGATTTTAACGATAAACTCCGCTGGGGATTCCGCTGATAAACTCTGCTGGGGATGGATTACCGTTGCAGGTGATATTGAATCCGTTGAGGATTGAACTCCTATTTGGGGAAAGAAAGAACTTCGCTGGGGATGATCTTTCAGTTGTGACTTGCTAGGGATAACCCTGTTGGACTCTTGTGGGGATAACTCTCTGAATTTGGCTGGGAATGATCCTTTGAACTTGGCTGGGAGATTTATTCTAGTACTCCGCTGGGGATAAACTTCCAGAGTCTACTGGGGAAGATGATTCAACTCTGTTGGGATAGCTTTTTCAGACTGTGCTGGGGAAATATTGACTCCACTGGGGGTATCCTGTATGCTGCCGGGGAACGTTCTTATACTCCGTTGAGGAATATTAAGACTATCGGGGATACTCTTATACTTGCTGAGGAATATCTTTATACTCCGTTGGGGAATATTAAGACCTTCTGGGGATACCAAGCCTTTTTAGGGTTGATGGTAGACTAACTCTGCTTGGAGAAAGTATTGCTGATTCGTTGCAAGTCTCAGCTGGGGGAGAGCTATCATTATTGTCTTACTCTGCGGGGAGTGAAGGTATCTTAGCCATATTCTTCAGCTGAATCTACCTTTGTACCTGGTGAGCAGAGCAGCTGTACAGTTTGGACAATTTTATTGCCCTTGTTTCTGCGGGAGAAGGTGCCTGCGGAGGCCTTGTGGATCGAGTATTATCCCAACCTATGAGGTGCTTGGTATCTTTCAATTGAAATGACAAGTCTTCTTCTGGTAGGCAAGTGACAAGATGACGGGACATAGTCGTACGCTTTGATCCCTAATTTTTGCCTGGACCACCCTTTCGGGTTTTCAATCCATCGGGATACCCTTTTTTGCCCAAGCCGCCTTTTCAGGTTTTCAACTTGCGGGGTGTACAAATTTTTTCCATTTTTATCCCTAATTTTTGCCCGAACCCTTTTGGTTCGTCAGGAAGCCCTTATTTTTGCCTAGGCCAGTCGACCTAGCGGGTCTTTGATTATGCGTAGTATTTTCTGATTATGTCCACGCTGTCAGGATGTAGGGAGGTGTCATTGTCGGTAGTGTTGTGTTGCCATACTACCAGAAGATCTTCGTTTGATCATGCAAGATTCGTTGTTGGAATTCATGTCCAATGCCCCAATTGATTCAGATGGAGATTTGCCCCTGGCTATTTGGCATTTTGAGAGATTCCTTGAATCTTGACTTGACTGCCCCAGATGATAGACAATGATCATGCCGTGCCCCTTGATTGGAAGTGTTTTTCCACTTGAGGTGATCCTTTTTATTGAGAAGGTTTTTTTTGTTCACTAGATATTCGTCGTGCGAATTTCTTTGCTGTTGAACAAATAGTCATATGCAAACAATATTATTTTAAGAATGCAAAGCTTATGTCTGTCTTGAAGTTTTTGAAAACTCATTTTTTCAGTAAGATGGGAAAATTTTGTAAAATGTGATGTCAACTCAGGATTTACAGCAAGCCCTACAGGAGTCAGGATACCTTTTGTAACAGTATGCTTTCGAACTAACTCATGCTTCAGCTAGGACTTTTAAGGGTTATAACGTGGCCTGGTTTACGGTTCAAGAAACAAAGGATAAAGGCTCAAATTTTATTTGTACCCACCCGTTCTTCGTGATGTTCTTCGATCCTAAACTCAGCTAATCATGCATTAGATCTTGTTTGAGTATTTGATCTGACATACTAGTGATGGTTTGTATACTGACAATTTATTTTGGACAGACAGTCATTTTGCAAGATCTCTTTCTTTTTGGTTTTTATTATCCCTGTCTTTTGCCTGAACTGTTTCTTTTTGTGATTACAGTCAGCGGGATGCCCCAGTTTTTCTTAAGTCTCCTTCACAGGTTTTGACTTAATGGGCTTTTATTTCTGAGAGATAACGACTGCCTGTCCTGACGATTATAAGGAACCATCACCGTCTCTTGTTTTGGAAGGACGTCTTCGATGCCATTCATTGTGCATCTGAATTAACTGAGAAAACTACCTTGCCCCGGGTTGTGATTAAGGGTTTTAATTTGTGAAAAGAAAAACTCCAACTTCTTTGGCTCAAAGGGGTTGATTAGGGATTATTTTCCTTATAACTCCACTGTTTAGGCTTTGAAACAATGCCTGTACCTCGTCAGCGGGGTCCGTTCAAAAGCATACTGAAGAGATTTTGATATCATTTTCGTCATCCTCCCTCTAAAGGCTTAAAAAAATTTAATCGAGAGTTGATCATCACAAAAAATGAAAGCAATTTGAATATAGTGAAATACGAATGGATTGATTCAAAACAGACATATGCAATGCATTGGTAAAGTAATAAATTTTGACATGAATAAATGTTCAAACAGTCAAAAGAAAATTACAACTTGAAAATTCTAATGAGCAAAAGTCTCTTAGTTCGAACTAGTCATTTCAGGTGGAGAACCCTCAGTGGAAGATTTTCATCTCGCCATCCGGCATGAATTCCAGCACTTTTCCGTCAATCAAGTCTTGGATCTTGTTTTCCAAAGCCCAACAGTCGTCGGTGTCATGTCCAGGACTATAGGAGTGGTATACACAAAATGCTTCGGGGTGATAGCCAAGAGCAGAGGTATTGGGATTCCGGAGAGGATCCTTTAAAGGAATCAGATTGACCTCCAACAAGCGTTTCAGTATTAGAGATGGTGGTATATCAGTCTCAGAGAAATGTCTTCCAGATGTATTTTGCTTACGACGATTACCCTGTTGACGCTGGCGAGGTTGTTGCTGGGCTTGTGACCCTGAAGCAAGCTGGGGAGCTTTTCCCTTGTCTTCTTGTCTCAAAGGAGGTTGAATGATGACTTGATCTTCAACCTTAGTTGTTTTCCCCACTTGATTATTTTGAAGTAGTTTGTTGACGAGGACCCTGAGCTCTTCTTGTCTTTGAGCCAGGTCTTGAATGAGAGCCATCTGGCCCACCAACTGTCCCATCATCTGGATCTTCATTGTTACCAACTCAATTTGTAGCCCTTCCAACTGATCATTCCTGATGCCTCCTGGATTCCATAGGACTAAGCCCCTTGTGAGGAGAGCTTTTATTTCTTCCTGCCCTTGGGATAGGTTCAAGAACATTTCTTGAAGTTGAGCGTTTTGAGCCTGGAGATCTTGGTTATCTTGTAGGAGAGTCATTGCTAAAATAAACAGCGAGAACATGAGAGACCTGTACTGGGAGACCTGTTATGCAATGATATGTATGTATGCAATGTTTTCAAGGATCCCGCGGGGTAAACAAGAAACTTGTTAGAATTTGAATTTCGCAGCTTTGATTGAAGAAACTTTATGTTGTTAAGAGTCCTTCTTCAAGAGTCAAGCTCACCATATCGAGTGGGTCATAGCCCCTGACTTAAATTACCGTGTTTTGATTTTTAGACAACCTTGGCTAGAGGAAAATAAATCCCCTTTGCCCCTTGCTAGGCATTTGATTTACCATAACCTGCATCACATATCCTTGAGATCCTTGAAATGGTAAAGGAAATGTTAAGGTATGATGTTATGATATGTATGCTATGCGTTTAAGCAAAAGTGTGAAGCGATGCAAGTAAACCCTGCAATAAATCCAAATTATTGGATAAGGATTGTAAACAAAACCTGCAAGGAACTCATGTTGTCAGATAACAAGAATGTGCAAGTAGTTCAAGTTTGAAGGCACACAAGTCACACAAATAGCCTTAAGTTTAGGCTGGCATGGAGTTTAGGTATTACCCTCTTTCAGTTTAGTTGGTTTAAACCTGTCCTAAAAATAGTAACCGGGTTCTAGAGGATCTCAATATCACTGACTACCCTCAATCGGTCATAATTCCACTTTAGTAACCTTTTCTTGCGGTCGGAATCATCGCGAGAGTTTACTCTTAATGAGTGTAGCATACTGCTACTGTTTTATGGCCAAGATGGTCAATTTAAAGGTTCTAAGGTCAGTTGGTGCTTAATGATCCCTTAGAAGACCCATATTCTCCTCGTTCCAATACAAGGGATATCGGTACAGACTAAAGTGTCACACCAACGTAGCTACTGCTTCAACCGTGTCGGTCTACGCCGGACAGTTCCCTCACAGTTTATTGCTACTTACCTAAAGGGTACCCCCCAGATCCGAGTTAGGATCTATAGATCTCTGATACAAGCCCACAAATATAAATCATACAAAGCATACAATTGAAAACACAGTGATATAATCCTAAGGTACACCTCACTTATATTATCCCCAGCAGAGTCGCCAGTTCTGTGATCGGTGGGAATAGAACTGACTGTTTTTGGAATGCTGGTTCACGTTTTGTGTTTGTTTTCGCAAAATGTCGCGGTAAGCAAGAGTCACCACCGTATTTTATTTTATCCAACAAGGAAAGGAAAAAAGAACAGAAAAATTCCTTTTTTGAGATGTTTCTCGGGTCCGGGGGGTAATTATAGAAAGGGAAGGTGTTAGCATCCTTTCTATCAGTGATTATCCACGGGCTCTTAGGTACTTGCTCAAAGTGTTTTCAAAATTTGCTTTTATTTGTGTTTTTGGGTTTGAAAGAAGTTTTTGTTTGAAAGGAGTGTAAGTGCGAAAAGTTTTGTTTTGTTTTCAAAGGAGCAATTACTTAAGAACCATCTACCTACTCGAAAAAGGAATTAATCTGTGCAAATGTCCTTTAGACAATGTTATCCCACTATTGAGGAGTAGGTAGCATCGTCGTTGGAGTTTAAGGGTCAATTCGATTAAGGGACATGTGGTCACTAAAGCAACGTTAGGACGCCTTAGTGGTAACCCTAATGTCTTAGATCATTTTTTTGAGGCAACCGTTTCGAGGCAACTATGATCTTTGGACAAGAGGGCGACCTCTAAAACTTCTTATACTCAATGACCACGTTCGAAGGCAACCAAGTGAGGTGTACCCTAAGAGTGCGTATGTGCGAGTGTGTTATTTCGGTTAATTTTATCTTTGTACATGTCATGGGTGAGCTATGCTGATTTTAAGTTCATACATTTGATCTTGTCATGCATTCCCTATTATCAAACATCTAGCAGTGTATAGTTGCGGAATTTAAATTGCAGAAATTAAATCTAAACTATTACAAGGCGTCGGGTATTTACATCGCCAAAAACAACCCTTTAATTTAAATTGCGGAAAGTAAAATAAAGCGATAAAATAATTTAAAATCCTATTAAAACTATTACATTCGGGGAGCAAGTACAATAATATGGAAAAATAGATCGCGTGCGGAAAATTAAATCGGGCGCATTTTTTAGGATTTTGACCCTTTTTGTTAAAGAAAAGATTTTTTTGTTTGTTTTTGAATTTTAAGAAATAAATTATCTAAGTTAATTATTAAACTACATTAAATTAATTAATTAATGAAAATAAATATTTTTGGGTTTTTTGATGTTTAAAGAAAGAAAATAAAATTGATCAATGTTAATAAATCCTAATTATGTCTAAATTAATTTTATTATTTACAAAAATATATTAAAGTTATTGTCTAATTAAAGCCTAAATTAATTACTAAATTAAATTAATTAAATTGATGAATAAAAATAAATTATTTTTGGTCTTTTGGTATTTTAAGAAAGAAATCAAAATTAATGTTAGTAATTAAAACCTAGATTAATTCTAATTGAATTTTAATTATTTACAAAAATGTGAAAGTTATTCTAATTAAAATTCTAAATCAATTAATTAATGTTTATTAACAAAAATAAAAGTTAGAATTTAATTTGATAAAGAAAATGTTTTGTGGTTTTTTATTTTTATATTTTAAGAAAGAAATAAATCTAAATTAATCACTACATTAAATTAAATTAATTAATTAAATAAATAAAAGGTTATTTTTGGATTTTTGGTTATTTAAAGAAAGAAAATGGAATGGTTAAATTAGTGATTAAACCTATTAAATTCTAATTAGTTTTATTTATTTACAAAAAGAAATTAAAGTTTCCTAGAATTAAAAACCTAATTAATTAATCGGAATTTATTAAAGAAAAATAAAGTTCTTAATTTTAATTGGACAAAATGATATTTTTGTGATATTTTGATAAAAAGAAAGTTTGTTATTGGTTAGTAAATTAATTAAGTAAAAATAAAATAATTAAACCAAATAAATAAAATATGAGAAAGTAGAGAAATTGGGCCTTTTTTGGAGGGTGCAGAAAGCATTCCTGAGCTCGGATCTTCGAAAGCTTCATGCTCTAACTATGGTGTTTTTTTTATTCTTGCGTGGAACCTATGATTCAACCATCCATAACTGTTCTATATAAACTCAAACAAACGTTAGCATACCATAAAATGTGATTAAAGTTAGAGATTCGAAATTTAAAATTTTACCAAACCGGTGGGCGTGCTAGGCGTGGGATGGATTGCTCTTAGGCCTTGTAAGACTCATGAGGACTTCAAGAGGATGGTTTGAGGCTTGATGTCAATTGCGAGAGGCCGGAACCTCGAGATATAACTTGCACCAATTCTTTGATTTATGGAGAGCTTTTAGAGAACTTTTTGAAGTGCTTTTTGAGAGCTTTTTAGAGAGGATTTTCGTGTCTTTCAAGATTGTGTGGCTCTCTATTTATAGAGGAGAATGAGGAGACAAGAAAGCATGGAAATAATCTCCCCCATAATGTTGTGTTTTAAGACCGTGATCAAGATTTGAAAAAAATGTCATATTTGATGATTCTCCATTATTAAACCTTCCAAATTTGATTTGATTCAATCTTTTTGCACATGATTAGGCTTGATACGAATTTGATGGTGACCATGATGATAATTAAGACCTATAACAACCAAAAAGATCCTAAGTAATCAATATTTGGATTTTATTTGATTTAAAATGAATTAATTCAATAAAAAATTAAATAAAATAGAAAATTTAATAAATGAACACAAGGCTGAAGCTAAGACACGTGTGTAGTGTGACAAGATCAAATTAAGTGTAAAAGAGTGGGCCCATTTGACAAAATTTGAAGTTTTTGTGATAGTTGACTTTTGGCAATTTTGGAAAAATGTCCAACTTCAACAATGCATAACTTCTTCAATTTTGAACTTTTGGAGGTGTTCTTGGAGTTTTTAGAAACCATGAGATGTCCTCTAACCAACCCTTTTGGTTTCATATCATTTTGATATTCCATGCTCAAGTTATAAGCTTTGACAAAAAAGGTGTTTCTGTTAACTTTCAAAAATGACCTATAATGTCCAAATTTGTAACTTCTTGTGAGTGCATTTCTTGTTCTTGGAGTGTGAATATGGATTGTATGAAATTGCATCTTCTTCAAACTGATATTTGGATGGGTCATTTATCATAAAGTATGAGAAAATTATGCTTGGTCAAAGTTGAGTTGACTTTTCCTACAAAACCCTAATTTAGCAACTTTTAAGTCTTGATGAATTTTGAGCAATCCTTGATGAATCATGATCAACCCTTGATAAAATGATGAATTATCCTTCAAAATTATAATGTTGACAAAAAATCTTGAAGTTTGACTGGTTATAGGTCACAGTTGACTTTTGCCCTAACATAGTCAATTTTTGGGCTTCTTGAGCAATTGACTGACCAAACTTTCTCTGCAAGGCTTGAAATTTTACATGGATGAACTTGAGAGCATATTAGGACATTGGGGAGAACTTGAGGTAATTTGGGTGCAAGGACCTTGATGCAACACAAAACCCTAATTTTGAGATTGACTGCCTTAGGAGGTGATTTGACTGTCCAACTCTTGAGCTATCTTGAGCAACTTGGGAGTTATTCTTGAAATGTCTTGGGAAATATGGGAGGGAAAATTTTGGGGTACAACAGTGACCATGTTGTTTCATTCCCTAAAGTTTACTCAATGTTTCCTTTCCCCATCTTGGGATAAATAACATTGACGGAGACTCTTTTGTCATTTCGCCCTCGTTCATGCTTCGATGAAAATCCCAAACGCGACAGATATGGATTAAGAGAGAAGTTGTAAACCTGGACTGTTTAGGATTTAAATTAATACTACTGATAGTTTCCTTCATGGCTTGGTATCCCTAATAGTAGGTGAGTTTGCACCAAACTAGGTTAACAACTCTATGTGTTATTTATCATTCTTCAATTTAATTTCAGCATCACTTGCATCTTGATAAATCTGTTCAGTATGTCAAAACGGATGTTGTAACATCTGTCGTGACATTGTTCTGATATTGGGATTTCAGTATTAACATGTGTTGCATGTACCATAGAAATTTCAAATATCAAACAAAGGATTCTACCATTCAAAGAACAATAAAGAAGATGAAGAAGTTTATTCAACAGTTGAACAAGAGGAGGAAAGACATCAACCTTGGGGAGAAACATAAAAGAATCATTTTCCAACAAAGAGGATACATGTTGTACCCCAAAATTTGCCCTCTCATGTTTCCCAAGGTTTTCCCTTACATGGGTAGTTACAAACACTTGCCTAAAGAAAATGAATTTTTTTGAATGATGGTCAAGTGTCTTTCGATTGGCATGTCAACAGTGTCCTTCGATTGGCACCTGAACGGTGTCCTTCGATTGGCATGTCATTAATATCCTTCGATTGGCATCTGGACAAGGATTTTCGACTGGTCTTTTAAAACCCTTCGAGCGATGTTTGTCTCACAAGCTTCGATTGGGCATCTAAAACCCTTCTACCAAGCATTGGCCCATCAGCTTCGATTGTGCGCCGGTTCCCCTTCGACCAAGCATTGGCCCATCAGCTTCAATTGCGTGTTGGTTCCCCTTCGAGCAAGCCTTGGCCCAATTTTAACAAGGCCAATGGCCTCTACATGAAACCTTCGACTAACAAGGTGAAATGCCTCTACATGCTTTCCTTGGATTCACTAAGTCAAAGGCTTCTTTCAATTGGCCTTTGATCCACAAGGCAGAGGCTTCATCAGACTTGTCTGGGATTCACAATTGAAAAGGCTTCTTCTATGATTGCCTTTAATTCATAAGGAAAAGACTTCCTCTGTGCTTGCTTTCAATGCACAAGTCCAAGACCCCTCAACGCAATTTCTGCGTTATGACACACAATATGACCCCTTTGAAAGAGAACTCCAAAGGTCCATTCAAAGGACACATATTGGTGGCCATTTGAAGGAGACACATAATTATTGAAAACAAGTTTGTCTTATGATGAGTCTTGGTCCTACATGTTTCCAGGCCGAAGCCTCCTGCGTAATGGCATTCGAAGAAAGTGATAAAAGAGGTTTCGACTGGCCAGGATGAAGTTCTCGTTTGGGCAATTTTCAAGCTGGTAAGGCAAATAGACAGGTCCAATTGAAGGAGACATTAGAAGGACATGTAAATGATCCATTCGAAGAAGCATTCAAAGGCCCATTCAAAGGACACATAGTGTTTTCTGAAAAAAGGGTTTGGTCAAATATTGGATCTAGTTGGTCAAAACGAAATAGAAATATTCAAGAAAGCTTCGACTGGCCAGGATGAAGTCTTTCGTTTGGTTTAGTTGGGTAGTGTCAAAGACAATTGAAGAACAAGGCAAATAGGAACACAATCAAAAGCCACAATGATGAGGCCTGGAGCAATTCGAAGGAAGGTGAGGAGGCGTCTACAAGGCCTTCGATTGATAAAGAGCTGAAGCAACATTCAACCAGTCAGAAAGGGAGAGTTGATGCTTTGATTTGGTTTGAATTGAAAGAAAGGTAATCGAAGAAGGTAAAACTTAGGGACTGATCAAAGAAACTCTGGTGAAGGAAATTCTGAGCAATTTGAATTCGTTCAAGGCGCCAAACATCACATGTCCAGGTTCATAACACACGCAAATTGGGCAAGAATATGCAATTATGGAAATTTTTCAAAGTGTGTGATTTTGTTCTTAAAGGACATGATTAAGGTTGTTCCTTTCATTTGGGTAATCATTTTTTTCATAATAATATAAAACCATAAAAAATAATAGACTTAGGTTTTCTTAAATTATATTTAATTTTCATAAATTGATTAAATTAATTATTTGACCTTTATTTAATTAATTTAAAATCAATTAGACTTAGATTTATTTCATTCAAATCTTTCTTAACAAAAATACAAAAAAAATATTAGAATTAGTTTTCTTGTATTTATTTAATTAATTAGGATTAAGTTTAGTCTTCCTTATTTTAATTTTAAGTATTTTCTTAGTAAATAAACAAAACCAAAAAAGATTTTTTATGTTTACTTAGCAATTTCTTAGGGTTTTGGACGTTCGTCTCTATTTTGCGCGCATTATCTTATTCTCGCGTTTTTTATAATAATGTACCTGCTGCTAATATATAATAGATTAAACTAAGACTTTATCGCTTTTGTTTATTTTCCTCCCAACTTTTAGACATGTAAATACCCCCTCCCCGAAGCATTTTAATAGCGTAGGATTTATATTTCCGCACTTTTAATTCCTATATATATATATATATATATATATATATATATATATATATATATATATATATATATATATATATATATATATATATATATATATATATATATATATATATATATATATATATATATATATATATATATATATATATATATATATATATATATATATATATATATATATATATATATATATATATATATATATATATATATATATATATATATATATATATATATATATATATATATATATATATATATATATATATATATATATATATATATATATATATATATATATATATATATATATATATATATATATATATATATATATATATATATATATATATATATATATATATATATTAACTGTCTAGATGTATAGGATTGCATGACAAGAGTCTAATAATCAAACATTAGTAAACCTAACTCAAGACTAAAATAACTGAACATAACACACATTGCACATATACACCTCTAGGGTACCCCACTTTGGTTGTCTTCGGAAAAACAGTCATGTCCCTTGAAACGGGGACGCTTTAGCAAATACCCATAAATCAAAATATCATAGTCCCTCGATGACCCTACAATTGCCTTTCGGTAAATGATCTAGTCCCTAAACAAGATTGCTAAAGCATCTCCATATGTTGCCTTTATGACTGTACATCCCTTCGAATGTCCCTCATACATCCAACGATAAGGCTACCTATTCACTAATAGTAGGATAGTACTGTCTAAAGGATGGAAGGAAAAGAACGAACCTTTCCGAGTATAAGTAGATAGTTCTTAGATGCTATGCTCAAAACAAACTTTTTACACTTACATATTTCGAAAACAACTTTCAAAAACAAGAGTTATCATAAAAGCGAATCGCCACACTAAGGCATTTTCAAGCTACATTTTTTCAAAACACAAAGCACAAGGTATTTTTTTAAAATGAGCTAAGCATCTAAGAGCCAGTACAAAACTACGGATGAAAAGGGTGCTAACACCTTCCCTTTCCATAATCTACCCCCCATACTCAGAAAATTCTCGAAAAGGTCTTTTTCTGTTCTTTTCACCCTTTCCTTTGTTGGATAAAAAAAAGTCGGTGGCGACTCTTGCTTACCGCAACATTTACAAATACAAATGCAAAACCAGTATAACAGTCGGTTCTACCACCGTATCACAAAACTGGCGACTCTGCTGGGGATTTATAAAAGTGGGGTTACCTTAGAGCTTAGGTCATATTTAAACTTGCTTTCCTTGTATGCTTTGTTTGCTTTATATTAAAGGGTTTTTGCTTGGGTTTACTTGTAAAGATCCTACACTTGGATATGAGGCACCTTTTAGGTAAGTAGCAATAGACCGTGGGGACTGTGCGGGGTATACAAACAGGGTTGAAATGATAGCTACGTTGGTGTAACAAATTTGTTGGTACTGGTAGCCCTTGAATAATCAAGGAGAATACGGGGCCGCTGTGTGGTGTCACGGAGCACCAACTGACCTTAGAACCTTTAATTGACCAACTTGGCCATTAGGAAGTAGTGAGATAGCCGGCTTTGGTGTAGTACGAAGTTGGTTGATACTCGACACTATACTCATTGAGATCTGACTTCCGGGATATTTCGGTCGCCAATAAAGAGGCTTGTGCTGAAACAATGCTCGGTGAAGAAAGATCGGTAATATTGAGATTCCTTACAACCCAATTACTATTGATAGGATAGGTTGAACCAACTATACTTCAAGAAGGTACTTACATATGGAATCCATGCAATCCTAAACCTAAGATTCTATTTGTGTGCTTGTATATATTTGTTTGTATATAACATCATAACATGGCATGTCACACTAACCATTTCAAGGACTTTTAGGACTTATCTTTGTGTCTGTTTTGTAGGACATGGCCCTCATTCGCAGAAATACTATCCAAGTCAACCTTGTAAGGGTGCCTCCTCAACTCAAGGAATTGGAATCAAGGGTTCTTGAGAATTCCCCGTTCACTAAAATACATGTTCGACTCCCCAGTTTGGTCACTTCAAGCCTTGATGAAGATATGGTGAAAGTCCTCTTTCAGTTCTTTGACCCGTTACATCAATGCTTCATATTTCCCGACTACCAGTTTCATATTTTGACATGTTTTGATGAATTGTTATCTTTGACACTTGATTTTGACCAAAAATTCAAAGTTTGACTTTTTAATATACAGTTGACTTTTGATCAGTTGACTGAAAATCAACTATCAATCCAATTGATCTTGAGCAATGTTTTGAGTCATGCCATTAGGTCAAAATAAAATAAAATGAAATCTTGACTTTTTGATTTCTTGATGAACAAGTTTCATATTTTGACATGTTTTGATGAATTGTTATCTTTGACACTTGATTTTGACCAAAAAGTCAAAGTTTGACTTTTCAGTATACGGTTGACTTTTGATCAGTTGACTGAAAATCAACTATCAATCCAATTGATATTGAGCAATGTTTTGAGTCATGCCATTAGGTCAAAATGATGCAACTGAACTCTTGAGATCATTCCTCAAACCAATTAACCATTTGCTAGGTCAAAAATCAGAAATTGCCTTTTCTCAATCAAAACCCTAATTTTGACAATTTTGCCCTTTTGATGATTTGATCAAATTTCTTGAGGAATTATGGTCCAAACTTGATCAAATGATACATATGAGTTTATAATGTTGATATGGATAAAAAATTATGAAGTTTGACTGTAAATTGGCCATAATTGACTTTTTCCCTAATACAGTTGATTTTTAGGTCAACTAGTCAATTGACTGAGCAAAAATGTGATCCCAAGCTTGAAACTTGACATGAGTAATCTTGGGGGTCCATGATGATCCATGAAAGTCATTGAGGCATAAAAAGTTCAATTATCCTTGTGAAATCTCAAACCCTAATTTCAGTCACCAGTGCTTAAGGAGGTGTCTTGAGCTTATCAAACCTTGTGCAGTCTTGAACCAAAGGAGATCTTGTGAGAAAATATTTGATAAACGAGAGGGAAAACTTTGGGGTACAACACATGGACCTAAGTCCAAGTTTATTGTGAAAGCGGTTCAAGTTTAGAAAACAAGAATAGTTTTGAAAAAGAGGGAGAAGATTTTTTGAAATTAAAGAAGATGGGAGGAGATGAATGGACTATCCTAATGTATAAGGTAAAAGCTAGGGAAAAGAACCATCTAACTAACAAGAAGCAAACACTTGACATAATGAGTCAATATAGAATTCCCATCCTTTGGATTGAAACCAAACAAGCAAAGATAATAAACCTCTTAAGAATACCAAACTTCGAATGCATTAAGTCTTCATGAAAATTGGTAGAGTAACAATTGTATACAGATGAATTCCCAATCACAGACAAAGCACATAATCAGAATAAACTTCACACAAAGAAAAAACAACCCAATGTCTCGGGGTAAACCCCAAGAACTCCAGACAAAACAATAATAGAAGTCACAAGGTCTCAACATAGTCAAGGCTTCTAATCCTAAGTCCAAGAAGTCCACAACTCCATAATGCCAAGGATAGTAACCAAATAGTCCAAGCAACCTTAAAGTTTTCTATTGTTCAAGTTAGTTATTAGGTATCTTCAAAAATGAAATAAAAAGCTCAAGTGAGCAAAATAAAAAGACATAAAGATAAATGCTTAAGTGAGCAAAGATGAAGATAGCATGAAATGTAAATGCTAAAATAAATGGTGCGTAAAAGTAAAAGCGCATAGTAAAAGTATTAAAAATAAAATTTGATTGTTAATGAGTTATAAATTAGAGGTTAGTTGAATGACCATCTTGAAACTTGAATTTGAAAACTCATTAGAAGATTGATAAAATCAAAGCCTCTCAACAACAAGTTTCATTTGCTTTTTGTCAAGTATATCATTCATTTCAAATTCTCGAGGCAACAACAAATGATCAACGATGTTTAAATGATTCACTTTGACCAAAATTTATGAAGATTCATTAGAGGATTGATAAGACTAATAATGAACCTCAAGGTTATTGGATCAAAGGTTTCAAATTAAACATACTTGGGCTTACAAACATAGGTTTGGGCCACGAATGACCATTTCTCGAATCGGGACAAAATTTAGCGCTATGTTAAGCAATCGTAAGTGGACTTATATAGAAGTTGCACCTATTTTGACGTCGGTCAATAGCAATCTATGTACCGTATGTTTAGAGAAATGATATGTAGGCCATCCTCTAACAACATGAAGTACAAGTAAGAAAGGGATAAGATGAAGAGGGAGGGGATGTATTATATGAAATTAGGGTTTCAAATATCATCAACATCATTCATCCATTTTGGTGGATTTGGTTTCTCAACCTATCAACACCCAAGATCCAATGAGGTTAAGGAATTTATCACCAAATGAAATCCAAGTCAGAACCAAATAAAATAATAATAAAATAATATTTAGTGGATCAATATTTAAATGGTTAATAAAAAGGAAAATGAAGCCCAAGGAGGAGATAAAGCAACATCAACTCAAATATTAAGGAGAAAAGTAATGGATGACAAAGATCGATAGATAAATGCGAACTACCCACTCACAAAGAAGATAGAAAAAAAAGTAATGTCGACTCATAGGGAAAATAAAGGGTAAGATAATACCGGAAAATACCAATATTAGGGTAGGTAACCAATGATTAGCATCAGTACTTATGACTGGAAATAAATGAATTCCTTCAGAGCAAAGTGAATCTCAACAATGAACTATCTCCCATAATAACGAGACTACCATTCATCGGAGTAACAAATCACAACAACGAACTATCTCCCATAATGACGAGACTACCATTCATCAGAGTAACAAATCTCAACAATAAACTATCTCCCATAATGACGAGACTACCATTCATTGGAGTAAAAAATCTCAACAACGAACTATCTCCCATAATGACGAGACTACCATCCATCAGAGTAACAAATCTCAACAATGAACTATCCCCATAATGATGAGACTACCATTCATCGGAGTAATAAATCTCAATAATAAACTATCTCCCATAATGAAGAGACTACCATCCATCGGAGTAACAAATCTCAACAATGAACTATCTCCCATAATGACGAGACTACCATTCATCAGAGTACAAATATCAACAACGAACTATCTCCCATAATGACGAGACTACCATCCATCGGAGTAACAAATCTCAACAACAAACTATCTCCCATAATGACGAGACTACCATTCATCTGAGTAAACATCTCAATAACAAACTATCTCCCATAATGACGAGACTATGATTCATCGGAGTAACAAAATCTCAACAACAAACTATCTCTTATAATGACGAGACTACCATTCATCAGAGTAAACATCTCAACAACGAACTATCTCTCATAATGACGAGACTACCATTCATTAAAGTAACAAAATCTCAACAACAAACTATCTCCCATAATGACTAAGTTAATCATAATGAAGTTGTAGAAAGAAAGAAAGAATATGATACTACAAGAAGTAGCCAGAACTATAGTCAACAAAAGTAATGTGGCTAAGCACTTCTGGGAAGAAGCTCTAAATGCAGCTTGTTACATTCAGAATAGAATCTTTATAAGACATATTCTTGAAAAGACTCCTTATGAGTTGTGTAAAGGAAGAAAACCCAACATTTCCTGTTCACATTCTTTTAGATGCTCCTGTTTTATTTTGGGTACTAAAGGTAATCTGAACGAGTTTGACTTTAAAGCCCAAAAGTGTATTACATTGAGATACTCATAACACTCTAAAGGCTATAGAGTATACAATACAAAAACATGTATTGTGGAAGAATCAATCAATGTTAATTTGATGATAAACTTGACTCAGAAAAGTGAAAGTTGTTTAAAATTTTTGCAGGTCTAGAGATAACACTTGTAGGTTCTGAATATAAAGATTGTGATAGTAAGATGATAAAAAATAATGATACATCAAAAGCACTTGTTTGTCCATTGGTTCAAGAAAGGAAAATACAAATCGTTTATGAAATACTCGATTTTGGAAGATATAGTTGAACCTGTCAGAACAAGATCCACATTTAAAAATATGAAGAAATGCCTCTAGGATTGGTATCTCAAATAGAACCAATTTCATGTGATGAAACACTTCAGGATAATGGATGAATTCTGGAAGTACACGAAGAGAAAAACCAGTTCTCTAAAACTGATGTTTGGGATTGAGAGACTAAACTGAATGAAACTCACGTTATGGCAACCAAGTGGGTCATCAGAAACAAGATAGATGAGGAAGGTGAAATCATCATAGACAAAATATACCAGGTTAGAATTTACATATTTTCTGATAAGTACATCTAGATACTTCTACTAGTTAGAAGATATCTTGATTAGAAACTTCTTGAAATCAAGAAGAGTGTGTTTTTAAAATAATAAGAATATTAGTCTTGAAGTAATGTAATGCCCTTGAGAATAGGTTAAAATCTCAATGCTTCTCTCCTATATTTTTCTCATTTACGGAAAGTTCAAAATTTATTTTATTAAAAAATGGGAATCTTTAAGCATGATCCTCTATTTCTAGCCTAAGTTTGTCGTCTTGTATTCCTTTCTCTGACAAGCGTCTTGGAAATAATTGTATTCTCTGTTCCTTCTCGGTTCTTGTTCAAACATTAACTCTTTTTGGGATCTCAAGTTTGATTGCTTGCGTAAGGAAATCAACTCTCCCGTCAGTCTTGTTTTATTTTTCTCTACTTATATCCCTTTCAGTTTCATTTCTTTTCATTATGTCTTCCTTACAAATCTTTCTTACAAACAAATCTTTATCATGTATCTGATAAATTTTCATGGAAACGAGAATCTTATTGAAGTAATACCCAAAGAAAAAATCCATCTTCTTCATCTTAGAAACAAAGGGATTGCTTCAAGTATCTCCTTTACCATGCATTATCAAGAGTGGTCTAACTACTTTTCCATACTTGGTGGACCCATTTACACAAACCTTGTGAAATAATTATGGAAATATGCTTATGTTAGTTGTGAAGAGTGTTCCATTAAATCTCATGTCTTTGATGTCCCCATTATCATTACTCCTTTCTCCATTGTTGTTGCTATTGAGTGTGAAAACATTGGATTCAATGTCGAAGAGGAAAAACTTCGGTATTCCTTTACTGACGAACTCATTTCTCTCCATGACACTTTGTTCAGATATGAGCCTATCAATCTTGAAAATCTTCTTCCCATCCCCAGTTTTTGGTATAAGCTTTTGTTAACAAACTTTCGTCCTCGAGGAATCTTCAAAAACATCCTGACTTCCGATGATCGAATTTTCCTCGCACTTCTGTTAAATCAAATATGGATTAATTTACCTCAAGATATCTTCGACTTTATGCAAAAATAGATTACCTCCTCCCAAAGTGAGAACAAATCCTTTATACCTTTTGGAAGAGTTCTTTCTGAAGTCTTTGTTAAAGCAGGGATTATTGAATTTGTCCGGCGAAATGAACCGGGAAATGTCCTTTTGAAAACTTTGTGTAACATCTTTGAAGGGTAATAAAAAGTTTTAAGGTCTCCTACGATGTATTTTTATCTCATCTATGGTTTCATGTTTGTACCTTTGTTATCTAAATTTTTTTCCTTTTGTCTGTATTCTCTTAAATCATCAATGAAATATTTCTTATTTTATGTGCTTCATATTTTTAAATAATATCTTTTTGATAATGACAAAAGGGGGGAGAAAGCATAATGTTGATTTTGATGTATACCTAAATATCAAAATCTCATTGCTTATATTTCTAACGAATATATATATATATATATATATATATATATATATATATATATATATATATATATATATATATATATATATATATATATATATATATATATATATATATATATATATATATATATATATATATATATATATATATATATATATATATATATATATATATATATATATATATATATATATATATATATATATATATATATATATGTAAGAGCTTAAAATGTGTTTTAAATATGTTCAGAAGAAAGATATATGAACAAAGTTCTTCTAAAAGTCTAAAAGGTTCAATTAAATCAAGCTATGATAAAGAATTGCTAATGATTCAAAGGGTTTGTTAATAAAACTTTGATAAAGAAATTCTAGGGTATAGAATGTTCTGAGAGATCGAGTGTTGATAACGAACTTCAAACAATTATAAGGTTATAACATATCTGATGAGAAACCTATGTTCAAAAGGTTTTGTTGATCAAACTTTGATAAGAGAAATTCTAATGCGTAGAAATTTATAATAGATAAATCGCTTCCACATGCTTCAATTAGAATTTTGGAGAACGTTAACCAAGCTCAGAAAACCCTACTTTCTGATAAGGTCTTAAGTTTTATATTCATGGGGAGATTGTTTAATTCAGTGGGGGTGTTCTAAATAATGCTCAAATATCCCTTCCTTCTAAAAACTGTAAGTCTTAGAATCGGGGGGGGGGGGGGGGGGGGTTACGCTAATCAAGGGAAGTTTTCTTCTTACCTATGATTCGATTATGATATTACCTTGTAAAATTTTTACATCAAAATACATGGTTTTGTCATCATAAAAAATGGGGAGATTGGTAGAACAACATTTGGATTCTACAATTAATCTTTCGATTTTGATGATAACAATACATATTTTTATATGTAAACAATTTTGTTTCTAATAGTTTCTTAAGTGTGTATATTAGATATTCTAAATTGATTCAGGATTATTGTCTGAAGAATCATCATAAAACACGCATCAAAAAGACTATTGCATCCACTTCTAAAGAAACATCGGTAGTTCAGAAGAATGTTTAATGTTCGCCACAAAGAAGATCTCAACGTGTACTTCTTAATAAGTTGCTGCTTCAGAAGTCACATGTATTCAAGAAGAAAGAATTTCTGTTAGAGTTGTTGCTCAAAGATCAAAAAACAAGATTGCACTAGAAACATGATTTCTATTAGAGTTGCTGCTCAAAGATCAGAAAACAAGATTGCACCAGAAATAAGATTTCTGTTAGAGTTGTTGCTCAAAGATCAGGAAATAGGATTGCACCAGAAACAAGATTTTTATGTCAAAGATCAGAAGTCAAGATTTGTTCGTCCGAGAAGTTGTTGCTCGTAACTCTGAAGACAAAGTCAAGGTTATGAACACATCAAATGAAAGCTTTTACCTCAGATTCAGGAGTCAATATTTGTTCATCAGAAAATTTGTTGCTTCTAATTCTGAAGACAAAGTCAAGATTCTGAAGACTCGAATGCTTCATGAAATATACGCACATCACTTTACATCAAAAAGCATTTCATCAGAAGACTAATCATGGAAAGTTAGATCTTCTAGACTCATTACTATTCTACATCTATAGTCCATCAGAAGATAAGATCAAAGATGATATCTTCTCAATTCAATCTACTTCATCAGAAGGAATATTCATCAGAAGACAATATCATCAGAAACGAGCGCTAGAAGAATTAGTACAAAAATCATAATTACACATTCCACTCAAATTGATGTATTGTGTATTGTTTATCTCCCACGATCATTTATTACCGTAATGACAGCTGACAATGAAAGTGACATGTGTACTACTACAACAATCTACTTCTTCAACGTCTATATAAAGGATTAACTGTTCATTTCAAACTTGGAGAATTACAACACAAGAACAGTAATTATTCCATAATCAATACTTGAAGATAAATGCAAGAAAAAGAAGAAGATCAAAACACAAGAGTTATTGCTCATTATTGTGTTGATATTATTATTTGCTTGAACACAGGAGTTATTGCTCATTACTGTGTTGATATCACTATTTGTTAAGAACGCAAATTTTGTTGCTCATAATTGTGTTGTTACTATAGTTTGTTAGAACACGAGAGTTGTTGATCATTATTGTGTTACTATTGTAAATTTTTTAAAGACAAAAGTTGTGGCTCATATTTGTGTTAAACAATCGGGACTTAAACATTTGTGTAATCAGCTTATAATAAGCAATTTGTAAACACAATTATCAACTATTGTTGATTGTTCTTGACTGGCCGAGTAGGTAAGAACTCAAGAAGACTTAGAGAAATCTTCTTCAAGGGATCGGGTAGGTCAGATGCCTTAAGGAGTCAATGATCGTTATATCTCTTAGGGGACTGGGTAGGTCAGAATTCTTAAGGGATAACTAACAGGTTATCACTATTGTTATTAGTCACTGATGGTTAGCCCGTGCAATTGTAATCAATTTGGTTATAGTGAATTATGTCATTTTCTAAGGAGAAATCAACTTGACGGGTGGACAGGATTAACCTTTTCTAAGGTGAACCTGGATAAACTGATCGTGTCACTATTTCTCTTCTAAATCATTGTTTCTAATTAGTTTGTGTTGAACGCTTCTAAATGAAAAAGTTTTTAAAACCCAATTCAAACCCTCTCTTTCTTGTGTTTTTCTCAACCTTTAAAGTAACTTTTAGAATGTGACATGTTGGAGAACTATGAAAGGAACCATCCATTGAAGATGGTCTTAGTGTAAAATTAGGAACACGCGCCAACAATATTTTCATCTCCATTTTGGCTCGAAAGTTTTTTGTTAAAAATATGGTTAGTTTAGAAATTAATGTGAAATGTTAGTTATTGGGGCATTTTTTTTTGAAAAACTTGATTATTAAAAAAAAAAACTACTCTATCATAAAGAGTCTGAGAAGTTAACATCTCACCCCCCAAATTATACATGACACCCCCATCAGTAGCAAATTTACTGAAAAGTTCCTGCAAAATACCAGAATTTTGGAAATTCACGGTTTCATACCAGAATTTTCGATATAATACCATAAATTTGGTTTAATTTAACACTTTTTACTATGGCGTATGCATGTAACTGGAAATTTCAAATTTTCGGTACTGTAAATTTGAAATTTTTGGTAACTGTCTTCTATATGTATCGGAAATTTTGTAATTTCTGGTAGGTGCAAAAAAATCGAAAATTTCAAATTTCTGGTAGTACTGGGAGTTGTTTTTCCCAATTTTTTTACTTTTACTTGAATAATTTATACAGTAAATTAACTAACCGACTTAATACGTAAATAGAATAATTTTCATACATATTTGTACCGAAAAAACTACAATCACTTACTACACAAATCTTTCCAATGCCTGAAGCGACCCACATATACTGATTCCCATGCTTTTACATCATTATAACAATTATGTTTCCAAAAAGCAGTGACGGGAGGCAATGGAAAATCAGGTTTCAACTTTATCTGAACTTAATGATTATCACTGACAAAACTAATAGCAATTATTGTATACCGACTCGTGTACGTGGGTGGAGCTACGAGAAGTGGAAAAAATATTATGGTAAGTTGCATGGAAAGGGAAACAAATACAACTCCGTATTTAGAAGCAATAGGGTAACCCGTATCAGGAATCAACATCCATTTATCTCTATCCTGGAGACCCTAGTGTTCTACTTGTAACATATTCCTAACAACATAAACAATGTCAGATAACAACTTGGAAAACAAGTTAGTATGTTGATGGACTTGAGTATCTAACTATTTCCGAACCAAATAACATGAATCTTCCTCCCATCCTAATAAAGACCAAATGCAACGGAAACCACAGTTTTCATCCGGTTCAACATCAATAATGTCATCGATGTATAGATGAAAGAAAGCAGGAAATTGTGACAAGTACTTATCTCTTGAAGATTTGGTAGAAGGTTGCCTACCAATCAGTGTGGTTGAAGATTTACTTCCATTTGGCTTTATACACGATCTCTTTATAGTCTGACTCTTCTGCAAAGCCTCAGCATATTCTCACTAACTAGGATCACGATGCACATCACTCTCCTCACCCTTTTACTCTTCTTAACTCCCCTCTTTGGCTTGTACTTCATCGGAGGTGGACACATTCAACACCCTTTGATCCATAATATCCAAAATACTGAAATATTTCTTCAACTGTTCACACTCTTCTTCTAGATCCCACTTACTCTCTTCAAGACTCACATCATATTCTGAAATGTGAAATTTTGTCCAAAATACATAAATTGATTCCAAAGGTATAAGGGTGCCTTAAATTTGAAAACCGATAAGCTGGCATGCACACGGTAACCCATGTGTTGTTCTAATGAAACAACCACACCTCTCCTTGTTTTAACCATCAATTTTACTCTTTCTAGTTTCTTCACAATAAGTTGTATACATTGTCTTGAGACAAAAACGTGTAACTTAGCATAAAATGGGGTCTTATATCGATGCTCAATGTTTACGATACTTTTTTGAAATGACACACTGATGGAACCTAGATGCAACTTCAACATGGTATTCACAATATCCCAACTTCGACGTAAATCAACATGACTTAAAGTCAACAACTTTTTTAGTCTCCAATGTGCAAACTCCACCCTAAAATTCATAAATATAATAACATGTTACAAATTATTATTGAAACGTAAACATGTATAATAATGACATCAAACAGTCACGATCTGAATACCTATTTGTTGTTGTGTTCCCTAAATGAGTGACTTTGTTAATCCATGCAACAATAAATCTTTCTTTATATGGTGTTAACCATGTTTCATTCACATACTAGACAAAAGATAGAATATCACCACAAATACTCTCGAAGTGCTTGAAATGTACATCAAACTCATCTTCTGTATTTGAATACATGATGTTGTTCCATTGATCCATGACATGTTTTTGTCTTTCTGATTTCACGTACTATTTACATTTCATGCTCACATTTTTTGAAATATGGAACGTACACAATATATGAGTTGCATTTGGAAACACAAAATCCATGACATTCATCAATGCAAATTCTCGGTCCGTCACCACAATATTCGAAAGCAATTTCTCTGAATAGAACAACCATTTGAGCTTCTATAGTGCCCATATGTAGTTCTCATCCCAAATAGCAAAGGTAATTAAAAACGTAAATTTTATTGATGTAACACCAACAATCTCCAGCAGTGGTAGTTGGTACCTACACGATTTAAATGCACATAATCAACCAGCTCACTCAACATATTTTAAGATGGGAGAAGT
Source organism: Vicia faba (assembly GCA_948472305.1). Lineage (NCBI taxonomy): Eukaryota > Viridiplantae > Streptophyta > Magnoliopsida > Fabales > Fabaceae > Vicia > Vicia faba. The sequence goes on along the minus strand of OX451740.1, from coordinate 1,094,713,742 downwards.
AAAATTGGTACATATTTGTCTTGTATGTGCAATCAAAAATTAACACTATATAAAATATATTCAACAACTTCACAGAATCAGGATGGGTCCAGAAGATATCAGCCACAATTTCTAAATTCTCCCTATTTCTAGTCCAACATATGTATTTATCTTGGTGAATAAGGCACAATAACATTTGCATCTCGGTCATTGCACCTCTCTTGTTCAATTTGTATGTTGCTCTAGCTCTATATACCTGTGTAATACTCTGAGGTTTTCTGAATCTTTATCTTTCAAAATAGAAATGATGTATCGTGATGTCATATTGTACTTCGTCATGTCATTCACAAACTTTTTTTCATGATCTTTTAGACATCCAAATATGTCATGGGCGTCCAAGCCTTTATGTAGTCTATGATTATGCATCCATCATTTAACTATCACCTTCCAAATGATACCACTTAGAACAGATCTCAGCCTGAAGGAACATTTAACTTTCATAGTATAGAAGCCATCAGAGGTGGGCCCAAATTCCTTTTTTCTTTTGAAGTTTCCTCCTCTATCACAACCAATAACCAATTTATCTTTCCTCTCTCGTATTCCATTAGCCGAATCGGAACTAATTATAACAACAAAAATATCATGTTTTTTTTACCAATAGACTGTGCTCATTCTAAAATTTTAGGCCGAGATTCAAAAATCTACCAATTACTATAACATATAATTAGTAAACTTCATCAATTTATTTAAGGTCGACAAACAAATAATAATGTGTAAATTCAATAGAAGCCATACAATATTTATGGTGAAGAACTATGTAACATCAGTACATGAATTCGTAGAAGAAGCTGAAGATGTCGACTTTGGACTGCAGATGCATAAAATTTCATCCGCGGGCATATTAGAAATTTCATACATAACTGAAATTTTTCGATTATACGAAAATTTGAAATTTTCGGTGTACTTCCAGAAATTTGTTACGCCATGACTTTTGAAAACTGTCTCAGAAATTTTGAAATTTCTAATAAATCACACCCAGAAATTTAGAAATTTACGATTTTTCACAATCGAAAATTTACGTAATGGAAAGTATTTCCAATATACGTCAAAATTGAAATACTGAAAATTTGGTTAGCATACCAAAAATTCCGGTTTGACCCACTTTGACTATTAGTAAAAATAAATTGATAAAGTAAAAATAAAATAATTAAACCAAATAAATAAAATATGAGAAAGTAGAGAAATTGGGCCTTTTTTGGAGGGTGCAGAAAGCATTCCTGAGCTCGGATCTTCGAAAGCTTCATGCTCTAACTATGGTGTTTTTTTTATTCTTGCGTGGAACCTATGATTCAACCATCCATAACTGTTCTATATAAACTCAAACAAACGTTAGCATACCATAAAATGTGATTAAAGTTAGAGATTCGAAATTTAAAATTTTACCAAACCGGTGGGCGTGCTAGGCGTGGGATGGATTGCTCTTAGGCCTTGTAAGACTCATGAGGACTTCAAGAGGATGGTTTGAGGCTTGATGTCAATTGCGAGAGGCCGGAACCTCGAGATATAACTTGCACCAATTCTTTGATTTATGGAGAGCTTTTTGAAGAGCTTTTAGAGAACTTTTTGAAGTGCTTTTTGAGAGCTTTTTAGAGAGGATTTTCGTGTCTTTCAAGATTGTGTGGCTCTCTATTTATAGAGGAGAATGAGGAGACAAGAAAGCATGGAAATAATCTCCCCCATAATGTTGTGTTTTAAGACCGTGATCAAGATTTGAAAAAAATGTCATATTTGATGATTCTCCATTATTAAACCTTCCAAATTTGATTTGATTCAATCTTTTTGCACATGATTAGGCTTGATACGAATTTGATGGTGACCATGATGATAATTAAGACCTATAACAACCAAAAAGATCCTAAGTAATCAATATTTGGATTTTATTTGATTTAAAATGAATTAATTCAATAAAAAATTAAATAAAATAGAAAATTTAATAAATGGACACAAGGCTGAAGCTAAGACACGTGTGTAGTGTGACAAGATCAAATTAAGTGTAAAAGAGTGGGCCCATTTGACAAAATTTGAAGTTTTTGGGATAGTTGACTTTTGGCAATTTTGGAAAAATGTCCAACTTCAACAATGCATAACTTCTTCAATTTTGAACTTTTGGAGGTGTTCTTGGAGTTTTTAGAAACCATGAGATGTCCTCTAACCAACCCTTTTGGTTTCATATCATTTTGATATTCCATGCTCAAGTTATAAGCTTTGACAAAAAAGGTGTTTCTGTTAACTTTCAAAAATGACCTATAATGTCCAAATTTGTAACTTCTTGTGAGTGCATTTCTTGTTCTTGGAGTGTGAATATGGATTGTATGAAATTGCATCTTCTTCAAACTGATATTTGGATGGGTCATTTATCATAAAGTATGAGAAAATTATGCTTGGTCAAAGTTGAGTTGACTTTTCCTACAAAACCCTAATTTAGCAACTTTTGAGTCTTGATGAATTTTGAGCAATCCTTGATGAATCATGATCAACCCTTGATAAAATGATGAATTATCCTTCAAAATTATAATGTTGACAAAAAATCTTGAAGTTTGACTGGTTATAGGTCACAGTTGACTTTTGCCCTAACATAGTCAATTTTTGGGCTTCTTGAGCAATTGACTGACCAAACTTTCTCTGCAAGGCTTGAAATTTTACATGGATGAACTTGAGAGCATATTAGGACATTGGGGAGAACTTGAGGTAATTTGGGTGCAAGGACCTTGATGCAACACAAAACCCTAATTTTGAGATTGACTGCCTTAGGAGGTGATTTGACTGTCCAACTCTTGAGCTATCTTGAGCAACTTGGGAGTTATTCTTGAAATGTCTTGGGAAATATGGGAGGGAAAATTTTGGGGTACAACAGTGACCATGTTGTTTCATTCCCTAAAGTTTACTCAATGTTTCCTTTCCCCATCTTGGGATAAATAACATTGACGGAGACTCTTTTGTCATTTCGCCCTCGTTCATGCTTCGATGAAAATCCCAAACGCGACAGATATGGATTAAGAGAGAAGTTGTAAACCTGGACTGTTTAGGATTTAAATTAATACTACTGATAGTTTCCTTCATGGCTTGGTATCCATAATAGTAGGTGAGTTTGCACCAAACTAGGTTAACAACTCTATGTGTTATTTATCATTCTTCAATTTAATTTCAGCATCACTTGCATCTTGATAAATCTGTTCAGTATGTCAAAACGGATGTTGTAACATCTGTCGTGACATTGTTCTGATATTGGGATTTCAGTATTAACATGTGTTGCATGTACCATAGAAATTTCAAATATCAAACAAAGGATTCTACCATTCAAAGAACAATAAAGAAGATGAAGAAGTTTATTCAACAGTTGAACAAGAGGAGGAAAGACATCAACCTTGGGGAGAAACATAAAAGAATCATTTTCCAACAAAGAGGATACATGTTGTACCCCAAAATTTGCCCTCTCATGTTTCCCAAGGTTTTCCCTTACATGGGTAGTTACAAACACTTGCCTAAAGAAAATGAATTTTTTTGAATGATGGTCAAGTGTCTTTCGATTGGCATGTCAACAGTGTCCTTCGATTGGCACCTGAACGGTGTCCTTCGATTGGCATGTCATTAATATCCTTCGATTGGCATCTGGACAAGGATTTTCGACTGGTCTTTTAAAACCCTTCGAGCGATGTTTGTCTCACAAGCTTCGATTGGGCATCTAAAACCCTTCTACCAAGCATTGGCCCATCAGCTTCGATTGTGCGCCGGTTCCCCTTCGACCAAGCATTGGCCCATCAGCTTCAATTGCGTGTTGGTTCCCCTTCGAGCAAGCCTTGGCCCAATTTTAACAAGGCCAATGGCCTCTACATGAAACCTTCGACTAACAAGGTGAAATGCCTCTACATGCTTTCCTTGGATTCACTAAGTCAAAGGCTTCTTTCAATTGGCCTTTGATCCACAAGGCAGAGGCTTCATCAGACTTGTCTGGGATTCACAATTGAAAAGGCTTCTTCTATGATTGCCTTTAATTCATAAGGAAAAGACTTCCTCTGTGCTTGCTTTCAATGCACAAGTCCAAGACCCCTCAACGCAATTTCTGCGTTATGACACACAATATGACCCCTTTGAAAGAGAACTCCAAAGGTCCATTCAAAGGACACATATTGGTGGCCATTTGAAGGAGACACATAATTACTGAAAACAAGTTTGTCTTATGATGAGTCTTGGTCCTACATGTTTCCAGGCCGAAGCCTCCTGCGTAATGGCATTCGAAGAAAGTGATAAAAGAGGTTTCGACTGGCCAGGATGAAGTTCTCGTTTGGGCAATTTTCAAGCTGGTAAGGCAAATAGACAGGTCCAATTGAAGGAGACATTAGAAGGACATGTAAATGATCCATTCGAAGAAGCATTCAAAGGCCCATTCAAAGGACACATAGTGTTTTCTGAAAAAGGGTTTGGTCAAATATTGGATCTAGTTGGTCAAAACGAAATAGAAATATTCAAGAAAGCTTCGACTGGCCAGGATGAAGTCTTTCGTTTGGTTTAGTTGGGTAGTGTCAAAGACAATTGAAGAACAAGGCAAATAGGAACACAATCAAAAGCCACAATGATGAGGCCTGGAGCAATTCGAAGGAAGGTGAGGAGGCGTCTACAAGGCCTTCGATTGATAAAGAGCTGAAGCAACATTCAACCAGTCAGAAAGGGAGAGTTGATGCTTTGATTTGGTTTGAATTGAAAGAAAGGTAATCGAAGAAGGTAAAACTTAGGGACTGATCAAAGAAACTCTGGTGAAGGAAATTCTGAGCAATTTGAATTCGTTCAAGGCGCCAAACATCACATGTCCAGGTTCATAACACACGCAAATTGGGCAAGAATATGCAATTATGGAAATTTTTCAAAGTGTGTGATTTTGTTCTTAAAGGACATGATTAAGGTTGTTCCTTTCATTTGGGTAATCATTTTTTTCATAATAATATAAAACCATAAAAAATAATAGACTTAGGTTTTCTTAAATTATATTTAATTTTCATAAATTGATTAAATTAATTATTTGACCTTTATTTAATTAATTTAAAATCAATTAGACTTAGATTTATTTCATTCAAATCTTTCTTAACAAAAATACAAAAAAAATATTAGAATTAGTTTTCTTGTATTTATTTAATTAATTAGGATTAAGTTTAGTCTTCCTTATTTTAATTTTAAGTATTTTCTTAGTAAATAAACAAAACCAAAAAAGATTTTTTATGTTTACTTAGCAATTTCTTAGGGTTTTGGACGTTCGTCTCTATTTTGCGCGCATTATCTTATTCTCGCGTTTTTTTATAATAATGTACCTGCTGCTAATATATAATAGATTAAACTAAGACTTTATCGCTTTTGTTTATTTTCCTCCCAACTTTTAGACATGTAAATACCCCCTCCCCGAAGCATTTTAATAGCGTAGGATTTATATTTCCGCACTTTTAATTCCTATATATATATATATATATATATATATATATATATATATATATATTTATATATATATATATATATATATATATATATATATATATATATATATATATATATATATATATAATATATATATATATATATATATATTAACTGTCTAGATGTATAGGATTGCATGACAAGAGTCTAATAATCAAACATTAGTAAACCTAACTCAAGACTAAAATAACTGAACATAACACACATTGCACATATACACCTCTAGGGTACCCCACTTTGGTTGTCTTCGGAAAAACAGTCATGTCCCTTGAAACGGGGACGCTTTAGCAAATACCCATAAATCAAAATATCATAGTCCCTCGATGACCCTACAATTGCCTTTCGGTAAATGATCTAGTCCCTAAACAAGATTGCTAAAGCATCTCCATATGTTGCCTTTATGACTGTACATCCCTTCGAATGTCCCTCATACATCCAACGATAAGGCTACCTATTCACTAATAGTAGGATAGTACTGTCTAAAGGATGGAAGGAAAAGAACGAACCTTTCCGAGTATAAGTAGATAGTTCTTAGATGCTATGCTCAAAACAAACTTTTTACACTTACATATTTCGAAAACAACTTTCAAAAACAAGAGTTATCATAAAAGCGAATCGCCACACTAAGGCATTTTCAAGCTACATTTTTTTCAAAACACAAAGCACAAGGTATTTTTTTAAAATGAGCTAAGCATCTAAGAGCCAGTACAAAACTACGGATGAAAAGGGTGCTAACACCTTCCCTTTCCATAATCTACCCCCCATACTCAGAAAATTCTCGAAAAGGTCTTTTTCTGTTCTTTTCACCCTTTCCTTTGTTGGATAAAAAAAAGTCGGTGGCGACTCTTGCTTACCGCAACATTTACAAATACAAATGCAAAACCAGTATAACAGTCGGTTCTACCACCGTATCACAAAACTGGCGACTCTGCTGGGGATTTATAAAAGTGGGGTTACCTTAGAGCTTAGGTCATATTTAAACTTGCTTTCCTTGTATGCTTTGTTTGCTTTATATTAAAGGGTTTTTGCTTGGGTTTACTTGTAAAGATCCTACACTTGGATATGAGGCACCTTTTAGGTAAGTAGCAATAGACCGTGGGGACTGTGCGGGGGTATACAAACAGGGTTGAAATGATAGCTACGTTGGTGTAACAAATTTGTTGGTACTGGTAGCCCTTGAATAATCAAGGAGAATACGGGGCCGCTGTGTGGTGTCACGGAGCACCAACTGACCTTAGAACCTTTAATTGACCAACTTGGCCATTAGGAAGTAGTGAGATAGCCGGCTTTGGTGTAGTACGAAGTTGGTTGATACTCGACACTATACTCATTGAGATCTGACTTCCGGGATATTTCGGTCGCCAATAAAGAGGCTTGTGCTGAAACAATGCTCGGTGAAGAAAGATCGGTAATATTGAGATTCCTTACAACCCAATTACTATTGATAGGATAGGTTGAACCAACTATACTTCAAGAAGGTACTTACATATGGAATCCATGCAATCCTAAACCTAAGATTCTATTTGTGTGCTTGTATATATTTGTTTGTATATAACATCATAACATGGCATGTCACACTAACCATTTCAAGGACTTTTAGGACTTATCTTTGTGTCTGTTTTGTAGGACATGGCCCTCATTCGCAGAAATACTATCCAAGTCAACCTTGTAAGGGTGCCTCCTCAACTCAAGGAATTGGAATCAAGGGTTCTTGAGAATTCCCCGTTCACTAAAATACATGTTCGACTCCCCAGTTTGGTCACTTCAAGCCTTGATGAAGATATGGTGAAAGTCCTCTTTCAGTTCTTTGACCCGTTACATCAATGCTTCATATTTCCCGACTACCAGTTTCATATTTTGACATGTTTTGATGAATTGTTATCTTTGACACTTGATTTTGACCAAAAATTCAAAGTTTGACTTTTTAATATACAGTTGACTTTTGATCAGTTGAC